>BJKM01000011.1:1200000-1820000 GCA_015082035.1 Chaenogobius annularis | reverse complement strand
TGCTGAGAAGGTGATCGGCTGCAGACTTCCATCTCTGCAGGACCTGTACGTCTCCAGGGCTCTGGGACGAGCAGGTCGGATCACAGCTGACCCTTCTCACCCTGGACATGGACTATTTGAACCACTCCCCTCAGGCAGGAGGCTACGGTCCATCCGGACCAGAACCTCCCTGCCACAAGAATAGTTTCTTTCCACTGTCACTTTCTGCACTACAACTTGAAACTTAACTGTAAACTTGTGTACATAGCAATGCCTATTTTTATTTTTATTTTTATTTTATACTATAGTAATTTTAAATTGTTTCCTTAAATGCATGCCCTTTTGTTTGACTGAATATATGTTGTTTTATTATTGCTCAGTGTTTTGTGTTGCACCTTAATGCCGAGACAAGTTCCTATGTCTGTGAAGTTTGTTCATTGACAATGGCAATAAAACCCTTTCTGATTCTGATTCTGATTCTAAGCCAAAGGATTCCTTCAACATAATCAACATAATCAACAAAACTTTAAAAAAAGAAAAGAATAAAATATATATATATATATATATATATATATATATATATATATATATATATATTATATATATATATATATATTATATATTATATATTATGCATGTGTTAGGTACATTGGCTACTGTAAATTGGCCCTAGTGAATGAGTGTGAGAGTGAATGTTTGTCTGTGTGTCTATGTCTCTGTGTTAACCCTGCGACGAGTTGGCCACTGTCCAGGGTGTACCCCGCCTAAGGCACTGGGATAGGCTCCAGTCACCCGCGACCCCTATGACTTCCATATGACTCAGACGTTTGTCATATGCCAGTAAGGCCTGCACATTAATCTCGGGTATCACATTACATTCAATATTTTTCCATAGAGCTTGATACTCCGGATCACATCAGTATAGTAACGCTCTGATTTGAACTGAAATAAAGTCATTTTTCAGACAAGGTAAACCTCAACCTACTTTTTCTTTTGATAGTTGTAGAGTTTTGAATCGTAATCAAGGTTTTTTGCCTTGCATACAAATATTGAGAAATCCAGTCAAAATATACATTTTTATAGTTTAAATCCTTTGACTTGGACTTGAAATAAGTATGAAATAAGAGTACATTTTTCTTTACAGTGGAGAAAAGAGCAGTATACAGTAGTTGTTTCTGTAAGATTGTTGACATATCTTCATGGAGAACTATGTCCAAATATTTAAGAGAGTCTGTGCAGAATGTAAAGCAATATTCTATCTTAATAGGGCCTTAAATGTTGCTAGTCTGATTTGATCTGCTTTGCCCTGAAGAATGAAATGAGCTGATACAGTGAAAAGTCTGACCAGGCTCCAGGCTCATAATCTATATATATGACAGTTATATCCCATGTGTAGCTCTATTAGTGAAAGTCTACAGAGGCCTATTACTCATTTACAGCCTCTGCAGAATATTAGTTATACATTAGTTTTATATTTTTTATCCCAATGGATGCAAAATATATATGAACTATTCAAATCCCTAAAGCTCTATTAGTTAGTACCAACATCCCATGATGGAGTCTGCATGTCCTCCCCATGTTACTGTGGGTTCTCTCGGGGTTCTCAGTCTTCCTTCCACCATCCAAACACATGCGTGTGTTAGGCAAACAGGCAACTGTAAATTGGTCCTCGTGAATGAATGTATTCTGACGTAGACTACTTTCACATGACAATAATTTGTGGTGATTTAGATACTCACAATACAATGTTGTAAATATTAAAGTATACTATTAAAGTTTGTACTGAAGCGTAATTATTGTAATTTATGGTGAAATCGGAAAAATGTGTGGTCCCTACTTAATACACTGCCTAGTTCAAATCTTAAAATCCCCATTAGTTTAATATGTTGCTAAAAGATAATTATTTGAGATGCAAGGACAAAATCGTGATCTCTAAACAAAAGAAAAAATTTTCATTAAATGTATCAATAGGATCTTTTTTATTCTGATATTTTAACGTATTCATATTAACATTACATAACATCAAAAAACATTTAAAATAGCAATATGCATTTTGCATGAGTCCAGCTCAAGCAAAAATCATTGTATTATTTAGTATTTCAAACTAAAATTATTCAACTGACTTTGTTGAATTTTAAGTACTTTATAATTGATAGTCATTGATAATTGATAATCATTTTAACTCTCTCTCTCTCTCTCTCTCTCTCTCTCACACTCTCTATATCTCTCTCTCTCTCACTCTCTATATCGCTCACTGTCTTCATTACTATGGTGCATTACTGTTTTGCACATATCAAGTCAGTGTTCAGTAATACCAACATAAATTTTTGCCATCTTAAATCTTTTACTCAGGCATTCTCTAATATCCTTTGTTTTAAAGCAGTATATCAATGGATTAACTGCTGCAGGTATCTCACTATAAAGCATAACAACTAGAACACGAATCGACAAACTTAAACTAAAGCCTAAATAATTGGCCAGGTACACAAAACACCTAGGCATGTAATACAGTAATGTGATAAGCAGCTGTGGAGTGCATGTTGAAAGAGTCTTCATACGACCATCATGGTTGGAAATCCTCATGACAACCCCAAATATAGCAAAATAGGAAAAGATAATGAAAGTCAATGGCACCAACAAGAAAAACATGGCACCACCTAATGAGAAGTCTTGCACCTCTTTTCTAACCTCACAGCTCAATGAAGTGATAGTATAGTGGTCACAGTAACACTGGGCAATAACGTTTGAGTTACAATAAGGTAACATATGAGCATGTATGACTATAAATATCATCCAAGACATTGAAACAAACCATGACACTCCACATATAATAGAAACAGTGTTGTTTGTGAAAGCACTGGGGTAACGTAGAGGAAAGGAAATTGCTACAAATCGATCTAAGGCCATAACCATAAGAAACAAAGAGTGGGCGCTTGCCAAATAATGAACAAAAAACATCTGCATAAAACAGCTGTTAAATTCTATCACGCTATCATCGAACCAGTATTTTGAAATTATTTTGGGCAACGTTGCAGTTCCAAATCCTAAATCAGACAAGGCAACATGACAGAATATTAAATAAGTGGGTTTATGGAGACAGTGTTCACATTTGACAAGTACTAGAATAAAAATGTTGCCAAAAGCTATAGCCAAGAACACTATAAGAAGCAGCAATGAAACTGGTGCATAGTATTGAGCAGAGAGTCCAGGAAATCCAGTGATGAAGAAGTTTTCTATCCTGCTTGCATTTTTGTACTGCATAGTGGCGGCAGAAGTGTGTGCATGTAAAGGTGGTGAAGATCCTCTTCCACATCAACCCCAGATCACAAATCTTTTATGAGAATACCACCAACGCTCTAGAGGCTTAAGGCCTGTGTGCAACGATCAGCCAGATGCTGGGCAACGATTGGTTGGTGCAATGTGGTCATACATCAAATAGGCCTGTAAGTGTTTGAGATGGGGGCAGGTGTTAATAGGTTGATCATAGTGGGTTGATTTACCTTGTCAGTAAATAAAATGATCAGATTCAAAATAAAACATTCTAGGTTAAAAATGTGTAGTCTTCCTTTACATGGAAAACCATAAGTGTAAGCTCCATATTCAGAATAATTTAGATCGACATACTTTGAATGAGGCTAGAAATTTATAAAATTATACACTGCGTTCCATATATATATATATATATATATATATATATATATATATATATATATATATATATATATATATATATATATATGTATATGATATTTTTCAAACCATGTTATGATTGCAAAGAATTGAAAATGGTCTTTTATTAAATTAGAAGCATTAGCACGACATATTTACTGAAATCAAAAGCTATTTCAATCAAAACTAAATTTTTTAACATAGGACACCTTATTTGACAGGCGCTTCACAATTCTTGCATCCATTGAACTTATGAGTTTGTGGAGAGTTTCTGCTTGAGTTTCTTTGCAGGATGTCAGAATAGCCTCCCAGAGCTGCTGTTTGAATGTGAACTGCCTCCCGCCCTCATAGATCTTTCGCTTGAGGATGCTCAAGTACTCAATAGGGTTGAGGTCAGGGGAGGGTGGGGAACACACCATGAGTTTGTCTTCTTTTATGACCATAGCAGCCAATGATGCAGAGGTATTCCTTGCAGCATGAGACGGTGCATTGTCATGCATGAAGATGATTTTGTTACATAGCACGGTTCTTCTTTTTGTACCATGGAAGAAAGTGGTCAGTCAGAAAATCCATATACTTTACAGAGATCATTTTCAGGGACCCTAAAGGGGCCGACCAGCTCTCTCCCCATGACTCCGCCACCTCTTGGCTGATGTCGCAGCCTTGTTGGGACATGGTGGTCGTCCACCGACTATCCACCACTCCATCCATCTGGACCATCCAGGGTTGCACTGCACACATCAGTGAACCAGACAGTTTGAAAATGAGTCTTTGTGTATTTCTGGGCCCACTGGAGCCGTTTGTAAGAATAAGGGTTATAATGGTCATTACTTTGTTTAATTACTTGGTTATATTTATTCCTTATTTGTAGAAATGTATAAAAGTGTATCTCTAAGCCAAAGGATTCCTTCAACATAATCAAAGCTGACTGAAATTTTTATGTAAAGTTTATGCATAACTGCAAGCCTCTGGAGGATCCTACACCTTGATGTTCGCAGGACTTCAGAGGCACCAGCAGCTTCAAATTGTGTTTGCGGCTTTGTAATGGCATTTTAGCAGCTGCTCACTTAATCCGATGAATTTGTCTGGCAGACACCTTCCTCATTGTGTCTTTATCTGTACAAATCTGTGTGTCCTCTGAATCAGCTACAAATAGTACAATAGTCACACTTAAGCTTTTATTTTTTATTTTAAAAATTAAATAAGCCGTGCTTAAAACATGATGTCTTTGGTCAGTGTGCATGTCAATCACAGCAGTAATCATAGAAGCCCTTGCTCTATAAACCAATTAAAAATCTCAGCTGTCCTCCACATGTTTTTAACTCAATGCTGATTGGCCCAGGGCATTGACATTATGTTTGCAAACAAAAAGTAAAGTGATAACTTGGCTCAGCTGCAGGCCTTCTTCTTCAACATGCTGAAAAAAAAATCAAGATTAACAAAAGAACTCCAGGAGCAAAAGACATTTCTCAGACACGTAGCAGGTAATGACTGTGCTGCGTTTTATACACTTTGTAAGTGTGAGTTTTCTGTTTCTCACGGAGGAAAACACGACATTCAAGCCCATGTCAAGACTAGCAAACATAAGAGATGGCAACAGGCGGGAAGTAGCTCAGTCAACCGTTTGCAACCGTTTCAGTCAAGTCGCTGCTGTTGGCGATAAAGAACTTAAACGTGCTGCTCAGGAGGCCACATTTGCCTATCACCTTGTGCGGCACAACCTGCTGACACGCTGGTCTCTGTCGCAGTGGATACATCAAACCACAAGGCAGTGAAACTTCTCCCTATTGTGATCCGCTACTTTAACTTAGCTGAGGGAGTGAAAGTTAAGATACTGGACTTCATGTCACAACCAGGGGTGACGTCAACCCTCCTGTTTAATGAAGTGCAGCGCAGCCTTACTGCATTTGGCCTGATGGACATGCTCGTTGGCTTTTCTGCAGACAACACCAACACAAATTTTGGTGGAAAGGCCAGAAGAGGGCAAAACGTGCTCTGCAAACTTGATCAAGCCTCCATCGATAGCCTGGTTGGAGTCGGATGTGCAGCACACATATTCCACAATGCGGTGCAGTCCGCAGCTGACACGCTCCCTTGTGACATCGAAAACTTTGTTGTTAAGCTTTTTGGATATTTTCACATTCACACTGTCCGGACTGAGAAGCTCAAAGACTTCTGTGCATTTGTAGATGTTGAACATGCCATACACCTTGGGACCAGCAGAACTCGCTGGCTTTCACTGGGGCCTGCTGTGGCGCGGGTCCTGAAGCTGTATCCTGCACTTCAGTCCTACTTCAGGTCTCAAGAAAAAGCCTCTACAACAGTCCTCAAGTTTCTGGATGACGAAGTGTGTGAAGCCTGGATGTGGTTCATGCACAATCAGCTTGCACTTTTTAATGACACCATTAAAAAGATGGAGAAAGAGAAGAACTCAGCTGTTCACTCAGCATTGTATCTGTCCACTCTGCAGGAGAAGCTTTTGGAGAGGTAAATTGCCATTTTCATGGGACTGAAGGTTAGTTATAATACTAACGGTTCAGCCATTTGGTGTTAAATAATCCTTTATAAATAATATATACTATATTATGTTGTTATGTTTTTCTTCTTAATGTGAAATATTATTTTATTCAGGTGAAGAATCTTGTGATTTACTTCCAAGAGCCCCATCAAGTGAAGTTATTCAGGCACGGTGTCCTGAGCTTCTATGACTGCTGCATCTTGTATCTACAGGAGTGGGGATCTACATTTTGTGGGGTGAAGTGCCTCTTTTGGACATTGTTAGAACACATCTTAGAGTGGGAAGAAGTTGAGTCTTCCCTGAGGTATGTTTCCTCTAAGCTGCCACAGATAGACATCAATGAAACAGAGCTGTTTGATGAAGTCACCTCAGTCAAAACCTATGCATCTGAGAGGATTGAAGAATGGAACACAGCTACAAAGCCTGCAGATGAGCGTTGGGCTGAAATGTTAACACATTTCAACCAAGGCCATGTTCCATGCAAAAACATTAACATTATCTGCCAGTTTGCCATGTGCCTTCCTGGCACAAATGCTCCTGTAGAGCACATTTTCTCTATTATGAACAACACTTGGACTGATGACAGAAACCGCATGGTACTGAACACTGAAGACACTGTCGACTTAAAAAGGTACAATCCAGCTTAAAATACTAAAGTTAGAATAAGCTACTGTTTAATGTTTTAATATGCCATAGTTTTGATTATTAAACGAGTTTCTATTGAAATGTTAAAACTTTGGCCAAACAACAATGTCATAACAATACAGTATTGCAATGATACATTTCATGCAAAAGGAACAAAACAAAAGTAAGCTATGTGAACTGTTTTGACTGAAAATAAACGCAGATCCAATTTAAAATCGCTTGTGAAATTGTAGTGTCCCAGTCATCCTAATTCAACAATAAATACATTTCAAACTGAAAAAATTCAACTGACTTTGCGGAATTTGAAGTACTTTATTATTTATAGTTATTGATAATTGCTAATCATTTTAACTATCTAAATTACCTTTATGACACATCAACACAATTTGCATAATACTTTGGTGCAAGGCAAGGCAGGTTGTAGAGCACAATTCGTACACAAGGCAATTCAAAGTGCTTCACACAACAGGAAAAAAATGCATTAAAATCACAAAGACATGGCAGAAATCACAAAATCTTAATTTAAAAGTGCCATTTTAGGCTATCCGTCACAAGACATAAAAGAGAAGAGTGCAAAGAAAAGCATTTCAGTCATATGCACAGCCAAACAAAACAGTTTTTAGTTTAGATTTGAACATTGCCAGAGTAGCGGCCTGTCTCACATCCTCAGGAAGACTGTTCCAGATTTTAGCTGCATAAAACTGAAATGCAGATTCCCCCATGTTTAGTCCTGAGGTCCTCAGAGTCCGAGATGGTTCATATGGCACTAACATGTCCGAGATGTACTTTGGTGCTAGGCCATGGAGAGACTTGTATACAAGCAGAGCTGCTTTTAAGTCTATTCTCTGAGCCACAGGGAGCCAGTGCAGAGACTTGAGCACAGGACTAATGTGATCATACTTCCTGGTTCTAGTCAGGACCCGAGCAGCAGCGTTCTGGATGTACTGCAGCTGTTTTACAGCTCGTTTGGAGAGGCCTAGTGAGCAGGCCGTTACAGTAGTCTAATCTACAAGAGACAGAGGCATGGATAAGTCTCTCCAGGTCTGGTTTAGACACTATACTTTTAGACTTTGGCTATGTTTTTTAGATGTTAAAAAGCTGCTGATTTTATTGATTTGATGTGGCTGTTAAAATTCAAATCTGAGTCCATTATTACCCCCAGATTCCTAACTTGATTTGTAGGTTTTAGAGCGAGACTCTGGAGGTGACTGTTAACACTTTCTCTTTTGTTTTTGTGGGCCAAAGACGATGATTTCAGTCTTGTCTGAGTTCAGCTGGAGAAGGTGGTTTTGCATCCACACACTGATCTGTTGGATGCAGTGACAGAGTGAATCCACTGGTCCATATTCACCTGCCGTCAGTGAAACATAGATTTGAGTGTCGTCTGCGTAATTGTGATAGGACACATTTTCGCGGCGTATCAACTGACCTAACGGCAGCATGTAGAGGTTGAACAGAAGGGGTCCCAGGATTGACCCTTGGGGCACCCCACAGGTCAGGGGGATCTGGTCTGAGACACAGTTACCAATTTCGACAAAGAACTTCCTGTCTTCCAGATAGGACTTTAACCAGTTTAGGGCAGTGCCAGTGATGCCCACCCAGTCCTCTAGTCTCTGTAAAAAGTATCCCATGATCAACAGTGTCAAAAGCAGCACTCAGATCCAACAAAATTAAGACTGAGGCTTTGCCCGCGTCAGTGTTCAGGTGGATGTCATTTGTCACCTTGACAAGAGCAGTCTCTGTACTGCGATGAGGTCTAAAACCTGCCTGGAAAACATCAAAGGAGTTGTTTATTAAGAGGAAATCAGTGAGCTGTTGGTAAACAACCTTTTCAAGGACTTTGCCCCAAAATGGCAGATTAGAGATGGGTCGGTAATTACTCAGTACCGCGGCATCAAGACTGCTCTTCTTTAGGAGAGGCTTTATGACCGCAGTTTTCAAAGAAATTGGGAATGTTCCAGATTGAAGCGACATGTTAACTATTTGAGTGAGTGGTGCTAACAAACTGTTCAGAGTTCAACAAATCATTCACATTAGAACATGAGACATTTTCAAAGTTAATCATTTCCATAAACAGTTTTCCTGTGCTATCATTTATGTGTCTCCTCTGAACAATTGCAGGACCAGCCGGTTGTTTCGGAAAAACAGACAGGTCAAAGAAGACACAGAAATGATCAGACAGAGCAACATAGACCACATTGACGTTTGAAATATTCACCCCTTTTGTAATTAGAAGATCTAGAGTGTGCCCTCTGCTGTGGGTGGGGCCACTCACGCGCTGAGTAAGACCGAAAGTTTCAAGAACAGCATGAAGCTCTTTAGCGTTTCTGTCACAGATATTATCAACATGAACATTGAAATGACCTGTTATGACCAAACCATCAAAGTCTGTGCATACAACCGAAAGCATCTCAGTAAAATCATCAATAAAACTTTGGCAGTGCTGGGGAGGCTTGTATAAAACAATGAAGAGAATGGATGGAGACTTTTAGCTCAATTTTAAAGGATACGTACTCAAATGTTGAAAACACCCCAAAGGACAACCTGTGGGTAACTATTTCATCTCTAACAAAAGCACACACACCTCCTCCCTTTTTGCTTTCTCATGTTTCAGATTCAAAAATAAAGTTGGGTGGAGCAGATTCTAATCGAACTAAATTTCCTGTATTTTTGTCAAGCCATGTTTCAGTTAAAAACATAAAATCAAGATTATGAGAAGAAATCTAATTATTAATTAAGAATGATTTGTTACATAAGGATCTGACATTTAGCACAGCAAGTTTCAGACTAGTTTCAGTGAGCCTGGGTGTTATCTTTTTACAGGGAATATGAATCAAATTTCTCAGATTGGGCAGTCTGACTCGCATTTTGTTTTCCCATCTGTGTGATGTTACTACAGAAATAGCACTAGGGGAGGCTGTTTTTACACAGGGTTGGTCTGAGTTGGTTTGATTTTTATTATGACTATAAGTTCCTGTGTGTCTGTGTAGCAACAGTCAGGGGAGAGTTCATCATCGTTGATATCAGAACTCTTGATCTTGCTATATTAGGTGTGAGTGGAGCCATCTTAATGCCTGATTTTGATCAGATATTCAAGATGGCTGGGAAGGGCCCTAGGTGAGGGTGGAGATGGAAAGGAGAGTGAGGAATCTGTAGTGGGAGTAGATGTTGCAGGGGGGATCGAGGGCTGCTCTGAGGGCAGGGGCGATGGCGGGGATACTGCCGGGCCCGCCACAGATGGGTCCAAGGCCTTTGATGAGGACCGTGCAGGAAAGAACTGAAATGACTCCTGCGCTAGCCGTGATGAAGATTGTTGTGGTGCTGCTGCAGATGAGTCCTTCGCTGAAGGCGGAGGAGGTGATCGTGGAGCAGCTGGAGTTGAATTCTTTGCTGGTGGTGGTGGAGCGGCTTCTAATAAATCCTTTGGTGGAGGTTGTGGGGCTGCTGATGTTGAAACATTGGCTCGGTCTCTGGCTGATGGAGCAGGAATTCTTCTCTCATTCCTCTCTTCTCTAACTATCTGCTCAGGACCCTGTCCAGGCCCAGCAGGTCCAGGCCCAGTCCAATGCCTAAGAGCGTGGAGCAGGTTCTCTGTCAGCACCCTCACTCCACCTCTGCATAGGTGTGGGCCATTTCTCTTAAACAGGTCCTCTCGTTTCCAGAATAGATAGAAGTTGTCAATGTAGTGCAATCCTCTTGTTGCACACTCTTTGGACCGCCATGTGTTCAGCTGAAGCAGCCGGCTAAACTTGTTTATCTTCCTGTCAATGTTTGGAAGAGGTCCACTTATGAATGTTTTTATTTCCATTTTATCAAGCTCGTCGAATAACTCCAAGAAATCTCTTTTCAAAACTTCAGTCTCTTCGCGACGTATGTCCACTGACCCAGCATGCACAATCAGCTGTTTAACTCTTTTATATGTGGCCAAAACATTAGAAATACGTGACAGTGATCTCAGTGATTGTGGCGCTGGGAAAAGAATGTGTTTTCATTTTTTCATGCATCACGTGACTTATTGCACCATCCCCAATCGAGACGACCGTGACTTTAAGCACAGATTCTCTCTTTCTCTGTCTGCCTTTTCGCCACGTCATGTTTTACATTTTTCCTTTGTTCATTTACTTCAGTCTTTGAAAGTGGTAAAAATCTGTTTGTAAGCTGTATTTTTAGGTGGCGTTACATTATCTTTGTATTGCTTATGCATCGCATCAATTCCGTGCCAAGCTTGGCCCTTGGAAAGTTTTGGGAAGGACACAGAGTCAGTCCGGTTTAGGTTGAAAGTAGCTGTTTTTCTTGTAAAAAATTTTGACTTCTTACCACTGGATGACACTGGGATTGTATCGTGCAGTCCTTTTTCAGATTCCAAAGCAAATATCCGTGCTTGTAGCTCATGAATTTCTGTTGAAATTTCCAACAGTGTTCACAGGAGTTTGTTTCGCTTCTCACGGACATGTCGCTGGTCCGTCAGATTTGTTGATTAAAACTCAAAAAATGGAAGATAAAAACTGATTTAAAAGCAAAATAAATAAGGAAAGCAGCTATAGCAAGCAGGAGCAAGCAGGGAAGCGTCTGCACTCTCCGGAAGCAGGAAGTACTGTTTCAATACTACATATTTTCTTCACTTAGATACATACTGTAAATGATAATGATAAGATAAGTTTGTTATGTCAGTGTCATCCCTCATTCGTCCAGGAGTGTTCCATTTTAGAAAAAGATTCAGTTGTAGTCATCTGGCCTCTGTTTTAGAAAAAACGAAACGTTTTGACTCTCATCCAAGAGTCATTCTCAATCAGAAACAAGTCTGAGAACTCCTGCTAATATCCTACTCTGTGAAAGCCCTGCCCACAGGGCGGGACCTCCTGCTAATGGCCCATTGAAACTTAACTGGGATGGGCCTATTGTTCTATTGTTCCCTGGCATTTGGCTGCCTCACCTTGAGTGCCTGTTTAGCATCAGAATGCCCCGGGCGTCTCCAGGGTTTCAGCAGACCATTAATGGTCTGTTTTTTTTAGAAAAAAAACGTTTCATTTTTTCTAAAACAGAGTCCAGATGACTACAACTGAACCTTTTTCTATATACGTTTCGAAGAGAACTACATATTGTGGCATTGATCATATATTCACTATTATACAATGTTATGCTGCTATTGTTCTGTGCTGCTCTTTTCTACACTGTGATTCCCAGGGAGTGACCAGTCTCAGTAACACGAGCAGACAAAGAGAAAAAGGAGGATACCAGAAGGGGGTCAGATGGGCGCTGGGCCAATCACTGCTCTACAACAAGGACTTACTTTAGGCTCATGCATATTCATATTTGTGTCTTAAATACTGGAGAATGTGGATGCCCCAGTTACTTTCCGGGATAGAGACGGGAAGTAACTTTTGTTAGGCTCCCGGAAGTCCAGACGTCTGTATAGATGACTTTGTTAGGAGAATAAACAATGCCGTAATTGAAACTACTGAATCCTGGTCATCTTTAGCGCTGGTATGTGTTATTAATTGATAGAGTAGATCTTGTTGACTTTCACTCCTCTTCCAGTTTCTGAACACGCAGATGTCCGAGTTTAATAGAACCGGGCATATTTCTTCAGTTTGTTATCTTAAGTTTGGGAGCAGGACCACACCCCTTTCACGCCCTTACCTCCAGTGTCGCCGCCGGGCACCGGGATGCCCCCTCCAGTGTCGCCACCGGGCACCGGAATGCCCCCTTCAGAGCTACCGGTCCTTCAAGGTTCTGGGAGTTCCCAGGCCCCAACCTGAAACTAAACCGGAGCTCTCTTTTCAGGAACGTCTTCTCATGCTCTAAACAGCAGCTCTTTGACCATGTCAACTTGAGCCATGCCTCAACAGCCATGCAGATCATCCCCCAGGGCCAAGCCCTTCATCTCTCACCTCCCGACCCTAGTGTCTGTTCAATCACTCCACAGCAATGTGATTCTCATCCAGTCCATCAAGTCAGTGCTCCACTTTGATATGCTGTTCCATCAGCTGGTTTTGGGGGTTACTTTAAGGCAGACAGTTCTCCATCCCCCCGGCTTAATGAGTTCCTCCACTTTGCACAAGTTTGCATGTCTTCGGCTGCCTTATTTTAGCTCGATCCCATCGGGATTGTCGTCATCAAAGTCAGATCTAATTGTTGGATTATGTCAGGGGTCTCCAATTATATTTTCCAGGGGGCCAAATTTTTCAAAGGGCTAAGGTCCGGGGGCCGGACTACAAAATCCCATCAGAATTTTATGTTTTATCTCTATAAGATCCACAAACAACTCACAGTGGCACAATTCAACAATAGAAATCAACAGAGGACTTTACTTTCAGAGAAGTAAAAACATCATACCAATATTACATGACTAAAAACAGGACAAAAGCACAAAAACCCAGTGTTTACCAGAAACCTGACTTGACTAGTGCAAAGCAGACCTGGACCAAGACCAAGTTTAAACCAAGACTAAATGGACCATATCTACCAGAAAAAACATGGATAAACTATAAAGCAGGACTAAAACAGGACCAAAGATGAACTAAAGCAAGACTAAAGCAGGACTAAAGCAGGTCTAAAGCAGGTCTAAAACAGGACTAAAGCAGGACTAAAACAGGACCAAAGATGAACTAAAGCAAGACTAAAGCAGGACTAAAACAGGCCCAAAGCAGGTCCAAAGCGGGACTAAAGCAGGACTAAAACAGGACTAAAGCAGGACAAGAACAGGACTAAAACAGGTCCAAAGCGGGACCAAAACGGGACTAAAGCGGGACTAAAGCAGGACTAAAGCAGGACTAAAACAGGACCAAAGCGGGACCAAAGCGGGACTAAATAAGGAATAAAGCAAGAATAAAGCCACACTAAAACAGGTCTAAAACATGAGTAAAGTAGGTCTAAAGCAGGACTAAAACAGGACTAAAGCAGGACCAAAGCAGGACTAAAACAGGACTATTTTATAATAAATATCATTAGAACATTTGGTTCAAACGATATTAAAACGTAGTAGCCTACAGTAGCTGCCAAAAAAAATCTCACTTTGCATTTAGTGCACTAAGAACAAACGCAGTTGTCACTAGGCCAGGTTTTTGGAGTTCTTTGACCTGCAGCAGTCTATTAAAAATAGCCCAGACTGGGCATTGAAATAAATGCAACGTGATGAAATGGACAACGCGAAAAAGTGCCTGAAAGCACTAAACTGGTTACAGCGGATCTGCACCTGAGAAATAATGTATTTTTATCTTTCCTTCACCTCCAGAGTCACGTTAAGATTTAAAATTATGTGTTTTATTACAATCCGACACATATTCACGGAAAATGTATGAATTTTATAAATTTAGACGTGTCTAAAGCAAAAGTGCACATGTCCCAGGACGAGACCACGCTTCACCGTTCATAACCTGACCCGTGAAGCAATCCGCACATCACGCACAGCGGTGTGATGTACCTTTCACCCACGCAGACCTTTCAATCCAACGACGAAGCACGTAAAACACGCTTTCCTCCGGTGCCACGGCGCGTAAAGTTCCTTGTTAACGAGCAGACTTCCAAACACGCGGAGCACACGGTCCTAACGCATGTTACATTTACACCGAATCATCAATGAAGCTGTTATTTACTGTGTCTGTAGCATCGCACGTGTGTGCTTTGACAGAGCAGTGTTTCAGAGGAAGTGGGGCTCTGGCCCGCCAAGACCAGCGGAGAAGCTGCCGCAAAGCAGCTCAGAGTGCTGTGGATGTGCTGCAGGGATGCAGGTCGCCTTTTGGAGGCCGCTGGATTATGTGATGATTCTAGTAATCATGTTGTTACTGACAGTGTAAATGTATACCACGTTTATTATTATTGGGTATTATTGTTACACCTATACTCTTAATATTCCTTTATTGTGTTTTAGTTATTACAGTTGGTACTTAAATTGTTGACCTGAAGTGTAATTACTATTTTAATATTCAAATATATTTAGCGAGAACAGTAGC
Organism: Chaenogobius annularis; assembly: GCA_015082035.1. Lineage (NCBI taxonomy): Eukaryota > Metazoa > Chordata > Actinopteri > Gobiiformes > Gobiidae > Chaenogobius > Chaenogobius annularis. The sequence continues at coordinate 1,805,237 of BJKM01000011.1, read as the reverse complement.
GCCAAATCCAAAACTAATAATTTTAAGGGTTAAGCGGCACCTCTGCCCTCTACTGGACCAACCGCTCAACAATGCCACCCAGGAATCTCACCTGGAGAGTATGAGCCTAACTGATGGAAGGGCACACAGGTTACTTTTAATTGCAAAAAGGCAAGGGAGACAAATTCCATTCTCAATGTTTATTGAAGTCAACACCAATCCCAGTTGAAAAATATATATTTTATTATTAGCTTTTAATATTAGTTATTCCTAGTGAAGATCAGTAAAAGAAAGGCAGATACCTTTCTTTTTCTATTTTTTGTTTTTAAAATAACCCACAATTTTTGAAAAAGTACATTTCATCCATTCACTATTATCTAGTAGCAAGAATAAATATGCATGGGCTCTTTTACTTAGCAACTGGGGGGCCAACCATGTTTTGACGAGACAGATCTTGTCAGATCAGCGGAAGCAATTGTCCCTCTGCCCTGCTGGGGCTTGGGCCTAATTTTCGATCGCAAACCCAGAAGAAAGAGACTGATACCTCGCTATATTTTGACCTGAGAGCATATTGATTGTACGTTGGTGGCCCACCCTGCTTTGCATCACCATATGCCCAAAAATGTACTTCAAAAAGTTGTGTGTTTTCAAAAAAAGATTTTCCCACAAACAAAAGATTAACACTGATAGATATATATAAACTGTATTTAACCATAATTGATTTATGTCAAGATTGTGACAACACCAGATAAAACTATCTCAATCTATTAAGTTTTTTCATGGGAAAGCCTTTCTGCTCGATATCAATTCTGGCCCGGTGCAGTTTCATGAACAGAGATTGCTTGATGTCTTGTGTTTTAAAACAATATATGATTGGATTCACGGCTGCAGGCAACAGACTGTACAACATTATAAGAAAGATGCGGAAATCTGAGCTGAAGGAAAAACCTGAAGCATTTGAAAAATACACAAACAACCTCGGAAAATAAAACAAACATGTTATCAATATTTGTGAAGTACAAGTTGAAAAAGTTTTCTTGCGTCCATTTGCAGTTGACATTTTCAGAATCACTACAATAATAGAAGTGTAGGAGAAAATAATGAAAGCTAGTGGAAGCATAAGGCAGAACATGGCTACAGCTACTGCAGACTTGATAATTGACATAACTTTATCACTGCATATCTGGCTCATTAAAGAATAATGATCACAGTAACATTGAGCAATAATATTAGATTTGCAAAAAGGTACATATATGGCCTCCAGAACCACTGAAATCATTATAGGTAGTGGAATAAACCAGGCAATCCCACACAGCACAGACACCACAGTGTTTGAAATGAAGGCAGGGTAACGCAATGGAAGACAAATGGATATGAATCGATCAAAGCCCATCACCATCAGGTTAAAAGACTGAACCGCTCCCAGGTAGTGAACAAAAAACATCTGAACAAAACAGCCATAGAATGAGATGAGATTGCTGCCAAACCAGTACTTGGCAATAATCTTTGGAAGTGTGAGCGTGCCAAATGTTAAATCATTGAGCGCCAAGTGACAGAAGATCAGATACGTTGGTTTTTGTATTTTCTTCTCATAACATAACAAAAAACTAAAATAAACATGTTTCCCAAACCAATAGCAATGTAGACAAAGAACATCACACAGCAGACACAGGACCATAATACTGAGGTTGTAATCCAGGGAAGCCCAGAAGAGTGAAGTGGTCCCGTCGTGTCGTCACATTAACAAGCATGACTACTCTTTGTATCAATGCACAGGATCAGGAAAACATGTTTTCACTAACACAATCTAATTTAGAGATAGACAGGCATGTTCCATCTCAATAACTTCTTTTATCTGTTTTCTTTATGGCCTCTCCCCAACCAACCTAAGGCCCTGCCCACTCTGGAAACTACATGAGACATTTACGTGGATCAAAACTTCGAAATCTTATTCCATTAACTAATACAAGTATATTCTGCATGCAACATTCTAAGGCTACTTATACATCTTTCAAGAGCCCTACTTCTGGCAAGATTGATAAAACACACTTGACTTTCTGTACAGTTTGTATGATTCTCTCAGTGTCTGCGTAGGTTTTCTTAGGTAATTCTGGTTCCCCAAAACATGCACAATCCTCCAGCTCAAGTGGTCCTTACAAAGCCCAGCCCAAGGGCTGGAGATGGGTTCCCACCCGGTTACAGCACTGTGGCACCTTTGGCTCCTTTGGCTCCTGACAGGTTGCCTCAACAGGGTGATGGGTCAAATGCAGAGGACAAAATTACAACATATACTTTACAAAACTATAGACCTAGCTTTTTTATCTTGCACAACAAGATACATTTTGCATTATTAATAGCAATATTCTATTCTCTGAGAGCCTGAAATGTGTTTTACCACAATTTTTTATGGGCTAGCCGAAGCCTTGTCTCCACTGATTTGCTTTGGAGGGGCCTGTTTAAGCAATCCAAAGCAGACCCTGCTGCGAGGTAGTAGCTTCACAAGCGCTCTGGCCCTCCTTGGATTGCCAAGCTTCATTGACCAAACCCATGCAAGTCCAGCCGAAAATCTCCCCAAATCTTGCGTAAGTCTGGAGGATTCATACCACACTAATCAGAATCAGAAAGGGTTTATTGCCATTGTAAATGAACAAACTTCACAGACATAGGAACTAGTCTCGACATTAAGGTGCAACACAAAACACTGATCAATAATAAAACAACATATATTCAATCAAACAAAAGGGCATGCATTAAGAAACTATAGTATGAAATAAAAATAAAAATAGGCATTACTATGTACACAAGATTACAGTTCATTTAAAGTTGTAGTGCAGAAAGTGACAGTGCAGTGAGTGATGAATAGTTGTGGTTAAAGTGGAGTGGTGTTTAGAAGTGTTCATGAGTCCAATGGCAGAGGGAAAGAAACTATTCTTGTGGCGGGAGGTTCTGGTCCGGATGGCCGTAGCCTCCTGCCTGATGGGAGTGGTTCAAACAGACCATGTCCAGGGTGAGAAGGGTCAGCTGTGGTCCGACCTGCTCGTCCCAGAGCCCTGGAGACGTACAGCTCCTGCAGAGATGGAAGTCTGCAGCCGATCACCTTCTCAGCAGAACGCACAATGCGCTGTAGTCTCTGTTTGTCCCTGGCTGTGGCTCCAGCGTACCACACGGTGATGGAGGAGGTGAGGATGGACTCAATGATGGCCGTGTAAAACTGCACCATCATCTGCACTGGCAGCTTGGCTTTCCTCAGCTGCCGCAGGAAGTACATCCTCTGTTGGGCCTTCTTGATGAGGGAGCTGATGAAGGGCTCCCACTTGAGGTCCTGGGTGATGGTGGTGCCCAGGAAGTGGAAGGAGTCCACGGTGGTGATGGGGGAGTCTGTCATGATGAGGGGGGGCTGTGGGGCTGTGACTTTCCTGAAGTCCACGATCATCTCCACTGTCTTCTGGGCGTTGAACTCCAGGTTGTTACCGCTGCACCAGGACACCAGCCGGTCCAACTCCCTCCTGTAGACAGACTCATCTCCGTCCGAGATGAGCCCGATGAGGGTGGTGTCGTCCGCAAACTTGATCAGTTTTACAGCGTCGTGGCTGGAGGTGCAGCAGTTTGTGTACAGGGAGAAGAGCAGAGGGGAAAGTACACAGCCCTGTGGAGGGCCTCTGCTGATAGTCCGAGTGTCTGAGACATTCTTCCCCAGCCGCACGTTCTGCCTCCGATCCGTCAGGAAGTCAGTGATCCACCTGCAGGTGGAGTTGGGCACGTTGAGCTGGGAGAGCTTGTCCTGGAGCAGAGCAGGGAAGATGGGATTGAATGCAGAGCTGAAGTCCACAAACAGGATCCTGGCATAGGTTCCCGGGGAGTCCAGATGCTGCAGGATGAAGTGGAGTGCCAGGTTGATTGTGTCGTCTACAGACCTGTTGGCTCTGTAGGCGAACTGCAAGGGGTCCAGCAGAGAGGAGGTGAGGGACTTAAGGTGGGGCAAGACCAGGCGTTCAAATAACTTCATGACTACAGACGTCAATGCCACTGGCCTGCAGTCATTAAGTCCAGTGATCTGGGGCTTCTTGGGGACAGGGTCAAATTAATTAATGCATCATTTGAACTGCTACACCAACATTTGTTGCTCTAATGAGAACCAAAGGTGGTGTCATTTAGCCCAAACTCAATGTTGTTAATTTGTTGTTAATGACATGGTTAAAATCTCGAAATATATAACATTTACAGCACCAAACCATTGCAGTGAAACATGAACATGAGAAGTGGAGCTCACCAGGTAAAATGTTTACACTTTAAGTACTCTGAGTAGAATGTGTTCAAACCCATTATGAAATGCATCATACTTGCTAGAAAGGTTTAATGTAAAACAAATAAGGTCCTTGTAGTTTAAAAGAACATCCTTAAATCACACTTGGAAAGGAATACAGGCCTACTACCCTTTCCCTATAACAAATTAACCCTGCTGTTGAACCATAACACAAACAAATTAGTGTAGATTGAGTCAGATATGTTTTTGTAGAGAGAGGAACAGTGACGGGAGCAGAGACAGGAGCAGAGACAGAGACAAAGACAGGAGCAGAGACATGAACAGAGACAGGATCATGTATCATGAATGTAGATCCCCACTCCTGTAGATACAAGATGCAGCAGTCATAGAAGCTCAGGACACCGTGCCTGAATAACTTCACTTGACGGGGCTCTTGGAAGTTCATCACAAGATTCTTCACCTGAATAAAATAATATTTCACATTAAGAAGAATAACATAACAACATAATATAGTATATATTATTTATGAATGATTATTTAACACCAAATGGCTGAACCGTTAGTATTATAACTAACCTTCAGTCCCATGAAAAGGGCAATTTACCTCTCCAAAAGCTTCTCCTGCAGAGTGGACAGATACAATGCCGAGTGAACAGCTGAGTTCTTCCCTTTCTCCATCTTTTTAATGGTGTCATTAAAAAGTGCAAGCTGATTGTGCATGAACCACATCCAGGCTTCACACACTTCGTCATCCAGAAACTTGAGGACTGTTGTAGAGGCTTTTTCTTGAGACCTGAAGTAGGACTGAAGTGCAGGATACAGCTTCAGGACCCGCTCCACAGCAGGCCCCAGTGAAAGCCAGCGAGTTCTGCTGGTCCCAAGGTGTATGGCATGTTCAACATCTACAAATGCACAGAAGTCTTTGAGCTCCTCAGTCCGGACAGTGTGAATGTGAAAATATCCAAAAAGCTTAACAACAAAGTTTTCGATGTCACAAGGGAGCGTGTCAGCTGCGGACTGCACCGCATTGTGGAATATGTGTGCTGCACATCCGACTCCAACCAGGCTATCGATGGAGGCTTGATCAAGTTTGCAGAACACGTTTTGCCCTCTCTTCTGGCCTTTCCACCAAAATTTGTGTTGGTGTTGTCTGCAGAAAAGCCAACGAGCATGTCCATCAGGCCAAATGCAGTAAGGCTGCGCTGCACTTCATTAAACAGGAGGGTTGACGTCACCCCTGGTTGTGACATGAAGTCCAGTATCTTAACTTTCACTCCCTCAGCTAAGTTAAAGTAGCGGATCACAATAGGGAGAAGTTTCACTGCCTTGTGGTTTGATGTATCCACTGCGACAGAGACCAGCGTGTCAGCAGGTTGTGCCGCACAAGGTGATAGGCAAATGTGGCCTCCTGAGCAGCACGTTTAAGTTCTTTATCGCCAACAGCAGCGACTTGACTGAAACGGTTGCAAACGGTTTTACTGAGCTACTTCCCGCCTGTTGCCATCTCTTATGTTTGCTAGTCTTGACATGGGCTTGAATGTCGTGTTTTCCTCCGTGAGAAACAGAAAACTCACACTTACAAAGTGTATAAAACGCAGCACAGTCATTACCTGCTACGTGTCTGAGAAATGTCTTTTGCTCCTGGAGTTCTTTTGTTAATCTTGATTTTCTTTTCAGCATGTTGAAGAAGAAGGCCTGCAGCTGAGCCAAGTTATCACTTTACTTTTTGTTTGCAAACATAATGTCAACGCCCTGGGCCAATCAGCATTGAGTTTAAAACATGTGGAGGACAGCTGAGATTTTTAATTGGTTTATAGAGCAAGGGCTTCTATGATTACTGCTGTGATTGACATGCACACTGACCAAAGAGATCATGTTTTAAGCACGGCTTATTTAATTTTTAAAATAAAAAAACAGGCTTCTCTGCCTGTGACCGTTATCTTGCCCCCCTTCTCCTGCTCTACACTTGTGCTGTTCATGTCCAAGAAACCTCATCTCTGTCTACAACTTTTTGTGGCAGCCCCAAGTGGTATCTCACGGTAGTTTTCAAACTGCAAGATATATATATAAAGACTTGTCTAATCCGCGTTGATTTTTCTGTTAGATAGATAGTAAAATAAGAAGTAAAATAAACATTAATAAACAAAATTATAAACATATAGGCCTTTGCTCTAATGTTTTAGCATGAACTATAATGCAAAATAACCCTTGATGTTACACTCTTATTGTAATGCTTCATACATTTGTGAGGCTTTTGGAAATGCTTCATCAGCAGGAGCAGAGACAGAGAGAGGAGAAGAGGTTGGAGCAGAGACACAGGTGGTTTGGACTTGGTTGTACTCGTAAATCCAAAAATTATACTAGATTGCACTTGAAGTGAAAAGTTTAGGAAGGCAAGGCAAGGCAAGGCAAGTTTATTTGTAGAGCACAATTCGTACACAAGGCAATTCAAAGGGCTTCACACAACAGGAAAAAATGCATTAAAATCACAAAGACATGGCAGAAATCACAAAATCTTAATTTAAAAGTGCCATTTTCAGGCTATCCGTCAAAATAGTTCAAGACATAAAAGAGAAGAGTGCAAAGAAAAGCATTTCAGTCATAAGCACAGCCAAATAAAACAGTTTTTAGTTTAGATTTGAACATTGCCAGAGTAGCGGCCTGTCTCACATCCTCAGGAAGACTGTTCCAGATTTTAGCTGCATAAAACTGAAACGCAGATTCCCCATGTTTAGTCCTGACTCTGGGCACCAGCAGGAGGCCGGTCCCTGAGGTCCTCAGAGTCCGAGATGGTTCATATGGCACTAACATGTCCGAGATGTACTTTGGTGCTAGGCCATGGAGAGACTTGTATACAAGCAGAGCTGCTTTTAAGTCTATTCTCTGAGCCACAGGGAGCCAGTGCAGAGACCTGAGCACAGGACTAATGTGATCATACTTCCTGGTTCTAGTCAGGACCCGAGCAGCAGCGTTCTGGATGTACTGCAGCTGTTTTACAGCTCGTTTGGAGAGGCCAGTGAGCAGGCCGTTACAGTAGTCTAATCTACTAGAGACAAACGCATGGATAAGTCTCTCCAGGTCTGGTTTAGACACTATACTTTTGATTTTGGCCATGTTTTTTTAGATGGTAAAAAGCTGCTGATATTTTAACGATTTGACGTGGCTGTTAAAATTCAAGTCTGAGTCCATTATTACCCCCAGATTCCTAACTTGATTTGTAGGTTTTAGAGCGAGACTCTGGAGGTGACTGATAACACTTTCTCTTTGTTTTTGTGGGCCAAAGACGATGATTTCAGTCTTGTCTGAGTTCAGCTGGAGAAAGTTGTTTTGCATCCACACACTGATCTGTTGGATGCAGTGACAGAGTGAATCCACTGGTCCATATTCACCTGCCGTCAGTGAAACATAGATTTGAGTGTCGTCTGCATAACTGTGATAGGACACATTCTCGCTGCGTATCAACTGACCTAACGGCAGCATGTAGAGGTTGAACAGAAGGGGTCCCAGGATTGACCCTTGGGGCACCCCACAGGTCAGGGGCATCTGGTCTGAGACACAGTTACCAATTTCGATAAAGAATTTCCTGTCTTCCAGATAGGACTTTAACCAGTTTAGAGCAGTGCCAGTGATGCCCACCCAGTCCTCTAGTCTCTGTAAGAGGATCCCATGATCGACAGTGTCAAAAGCAGCACTCAGATCCAACAGAATTAAGACTGAGGCTTTGCCCGCGTCAGTGTTCAGGTGGATGTCATTTGTCACCTTGACAAGAGCAGTCTCAGTGCTGTGATGAGGTCTAAAGCCTGACTGGAAAACATCAAATGAGTTGTTTATTAAGAGGAAATCAGTGAGCTGTTGGTAAACAACCTTTTCAAGCACTTTGCCCCAAAATGGCAGATTAGAGATGGGCCGGTAATTACTCAGTACTGCGGCATCAAGACTGCTCTTCTTTAGGAGAGGCTTTATGACCGCAGTTTTCAAAGAAATTGGGAATGTTCCAGATTGAAGCGACATTTTAACTATGTGAGTGAGTGGTGCTAACAAACTGTTTCAGCACAGACTTTAGAAATCTGGTGGGTAACACATCGAGGCAGCATGTAGATGAACTCAGACTGGTGATGATCTCCTGGACAGTTTTGTCAGTTACAGGTGCAAAGTGAGTCAGCTCTAAGTGTGTAGGTGGTTTGAGGGTTTTTTTTGCATTGTAGAATGTATAGCATTTTTAATGCCCTGAACTTTGTCATTAAAGAATAATGCAAACTCATTACACTTGGATGTGGAAATGAGTTCTAACGGCAGCTGAGCTGGAGGGTTTGTTAATCTGTTTACTGTGGCAAACAGGACACGCGAGTTGTTACTGCAGCTTCCAATTATTTCAGAAAAAATATCCTTCCCTAGTTCTACATAAAATGAGATTGTACATGTACAACTTCTCTCTGTAAATGTCTTTCTGAACCTGGAGCTTTGACTTTGACTGGAGCTCTGAACCTGGAGCTTTTGACTCCCTTTTCTGTGCCCTCACCGAATCATCATTTCTCCATGGCGCCTTCTGCTTATTTTTAACAATTTTAGCCTTCATAGGAGCAATGGTGTCGAGAAACATTCAAAACACTAGATGTAACAGAGTTCAACAAATCATTTACATTAGAACATGAGACATTTTCAAAGTTAATCATTTCCATGAACAGTTTCCCGTGCTGTCATTTATGTGTCTCCTCCGGACACAACTGCAGGACCAGCTGGTGGTTTGGGAAAAACAGAAGAATCAAAGAAGACACAGAAGTGATCAGACAGAGCAACATCGACCACATTGACGTTTGAAATATTAACCCCTTTTGTAATTAGAAGATCTAGAGTGTGCCCTCTGCTGTGGGTGGGGCCACTCACGCGCTGAGTAAGACCGAAAGTTTCATGGACAGTATGAAGCTCTTTAGCGTTTCTGTCACAGATATTATCAACATGAACATTGAAATGACCTGTTATGACCAAACCATCAAAGTCTGTGCATACGACTGAAAGCATCTCAGTAAAATCATCAATAAAACTTTTTGCAGTGCTGAATCACTGGGAAAAGTACACAAGCTATCATTGCAAGAAGCTAAGCAAGCACAGGATTTGGTGTCTAACAAGACTTTATTTCTATTTTTATAGACCAGTGCCGACAGTCTTTAAGATGTCTGTCCCTGTGCTGAAGATCATGGTGGTGGGCAGCCTTCAAGTGGAAGATGCTGTGGATGTGTCAATCATTTTTGATGGTGAGAGGTCCTTGGCTGCTGTGGTAAAACAGTATATCAAATGCATGTGCGCTTCTAATGGGTCTGATTTACACCCTAAACCCTAAACCTACCAGACTGTTCTGCGCATTTCTGCCATCAAATGTTTTTTTTTCCAAATTTGTGTCAGAATGAGCATGTTGGAGGGCATTTGTTTATCTTTCAGTATTTGATCGCAGTCTCCTACACGTTCCCTCTGACAATGGCACGTCAGATTCTTTCTGGAAAAATCTCAGGGCAAAATCTAGTTTATTCAATTCTTCCCATTGTGACATTGGAGACGGTGGCAGAATTTGCAGTGTCAGGAACAAGCAGCCTGAGCCTGTACAGAAGCTGGTTAGAGGTTTAAGTTTTGACATCTTAAAATCTTTTCGTGAGTCTGTGAGGGAGATGAGAGGCATTGATTTTTTTTGTTTGTTTTCTAAACAACTTTCACACCCTTGAGCTCAAAAGGCTCTGCAATTCTCCTTTGTCTCTGACATTAGCATTCTCAGTTTTTACTCTCTCATATGCTAATGCATAAACGGTTTTGCCGCTGTTGTGTCTGGGCGCGTGGAAAACATACATACTTTTGTGGACAAAGTGAAACATCTCAAATTGGACCCAGATGACCTGATGGTTTCACATGATGTTGTGTCCCTCTTCACCTGCATCCCGACCTCTGAGGCAGTAGCAGCGATTAGGACGAGGCTGCAGGAAGACACCACCTTACAGGAAAGGACCAAACTGACACCTGAACACATCTGCAAACTACTAGACATCTGTCTTACCACATACTTTCAATTCGGGGGACATTTCTACAGGCAGATTCACGGCTGTGCCATGGGCTCGCCCGTCTCTCCCATAGTGGCCAACCTGTACATGGAGCATTTTGAGAAGAAGGCACTGACCTCCTTTTCAGGCATTGCTCCAAGTCTTTGGTACCGTTACGTGGATTAAACACATTTGTGACAATTAAGAAACAAGAGCTGCAAGCCTTCTCAGAGCACATCAATGCAGTGGACCCACACATCAGGTTTACAAGAGAAGATGCTCAGGAGAACCGCTTGGCCTTTCTTGATTGTTCCACTATCAGAGGAGAAGACGGGAAGCTCCAGAGAGAAGTATATAGGAAACCCACACACACGGATCAGTACCTGCTCTTTGGCTCCAACCACCCACCATTAGAATATGAATAGGCCAAATGTTCACAATTATCTGAAAGAAAACAGTTTAATGCAAAGGTATATTGAAAAATCATAATGGTTGACTACAGTGTAGTAGATGAACAATGATTTATTACAATTGTGTCATTTGAATTTCTATAGCATATTTACTTCAACACTATGTCCAAAGTGCTGGCATATGTGAAGTCAATCTAAAAGTCAAAAAAAAGTACACAAGATATAGAGTTCACAAAAAACACACACACTCTGAGCGACCTTTTGCCGCACAGACCGTGACACTTAAAAACGAAAGTGGTAACTTTTGATGCCCCACTCCTCAAGATGATTTTCACCAAATGTAAGGTTGGTTCGGCTCAAGGCTCAATGCCCAAGGAGGAGTTTGCTCAATTATAAGTGTAAACATGTGCAAATTTAATAGATTTGGCAATTTTCCCATTGGAAAAGCATAGGAGTGTCAGCCATCACTACGGCTTTAGTAGTAGTGATGGTCAACAATCACTCATTGTTGACTATTTTTTCGAAGCAAGAATGAATATCCATGGGTTCCTTTACTTATTTCCAGGGGCCACAGGGGGGGCTGACCATCGACAGTTGCAAACAGATTGTTGCGGAAGCAATAGTCCCTCTGTCTTGCTGAGGCTCGAGCCTAATTTTTGATTGCAAAGCCAAAAGAGAGAACAAATTGATTGTGCATTGGTGGTCCACCCTGCTTTGCTTCATCTGCCCAAAAATGTACTCCAAAAACATACATAAACCATATTTAGACATAATTTATGCCAGATAAAACTATCTCAATCTAATAATTCTTTCATGGGAAAACCTTTCTGCTCGATACCAATTCTGGCCCGGTGCAGTTTCATGAACAAAGATTGCTTGATGTCTTGTGTTTTAAAACAATATATGATTGGATTCACGGCTGCAGGCAACAGACTGTACAACATTATAAGAAAGATGCGGAAATCCAAGCTGAAAGAAAAGCCTGTAGCAGTTGCAAGATACACAAAGCACCTCGGAAGATAAAACAAACATGTTATCAATATTTGTGAAGTACAAGTTGAAAAAGTTTTCTTGCGTCCATTTGCATTTGACATTTTCAGAATCACTACAATAATAGAAGTGTAGGAGAAAATAATGAAAGCTAGTGGAAGCAAAAGGCAGAACATGGCTACAGCCACAGTAGACAGGGTAATTGACATAATTTTTTCAGTGCATGCCTGGCTCATTATAGAAATATGGTCACAGTAACATTGAGCAATAATATTAGATTTGCAAAAAGGTACAGATATGGTCTGCAGAACCACTGAAATCATTATAGGTAGTGGAATAAACCAGGCAATCCCACACAGCACAGACACCACAGTGTTTGAAATGAAGGCAGGGTAACGCAATGGAAGACAAATGGATATGAATCGATCAAAGCCCATCACCATCAGGTTAAAAGACTGAACCGCTCCCAGGTAGTGAACAAAAAACATCTGAACAAAACAGCCATAGAATGAGATGAGATTGCTGCCAAACCAGTACTTGGCAATAATCTTTGGAAGTGTGAGCGTGCCAAATGTTAAATCATTGAGCGCCAAGTGACAGAAGATCAGATACGTTGGTTTTTGTATTTTCTTCTCATACATAACAAAAACTAAAATAAACATGTTTCCCAAACCAATAGCAATGTAGACAAAGAACATCACAGCAGACACAGGACCATAATACTGAGGTTGTAATCCAGGGAAGCCCAGAAGAGTGAAGTGGTCCCGTCGTGTCGTCACATTAACAAGCATGACTACTCTTTGTATCAATGTAAGGATCAGGAAAACATGTTGACAGCAAACAGTAGACATAAGCTAACCCAATCTAATTTAGAGATAGACAGGCATGTTTCATCTCAATAACTCCTTTTATCTTTTGTCTTTGTGACCTCTCCCTAACCAACCTAAGGCCCAGCCCACTCAAGAAACGACTTGACATATATGTTGATCAAAACTTCGAAGTATTCTAAACTCTGAGATCCTGAAATGTGTTTCACTGATTTTCTTTAGAGGGGCCAATTTAAGCAATCCAAAGCAGACCCTGCTGCGAGGTAGTAGCTTCATAAACTCCAAGTGCCAGCCGCAGTGATGTGAGTTTGATTCCCTACTCTGACATTTACTGCATGTACTCCCTTCGCTCTCATCCCCCATTTCACACTACTTTCCGGTCTATAAAGCCAGACAGTATTATTTCTATAATTCTGTTTCATTTAGCTAGCAGTAATGCCTCAAATGCAGAACAGTAAAGATTACATAAATACAACTTCTAGTAAGTAAATTATGAGTGGAAGCTTGCATGTCAAATAACACAGAACACTGAAAACAGAAGCACTAAACCAGGGGTGTCCAAACTTTTTTCACCGAGGGCCGCATTTTGAAACTTATACAGAGCAGAGGGCCACAGACAACCCGACAATGAAGTGAATCATTCGAAATGTTGCCTTTGACATAGTTTTGATGGGCCTCCACACCTTTAATAAGACTTGGAACATTAATATTAGGTTGGTATAACATCAAAATGCTTCAATTTTACAGTAAAAAGTACTACTTTTTGTTGTTTGGACCAACTTAGCAGGAAGCCGGAGGGCCAACAAAAATTGGTCTGAGGGCCGCATTTGGCCCCCGGGCCGTAGTTTGGGCATGCCTGCACTAAACTAAATAAAATACGAGACACAAGCTGCACATGGCATCCAATGAAAAAACTAAACAAAATCAAGGCAAATCCAAACAACCAACATAGTTTTTCCACCAAGTCGAAAGTCTGTAAAACTTCAAATTTCATTTTCAAATTAAGTCCTATCGTAATTTGTTAACTTTTTCGTATGTCAGTTGTGATTTAAGTCCATTCCTTGATCATTGGTTCAGTTTGTGTATTAATTTTTTTTGTGTTAGCCTTTTTTCCCAGAAGCATGTTCCAAAGTCAACCATTGACTATGTACATGGCAGGAGTTTTGAACTTTCAAGCATTTCTGACAAACAATCCCAAAACATATGGTAATGGTGGGCTTCTTGGCAACCACAGGTTCTCTAGGAACTAGTTTCCCTCTGAATAGTGAGCACTTTGACTTTGGGTTATGAAAAAACTTGATATATTTTTCCGAATTCCTTCCAAACATGTGATTTTGTAGTCCCCCATTTAGAAGTATATATATTTTCACATTAATCGCCTGTCAAAATAAAATTCACTCTTTTCTGGCTTATTTTTTTAAATATATTTTTATATATATTTTTCAAATGATTCCTTCACCATAATCAAAGCTGACTGATTTTCTTTAAAAAAAAACATTTATGTTTTAAATCTGCGGTCAGTGCCATTCGGTATAAAGCCTTGATCTAAAGACAAGCACTTTAAGATTTTAACATCTTCTTTTAGTTTGTGTATTTTGATCATATCTTTCCAGGTCGTATGCACATATTTTACCCAAGGATTCTTAACTTCTTCGTTCATTCAATATTTTTTTATAGAGCTTGATACTTCGTATCACACCAGTATAGCAATGCTCTGATTTGAGCTGAAATAAATATATTTTTTCAGACAAGATAAACCCCAATCTACTTTTTCTTTCGATAGTTGTAGAGTTTTGAACCGGATACAAGGTTTTTTGCCTTAAGATTGTTTTATTCCACTCATCAAGCAGCAGGTTGGGGAGGGAAATCAGGAGAGTCTGAGAAATCTGGGTAAAACATAAATTGTTTATAGTTTCAATCCTTTGACTTAAGTATGGGGTAAGAGACCATTTTTCAAGGTCTTTTTTTATATTGGAGAAATGAGGAGAATAGTTTTTTTCTCTAAGATTGTTGACATGTCTTTATGGAGAATTACGCCAAACTATTTAAGAGATTCCAGTTGTGCAGACTGTAAAATAATGATTACCGGTAGCTCAATAGGGCCTTAAATGTTGCTAGTCTGCTTTGCCCTGAAGAAATGAATTGAGCTGATACAGTGAAAGATCTGACTGCTCCAGGCTCATAGTCTATATATGTAACAGTTATATCCCATGTGCAGCTCTATTAGTGAAAGTCTACAGAGACCTATTTATCATTTACAGCCCCATCTGAATATTAGTCACCCAATGGAAGCAAATTATATGAACTATTCATTTACAAATCCCTTAAGATCTATTAGTTGTTGATAACCAAAGGCATAGGGGTTTTTGACCAGATTGTAAAAGAAAATCAAATGAAAAGCTTTGATCTGTTGAAGGTGTGCTTTGGCTTGGAAAAACAGGATTGTTATAGATATTTACAAATGAGGAATTATTATAATCAAGAAATAAAACAAAGTAACGATAATTATAGCCCTCTGACTGAAATCTTTATCAAGGCATATAAATGAGACCTTTCAAGGGGAGTAATATTGAAAATATTTTAAAGCCATTAATGACTTGGACAGCTAATCTACTAAATATATTAAAATAAAATGGGAAGAAGAGGGAAATTTAGTTTTAGATAGACTAGGAGTGGCATGAGATGCACATCACAATGGAGGACCACGGGGTCCCATATTTGGAGGGAGTTCTGTTAGAAGAATGGGACCCGTTTTTTCAAAGTGCTCATTATTCTCAGGGAGGTGCTGAATGTTGGCAAAACTGTGGATGCCAGAAAGCAAACCATTATGATGTGTTTTGGGACTGTCATATTGTACAAAAATACTGAATAGAAATTAACAAGGCAATGCAAATTGTTTTTGACACCACCACATCACTAAATTTTGGAATAATGTACTTGGGCCTCAAAACCCCCACCGGGGACGCAGTGGATGGCTGTCTTTAGAACATACTCCTGGCAGGCGGGAAGAAGGCTCTCACAAAAAATGGATGACTCCAACCTGCCTTATGTTCTACCTGGTCCAGCTTGTTCTCAATGGGCTTCCCCCCCCCCCCACCCCCCCCCCCCCTTTCTGTTGTTGTGTTGTTGTTTTGTTCTAATTTTTAAAAAAATGAAATAAAATAAAAGATCTATTAATTGTGATTCACTGTGCTTAGAGGATATCTTGTAAGTAACGCAAATCTCGGTGGTATCTAACTGGACCTCATCATATTGGTGACATTAAGTTGGCCGAGTTTTTAGAAATTCTATTGAAGTCGTATCTGAACCTAATAAAACACTTGATTTCCACTCAACCCTGGAATTGTTTGAGTTAGCAATGGAGGGCCCCAACAATAATCCGAACATTCTAAGGGAAGTCTGGACAAGGGTTTCAACAAAAGGCCCCTTTCCATACGGGACTAATACAAAACAAGTACCCATGCAAAATGTGTCTAAATATATTACTGAAAACCAAAATAAAGTTAAAATGTTGGGTAAACTAGGCCTACTTTTGAAAGAAACCTATGAAACAGTTGGAGGCAAACATGTTTTGGCAGAGTTCCACAGAAATCCCTTGGGGGAACTTTACCCTTGACATTGCTGATTGTAATTATTGCTGTGGTGCTCATTTGTCTTGTTATTGTTGTCAGTCAAGTACATTCACCAGCTCTCAACTAGGGGGAAGTCAATAGCTATTGGGAATTAATTAAAAAGACATAAGCAGTAGTTATTGGGCCCTGTGTACCAACAAAACTTGAAAACATTTAACATTACTACACATTAATGCAACAGTTACGCCAGGATGACTTGGGATTTTTTAAAGACAAATACACATTTCCTGGTCTAAAGTCAAGTCAAATGTTTGAGAACCTTACTTACCAACGAAAGAAAGTAAGACACAATGAAACGAAATGAAAAGATGTTTAACCCACGCAAAAGATACACATTTTAAGGGTACACACTCAGTATGGTTCCTGGATGTCAGTACACTAGACTATTGCTGTGTCTTTCCAAGATACTGGGGCCTCACCCTCCTGCCCTACACAGAACTCTTCCAAAGCTTTTAACATCAACAAAAAAGCTAGTAATTTGTAACACAAATGTTTTTCCCTTGCTATAGGCTATTCAACAGTAGCGTAGCATACTGTATGACAATATAGCTTTCATAGGTGTAACAAAATGACCATAGTATTTGTTGTTCGACAAAAATAAAATGCACACAATAAAAATTTAACAAGACAAGAAAACGAATGCATGTAAATTGGTAAATAAAAATAAATAAAAATAAACACAATTGGCCAACTTCTTTAGGCTTATCACCTGGGTTAACATTGTGCTAGAATACAATTCTTGCAATAGCTGAAGCATGTAATATTGGTTCTATTGGTCTTGAACAAATAGAACCAATAGAATCGAGACACATGAGCGCACAACACCAAATGTGGTATTTTCAAAGTTTTTATCTTAGGTTATTAGTGGCTGTAGGGACTAAACCACAAATCAAATTATAACATAATTTAACATAATAATACAACAGTGGTTGTTAATGTTAACGGATGGAATTTGGGGATCCTTTTATGAATCACTGTAAGCCTATAGGCCTATATTGTATTGTTACTGTATTGTCTATTGTACTGAGGAAAGGGAAGAGGGAAACTATGCTCACACTGCAGAGTATGAGGCCCCATTAGGATTTTTTTGTTTGAATCAGATTTTTTATTGTGGTCGTTCAAATTACAAAAAAAATGCGATTGCCATTTGTGTCTGGTGTGAACGGAATGCCGCTCAATGTGGTGTATACGGAAGTAAAAAAGTAACTTTACTCCAAATTTTGAGATTAAAACTCAAAATGATGACTTTAAAACACGAAATTTTCACTTTTAAACTGAAAATGTTGACTTTTAAACTCAAAATTGTGACTTCCTGTGGAGCTTTTATTTTTTAATCACTGGCGGAAATGGGCTTCCATACATATGGGCAAAACAATCGGAATTGACCTGCAGTGTGAACATAACCAATAGCACTTTTCATTGTTGCCACAAAATGACGCATGAATCCTAAAGCATTAAAACAAATGTAGTAGTGTAATAGTCTATCTGTTCCACCATCTAATAGGGGGCGCCAGACACCAACCTATGAAAAATGCTATTCGCTAGTCGCTCGGCGTGTTTGTTTGTATGCTCGTACTCCACTTTGCAAGTTAATGGAGCTTGGCCTTCCTCACAGATTGTTTTGTAGTGCCGCTGTTTGATCGGGGAGTGGGGTGTGGACTGCGCTGGCCCGTTAGCCGCCATGTTCCGATTAGGAAGCGAGCTCCCATTCACTTACCACTGAAACATCTGCTCCTCTTTCTCTGTAACTATTGCTGTCAGACTCATCATTCTGGCCTTAAAATGTTAGTAATAAAAAGCTCTGCATGTTTTTATTTCACTATTGTCTTTGTAAATGAAGATATAGCTCTCCACAAGAATAGGCCAACCAATTAGCAACTCGCCTCATACAAACAAGCGTCAAAACAGATAAAATAGGAAATTGTGAAATACAATTGAGATGTAAAAAAATGGAATGGACCATCTTACTATTGCTTATTTGGGCATGTTCACTTTTATGAGAGCTAGATACAGCTTTGTTTGCTAATGCATGGCAACTTTGGGTCATTATCAAGTGTTTTCATTTTACTTTATATTTATTTTTGATTTTAAAAAATGGCCAGTTATTGTGCTTTGCTACTTGCTACCTGTTAGCTGACAAGACTTGAGTTCTGCAATATGGCTTTATAGAAATCTGTAATGTCTACGCTCAACCATTCACAGTGGAAATGATATGAATTTGATTATTTTTCCAACCAATTATATCACATAATACATCACATCGAAGTAAGCCAGCTAATTTGTCAAGGTCATATTCAAAATAATTAAGTTGACTCGTAGCTCCTTAAGCTGAACAGTTCAGCACCACGATAGTTATGAGGATTCTGACAGTGACAATAGATATGGGTAAAAAATGTATTTTGACCGCATGTATCTGAGATCTTGTCCTTTTGGTCATTACCCAAAGCAACGTACGTAGCGTTCGACTCAGCTCCTTGTTCACCACAGCAGTCTAATACAGACGCTGCTCTGGTCGGCCTGTCAATCTCACGCCCCATCCTACCCTCGCTCAGGAATTGATTAATAAGTATTTGCTCCATTTTCCATCCATCCATCCATCTTCTTCCGCTTTTCCGCTTTATCCGGGGCCGGGTCGCGGGGGCAGCAGTCTAAGCAGGGACCAGACTTCCTTATCCCCAGACACTTCCTCCAACTCCTCCGGGGGGATCCCGAGGAGTTCCCAGGCCAGCCGAGAGACATAGTCCCTCCAGCGTGTCCTGGGTCTTCCCCGGGGCCTCTCTCCCGGTGGGACATGCCCGAAACACCTCCCTAGGGAGGTGCCCAAGAGGCATCCGGAACAGATGCCCGAGCCACCTCAGCTGGCTCCTCTCGACATGGAGGAGCAGCGGCTCTACTCCGAGCTCCTCCCGTGTGACTGAGCTCCTCACCCTATCTCTAAGGGACCGCCCAGCCACCCTGCGGAGGAAACTCATGTCGACCGCTTGTATCCGCGATCTTGCCCTTTCGGTCACTACCCAAAGCTCATGACCATAGGTGAGGGTAGGAACGTAGATTGACCGGTAAATCGAGAGCTTTGTCTTTCGACTCAGCTCCTTCTTTACCACAACGGTCCGATGCAGCGACCGCATCACTGCGGATGCTGCACCGATCCGCCTGTCAATCTCACGCTCCATCCTTCCCTCACTCGTGAACAAGACCCCGAGATACTTGAACTCCTCCACTTGGGGCAAGGACTCCCCACCCACCTGGAGAGGGCAAGCCACCTTTTTCCGGTCGAGAACCATGGCCTCAGATTTGGAGGTGCTGATTCTCATCCCAGCTGCTTCACACTCGGCTGCAAACCGTCCCAGTGCATGTTGCAGGTCCAGGTTTGATGGAGCCATCAGGACAACATCATCTGCAAACAACAGAGATGAGATCCTGTGTTCTCCAAACCGGACCCCTCCGACCCCTGACTGCGCCTAGAAATTCTGTCCATAAAAACAATTAACAGAACCGGTGACAAAGGGCGGCCCTGGCGGAGTCCAACACGCACTGGGAACAGGTCTGACTTACTGCCGGCAATGCGAACACAGCTCCTGCTCCGGTCATACAGGGACCGGACAGCAGCCTGAGCAAAGGGCCCCGGACCCCGTACTCCCGCAGCAGCACCCCCAAAGGGCACCCCGTGGGACACGGTCGAAAGCCTTCTCCAGATCCACAAAGCACATGTGGACTGGTTGGGCAAACTCCCATGAACCCTCGAGCACCTGATGGAGAGTATAGAGCTGGTCCAGTGTTCCACGACCAGGACGGAAACCACTCTGCTCCTCCTGAATCCGAGGTTCGACTATCGGTCGGATTCTCCTCTCCAGTACCCTGGAATACCCTAATAGACCTTACCAGAGAGGCTGAGGAGTGTGATCCCTCTATAATTGGAGCACACCCTCCGGTCCCCCTTCTTGAACAGAGAGAGACACCACCCCGGTCTGCCAGTCCAGAGGCACCGTCCCCGACCGCCACGCGATGTTGCAGAGGCGTGTCAACCAAGACAGTCCTGCAAGATCCAGAGACTTTAGGTACTCGTCGGCGTATCTCATCCACCCCGGGAGCATTGCCACCGAGGAGTTTGCCAACAACCTCAGTGACTTGGGTGATAGATGAGTCAGCCTCTGAGTCCTCAGTCTCTGCTTCCTCTTCGGAAGACGTAACAGTGGGATTTAGGAGGTCCTAAACGGTGTTGGTGGAACACTGCTTCCACCCCTGAGGCGCCGTACGGTTTGCCAGAATATCTTTGAATTTCTCCTCCAGGGCCTCCCCGAACTCCTCCCAGCCCCGGGTTTTTGCCTCTGCGACAGCACGCCTGGCCCGCTGATACTCGTCAACGACCTCAGGAGTCCCACAAGCCAAAGAGGCCTGATAGGCCTCCTTCTTCCGCCTGACGGCATGTCTTACTTCCGGGGTCCACCACCGGGTTCGGGGGTTGCCGCCGCGACAGGCACCTGAGACCTTGCGACCACAGCTCCGAGCAGCCGCATTGACAATGGAAGTCGAGAACATGGTCCACTCGGACTCAATGTCCCCAGCCTCCCCCGGGATTTGGGAGAAGCTCTCCCAGAGGTGTGAATTGAAGACCCTGCTAACAGCGGGCTCCGCAAGACGTTCCCAACAGACCCTCACTATACGCTTGGGCCTGCCAAGTCTGTCCGGCTTCCTCCGCCGCCAGCGGATCCAACTCACCACCAGGTGGTGGTCGGTTGACAGCTCCGCCTCTCTCTTCACCCGAGTGTCCAAGACACGCGGCCGGAGGTCAGATGACACGACAACAAAGTCGATCATTGACCTCCGGCCTAGGGTGTCCTGGTGCCACGTGCACTGGTGGACACCCTTGTGCTTGAACATGGTGTTCGTTATGGACAGTCCGTGACTAGCACAAAAGTTCAATAACTGCACACCGCTCGGGTTTAGATCGGGGAGGCCGTTCTTCCCAATCACCCCTCTCCAGGTGTCACCGTCGTTACCCACGTGGGCGTTGAAGTCCCCCAGTAGAACAACGGGGTCCCCGGTCTGTGCACTGTCCAATACCCTTCCCAGGGACTCCAAGAAGGCCGGGGTACTCAGCACCGTTGTTCGGCCCATAGGCCGACACCACAGTGAGAGACCTGTCTCCAACCCGAAGGCGTAGGGACTTGACCCTCTCGTTCACTGGGGTAAACTCCAACACATGGCGGCTGAGCTGTGGGGTAATAAGCAAGCCCACGCCAGCCCGCCGCCTCTCCCCGCAGGCAACACCAGAGAAGTGAAGCGTCCAGCCCCTCTCAAGAGGATGGGTTCCAGTGCCCAAACTGTGCGTGGAGGTGAGGCCGACTATATCTAGTCGGAACCGTTCAACCTCCCGCACAAGCTCAGGCTCTTTCCCCCCCAACGAGGTGACGTTCCATGTCCCCAGAGTTAGTCTCTGCGTCCGGGGATCCGGTCGTCGAGGCCCCTGCCGTCGACTGCCGCCCAGATCCCTCCGCACCAGCCCCTTACGGATCCTCCTGCAGGTGGTGGGTCCACGGGAAGACGGCCCCACGTCACTCATTTGGGTTGCACCCGACCGGGCCACGTGGGGAAAGGCCCGGCCACCAGGCGCTCGCCGTCGAGCACCCACCCCAGGCCTGGCTCCAGGGTGGGGCCCCGGTAACGCCAATCCGGGTGACGTAACTGGCCTTGTTCTGCTCCATTTTATTACAGTATATTCCATTGTTATGTCCTTACATTTAATTATAGTGTTTTTCATTTGATGGGCCACAACCAAAATGTTGTTTAGGGGCACCAAATGCCTACAAATTAATCAAACTGTTTAATTGGGGTAGCGGTCTCAAAAGCCAGTGGAGCGTGCATATGCTTCTACTTCCATTTCTGCCTGTATAATACACAAAGCCAGCCTGCAAATGGTGACTAGCAGCTCTACCTCATCTCCTTCACATTGAGAACACTATTGTTGAGCTGCAACAAGTTATAACAGAAAAAAACAGCAATACTTAAAATTATAATCTTGTAATGAATAAAAACTATTAAGTGCAAGATGTTTAAAGCATGTCTAGGAAAACCATACACTATCATCTAATTTTTGAAGTGCAGACACAAAAGATTAATAAACACGTGCACACTGTTAAACGAGCTTGTATTTTTAAATAAGATGCATTCAGTCAGATCAAATGTAGTTGGTATTTCTTTAGATGTATTGTAATAATTGGGATTACAAATACAAATTGACTTGCATAGATAACTTTGGCACGTTTATTAATGTGCACCGTCAAAAACTCAGTCAATCACCGCCCCCTTGTGGCGAAGAGACCACAACACATGGTTCCACTCTATATCGCTTATTGGCTTACTGTGTTAATGAGGAGTAGAGATATTTTTGGAAAATAAATAGATCAATAAATACATTTATTGATCTACAGTGGATAAGTTATCTAATTTTATTGTATTTATTAACAATTGTGTTTTTGGTTAAAAGGAGACAAAAAAAAGTAAGTGATTATTAGACCAGTAGCACCATCTGCAGGTGAAGGCTGCAAGAACAACGCAAGGCAAGGCCAGACAAGATAAGACAAGGAGACAAAGTGCAGTGTAGAAAAAAGCATTATTATAGAGAAGTGACTGGTTGGAGGTAGGCAATAATTGGTTGTTATGCAGGTGCACAAGCTGGCATGTAGTCTGTTAAAAAAAGACAACGAATGTAGTTTTGTATAATTACATTTTTAGTGATTATTTGTCAAACCCTACAAGGCTGGCTAGTATGGTGCTACTATTTTTTCTTTTTTTCCATCTCTAATTTGATTTGTCTGTAATAAAAAAAAAAAAAGGCATTCTACATTTAGTTTTTCGTCTCTAAAGTTTGATGCACTGTTTTGCAAATGTACCCACACGTATAAGAGTTTCAGAGAGGATTATAGAGTGCAATAATGATAAATGCAATTAATTGTTAATCAAATTTCTTATTTTACCAGAAAGCAGATTTATTTGTATTTATTTATTTATTATTTTTCTTTCAGTTTTTTAAACATAAAACCCTGAACAGAAAAACACAAAAAACAGAACACAATCAGAGAGCGCAGGGATTTATTTTGAAAGGCAGCAAAAGGCAGCAAAGGAAAATTAAGGCATACATTGTCCAAAGTAAATGTCGCATTTGATTCACATTTGTCCGCAAATTTGCCGCATTTGGCCCCCGGGCCATAGTTTGGACATGCCTGATGTATACAAATATGTTTGCAAGACACCAGCTGTTTCAAATCTTAGACCACAACAGCCATCATTTTCATCTTGTCTTCAGTTGTTTTCTCATAATGCTACAAATTGAAATAAAATTATGATATTAGAAAAAATTTAAAAAGAAGGAAAACAAGAGTGAGAAAGTAACCCTAAACTTAACTCAAAAACAGCTTTGTTTTATTCTAAACCACACACTCCGAAAGAACAGCATGGTTTTAACTCTGATCTCTTTTGTTTTAAGTCCGTAGATGATAGGATTAAGAGTTGGGGGGAAAATGAGCGTGGACATCCCTATGAACCTGCGGAGGTGTGGTGGGATGTCCCGGAGCCGGTAGGAGATAATGGTGAAGAGGCCCAGACTTTCAAGCAACATAAAAACCAAAAGATGAGTGGCACACGTCTGTAGCGCTTTGGCCTTCGTGTCAGAGTGTTTGGAGCGAAAACAGGCGATCAAAATCCTCAAGTACGTGTACAGAATCATCCCGTTTGTCACCACTTGTGTCAGCGCTACAGTAAACAGTCCATAGATGTTGTTTATAGACGTATTTTCACAAACCAACGTGAGCAAAGAAGGGTTGTCACAGTAAGGTTGGGAAATTTCGTTGCGGCAGCGAGGCAAGCGTAAAAGCAATCCAAAAAGCACGCCTATTAAAACAAGACAGCTTAACCACGTGATTGTAATGATTTTCATAATATGAGCATTGGTCATCACAACATTGTACTTGAGTGGCCAGCAGATAGCTATGTATCGATCATACGCCATTGCAGTGAGCATGAACATGGTGCCGCCGGCGTAAATGTGGATAAAGAAAGCTTGAACGACACAAACCGAGTAGGACAAAGGTTGACTGTTCCATAAGATTTGTTTGATGGCTTGAATGAAAAACGCAGAAGACCCCATCAGGTCGTTGATGGGCAGGTTGATGAGGATCAGGTACATGGGTTGATGCAGGCATTTGTTGAGTATAATAGTTAGCATGAGAATGAGGTTGCAGAAAAGGATGATTACATAGCTCAAGCTGGCAATCAAGAAAGTGGGGATAACACTGTCGGGGGAAAGGTTATAGCTCGCGATTGTGACGTATGGTTCAATTATGTACGTATCATTCATGTTGATAGGCTCTTGGTTGATTCATTCATCAAAAATGGAATTCTGCATATCTATTCGTGACCACCTATTGCTGCCGAAAATACAATAGAATGAGCACAATAAATTGCACATCTGGTTCGTTTTACATCTGACTAATACAAAGAAATAAACATCATGAATATTGTAACTGTAAAGTCAAACAAAGAAAATACATGGTAGATTTTACTCACAAATGTAGATAGGGTTATTTTTTTTAAGCATTAGATAATAGATCAACACATCGAAAACAATGCTATGCACACGATTGATCAGCAAGACTGTGAGGAAAAGAGATGATGAGGTCACTCTGCCGTGGAGTGACAAATTGGGTTGGAGAGATAGAGTTTTATAGCCATATCTGTTCTCCCCACTGCTCATATTAGTCCTCTGGGTGTTTCAAACTTTAGCCTTGTAATGAGGTGGTTGCCTCATGAGAACCAGAAATGTACATCAACTCAAAAACAGTATTTTGTTTTTATTACGGGTTCAGAAGATTGGCGTGACTGTAAAGCAAAATAGTTTAGAAATGCATAAACATTAGAACGTTTAGTCAGCACTGCCCTTTACTTGTCCCAGGTAATACATGTATAGACCCTGTAAAAGTTTGTTAAAAACACTAACATTTTGGAAAGGAGGCAAAAGTGAAGAGGAACGTAATACAATTTGAATGGTAAAACTGGGATTAACCTCAGAAAATAACAAGACATGAAAAATCAAGATGTTTTTGGCAAATAAAAAACGCTATTTGATTATTTGAAATGAGATTATACCAGACACATTTGTGATGAAGGCACTATTTCTTTAATCTGCAGATCTATCACATACTTAACTTTGCCACAAGAGATACTTTTGTAAAGCTCAAATACAATAGTTAAACTTTATGCATTAACGCACTGGGTTGCTTTTTTTTTAGTTTGTTATAAAGACAACAAAAAAAAGATCTGATGTCAGTTGATAATTGGAAATATATTATGGTCCACTTAATTTTGTTTCCAAAATGGCTGCTAAATGGTCGGTCCGAGACAAGATTAGTAATCAAGCATATGGTAGAGGCGATTTCTTTTTCCATCACGGGGCTTCTTGCCATTCTGAGAAACGGTGCCTTTTGGTCATCACCCGACTGTGAGATCAGGACAATGTAAAGACTTGAGACGTCACCAGTTAGATCTGGTCTGAGTCTGAGCAGATGTTATTTACAAAGTCTGCCTATCAGGTTATAATATAACACAAAGTGACATTAGCAGGTCTCCACAGCAACGGAAGTCTCCAGTACCCAGATGGGCCAAATATTAACACACTAGATAAAGGTAAATGGTAAATGAACAACTTAAGGGGTTTTAAATTTGGTTAAAAAAATGTGTGTCAACTCCATTATATTGTCAACTGGGACCTGATATACCATTTTTGTTATGTATAATTCATGCCCTTTTCCTTTGCATCAGGCCAGCGTTTGAAAAGATTCTATTACAATTTTCAACATGGTAAGTTGTTGGAGCTTTTGGGTGACAGTTGGAATGGGAAGAATAAAGCCTTCTGAATAACTGGTAGTGCAATTAACTGGAGATTTGGACACATAACTAATAAAACGCAAATTACAACCATGTGTCTTGTGGGGAACAGACAAATATCTAAGGAGACAAAGCGCATCCTTGTGTGAAACTGTGAGCAAATTTGACCTTCACTTCACAAACCATATAATCTGTTAACAGTAAAAAAAATGTTGGAGAAGAATTTATGTCCCTGTAAAATCCAAGACAATTTGTGAGTCTGTTGCGAATCCTCAGTCTCCGAATTCAAACATTTGTCATCAGGGTGTTCTGTTTGCTGACTCTAATGAGGCGTTCAGTGACCTCAACACAGCAGGACATTTTACTGTTGTGTTTGTGCGGGTATTTTATCTGGAATAAACTGTTTGTCTGATGATTGCTACACAGTTTTATTGGTGCACACAGGTCATGTGACTAAACTTGGGCACATATAAAAAGGCAGATCTAAGACACAAATGGAAGTGAAATTTTAAAAAATCACATTTTCAAGAACCTTGGACCAAGACAAAACAACCTTCAACAAAAGTATGATTTATTTTCTCTCTTTTTTAATTGAAATTAATTCCTGCTTTTTCCTCTTACTGCATGTGTCAGTTCCTCGATTATCTCCTTCACATTTCTTTCTTTAAAATCAAGTTCTATTTGCAAGTAGTCTTTGTCATAGATTTACTAGTTTAAATGTGGATTTTGAAGTATTAGAAATGCAGCATATATCTGCCCATCTAACTGTTAGCTTTGTCTTGCTAAATTTTGTCCTGTTATTATTATTTGTCTTATTTTGGACCTGGTCTTCTTCCTTGGGCAGATGCAGTGTGTGCAGAGTTCAGTCCTGTTCCTTTCGATGCTGGTTTTGGCCCTGTCCTCCAAAGCAGACCAGAGTCCAGATTCTCTGGACTTGGGGCAGGACCTGGAGCAAGACTTGGACATCGAGCTGGCACGCCACAGACTGCTGCAGAGAGCCCGCAGTGCTGGACTCCTCACACAGGTAACATCAGGGATTATGGGTCATCTGAAAAGTGAAGAGAAATTACAGGCGAGCAACAGGATAACTCATGAAATGTTTTAAATAAAACGTTTAATTGCATAATTTATCAAGTCTAATATATTTATTTATGGGCATACCCCATACTTCAGGCCTGATCAACTAAAGACCAGTGACCCAGACCCATATTTTCTCTTGTCCACTGGTTTGGTCCTGATTTAGTCCTTAGTCCTAGTTTAATCCTGCCTTAGACTTGGTTTAAAGGTTAGATCTTTCTTAGTCCTGGTTTTCTGGGATAAGGCTGGTTTAGACCCAGTTGGAGCTAGTTTCTGGTTCAGTACTGAATTGGCAATTCTGTAGAGCAATGTTGGTAAAAACTTTTATATTTTATGTCACAAAAATCAAATAAATTGTTATATTTTCATTGTTGAAACAGATAGCGTTGGGAATATTTTGTGCGATCCCAAATTGTGTTAAAAATCTGGCACAGAAGCCACTGAACTCAGCCACAAACTGCCAGATTAGTCTCCATCAAACCTAAAACTCTTGATATACATTTTATATATACATTCCCTACAACATCTGATCCAAATCTACTTTATTAATATATATTAATATTATATATATTAATATTATATATATATATATATATATATATAATATATATATAAATATATTATATATATATATATAATATATATATATAATTTATTTATTTATGTATTATTTTTTAAACAAAAACAGTTCCAAAGTTCTATTATTATTATCATTATTCTTATTATTTAACATTATTATTATTATTATAATATATATTATTATTATTATTATTAATAATAATAATAATAATAATAATAAAAATAATAATAATAATAATGATAATAATAATAATAAAAAAGCATTTAAAAAAAACACTTTTAACATATACCTTACTTTTATACTCACTTTGTAACTATAACTACAACTTCATACATAAAACATTTACGTTCACATTTTTGTGACTTTGCACTTCTGTCTGATTCAGCATATTCTGTTGTGTATTTTCAGCGTGCAGTGGAGGACATTCTGTTGGCTCAAATGTCCCTCCCTGAAAATAATGTCCTTGAACCTGCTCTGGAGACAGCTGGTCATGTGACCCTCCAGCGCTCAGTGGAGACAAACAACCTACCTCCAAGAGAACGCAAGGCGGGCTGCAAGAACTTCTACTGGAAGGGCTTGACTTCTTGTTAAAGGCACATATTTCCACCAGCTCCTGTTAACAACCCACACAAAACAAATACAAATATTCTTAAATAAATATAACTGTTGATCTAATTACTTACCAATAACTTGTTTGCCTACAACTGTATAAATACTGGAGTGAATAAAAATGTAATTCAACATGTACACTTTGCTTTTGTTCCTTTGATTTGCAGTGCACTTTTCAGTGGTGATTCAAAATAAGGTTCCTTGAAAATATTTATTTATTTAATTTCATATTTATATTAACTTATAAGACATTTTCTAGCATTTATAGATGATATCGTTCAAATGTTAATAAGTCATCAACAAAAACGTGTGTGTTATTTAAACATGTACAAAAGGCTTACAGCAAGAAGGTCGCAGGTTCTACTCTGTGGAGTCTGAGTGGAGTTGGCATGTTGGTGTCTGGGTGGGTTTCCTCCGGACACTCCAGTTTCCCCCATCAACCCAAAATCTGCACAAAAGGTAAAAATCTTCCAGCGAATGTAGTCCTGACCAAGTCGAGCACAAGATCTGGAGACTGGTCCCCTGGTGCTGGACTGCAGTGACTTCTGATCGTGACAGGTGGCCCCGGCGGCACTGGTTGAAAGATGGGTCAAATGCACAGGACAAATTTCCCTACGAGGACAATAAAAATCTAATCTGAAATGTTTGTAAGAGCATTACCAAGCTGCCTGCTAAATGATTTTCAATAACCAAGAGAGAAATACTTTTAAATGCCTTATAAGTGCTTATAAACAAATAAGTAGTGTTTATTAATGCCTTATAAATAGTTATATAAGGAACCTTATTGTAACATTGTTCAATCATCTCATTCGTCTAAAATCTTTTTTTACACTTCTGTTTCTTTTTCTTTTTGTTTACATGTATTTATCATTTATAATAGAATAAATAAAAAGAGAAACAATAAATAAATAAATAACTAAATAGCTTTTCAGAACCTCAGTCCTCCTTTGAGACTGTGGAATGTAGATCTTTATATTTTGGTGACAATTAAGGAAGAAACTTTATTAAAGTGTTAGGAAACAGCTTTACACAGATTTAGGCATAATGAATGCCCAAACGTAAATGTATGACTAAACAAAGACTAAAACATGCAGGACTATTATAAACCCATCCAATCCCGATGCTAGAAGCTGCGGACAACTCTGTCTATGCCTTTTGAACCTTTCAAGGTGAAGTGCACTCAGAGCCTGGACAATACAACATTGATAAAAATACACTAAATATATTCAACAGCTGTCGTAAAATAAAACCCTCTTGCACGAGATGCTCCTTAAGACACCTCCTCTTTCCTCCTCCTGAGCCCCTCATGCTTTCTCCTCCCCTGTCCTGCCCCTGTCCTGCTCCTGTCTCGCCTGTCCTCATGCTTCGCCATCCGTCCTGCCCCTGTCCTGCCCCTGTCCTGCCCCCCGCTCCTGTCTCTGCCCCTGTTCTGCTCCCATCTTGCTCCTGTCATGCTCTCATCCTGCTCCTGTCCTACTCCTGTCATGCTCCTGTCTTTGCTCCTGTCCTACTCCTGTCCTGCTCCTGTCATGCTCTCGCCCAGCCTCTGTCCCACTCCTCCTCCTGTCCTACAACTGTCTCTGCTCCTGTCCATCCTGCTCCTGTCCTACTCCTGTCCTGCTCCTGTCATGCTCTCATCCTGCTCCTGTCCTACTCCTGTCCTGCTCCTGTCTCTGCTCCTGTCCTGCTCTCATCCTGCTCCTGTCATACTCCTGTCCTGCTCCTGTCCTACTCCTGTCCTACTCCTGTCCTGCTCCTGTCTTTTCTCCTGTCCTGCTCTCATCCTGCTCCTGTCGTACTCCTGTCCTGCTCCTGTCCTACTCCTGTCCTGCTCCAGTCCTCCGCATGTCCTGCTCTTGCCCAGCCTCTGTCCCACTCCTGTTCCTGTCCTATTGTAAATTTAATTTCAGAGAGAAGTCTATAAAAGTTCAGTTTTTGGATCTCCCGCTGTGCAGAGAGATGGGCTGAACCATTTCCTCAGACGGGGACAACGGTGTTTCCCCTTGAACGAGATAACTGAGCTGAGGTCTTTGCAGCGCAGCAATGAGGCTGACAGGAGAGAGATAATCTGTGTTTGCAAATGTTTATGTGTGCAAATAAGTAATCAACACATACATGGACTTACAATCAACGTCTCTACTTGTAACAATAAATGGCAAAAAGCTCTGCATTGAACTTCTGGGGAAAAGTTCAGACAATCTGCTTAATCTGCTTGCTTGTTGGGAATATAGTAAGCCTTTTTTAATGAATGTGGACAGTGACATTCTTGGTTGATCTGTCGGTTCTGTAACTAACTGAGGGATCACAGGAGGCAGGATGCACTTTGTTGTGATTGAAAATGAGCTGATCAAAGCATTTCATAGTTTCATGGTAAAATATGGATACGGTTTTGAGCAATATTTATGAAATTGCTGCTGTACACCAGTAATTATTTTCTCTTACCAGATTCAATACATTTGTCCTGCTGGTATGATACCTGCAAAGCAAATATGTTAGTCGGCCCATTTTCATAACAATAGACATACATTTTGTTTGTTTATCTTTATTTTGCGTATGCATTTTCCGAGGACAATGTTTGGGAGCGCTGGCTTGTAAACCTAGTGTAATCATCTGTTCCAGTTTGATAACAGTTTCCTCAAATATCTGCTGTGAGGATGGACATCCTTCGACTCTCGTTACTTTGTGTGTGTTCATGCGCACACCAATCTAATCTAATCAGCTTTTGTTTTGATAGACAACCAGACCACAGAGCTATGCCATATCTCATTATACACTTAAACGGAGGGCATGTAGAATATTCATATATATTTATATCTAATTTTATAAACACAACTACACAACATGATACAAACTAAACATGTTCAAATCAAATTGACTTAACTGAAAACAGCTGTAATGTTGATTTATTCTTAATGACAAAAACATTGAAAATGATGGCGATTATCCAATAAAAAATCAGAATAAGCCGCACATGACGCTCTCATTTGGGTTGGGAGATCTTATGATTAAAACCAGTTGGAAATAAACCTAAAATGCTCTTTATGACCTGAATCCTCACTCTGCAGCTCAGTGAGGGAATTCTGGAGGGTCTGAGCTTTCACATAAGACATGGCCTGTCCATACACTGAGAAGGAGAAAAACATGAACGTGTCCTCTATCTGCAGGTTCAGGCACCGGCAACACAGGTTCAGAAGTGATAATCCCTTTTTTAAACTAGTCACAACAGTTTAATAACAAGATGATTGCTATTTTCTGTTTAACTTCAAAGTCTCTACATAGCATGTCGAGAAGAGAACTGGGGAAACTTACAGGTGCAGGCATTCATTAGTAAAAGGCACGGTTCCCTGAGTTGTTGACACGACCTGTTGAGTCATGTCGGACATAATGACTCATATGGACCATTTTGAGAGTTTGTCGAGAAGCATATGGGATTACAGGGTGGTAAATGAATCAGCTGTCAGGAATTAGCCTTGGGATGCTCCAGGTGTTACAGGATCCTGCGCACTGTTGTTATAGCAAACTGAAGGGAGTTTAGCTGGTTTTCTGTGCTCGACTTCAGCATTCTAGCATTAACATCGCAAGACAAGGCACTACATCAGCGTTATGCAGGACTTTAGGGACAGATGTTTTGTGGACCGGGACGGTGGTTAAAGTTTTCCAGACAATCACTGTGTCATCTGTGTCATCATCAGACATCACTGTTGTCTGTTTGCTGTCGCTAATGAGGCGCTCCGTGACCTCAGTTCAACAGGAAATTCTACTGTTGTGTTTGCGGTTCGTCTGCAATAAACTTTTTGTCTCAACTTTGCAAACGGTAGAAGTGCTTTCTTATTGGTCCGTGTGATCATGTGGCAAGAACCTGCCCAAATATAAAAGGGCAGAGCAAGGACAACAATTATACTGAAACCAGACTACTGCATTTTTCAAGAATCTCTGACAAAGACAAAGCAACCTTCATCAAAGGTATGGTTTATATTCTCTTTCTCTTTATTCAAATAATTGTCTTCTTCCTTTAAACTTCTATGCTTGCTTTACGTGTATTTGTAAGTAATCTCTTCCAAAAATCCATCTTCTATTACTATTTTGTTGAAGCAAAATTGTTTGTTTGTTTCTCTGTGTGTTGACCTACTTTGCCTTTTGAGCAGCTTGTATCAGTGAGGTAAATAGAACATGATCTTCACCATGGCAACCTAGTAACAAACATGCAGCCATGTGTTGACACTACTCAAGAACTTGTGCAAAAGAGCAGGGAGGTGGACTTTTTAATTACAATTTTCCCTATGATAATTTCCCTTTAAAAAAATTGTCTTTATCTAATGTCCATATATCAATGGTTGTGTCCAAATGGTACGGCGCCCACCAGATGTGGATTGTATATTTAAAATAAGGGGACTTTCTCGCACTCCTGAGTTAGTAAGTTGCATGCTCAAGTTTGTAAGTCAGAATCCTGAGAAAGTGCATGTGCTACTACAGCAGCACAGCTTCTAAAGTGCCTGATCTGAAGTGTGGTTCACATTCATTTCATACACTGCCTTCTGAAAAAAGGTCGCCAACTGGTTTCAACAAAGAAAATAGGTCGGAGCCTCCTGTTAGATAATAGCTGCATGGCAAATGGTCATTCGCCGGCAACACGGTATTTAAACCCGACTGATGCAGTGAGCGGGTTCTCATTTCTGAAACAACCATGTGGAAAGACAAATCCTGTGGTCATGGAAAAGATGTCGGTGTGTTTGAGAAGGGTCAAATCATTGGCATCAAGCAGAAGCAAAAACTAATCTACTACAGATGTGAGCGTCTTTGGGATGAGCTGGAGAAGGCTTTGGGCAGTGGTCACTCTCTCACACCACCAATACAAGTTCTTCATGATGAAACAATCAAACACAGGAATGAAATGTATCTAGAGTATTTAAACAACACAGCAAATGCATGCTGTGATCAGAGTTAAAGCCGGTCCAACCAAATATTAGAGCGTGACTTTTTATTTCTGTGGCAATTATTTTTTTTGGACAGACAGTATTTAACCGATTAATATGAGTAAAATCTCTTATTGTCACCACTGTAGCTTGAAGGTCCCACTCAGGAGCATGAGCGTGTCCCCTTATTTTAAGAATGTACAAATCGGCTCCGTACCATATGGACAAAACCACTGATAATTATTCTGTTTACTTTGCCTAAACAAGGTATTAAAAAATAATTAGGCCCGAGCGCCACAAGCTGGCGAGAGGCCTACTAGTTCCATAAGTCCGTGCAAAGCATGGCTGCGAAAGTGTGCACGCTTCCAAACACTCACTAACGCACTCCTCTACTCATGCACGTCCCTGCATACTAATTAGTAATAGTGTCACAAGTAAAATTTCAAACTCGATTTTGATACTAATCTTGATTCTTGATACCCTGTTTCATAATTCAGAAAATGCTTGGTATCAACCACATAACCAGTTTAAACCAGGAAGTCCTTTCTCATTCAAATAGATTTGCATTAATTCAGCGCACTACTGGTAGCATCTTGTTTCTAAAATGAGTTGCGCTACTATTTACCTTTTTCTTCAACTGGTGCAGATGCAGTGTGTGCAGAGTTCAGTCCTGTTCCTCTCGATGATGGTTTTGGCCCTGTCCTCCAAAGCAGACCAGAGTCCAGATTCTATGGACTTGGGGCAGGACCTGGAGCAGGACTTGGACATGGAGCTGACACGCCAGAGTCTGCTGCAGAGAGCCCGCAGTGCTAGACTCCTCACACAGGTAACATCATGGAATATTGGTCGACTAAATTGTTAAAAGTTTCCTGAACTACATTATTGAGAATTAGCTTTCTATATTTGGCTATAGATCTCAATAGTGCAATATTTTTTTTGCAGTTTTAGTTCTTAGTAGTTGTAATAAATATTGCAGTGCCCACTAAACAACTTAGAATATTGCAGATTTTCATTAAAACATTTATTCCAATCCCACAAACAAAATCTGTGCTGCATCCATGTCTATTTTACAGTCTAAACCTATAGCTTAATTGCCCATCTCTGGTTCCAACTATTTCCAGTATTTTTACCCTGTATCATTATTGAAAAAAATCTACATTTGCTTTTTAAGATTTTACAGGCATTAAGGTATTCGAAAACAGCAAGAACATCTTAAGAACGTGAAAATCTCATTTATCAAGTTTGATAAATGCTATAGCTGATAGTTTAAGTTCAAATGTAATGTAAATTTGAATGGTTTTGTTCAACTATCTTACACCTGCATCTGCTGTATGCCTTCTGTATTTTCAGCGTGCAGTGGAGGACATTCTTTTGGCTCAAATGTCGCTCCCTGAAGCCAATGCTCCCAAACCTTCTCTGGCCAAGGAGCGCGTTGGACATGTGACCCTCCAGCGCTCAGTGGAGCCAAACACTGCGCCTGAACGCAAGGCCGGCTGCAAGAACTTCTTCTGGAAGGGCAAGACTGCCTGTTAGAAGCACATCCAATCACAGCACAGGACACAGCTCCTGTTAACAACCCTGTAACCAATAAAGAGATGTATGTAAAACTAATGCTGATCTAATTTCTCACTGATAACTTTTTGACATATTTTAGTTGAAAATGTGACCAGTAGAAATCAACCAAGTTCTGGGGTCTCATTTTGAAAAATGCAGGCCTACATGTGGACCAATTGCAAACTTCTTCATACTTCTTCAAACTTCTTCAAACCTCTTCAAACTTCTTCAAACTTGAACAGAACATTTTTGATGGTAAAGGATCCCGAAAATATTTTTCATGGATCCAGAAACTAACTGAGAATGTATAATGAAGTCAAATGGACGGGATCCGGCAACTGTTTTGTCCTGTTCCCTCAACTCAAGCGTGTCAAGTGTTCCTGTAAGAATAGATACAGTCGGCAACGTGTCATATTAGGATAGGAAACGCAACATTTTTATTTTTCTAATACATTTCCTGGCAACATATGTCTTTTTTAAGTATAACTAATCCAAATCACATCACAACTGAATCTAAATGGAGGTTGTTGACCCGACGTTACCTCAGAAAAGTAAATGGATTGTTCTGTGTTAAAATGTTAAAATGCAGAATGCGGCACTAGCATCGCGGTAACATTCAGTCCGCAGCTAATGTTAACATACCTAGATACACATTATACTAAAGCAGCGCTTCTGAATCGAAATGAATAGATTGCTTCTCCCACAGAGGTCTGTTTACTCGGATGCCGGCTGTATCTATTAACAAATTAGTTCCTGTATCAGTCTTAATGATCTTGAAGGAGGCATGTTTTTTCAGGAACATGGTATTGAACTATTACATGAGTTCAATATTACAAGTAGATGATCATTTTACATTTTGTTCACTGTAAACTTCAATATTATTCTAAAACACCTTAATAATAGAAACGGGTTCATTGACTGCAGAACGGATACGCTTCTCTCTCTTCATGGTGACATTGCACCTTAACAAGCAGTGTGACGTATTAGAACCTATCACTCGGAGAATGTATCTCTAGGAGTCTTTTCCAAATAATCAGAACCAAGCACAGGGATGCGGGTGGGGATGGGGGCTATCTGCAAACTGTACATTTTTTTGCACTCGAGCCTCGAATTCTGAGCAATACTGGGTTTCTGAAACCCTCCACCAGAAAAGTTACATAATGCCCCTTTAAGATTTAAGCTCTATAAGAGACATCCGCCTGTAAATGCTTCAGACAATGTCACTAATGTGCTGCTTGATTGTACATGTACACAAGTGTAAATGCTGTGTGTGTTTGTTGTGCCTTTGTGTTGCTGCCTATTGACCATGACACTTTTGCAAAAGAGATTTAAATCCTGGTTGACTAAAAGTAGCAAAAATATTAAATAAAATATTAATGTTAAATTTACATACAATATTTCAGGATCCATTTGTCCTTTTTGAGTGAGCGTTAATGCTTCATTTCATATTTGGTCACCAATAGATAATCAAAATAATGCCCCACATTATATCATGAAGAATATTTGTCGAAATTAGTTTATTTGGCAAACTAAAGGCCTCATAAAGGACCCCTACAAATTGAGAAACTGATCGTAATACACAAAATATAATCATTCAGTATGGCTTTAAAGGTGAATTTAACAAGTTAGTTTATTTGACAAGTGCTATTAAAATGAATTTGTTTATTTTCAATTTTCTGTAAATGCACCAGGGTTAGTCAGGTAGTTTTTTGGTTTTTTTCTGTTTTCTATGTTTAAGGAAATAGTCAATACAGAATGAACATTTCATTGATTTCATTCAAATGGAAAGGTTACATTGACATACACATTCCTTATCAGTCAGAGAAGTCAGTACAGAAATATGTTTGTTGGAAGATCTGATTTAGTTTTGAGCATTACGTAAATGCTCTAGTTGTTCTGTGTTTGATGTAACCTCGACCTCTATGGTCTGGTCATGCGCTGTTGAACAGAAAGATAAACCATTAAAACATTTTAATGAATCAAAACAGGTCATCTTTTACATGGTACATTGCAAAATAGTCAGTTCAGTGCATTAATTCTTTCACTTTTCCAAATGCACGTATAATAAGTGTTTAGAAATAATTCAAGCCTGTGAAGTAAAAGGCTTTTATGTGATGCATTTAAATGTAACCTTGTCATTCAGAATCAAAACTAATCCAGGGGAAATAAAGGTACATACATTTACAAGTTTGTCTTAAGGGACATTCAAAATATATACGTCATGCATTTTGTTTATGGGGTTACTTGTACATTTCAGTAAACTATGTATCAAACCAAAAGAAAGTCTATCTTGTCTATCTTTTCTCTACTAAACTAAATGTGAAAAGAATATGGTTCTATAATATTCTCTTCTGTGTCACACACTTACACATTTCATTCAATATTTGCTTCAAAGTGACCAGGTCATAGATGAAGATTTCCAAAGTCCTTAGTATAAAGCCAACTCAAAGCACATTTTCATTTAGGTTATTGTCTAAATTCAGAACAAACACATTCAAACACATCATATATTTGTGTGCACTCGAATTTTCAAGAGTTTCAAGAGAGTACTTCGGATTTCATTTGTGTATAGTCCGTATACAATTGGATTTAACAGCGGCGGAACCAGGAAAATCAACATCCCCATAATCTTCTGCAAATCGGCCGACACATTTTGAAACCTGTGCGAAAGAATGGTGAATGTCGCCACGATTTCAAACATAACAAATATCACCAGTTGAGCCACGCACGTGTTGACAGCCTTGGTTTTCATGTCCAACTTTTTCGAAACCATGCACGAAATCAGAATTTTGACGTAGGAAAATCCCTGCACGGAGACACTTATCGCTTGCATTATCGCCGTATTGAACAAACCAATGATATTATTCAAAGTGGTGTTCCCGCACGTTAGCTTCAAGAGAGACGGGTTATCGCAGAAAACATTCATGATTACGGATCTGCACTTGGGTAGCCGGGACTGGAGCGAAAACAGAAGGCAGATCAAGGCAAAATCTAAACCCCAAACTAAGGAAATGATACAGAAAACGAGCTTGGGCGTCATCACAGCGGCATAACGCAGAGGCATGCATATGGCGACGTAGCGGTCAAACGACATAGCGGCTAAAATGAACAGCACGCCGCCTCCGTACATGTGCAGAAGGAAGGCCTGGAGGACGCATAGAGGGTAGCTAACATGATTGCTCTCGGTGACGATGTCCGAAAGCACTTTGGGGAGCATTGTATTGATGCCGATCAGGTCATTGAGAGGCAGGCTGAAAAGGATAAGATACATCGGCTTGTGCAGGTTGCGTTTCAGAATGATCAGGAGCAGCAAAGTCACATTGCAGAAAACGCTAAAGAGGTAGATGGCGATGCCGAGAAAGAAGATTGGGTATTTGCCGCCGTCCGGTATGACAAAGTTGTTCAGAGTAAGGTCGAATTGGAAAGACGTGTTTGACATTGTGAGCTGAAGGAGAGAGTGAGGTAGAAGGTATAAGGGGGGACAGGTCCTGCTTTTATCTCTCCAACACAACTCCACCATTGTCAGGGTTGTCCTCTGGGATCACCGCTGGCTTAGTAGAAGAACTAGCACAAGTACAACAGAAAGAGGGAATATCTTCAAGTGTTTAAAGGGTTTGAATTCACAATACTAAACAATCTTTTTACTTTCAACTAATGAAATATTCAAAGCGAGATATGGCAGGTGAAAAGGAAAAACTCTTTCATTTTGATGTATCAATTTGTAACGTCTTGTGAAGTTTATCGGCATTAATGTAAAATAATTTTTAGAAAATGTCATCATGTAATGCTTATCTATAGAAATTTTTGTCTATTTTGTTTATTTATTTGGTTGGGACAGAGCACGTTAATGATCATACATGAAACACATGCTGTAAACACGCCGATTGTAGTCATGGGCTAATGTACATCCGTTGTCCCACATACTATTGCACATGTTTTTAGAAGTTGGGGAAACCGGAGAATTCGGAGGAAACCCACGCACACACGGGGAGAACATGCAAACTCCACACAGAAAGGCCCCCCACCACCCGGGAATCGATCCCAGGACCTTCTTGCTAACCGCTGCACTACCGTGTCACAAAAGTATTTCATTTGTCAACATTATTTTGTTTGTCCCCAACTTAATTTTGTGTTGCATTTAAAACGTTTGTTTGCAAATATGATTAAATTGTCTTTTAACATGTTTTTAGGAGAATAGACTTGATGTGGTCTCCTTTACAACTATTGACTGTCTTTTCAGCACAAAATGCAATCAAATAAATGCTCCTAATAAATCTGAACACCTCTTTGTGGGCCAAATTAGAGGGCCAGGTTTGGTCATTATTAGACATTAGTTAGAAATACAGGCAGTATTTTAATAACAGGGCATTATATGGTGAGACTATTTAATCCATCCAGCAGTATATACAGGTATGGTAGTTTGGTTCAGTAGGAAAGGCGTACACCTGACATGCCGGAGAGCGGGGTTTGAGGCTGACTTTGGCATTTATCCACTAAATATTGATGAACACCCCAAGTCTGCTTGCCCATTCATAAAAATCACTGCATGCAACTGAAATACAGCAGGCCCTCTACTCCTACTGGATAACTGCTGCATGGGTGAGGATCTTTCAGCTGCAACACGGAACTTAAACCCGACTGATGCAGTGAGCGGCTTCTCATTTCTGAAACAACCATGTGGAAAGACAAATCCCGTGGTCATGGAAAAGATGTCAGTGTGTTAGAGAATGGTCAAATCATTGGCATCAAGCAGAGAAAACATCTAAAGAGAAACAGAAACTAATCTACTACAGCTCTGAACCCCAGTGAGTGTTTGGGACGAGCTGGAGAAGGCTTTGTGCAGTGGTCACTCTCTCACATCATCAATACAAGATCAACTGGGAAAAAATAATGCAACACATATATTTTTGTGTATTTATTAGATGAAAAAAAAAAATGCGACAAAGAGAGGAAAGACATAAGTCAGGTGCAGTTACCGTCTTCCCCAAAACGGGCTGTGCTGATTACAGTTTTCATACACAGGTCTTCACATCACAAGGGAAAGGTTGGGCAAAGAGGAGAGACAAATCAAACCGTTTGTACAGGACACGAAGTAAAACTTTGTTATGATAGCAGTATCTCAAGTTCTTTTAAGCAGTTTCTGACAAGGCAAAAAGCTTCATTCATTTCCCATTACACAGGGGGCATAATTCCCAATTTTGCCTTGTAGTTTTAAATTTGTCTTGAAATTCATCCCAAAACGTAGCTTTCTACATACAATAACAAAATAAATGGTCAAAGATTTTCCTTCCATAATATATTAACCCTAACCCTATATTAGTGAATCTGTAGTAGTCTGATATATTCATGTATTTTCCACTGTATCTTTGTTAAATTCCCCTCTCTAATAAACAATAAACACTCTTTTTTAGGCTGTCAAAGTCTGTCTGCAAATCTTAACCCGCTTTTTTTTACTAAAAGTTTGTATTGTTGTTTTTTTCTGCCAGAGAGTGAATTCGTAATGTGAGCGTTGGCCTGACAGTTGGTGAAGTTTGACTTGTGAAAATGAGTGTTGTCTCACCATCTCTCTGCAGGGGTCTTATGTGCATGAATCCAATTCCAGACCATCACACATCTTTTTGGAGTCAGAGCTTGGAGAGAGACAGCAGAGCGCCTGATGGGCAGACTGATCACCTCAAACTGTTTGGGAACTTATGATAAAGGCAGTTCCACAGACGCCTTCAAACCTCTGCTCATGCTCTTGGTTGTTATTCCAGAGGATGGAAATAAATCTTTTAATATTGCAGAAGCTTATTGAAACTATGCCACAGCGAATGTGTGCTGTAATCAAAGCTAAAGGCGGTCTTACCAAATATTAGAGCGTGTGCCTCTTTTTTTTAAGTATAGTAGTTGTAGTATGACATCAAACTTATCAAGCTTGCATTTATTCAATTACAGGTTTTTTCTTTTGTTAAAAAACTGTACAAAAATAAGAATATGCATTTGTACTGTGAGCGGGCTCGCCTCAGATCTGACCTGCAGCAGGTAAAGTTACGTGGTGCACCTTAAGAGATATCAACTTTTGTATATGCCTAAATTACACATATTTACAACATGGTTCATTTTGTTGACATTTGAGACAAAATGTAACCTAGTGTACGTAATACTTTTTTGCTGTGACTATTTACTTCCACCTAGCTGATTGTAGGTAGGTAGATGCAAGAAAATAACACTAAACACTGTGTGATGGACTGAACATGTTTCCATTTTAGGGTGTATTATTATAAGTTGACAAAGTTCATATAGAGTCATCCACAAATAAGGACAAAGCTGGAATTGTGTTCGGTACAAATATGCAATGGAAAATGTTCCAACCCAAAGTCCAGTTTGTTCCTGGTTTCAGATTCGGAATTGATTTTATTGATTGCTTGATTTATTTGAATGATTGTTTGATTGAGTTGATTGTAATTCAGATGATAATAGATAGTGCTGTATTGCTCTTTGATCAGCAAAGAATGTCACAATATGATCTGATTAATTTTTTTTCAATACATATATTGTTTTGAACAATTGTTATTTCAAGATCAACAATTTACTAGTGAAGTTTCAAAAAAATTAAAAAAGAGAGAAAAAGAGGCTGAGTAAATACAACTGAAAATCCATATGCAGATTTCTTTAGTATTGTTAGTCATGTCTTTGATTCCAGCTTTCCATACATTTTATTGATCAACCATTTCTTCCATATCCTTATTTTGAGAGGAGGAGGTATGGGTTGCATCAGATGGATAGATAATGAGTTCCTCTGAGAAGTCATTTTATAATTATTGTTATTGTTATTAACTGTTTCACGTTGTGATTAATCCCAGGACAGTTGGGAGATTCCAGTCTCTAACGAGCCTACTGGTCCATCAACTGATTTAATGACTCTTCTGGGGCTAATAGCAGACAGCCATTTTGTTTGTTTTTGTTTTGGACCAATTTAAAAAGTGGAAACCATAACAACACAAACATTAAAAATGAAGAAAAGAAACTTTTATATGCCATTTTAAATATTAAAATGCTATGTTGTTTTGACTTAATGCAACTTCTTTTTAGCAACGATATTTCTTTGTCAGTTGTCTTTCCACATGAGAATGATAAATCAAATATCAGGTATATATTTCTTGTAATGCATAAACATCATGTGCATCATAATAGTGTGGAACCATCAGTCTGGGTCATAAGCAGTTTCTCCAGAGATGCTCAAGACACTTAATTAAATCACCCTCCGACCACAGGAGCAGACCAGCCCTCGGGAGGTCATCTGCTGGCCCACAGCTTTCTTATTATTATT
Organism: Chaenogobius annularis; assembly: GCA_015082035.1. Lineage (NCBI taxonomy): Eukaryota > Metazoa > Chordata > Actinopteri > Gobiiformes > Gobiidae > Chaenogobius > Chaenogobius annularis. Next base: position 1,763,185 of record BJKM01000011.1, on the reverse strand, counting down.
TACACATTTACATACAATGTGTCGCCACATCTGCTATACCTATGGGCCCTTTCTGGAGTGCAAACTGTCAAAACAATCACATTTTTCTCTGAGAGAAATTGCACCAAAAAATCTCTGGTATGATTTACAAACCTTAAGAAATGTGTGTGATGTGTATTTTCTCTCAGTTATTTTCTTTATGTCTCTCAGTTCTTAGTAAAGATTGTACTACAATGGCTATCCTTTGCGTCTTGCACAAAGTGATGATTTGGGTAGCCTTGGACTTCAGTGAGGAAAGATGAGCAGACAGCTGCAAGCTCTGCCTCTGCACACTGAGCTGCACTGTCTTTAAATAGCTCTGGTCCACCTGCCGGGGTGTCCAAACTCCTATGGAGTGGAGGGCCAAAGACAACATGACAATGAAGTGAATCATTTGAAATTTTGCATTTGACTTGTTTTTGATGAGCCTCCACACCTTTATCAAAGCTTGGAACATTCATTTGAGGTTCAACTCTGGCCTTTTTAATTTTTTGAAGGTGAAATCTGAACAGTTTTATAAAGAGTAGGCAGTTGATGACTGTGAAGTACAATGTCATTTGAAAATGAATTACGGCAAGTTGCAAAGTAGAGTAAATCAGTTATTTATAATTTTTGTAATATATATGTTATTGCATTTTCAGAGATTTAACTAAGGTTAATTGCATTGTGCTGTAACTTTGGTCACTTGGTCAGTGGGTTTATTAAATTATTGGACAGCATTGAGCTTTGAGCAAATTGTAAAATAATGACAAAAGAAATGCTGTTGCTGTTGGCATGTGGGTTTTATTGTCGTGTGCACTGTAGGTAGGAAACTGTGGTCATAAACAGACATAAACAAGACCGTTTCCGTCATTGTATTTGGCTGGTGCTGACAAAGTCACATGCGTTGGGCTGGGCTAAACTTCAAGAATGAATTAACAAATGGACATAAACAAAAAAAAGAGGGGGCCACCCTGAGCTAGTCAACCTGTTAAAATGCCTCAAAATGTAGGAAATACTGTCTATTTGAATAAAAACCTATTATTGGCTACAATGTTCAACTTCAACAAAGTAACATGTTCTATTGTGTTGCACATGCACTACTGCTTAAATCTTGGAAAATTTGGTGCTGTTGTGCCACCCCCGTGAAAAAAGTGTGATAAAACATCGCAGTCATGCTGTACCTAACTTAAACTGTCTTTTTTAATATAAATGTTTTTATTTGTGATTTGTAAGGATGCCCAGTTCGATAAGGTAGGGATACAGGGATCCTTCAAAAGTAAGCAGACAAAAGGAGATTAAAGACCTACAAAAACAAACAGAAAACAAACAAATGCAGTATAGACTTATACTGTGTTAGAACAGGAAAACCATACTAGTTCATTTTAAACTGTTTGCAGCAGTCCAAATATCATATAATATTGACTGCTGTTCAACTAATCTAAATGTAGATTATATATAAAACAATCAACAACACCCCTGGGCTTAGCCCAGAAATCAAAGACACACAGCTTTGTTATTGACTGTCAGAATCACTTCCATGTAGTTCCATATAGTGATAATTTATTATAAGTTATGTTAATGTTGTTATACTTTGTTTCATCCATTTAAAGGTGGACTATGAAACCTTTCTGGTGGAGGGTTTGCCTCCTGCTTGTCTTTATAGATATATTATAGTTTTGCCTGGAATGTTCCAGTACTAAAAAGAAGCCACAGTAGAATAGATTTCATAATGAAGAATATAAAGTTTGGTTTACACATCAAAGAGGCAGCACTCAGTATGACCCGGAAGTGTGTGATGTCGGGCACGCAATGCTACACTAGAATACAAATTCTTCATCGCAATGAGTCCGGAGAGGATATTTTGGTGTCACACCACTGCTATCATCAACTAGCATTCCAACAGCACACCAGTGTACTTCCTGATTTGCGGCCAGTTAAAATGCTTTTTAGTTAGATTCAGACAACACACAGCGGTCTTGTTTTGACCCTAAGAGATGGTTGTGCTGGAGCAAATCAGATTTTACTTGATTAATTTAAAAATGTTGGGTACAGCCCATTTAACACGGACACTGATCATGTCAGAGCTTCAGATGACATGCTTCTAATTTGCATTTATCAATCGTTATAAGAGCGTTCAAATGTGAAGTTGAAGAGCAAAAATGGGAGTCAACAGTGCAATAATAATTCAGAAAGCTAGAATTTATTTATGAAAGAGCCTCTCATCCCTGTCATGCCCTTTGCCCTGTTTTACATCACGTGAAGTTGACGTCATCGGTGTCAAACTTTGGCGATGGCCCCTGCAGGACCACTCTATATAAGATGTAGAACACTCACCTCCCACTCAGAGCTGCTCTACTACTCCAACACAGGGAACGCTTGACTCTGTTTGGTGGGTACTTTAAGTGTGCTAATTTAGATCATTGTTGAACCACCAATGGCATGTGCACAAACTGAGTAGATCTTTAACAGGTCTTTTCTTTTTTTTTTTATAAATAACATTAGACCTTAATGTTACTCTTTCATCTGAGTGTAGAGGCTATTTTCTCGGTCACAGACATTTTTTTGTTAATTATTGTACAGCAGACTCTGAAAAATATTAATATTCTACTCAGGCTGATGTTGTACAAATGGATAAGGACTGGGCGTAATCTCACATAGACTGATCATGTTTTGTTTGATTGTGTGACTGTATTTGATCATTATTAATGATAGGGTGATATACTTTTATGTGTTCTCTGTACTGTGACACTTTTATAATTATGTTATATATGTTTACTACAAGTTTTTGCAATGCAGTTTTGTTTGATGGAAGGATGTGCCAATGAAAAAAACTCTAGGCCTTTAAACCAATGCACAAAGTTATAACGATTTGATAGATGGCACATGATTAAACACGATTAATGAAGCCAGAATTCGCCAAAATTGTAGTTTTCATAGTTTCCTGGTCATTATGTTAAAAACTTGTGAAATATAATCACAGTAGATAGTAAGTACACAAGGCAAGACAAAAATAACAAGTGACATTATAAAAACTACACATTTCCTTCACATTGGGTGTGTTCACAGTTGTCTTTGGTTCTGTTTTGAAACCTGTTTTGTCGATTATTGAAACCTCTTCTGTAGTTTACTCACAGAAATGCTGGAACAAAAATGTACAGCAAGTTTTCATTATGTTTTTATATATAATTAGACTGTAGCATTTTATGTTAAAATTGCACAAATTTGGGATCGATACATTTAGACAGGTTTAAATTTCGTGTTTCACTTTGTTGACATATTAGATACAAAATTAAAATTAAAGACTTAATTTTGGATATCTCATTTTGTATTTGAGTAAAGTAGAAAATTACCGAAAATGTTTGTAAAAATTCTAATTACACCTCATTTTATGAAGTTAAAACTTTAATAAAACAGGCTTGGAATTAAATATCAACAAATCCTTCCGTACAGTCTGTCAAAATCTTGTTAAGTACAAGACTGTTAACCTTGGTGTATGTAGGTTCTGTTGATCTTGGATTGATCTTTATGAGAAAAATGTTGCCTTTGGAGTATCAATGGCCCATATAAATCTATGGATGCAAGTCAATTAAACATTAAAACATGTTTAGGTTTCCATATGAAAGATGGTATGTTGAGAGATTCTGTGTAAGTCCTGTATTGTCCAGTTAGGTTCCACCGCAAAAGAACATTGAATTCTGTCAACTAGGCAAAAGTTTGAAGAGTGAATATGTTTTGCCACTTATTCAAGGAGCTTCATCATACTGCAATATTACACCGTCTTAAAACTAGAAAAATAGACTTGTTTTAAATGTCCTTGAAATAAGCGAAATCATCTGACCTCAGTAAGTGGATTTTACTTAGCAAGCATTTTTTAAATTAGCATAATAATCTTACTTATTTAGCGTTTATTTAGTAGAAATGTCAAGATACACAAAACACATAAACAAGATAAGTTAATAAATCTTGGTTACTTTTATGAAATGTGTGCAGCGCAGTTCATCAGATGACATGTAATTTGGCAAAAACATCCATGTTTCTCTTTCAGTGCTGCCCGGAAACAACATGGGCGCCAACTCCACCATGTCGGCTGACCTTTTGGAGATCCAGGGCTTCCACATCGCTCCCCCTTTCAGATACCCTCTGTTCTTCTCACTGCTGCTCGTCTACTGCTCCTTACTCCTGACCAACCTGGGCGTCCTGCTGGTCATCTTCAAAAACGGTTCACTCCACCAACCCATGTACCTGCTCTTCTGCAACCTGCCCGTCAACGACCTCATCGGCAACACCGTCCTCCTTCCCCGTCTCATGATGCACATCGTGAGTGGCGAGCGCTACATCAGCTACCGCCAATGTGTGGTGCAAGCCTTCCACAGCCATACCTTCGGTTCAGCTGCTCACATGATTCTTATTATCATGGCTTTTGACCGTTACGTTGCCATTTGTCACCCGCTGAGGTACATCACCGTCATGACCAACCGAACAGTCATGGGGCTTTCGATAGCAGCTTGGGGCGTCTCGGTCGTCCTGGTTTCCGTCCTCATCGGCCTCACCGTTAGACTCTCTCGGTGCAGGAACGTAATCCAAAACGCCTACTGTGATAACGCGTCTTTATTCAAGCTTTCGTGCGACGACGTGTCCATAAACAACATCTACGGCCTTTTCTTCACCGTGCTGCTCTTCACCTGTTCAATGGGCGGTATTGCAGTCACCTATATAAGAATAGCGCTACTGTGTTGGATGAAAAAGAATAAAGAGTTGAATAGACGCGCGGCCCAGACATGTGCTAGCCACTTGGTGCTGTACCTCATCATGCTGTGCTCAGGTTTTCTGACCATCATTCTGCACCGGTTCCCAGAGTATCCTTATTTGAGACAAATAGCATATGTGTTATTCCATGTGGTCCCTGCCAATTTGAATCCTATCATATATGGACTGCAGACCAAGTTATTACGAGATAGCATTATGTATTATGTACAAAGGAGAGTGTCGCCCAACTAGAAGATTAAATTTTTCCTACAAAATTACAAATGTGTTGATTAATCCCGCCATAGTGAGGTGAGATTTACTAATTGTGAAACCTGTGTAAAGACAAAAGCATAAGGGAAGTATTTAAAAGTAGGCTAGCATGACTTTTTATCTTTATAACTATGCATTTTGTGTACACCAAATGTAGGGCTCTGCAATTAATAAACTTTTAATAGACAAAGCAGTAATGTCTAATCGTCAATAATATGCTTGGGTCATTTTAATCCTCTGTCAGTAATTGCACTGGGTTTGGAGCTGACTTTAGAGGAAGAAATGTTTTGACTGTTTTGTGTCAAATGGCACTGATTAAAAGTCTGTATTGTTTATGTTAAAGGTATGGGTATTGAACACTGTTTTATATATATTTAGTAAGATGAAATATAAAATAAAATGTAATATTGGGACTGATCAAAATGAGGGGAAGAAAAAGTGTGATACATGAGACTAAATTGGGTAATTATGACGACAAGACATTTAATTTTGTATATATTTAGATTTTGTTTCTTACATTATGGATATTACATTGGCTGATCATTTACCAATCTATTCTTTTGGAGAACCTTTACATTGGCATTTCACACTTTATGACTTAAGGTAATGTTTGGAATAAGGAACATATTCACCCCTTATTTCTGTGCATACAAAACAATTCCAACAATTTTCTGTTATAAGAAACCATAAAAAACCAACCCGTTCAATAACTTCAAAAACTTTAGGAGTCCTCTTGATAGCAGACTTCAGTCAGATGGCTTTACCCATGATCAGAAGGCTCATTAAGAACACCATAATAAAAAAGAGCCACATGAAGAAGCGGTCTAAGACTTTTGCCACCTTCTTCCACTCCCCCGTGCGCCTCTGTGTCGCCCTTTGCTCTCGGTAACAGTTGGCCATGTACTCAATGTTCCTGAGCAGCTGATTCTCCGCACACTGGCCGCTACAGCACGTCTCCAGTTTGTCTGCATCACTCACCCCACCTTTCCTGCACCTCTGCGAGCTTGCATCTCCACAATCCATACTCATGAAAACGCCATTCTTCCAGGCGCTGTAGTTACTAGTGGGGTTGATCCCGATGGAGCTCAAGGGACTCAACACGTGGTCCGCGTCTTCACTCTCCTCATACAGTTCCGGGCCTCGCTCCACTTTGATCAAGTCCTCGTCTCGGCCGGGTTGAGCTTGGCCGTTGAGAGTGCAGTTGTTGTTGTTCTTGACAGGCGGCTGGTCCTGTTTTTCGGGCGTTGGAGACATGCAGTTTTCACCCACCTCATAGACAAAGCACATGCGGGCAAGGTACTGCAGGATGACCGTCTTGGCCCATTTGGGGACAGGCTTGGCGTCGGGGCCACAGTGGTGTATGTTCATGATGAAGATGGTCAGCGCAGTAGAGGCGGTGACCATAGTCATGGTTGCGATGTAGTATTTTCCTGAAAAGTGAAAAAACAGGTGCGATATTGACAAAAATGAATATCTAGATATTGTTTTGGAGTATCCCTTCAATGATAATCAGACGTGGTTATGTCAGTCCAAAAGAAATGTGCTAAAACATATCTTTAAACGTATTAGTTGAAGTTTACTTATCACACGAATGTGACACAAAAGTGCAGAAATATCACTGTATACCCTAATTTAAAAGTTTCAAACATAATATTTTTCAGTTTTTATTTTGAATCATGCCCTTTTTGCATGATTTTTTTCAAAGTATGATACCCCAAATTCTACTTGTTTACACTTATAGCATTGTTAACTAACTAAAATATGCACCTGCTCCAACCCTTTCTACAATAAAAAGGTTTATATCTCATGTCTTACCAATTAGAGGTACGTTTTCTGACGGTGGCATAATCTCTGCGACCAGCAGCTGGAAGACAGTGAGCGCCAACATGACAGTGACTCCCAAAGACACCTTCTCTCCAGAGTCAGCTGGGAGGTAGAAGCCCAGCGGCGCCAGGAACGAGATCATGACACACGGAATAAGCAGGTTAAACACGTAGAATGATGCTCTCCTTTTCAGTTTGAGTGTGTAGGTTACGTCTGGGTACGGCTCTGCGCAACACCCATACACTATAACATTCTTCTTTGCAGGCATTCCCAGAACTTCCCACTCCACGTTTTCTACCAAGTCAGCCAGGTCGGCACTGTCCATGCCGTTGAGGATGTCCAGCTGGTTGCCATTGTATGTCCAGGAGCCGTAGGTGAAGCGGCACTGCTGAGCGTCGAAGGGGAAGAAGGACACGTCCACCTTGCAGGAGCTTTTAGTGATGGCCGGAGAGTCCCAAGTAACCTGACCGTCATGCTGGATAACCACGTTGGTGTCCATGGGACCGGTGAAGTGGTCATCAGCACTGCAACACAAAAAACTTTTGTCAGTGCCCATTTACCGCAAATGGATGGTAACCCACATTTAAGGGCACAAATTCATTAACTGAGTGAAATCACTGTCACTTCAGTTCTGTCTACTTTTACTAACCCTCCACAATAAAGAACTACAGGAATAGTTTTGCATAGTTTTCATTTGGAAAAAAGATGCAGCAAACTGGGCAAGGTTTCAAACAGAAACTGAATGGTTGTATGAAGTATGTACTATGCATCAGAGACTGATAATATATGTCGGAATTGAGTTTTACACATAAATCAATCCGGAAAGACTTTCACTGAAAGTGATTTGGAAAATGCTTCGTACTGATTGGTAGACGTGGCACAACAGTGGAATTAGCAGAGAAAACGACATCACTTTTATTAAGTTGAGACAAAAGCACATCATGCCGGTCAACAAATGAACGAAGCGTCTCTAGTACATGCAGGATTTCTGTTAAAATAGGTTTGAGTGCGTATGTTGCTGGCACCATATGTTTTAGTTCATTTGGGTGTTTCACCTTTGGCTTCTGCCAAAACCACAATGCTCCCCTGTGATTGGTCCAGTCTCCGCACCACTGGTGAATCGGGCCCAATCGCAATCAAATACAACACCGAGAACTCAACAAGATGGTTTCTCAAGAATTTGTGACCCCACAAAAGTCACGAGAATCTATGTTGCTGATAAGGTTAGAAGATGGGAAAAAAATGGATTTGTATTCATTTTGGTGCAAAGGAACTCTTCAAATAGATAGGGGAGATTGCTTAAGAATATGATGAAGGTATATATAATTGTTGAACTAATAAAAGTATATAGTTGAGTAGTTCTTTGTTTTGAGGGGTTAGAAAAAGCCGACTGTGACCTGAACACTCTCTGTATAATTCCATGTGAGAGTGTTCAGCTTGTGCCCCCAGCTCAGGCCCCCATCACCTGGTCAACCCAATACCATTCCGACCTACTTGTTATATAGGACAATATCAGGTCTCCATACATAACTACTAGGTATACGGATGGTATCGAGTCCATCGTACTCATCTTTCTCCCATCTGAGGTGTGCATCTACCCACACTCGCCGGATCCACAAATACGCTGTGAGAATTTGGTTCCTCTCATCCTGTAAGACGTGACACCAAGGCGGACAGGGTTTGTTGGGACAATGTGGGCATATGCACGGACTGGACTGTGACTGGGCAGTGTTTTACCATGTCGATGATCTGGGAGAGCGTCACCTGCAGCGTCACGTTCAGCTCTTTGTCCGTGTCCTCCACCGGCCGGAGGGCACTGCTGTAGTTATCGAATAAATCTTTAAGAAGCTTCTGAGCGAATTTTCCATTAGCACAGCGACAGGCTATGGCACACAGAGAAACAGTGACAAAAGTACTTTACAATGTCCTTGCACAAGCAAATCTATAGTTCTAAAAAAAATCTTCACAGATCCCCAAAAAGTCAGAACTGGCCCTGGAAAACATTTGGATCTTGCACATTTGAAACTTCTTGTTATGACTTTCTCATACTTACTTTGACTGATTTGAACTTGATTAAAAAGAACACTGAAGTCTCTGACATGACAGTGACAGATGGTGTTTGGGACAAAGGCCATTCTGCAAAGCTTCAGAAAGAGATCATGCAAATCTGCCATCGTGCAGCTGGGTGTGTGTGCGTATGTGTAGGCTGCTCTGTGTGCGCTAATCCACGCAACAGCTGATCAAGAGACTGTGCACGCCACAGCAAAAAAAGATGTGTCCAGACCATGTGATCACATATAGATCTCTATATATCTGTCTGATTGTACGCCACCAAACACACATACATAGTCACCTATAATTCTAAGGCATACACTAACTTATTACACCATGGACCAGAAGTAAACGGGCAAAATAGTAAAAACCAAATCAGGAAGTGGGCAAAAAGATCACCCCCAAGTGGAAATCATTGTTGTTGTGGAGTCTGTCTGGTCTTGAGTTTGAATTATAAGAATAGTAAAAAAGTACGACATAGGAAGATTAGCTCACATTTAATGTTTTAGATAACACAATAATGACAGAAATTACTTACTTTGAAAAATGGTGATAAAAACAAGGCACTTGAGCCAACCATTAGCGCTGTTTGGCTTCATCTTGATCAAACCATCGAAGTTCCTCTACAGTGCATTGGAGAAGGGACTGTGAACCCAACACAGAGCTGCTAATCCGCGGGAAACCACAGGGGGCGTGGCCGGAGAGCAGCAGTTCACTTTGATTTGCGTTCTGTTAGATCAGCACCATGGAAAGCTCCGCATGTATTTGTTCCTGTTCCTTTGACAAATAAAAGGCGAGCCTACAATAGTCATAGTCTGTATTTCTTTATCAATACAAACTAGGACTCAAGTGTCTCCTCTCTCTCTCTTCATAGCGAGTGTGAGATGCGTAGGAGCAGCTACAAGCCACAGGTCAAACAGAAGCAGACCGATCAGGGGCAAAGTTTTCACCCCGCAGAAGTATTGCAGGAACCCCAGGGAGCAAAACTGTCTTTAGATGATGCAAATTGATGATGCCTCATGTTTAATTAGAAACCATGAAAAAGAGTGAATGAAACAAGACATGTGACGCGTCAGCTGGCACGGCGAACCGCGGAGCTGACACCACGGCGTGCGCACAGCCAAAGTTCAACTTGTTCAAGTCCAAATGTCTAAATCATGTTTTCATGAAATGCAACAGGAAGCGTGAATAGTTTGCAGCCTGCAGTGTTTTATAGAGCCTCGTTATGCTCTGCAGAAGAGCAGTAGAAGGGGTTTGGGTAACGCTGGAGCAGGGGCGGAGCAAGGATACTATGGGGCACGCAATTGATTTATTTTAATATTAGGCCCAACGCCGCCGCTGCATCAAGTGCACTGAAGGGCACCAACATGCCCAGGCAGTTTAGACTGAATGGCATGGGTTATTTGTGCAAAAGCTGCACTGTTCCTTTGACAAATAAAAGGCGTGCCTACAGTAGTCATAATCTATATTTCTTTATCAATACAAACTAGGACTCAAGTGTCTCCTCTCTCTCTCTTCATAGTGAGTTATTGTACGTGGTTTATGCAATATTTATGCAATATTTAGAAAAAATAAAATTAATTTTAAAAAAATAATGTAATTTTACTTAAATTAATTAAAAACATCTACGCATTTTTTAAGTTCAAAGTGGGTTGGGGGCATGGGGGCACCACTGTGCATTTCTGCTTAGGGCACCCAAATGGCTAGCAGCGGCCCTGAATTAGGCCAATTAGTAAAGGGTCTGTTTGTTAATATTTTCCAGTAGAGTAAACAGACTTTTCCGTCGATCATTTTCACATTTGCGTGTTGAGCTTTTGCAGTTGTGATGGACTGAACCAAAAAAAACAAACCAAAAACATTTTGTCATATTGACAGAAGGTGTTTATTCTGTTTTCCTATTCTCTGCCTTGGTTAGACTCCCAAATGATAGGATTATAACTGTATGCATGATAGAAGAGTGGTTACGTTTTACCAACCACATCGTTGGATACACCGTCCACGTCACACGGTTTTCTTCCGGTTGCCGATGGGCCATTGCGCGCCTCTGTTCCAGCTGATGCTGAAGTGACGCGCACTCCGCACCAAGGGCTGTTCCTGCGGACAGCAGACTGATGTTACGGACCGGCACGTGTATTAACGCGTATTTGAGACGGTTATGACGATGCCGATGGGCAGCAGCTGATTTACGGTAATGCACGTCTGCTTTCTCCGCTCTGTGTCCGGGATTCATGGGCCTAATGCATTTTCACGCGTGTGATTATGGTTGAATGCAGACACACGAGGAGGCTAATTACAGTACAGCGGCAACAGCCACGCATTGTTCTCCTTTCTACACCATGAGCGGTGGAATGGTGAAAAGAACGCGCGCAAAGTCTGGCTGTTCCGTCTGGGCATCTGAATTGAAATGCTCAGAGTTAGAGCATTTGGATTCGGAGTATCCTCTTTGAACATTATTTGCATAAAGGTACACTGTTCTTCCCTATGGGGAGGTGAACACTCTACCACTGTCCATAGCCTGGAATGCCTGTTACTGTGGGTTATTTGTGTTTAGACAAAATGCAGGCCTATGTAGGTACCATGTCATGAATGAACCTATTGTAGGTTCATTCATTGCATTCTTGTCGTGGTTGTCTAATTCGGTTCTTCTACACTTTGTATGGAATGGACAAGGCTGGCTTGGCTCTGTTGGCTGTTTCCACGTCCATTGGCTCTTACTAACCCAATTGTTTTGTTGGTGCATAAACTAGGCCTGGTCCTACTGCAGAAGATGTTGCAGGGGCCCCATGCTGCGGGGCCCGACAGGCCGCTGTTGTTGAGGATCTCCTTCAGGTCTTGTGTTGTGGGGACCCTGTGCCTGCCCCTGCTGGGACTGCTTTCCTGTGTCTTCATCTCCTCTGTGTACCACTTTGAGGACGCCACAGGGACACACTGTCACGTACGGCCACATTTCATGTGCTTAAAGAAATAATTGACTGTTTATACTTTGGGGATGGCTTGTTTCCGTCGTCATAAATACCTTCGCTGGTGGAATAATCTGTTTTTTTCATTGACCAGTGGTTATTTTTCAGGTTGATAACTACCTGCCATCAATAAGTGCCTCTATCAGTCTGAGTCCGGAGTGCCACATCTGGAGAGCCTGTATCGGGCTGCACTGGGCCCCCCGCGTGCTGGTGGAGTACGGTTACTTGAAACTGTACAGGTGCCGCTTTGGAGCCCGGTCTGTGGAGAGGTCCCTGAGCGCCCTCGGCCTCATCTTCTCTGTGTTTGAGAACATGGGCCTGCTACTCCTCACCTCTGTCTCCTCCACTGAAGCCTATGGTGAGTACTTTTCATATGAGATATTGTGTGAAATATTTGCAAACTGGACCATTCATGTCTATGAACTGGTCACATACTTACAATCGTATTCATATTAGTTCTGTTTTATCTATCTCTATCTAACAATACTCCATATAACATTGTTCAATATGACCCTTGCAATACAATACTCAAATATGGCACAGCAGGAAAGGGAGATTTGTGCCATAGTTTTGTAGATACAGGAAGAAAACCGCTCCATAAAGGCTTAACTCTGCTATATCTGAACAGAAAAGACAGAAAATGTTATGTTTTTTGCTAATTACCTTAACAATAATAGAGGAAACATTTGTTTTTGTTCTTCTGAGGCCTAAAACGCATTAAAATTGTACCGATATCGTGACCCGTGCATTGAGATACACACCGACTCGTGAGAAAACTGCACTGTTGCACCCTAGTTTTATTCATAGAGAATCAGAATCAGAACAAAATTCACAACACAGGAACTTGTTTCGGCATTAAGGTGCAACATAAAACACTGAGCAATAATGAAAACAACATATATGAAACAAATGAAATCAAAAGGGAATGCATGTGCTTGTGTACATAGTAATGCCTATTTTTTAATTTTTTTATTTTATAGTAATGTTTAAATTGTTTCTCAATGCATGCCCTTTTTGATTGAATATATGTTATTTTATTATTGCTCAGTGTTCTATGTTGCACCTTAAGGCCGAGACAAGTTCCTATGTTTGCAATAAACTCTTTCTGATTCTGATTCTGATTCTGATTCTGATTCTGATTCTGATTCTGATTCTGATTCTGATTCTGATTAGGAAACAATAAAAATTTACTATCGTATCAGATAAAAATAGGCTTACTATGTACACAAGGATTTACAGTCAAATGTACAGATGTAATGCAGAAAGTGAACAGTGCAGAAAGTGATTGATTAACTGTTGTTACAGTGGCAGGTGTTTAGAAGTGTTCATGAGTCCAACGGCAGAGGGAAAGAAACTATTCTTGTGGCGGGAGGTTCTGGTCCGGATGGACCGTAGCCTCCTGCCTGAGGAGAGTGGTTCAAATAGACCATGTCCAGGGTGAGAAGGGTCAGCTGTGATCCGACCTGCTCGTCCCAGAGCCCTGGAGACGTACAGGTCCTGCAGAAATGGAAGTCTTGGTCAGAATTATTTATCCCACAGTCAATATATCTATTTTGCTTGATTTTTGTGTGTGGATATAAATAATTTCCTTTCTAAGGCATTCTAGGACTGATAAAGGTTTTTGGATTTTTGCTTCTCATTTTATGCACTTGACTTGCCAGCCAAGAATACACGCTTTTCCAATACTTTACAGAGACGTGCAGTCTGGGCACCATTTCTTCTCCCTGAAGTCAAATCATAGACTGTATTGACAGTTCGATTTGTTAATCAGGAGCATGCACAGTCCGCCTGTTGCTCTTCACAGAGAATAAAGACAGAAATAATAGAGGCCCATTGAGTGTGTTAATTTCGCATACATCACTGAAATAAGCAAACACTGTTTTGTTTGCATTTGGCCTGAGGCGTAGAGGAGTGGTGACTACTGACAGATCTACTGCAGACTATATACAGAGAGCCTGTATACATCCATTCACTGATTTATTTCAGTGAATGGATGCTGAAATACATTCACTGAATTCATCTTCATCTGTACAACACATTGAAATGACGGATGGTTTAGCTGTTCAGAACATCTCGATTTGCCACTAAATGTTTCTGCTGCTTTCGAATAACAACATGCCAGCTGCTGTTGGTAAGAAAAGATCACTTGTTTTATGATGAAAATGGGATTTAATTTAAAGTTAATTTAGGAAACTAAATGATGTAACGACCTAAATTGGCCCAAACAACCAAAAGTTGTACATTTTACTGTAAAATGGTAAAGATGAATCTCTAAACCTAAATAATAAAACGGCTGGTGTTGGTGACTTGTGGAGGTGTATGGATATTTGTAGATAAGAAAACCACATTGTTTTCTACTATTTTACACTGATACAAAATTAGCTCTGGTGAGGCTGTACAGCACATGCCCCATCCCGAGCCCAATTTACCACAGCCATAGCCAAAGTCTCCCATCTGCATCAAATCCTTTTGGCACATTCCCCACCTCCAGCCTAACCTGCTCTGTCTTGTCCTCAGCCGTGCATAAGACCGGGTTCCTCCTGTTCATTGGCAGCTCTCTCGTCTACATGCTCATAACCTGCCGTTTGTGGAGTGCTATAACGCAACAGTCCTTTAGCCCTGAAGTGAGCAAACTACACATCGTCTACTCAGCAAAGTGACATCTGAGTCCACCTAACCTTCTCTGTGTGTGTCCATAAAGGATGCCAGGTCTCATCGCTGGAAGAAACGCCTGCTTTTTGCTTGCTCCTTCTTCTGTGGTTTTGCTGGATTCTTCTACTGGAAACACAACATGTATTGCCAATCTGGAGGTGAGAGTTGATGTTCATCCGACAACAAAACAGAACATGGATTAGGAAAATGTATTCAATTGTTTGCAGTCAGTAGGTTTGTAAAAGCTCGTCGTATTTAAGCCCCATTACCTATCTACAAATCCTCATTACAGTATATTTTATAGCTTTACATATTCAGATTTGGACAGCAAAAAGCACTTTTTCTTTTGCTCATATTGATTAATTCTGATTTATGATTTTCTATTGTATCAGAAACATAAATGCTCATAATGTTAACGTTCATGAACATAAACAAGACAGACATTTAGCCAGAGCCCTTCAATACAAAAAAAAACCCAACAGTGCTATTTATTCCTCCAAAGTCTTAACTCTAAACCGCATGACGACAGAGACTACTTGTAGACTGCTTGATTTAAAAACTTCAAGCACAATTGAAATGAGCAGATACTATTTTAATTAGTGACGCCTTGATCCACTTTCTTTTAATGTTCGTTCTTTCCAATACTAATTTGATACCATCTCAAATCCGATACAAATCTTCTCGTATCTAATGTTTTTATTAACATCTGATCGTATGCCTTTGTGAATAATATTGTATGCAATCCTGAATTTGGCTCAAATTGAGTTAAATTATGATTACCTACTTAAATTACCCTAATTTTTGTTAGATTATTTCTTTATATGTGTAAACTAGTTAGTGCCGGTTTGATGAATGTTTGGATTTCACTCTTAAGGCTCTGTGAAGACATCGCAGAGGTAAAACAAATACTATATTTGGCATTTAACCTTCTCAGTGTTCAAGCTACTCTGGGCTTTAGCTGTATATTAGCAGCAACAGTGCCTGTAGAAGAGGCGAGGACGCTCCTCAGTAGAGCTGCAACGATTACTCGAATAAATCGAATAATTCGATTACAAAAAAACTTCGATTATTATTTTATTGCTTCGATGATTCGTTTAATTTACATATTTAATCAAAAACACGTGAATCTGTGGGCGCACGGAACGACTTGTGGCGCTTTAGTTTCACACGGAGCTTGTTCCGCTCTGACGGAGGCGCGACAGGAAGAGAGCGGCGCGTTTGAAACTCACGAGTGCGACTGGGAAAGAGTTTGGATGAGTGAAAGAAGCCATGGATCTATTATAAGAATCCCGAGCTGCAACTCTAAACACCGCATCTAGCTCCGCCCACCGCAGCCCCCGCGCCGTCAACACACCACTGCGGACCCCCGCGCTCCGCCACTCAACAGCTCTGCTTCCCAGTCACAGTCGTACTTTTAAAAGCCAATGCACATGGAAACAGCACGAGGACCGCGGTTATGCTAGAATAATCTGTTGTGAAACAGAAAGTCCTAGACGCGGAGGCCAAAGTGACCGGCACACGAGCCAAAACGGCCAAAACGCAAAAATGCGCAAACACCAGGACCACCAGTCCCACCCAACAGAAACGTTTAACAAATGTCTTATTTGAAGTGATGTGACAGAGCCACTGTAACTGTTTACAGCCTGTGACAAGTGAATGAAGTCCTTTATATATATTCTTTTCTATACAAACAGAACAGTTTTGGACTGAAGTGAAATGTTGCTGTTTTGGGGACAAATTCATATGAAATTAAGAATAAAATGTGTTATTTTAAGCAGAAATTCCTTATTTTGTATTTGTTTATTACTATGAGCTATAACGTTTATCTAAAAAATGATTTAATATGTGTTTAAATGGTTTACTGAAGGTACAAAAAAATTAACCGATTACTCGATTAATCGAAGAAAAGAATCGATAGATTACTCGATTACTAAAATAATCGATAGCTGCAGCCCTACTCCTCAGTGTATCTGCCTAATCTATTCACTGATTCCGATCCAAGCCGATGTTCTAAAAATCCATTAATCTGCGGCATCCCTTATTTTAATATGAAATTATTTACTAATCTAAAATTATTCCAAGCAGCCTTCTCCCATAAGTGCACTCTCTATCCTTAGGTGTACATTGAACTGTGACCATCTCTTTTCACAGCATACACGATGTTTGCTCTCTTCGAGTATCTCCTGGTCTTCTCCAACATGGCCTTCCACCTCACAGCGGTGTGTGACTTCAGGGGCAGGGACATTGTGGTGGTGTCTTTGGAGGATAAACACTTCTGACTAGAATCTGCCCAAACCCACGGAAACAGCAGAAATCCTGGGGACGACTCGGACGCAGCAACCCAGGAAGACTGGGACGGCCTGTTCCACATATTTCCATGAAGACGATCATGTGTACATGCACAAACACTGCCAATACCGTTTGTGATATGAAGTAAAGTGTTTTTAAATGTTACTATTTTCTATGTGCTTTTATGGGGTATTAAGTATTAAACTATAACATGAAAACATAATCATTTTACATTTTGTTCATTGTTAACTGCAATATTGGTCTAAAACTGCTTAATAATAGAAACCGGTTATTAGGCTTCCTGTTCAAAACTGCAAAACTGATAGGCCATGTCCCTCTAGTCGCATTTCACTGTAGAAAGCGCCATTAGATTTGTATTTATTCGGTTTTTTTTGTTCAACAATGTCTCTGAGACATGTATGACCCGGAGAGTTTGAATTTTTCAAATAATGGTAGGTGAAAACAGAATATTTTTGTCCCTATGAGAAATGAAATGTTTTTGCAAGAAAGGAAATTCACAAATTTGAAAATATATTACTATTTTTCAACAATTGGCTCCACAAATTGTCCATATTAATCTTATTAACTCATCTTTAGAGTGAAATAATGGCACTTCTTTCTGACGCCAAAAATAATAATTTCACTTTAGTTAATTTATGCTGACAGAAAATGTTGAATTTATGCCAGTTTTTTTCTTCTTTTTTCTTTCTTGTGGATAGGCCCAGTAATTACAGAGCTATTATCATTAATCAGCTAACAAATGCTGTGGCGGTGTGCTACAGAACCACTGAAACAACAATACTAAAACTTTAAGAAGAGTGGGCTTGATCTTCGAAGCACATATGATGTCATAAAGCAGGGGTGTCCAAACTGTGGCCCGGGGGCCAAATGTGGCCCTCAGACCGATCTTTGTTGACCTTCAGGCTTCCACCTAAATTGGCCCAAACAACCAAAAGTTGTACATTTTTTTTGTAAAATTGTAAAGATGAATCGCTAAACCTAAATAATAAAAAATAAACCTCCACCCCGTATATGTTTCAAATTGTGGCCCTCTGTGAAAAAAGTTTGGACACCCTTGTCATAAAGCATAGGGATGGCACAAGGCATGTCATGCAAAACATAAAGGAAAAGGAATGAAGGTAACATTATAAAGTACGCTGGTCATACAAGCGTAAAGGGAAGGAATACAGGTGACATCATAAAGCTCGATTATTATGGCAGGGCGGGAGTGCCCACTACTGGATGCGCCGCTAACCACAAATTCATGGGAACACAGAAATTACGGCGCCTTTTGTACAGTAACATTCTATTTTGGCCAGTTACATTTAATAACTGCATATTATTAAAATGCAGTCTTCTGGTATACTCGAAGAAGTTAGTGAGTCTATAACGGAACTCGCCAGATACATTTGTGAATTTACCTTATAGATGTTTCATGGCAAACCAGGCAAAGTACAATGTAATCAATAGGAATTCTGGCTCTTGCCCCCCATCTGGGAGTATGACATCATCTCATTCTATAATCTGAAAACAACTCATTTAATAACACAAATAGCCTGCAAATAGGGTCCAAAACTCCCCACATGCCAAGGGCCGTTGCAGTAACACGATCATTCCAGCAGATAGCCCCCTGCAGCAAAGACTTCTCAGTGGTCACTCCTCCACCACACTGTAGATGGCGACACCACAGAAGCACAGCGCGGACATCAGTGCACGCCAGTGCAGAGGAAGACAGTCCTAGTGCACTCTCTGCGGCTCTTTCGGATCTTCTTCTGGAGCCACCGCACTCAGCTTTGGCGTAGCTGTGTTTCGGCTTCAAACGAGGGCGCATCTGTGGCAATGTTAACCCAGAGCTGAGCGGGGCTCTACATGACAGGTACGTGCTGCTGCTGCTGCTGCTGCTTTAGCCCGTGCGTGCGTGCGCTACGGCGGCGCAGGGACGTGGACACGCGCCGGAGTTTGCTTCACTCATCTGTCAGTCTGTTTCGAGATGGTTGTTTTTGGGACGTGTGGTATCTTAGAACGCCTTTAACGTTTTTCTGTATTGTGTGAATTAATGAACACATTTTGAAGTCTAAACATGTTTTTGATTAGACAGGAGCACTTTAACGCATGTCGCATGAAGCGGCTCACGGTTAGCCGAGATGTTTAGCACAAGCTAGCGCTCTTGACGGGCATGGACACGTCCTCAACAGCTGCCACTTTAGATAATGTCACTTTCTCCATGTGAAGGCAAATCCCGTTGGTCATGATAACAACGCTTTGAGTGACAGTATCGTTTACGTAACATGTATTAGTCAAATAAATGGTAGGAAGAGGCGAGCGACGTTGATCCAGGAAGAGGTCTCCCGCTCGCTTTATATAACTCACTGTTCTTCTTCCTCATGACACTTTGTCTGCTTAAGCTGAGCTCTTGTGCTTTACAGTCAAAGTGGACTTGTAACCAAAGAAACAAGCAGCTAATCAATAAGACATCTGACCCATGAACCTGTTCTTAAATTTGGGTTTAAATGTCTCTTTAGGTAAATCAGAATATCAGATTTGAATTGATGCTTTTCTTTTCCTTGTTTTTATTCAGGGTTGTTGGCCAAAAGGGCAGGGACTGGTTTTGTGGCCCTCACTCACAAATGTATTGTTCTGATTCTGTTTATAATGGTCTGAAGTGTGGTTCGCCCTGTGTCCAGTGCAGTCATATATCTTCTAGTTGCAAACCAAGGCTATAATTCGTGTGTGTGAAGAAGAAATGCCTCAATTGTTGAGATTATGGGCTGCACAGTATAAAAGCTCACAATATGCGATATGGCTGTTAATTACAGCAATATCAATATTATTTTTGTATACTTTTGATATGTTATATGAAAGCTAAAAGTCTTTATTATCTAAATGTCTGATTTACAACAGTAAACATGAACAAAAACTAAATACCGGCCAATTTAGGACTGTAGGAAAATAACACATCAAATCTACCCTTGTCATTAAAAAAAGTAAATTTCTGTTAAATGGAGGACCTTTTTGGTTGGTGATATATTTAATTTGTTTCAATATCAATTATTGTGTCATACAATATTGCTGGAGCAATACATTTTCAATGCATTGTGTAAATGTAATGAATGTAAAAAAAAAACAAAAAAACATTTTGCAACGTATACGGAGCGGTGGGCCTTAGACTACAGGACAATGAAGTGAATCATTCAAAATGTTGGGTGACATAGGTTTGATGAGCCATTACAGCTTTAATAAGGCTTGGAGCAGTAATTGCAGGTCTACACCTCATCACGTTTTGTAAAAAGTACTACTAGTTTTGATCATTTGGGCCAATTCAGCATTAAGAGGGTTTTGTGACATAACATGTGATCTATGCCTTTATTATTTTTGGAGTATAAATAAGCTTTCATGAACCAGAGATGTTGCTGCTCCTTTTGATGATCTTTGTTAACTCGTGAATATGTGGATGAATGTTTAGTAGTTGGTAGAAAGAGCGCTATTGAAGAAGTGAACATCCTCCTTCTGTGTGCTTGTCCTCAGCGTTCACCAGTCATGGAGTGGAACAGATTCGTGAACTTGTGGATACTCTGCTTGTGTCTCGTCTGCAAGAGTTGGACCAACAAAGCTCCACCTCCTGCCCCCACAGCGGATAGTCCAGCGGCTGCTGAAAGTGTGTCGGGTGAGTAAGCATTGACACAGTTCATAGGATGTTTTACATGCGGGTCTATGTGGGCTGTGGCCCTCTGATTGACAGTGAGAGTGTCACTTTGCATGCCATATCTTTGTAATTGTGCAAGCACTAAATGTAGCACTGCTGAGAATAGTCTGTACTAAGCCTGGCCAGCCCATCCAAAGTTGCATTTTGAAATGACCAATGTAGCTAATGTTGATGGTGGAATACATGGACCAGGACAATGTCATAGTCAAAAAGGATGTTACTATTACGACTTCTCCTTTTAGGACAGGCACCTCAGTTTCCTCTTCAAGGATCAGTTTGCACACACTCAATTCCGTTTCTTATACAGTGCCTTGCAAAAACATTGGCCCCTCCTTTAACTTTTTGACATTTTGCCACATTTCACGCTTCAAACTTAATATAAAAAACTCAACATATTTTTGAAGAATCATCACCATGTAAGACACAATTGTGAAGTGGAACGAAATTTATTCAACATCTCATATTGCTTTTACAAATAAAAAACTGAGAAGTAGCACGTGCAAAATGATTCGCCCCCTCTGAGTTAATATTTGATAGAACCTCCTTTTGCTGCACTTACAGCTGCAAGTCTTTTTTGGTATGCCTCTATAAGTTTTGCACATCTTGAGACAGAAATATTTGCCCATTCCTACTTACAAAACACCTCAAATTCCTTAAGGCTTGATGGAGAGCATTTGTGCACAGCAATTTTCAGATCGTTCTACAGATTCTCTATCGGATTGAGGTCTGGACTTTGACTTGGCCATACACCTTTTATATGTTTAGTCTTGAAAAATTCCGTTGTAGATTTGGCTTTTGTGTTTTGGATCGTTGTCCTTTTTTTGGATCGGGGAACATCCGCCCCAGTCTCTGGTCTTTTGCAGACTTCAACAGATCTTCTGCCAGACTCGCCCTGTATTTGGCTCCATCCATCTTCCCATCAACTCTTAACGATCTTCCCAGTCCCTGCTGAAGAAAAGCAGCCCCAGACCATGATGCTGCCACCACCATGTTTGACAGTGGGGTGATGTGCAGTGCTACTCTTATGCCAAACATGATGTTTTGCATTCATCCCAAAAAGTTCAATTTTGGTCTCATCTGACCAGAGCACCTTATTCCACATGGCGTCTGTGTCACCCATGTATGTGGCTTCTGGCAAATTTTTTATGGCTTTTTCATGACTGTCTTTCAGAAGTGGCTTTCTTCTTGCCACTCTTCCATAAAGGTCATATGTGTGCAGAGTACGACTAATAGTTGTCCTATGGACAAATTCCCCTGTCTTAGCTGTGGCTCTTTGCAGTTCATCCAGTGTGATCATGGGCCTCTTGGCTGCTTCTCTGTTTAGTTTTCTCCTTGTCCGGGCTGAAAGTTTAGAGCAGTGGTCCCCAAACTACGGCCTGGGGGCCGGATACGGCCCACCTCCACATTTGACCCGGCCCCCTGAACAATACAAGAGACGCATTATTCATGCTCATATGAGTCATAGATTCTGCTCTGACAACTGAAAGCTGAACTTTTACCCAAGACTGTGCACGGCACAACACAAACTTTCTTTCTGTGAAGAACCCAGAGAGGGTTATTTGATCTCGGAAAGGGTTATTCATATTTGGTTATATGTGGCTTTCTGGAAAACAATACATGTTTACATTTAGGCACCCCTGCAATCGTCACACTTTTTTCTGGTTCAAACTGACCCTGGGCCCCCCATCAGAGAAGGGAAAAGTTATGTGGCCCTTACAGGAAAAAGTTTGGGGACCCCTGGTTTAGAGGGACAGTAGGTTTGCAGTGGTTTGATACTCTCTCCATTTTGATATTATTGCTCGCACAGTGCTCCGGGAGAGTTTTAAAGCTTGTGAAATCTTCTTATATCCCATTCCTGCTTTGAACTTCTCCACAACTTTATTCCGGACCTGCCTGGTGTGTTCCTTGGTCTCCATGATCCTGATTGCTCACTAGTGTTCCTTTAACAGAATCTGAGACCAACACAGAGCAGGTGCATTTATATTGAGACTAGATGACACACAGGTGGACTCTGTTTGTCATTTAGGTCAACATGGATCATTCAGAAATCATCAGGGAACTTCTGGAATCACTTGGCTGCACTGAGAGAACAGGGAGCCAATATTTTTTTCACGTCCTACTTTTCAGATTTTTATTCGTCAAAAAAAATCTAATATTGTGTGAATTTCGTTCCACTTCACAATTGTGTCCCACATGATGTTGATTCCTCACACATATTCTTTATATTTGAAGCTTGAAATGTGCTAAAATGTCAAAAAGTTATAGGGGGGCCTCCCAACAGTGTCACAGTTGGGAGGATATATATATATATATATATATACACTTTTCACATAAAAAAAAAAGCAACATTCACATCACTCTGTGGAAGAAATAAAGTTGTTGGATGATTTGAGATTGGCCTAGTGACAAGAACAGTTGCCGTTTGCAAAGGTGGTTTACCATAAGGTTGGTGTGAACACTCATCATTAATAAAAAAAAAAAAAAAGTCACACACGCACGTCAAGCTGTAACTTATTCCAACAGTTAGAATGTGAAAGGCAACCTCGTCATTGATGTACTTGATAAATGACAAAGCTGACTACATGACATGTGTTGCCCAAGGCTCTCTCTCAGTGTTTCCCACACATTTCTGTTTAGCGCCAGACAATACTTTTTTTTTAATTCAGTTGAAAATATGTTCTGATTCTTTTTAATTATCTTGATGCTGTCCTATCCCTTCTTCAGAAGAGTAGTTGCACATTTATGTTAATACAAATGCATTTATTGTTTCTGCTTATTTTTAGACCACGGGGGTAAAACAGACTTAAGACTGCTCTATAGTGTCTTCTATTAATGAGAAAAAAAATCCTGCTTACTATTACAGATCTGCTGCTGAGTGAGAGAACTACACATTGTGTGTTATGAGAAAGCACTACAGAATGCAGGGGTCAAAGCTGTGCACAAGTTCGTGGATGACTCTGCAGCTGGAGATTTTTCTAAGTAGAAAAAACAGAAAAACAAAGCTGCTGTGAAGATGCTTCTGTGGACACAGGCGCTCAGACAATGACTTGCACAACTGTTAGAAGGTCGATTGAATGCTATGTAAATTATGTTACCTGGTGTCTGTGGAGGTTTGCAAGTCAAATGAGAGCAGGAGGACATTTTGGAGGCTAACTGTCTCTCTGTGTTAGGGAGGACGCTGCTGCCTTTTTAGTGTGTGGCTCAGTAGGTTTCACTGTGCACTGTGCAAGCATTTATTCACAAATGAACCGTTCCCCGCCCCTTCACTTCTCCTGGAGCTCTGGAGGTTTGAGTGGGGTAGTTTTGGTTTCAGCATGTTTAACAAGAAGAACCAGTACATATCTGGAGTATTTTCAATGTCTCTAATACAGTTGATGTCCATTACACATGTAATAGTTGGGCCTGTCCTAACATGTTTAAGGAGAAAGAATGGCTTATCTCTGCTACTGTGCAAAGACTGAGCTTGTTCCTTGAATTATAACATGCTCCTCTTCTCAGTCTATTGCTAAAGTTCTCACAGGGCTGACGAGATCATGACTAAATTCAGAAATGTCAATTCTTCAGATACACTTCTGCAACAGTTTTGTGCAGACATTGGGATTACAACATGTGCATTACATTGTGGACCATTTTCACTGCTTTAGTGGGTGGTTTAGTCCGTTAATGTTGCAATAATTTGCCTCAAAGCTTGATCTTGACCTTGATCTGCCCTACTTACCGGAGACTGCTCCAAACCACATGTTTTTACTGACAAAAGATTGGCTGGTGACCTCATCTTGCATCTATGCTTTATTTCTTTTGTTTTTGGCCTTTAAACTTGCTCTTGAGTATCTTTAGTTTGGCATCTCATGTTTTACAACTAAAAAAGAAAATATTTATGTCAAAAAAAAAATGCCTGTTTCAAACACTCCAACCTGTGTGATTTCCCCTCCAGCTAGTAGATGGCGCCACCACGCAAACGATTTAGGATCAAATTTCTCCACACACAACCTCACAGTAAATCCGGGTCTCCGCACGCAGTTGTACTGATAGTGATATGACAGAAATGCATAAAGTGTACCTTTTTAATATTAAATGTTTTTGTGTTTGTTTTTAACCTTGCCAAGCATATCCCAACATTAACAAAAACGAATTATTGGGATATTGTTTTGTATCGTGAGGTTCTAGGCAATTACTCAAATTTCGATTGCGATTGATCTTGTAGCCCTACAAAACATGCCTTTAAACGTATCATTTGAGGTTTAATTCTAAGATAAATGTAAAATGAATCATAAAATGTGCAGAAATATCACCTTCTACCCTTTACGTTTTAATCGGCTCTTTGATTCATTTCGTACTATAAACGATATACTCTATTCAAAATGTTGACTCTCTTACAGGTACTTTTACAGCAGTAGGGTGCACTTGAGTTCAGCTTTCTCCTCATTAGTGGACTGGTTGATACTAGTGTTGTGGGAGCATGGGTTTCTGGGGAGTCAATACTTTTAGTTCGAAAAACCTCTGTGGTGGAGTGTTTGTCTTAAGATTCTCCACAGAGCCACTGTGTTAGGGTTTGCCATCGTTTGCCGTCTCCAGTGTGTACCAAAGTCTTTAAATTTGGGCAGGTTCTCTTCATATGGCTCCAATTACAGTACATTTAGTGCTGTTATATAATCTTCTCCGCACAATGTCTTAGTCTTTTCATTCTTGCCTGTGATAAAGTAGTCTAGTCCCTCAGGAAAACTTGTACAGTAAATCAGACGTTGTTAGATCATCATTTGTTATTTGTAAGCCAATTGACACAATTTTATGTTCCTTGTAAAATCCTGGTGTTTACAAAAGGTAAAACTATGCTTCCGCCTTGCTAATGTTTAACCTCAAACATCAGATGCCTGTAGAAGCTGTTTGGCCGGCCCCAGAGTCAGCCAAATTAACATGCAGAGTTTTCTGGATATTTGTCTCTATAAAAATGAGGGAAATGCAGAGGATACGTTTCCGTACAACGTGTGCAGGGACAACCTGTCAGGAGCAGTCCATGACACTGAGATCTACGTTATCACTTTAAATGACTCTTCCTTGCTTTTTCTTCCTCCAGAATTTTACTCAACAGTGCACAAAATGTCTTCGATAAACACAGTTTTAATTTATTTTGTATTTTTAAACTAAAAACACTAATGTCATGCAGCATGACTAACACTTTTCTTCAACTACTTGTGAGTTATTTGTGTTAATAACAGTGTTGGCATAAAGATATACCTTACTGAAATGACACGGTTATTTCTACTTCTCTGAAATGTAAACATGAGAATGTTAATGCAGTAATCCAAAGGGTGTCCCGTGCTGTGACATTAACACATATTTGAAAAGCAGTTACATAAAGACCAGAAGACCAGCTCTTGTGTTGTTTATCCACAAGAACAAGCTCTGTGTTTCAGGGTTCCTAAAGAAGAAAAACTATGTTGGGACAGTTACTGACTTATTAAACTGGCACTATAGATATATTAGTTAATGTGTGATTTTTGAGGTTTTTTTGTTGTTTTAAATTAGTCGTGGAGTGACATGATTTTACAGTGCAGCATCGAATATCAAAACCGAAAAGAGTTACACCCAAAATGATGTAATACAATAAATAGCCGCCTTGTTGTAGAGCTGAATTGTATTTTGCTACAAAGGCACAAAAAAAAGCATCACACCCTCAAACATCAAGTACCGACATATGAACATTGCTGTTTTCTGTGGTCATTTGATGCACAATTTGCGGTATGAAATGTTGAACTGTCACTAAATAATTCATTAAATCAAATCTCCACATTGAGTGTCAATTATCATAAAACATATTTTATTAAATATTGAACGTTTACTCAACACAACTCGCCTGTTTTTTTTTTTTTTTTTCTCTTTTTCTTTTCAAATGACACAATGCGCTTGTTTTTGCTCTTTATCAGATTTTTGTCGCATTGATGAGCCGCTATGCAACGACGAGAATGCCCTTGTGAGCTTCGAGGCCATCCGGAGTATCCACAAGCAGATGGACGACGATGCCAACGGAAACGTGGACGTGGCGGAGACAGACGGGGTGAGTCACGGTCGGGCAGAGGAGCAGAGCTTGCGTGAACTTTGTCAGTCACAGGACACATCACTGGAATAGTCCCATCTGCTCCAGAGTGTTAAAAAGATCTGTTAGGTAGCAAGATTAGTCTCACTAAACAAGGGTTTAGTGAGACTAATGTCTCACTAATATATCGGGCGGATATTTGCACTTTTCGGCTTTAATTCTCCAGCACAAACCAATATTTAGTTTTGGACGACCTGCTCCTTAAATAACAAACACAAAGCTTTATTTTAACGCGTTAGTGTGAAGAGTACACTGCACAAAACATGACTACACTGATCTCTTTTAGGTTTGTGGTAAAACAAGGCTCTGGGTGAGTTTGTAGTACATTTGGAATTGAATAATTTAGGAAAAAATGATCAAAATCGGCCTTAAAAATATTGGCAGAACTTATCGGGCATCAGTTTCTTTGGATGCTAAACAATTAGCATTGGCCATGAAATAAAAAACATTGGTCTAGTAATCTAGTTTGAAGACATAATAGTCAAATGTTACATATTGTCTGCCATTTAGATAATGGAAAACCCCATACTTGCAAATATCTTCACGGATGTGTAATGGATTGCAAAAATATAACGTTTTATTATCATTAAACAAAATGGTCAGTAATTCTAATCTCATGCGTTACCTCCAAAAATGGAAACAAAACACGTCATGACAGTTGTGTACTTTTGTTTGCATTTGATTTTATTTAGCTTGAATAGCCCGTTTCAGTTGTTAGTTGTTGTTTATTTTTTCTTCCTTGTTCAAGTTCCTCAGAGAAGACCTGAATTACCACGACCCAAAGGCCAAGCACAACAGCTTTCACGGGGACGATCAGTTCATCAGCGTGGAGGACCTGTGGAACACGTGGAAGGGCTCCGAAGGTACAACCGCTCTCACCACTTCTGCATTCAATGATTCCACTCAGTTCCTCCTCGACCGCACGATAAGGAGGTGGCAGAGCAGAGCATGGCTGTTGACCCTCTCAGCTCCTTGTGCCCCCACTTGTCTTCACTTTGTTAGCACTCACCAAACACTCAGCGGAGACTAGATAATCAGAACTGGAGTGTTATCGGTCGTACAGTGCTTCATGTCCTTGTTCTCCGGTGCGGCGCTTCCTCTGTTCTCGGTGGCAGTGACACAGCCTGCATTGCAGAGATACAGCAGCAGTGCTTCAGCAAAAAAAAGTAAAGGGACTATTGCTCAGGATTTAGGCTCACTCTTAGTTGCACTTTGTAAGATGTATTATTAATTTATTCTGTAAAATGTTTGTCTTGCGTATCGGTGATCTGTTTTCTAGCCCATAATGCTGTTTATTTCTGTACTAATGCATGCCAAAATAAATCTTGCTTGAGGTGCAGAGGCAAATGGTACTGTAGCTTTATTACAGCTTTGTACACAGGTGGCAGATTAATGGTGGGTGATGTGCCAAAAACATGATATCACTATTTGATCAAGCCTAGACTATAATTTAAATTTGATTACGATCAATTTATAAGTTGATTTATACTGTTATACTTTAAATGGTTAACTACAACTATGTGCTGCTCTGGGTGTTCACGCTTTAACTATGATTGGTCAAATCCACGTGTCACTCAAAGCATGAAGGCGGCTGACAGGAGGAGTGTGTGGGGAACACAGCATTTTAGTTGGGGTACCAGAGCTTTTGTTGTGTATTAGTATACTAGTATATTGTTAAAGCAGCGTTTGTGAGACTGCAAACACTGTTTAATAAAGTATTTTATTTTTCTTGAACCCGGATGGAGCCGAAAGCAGCGCTCTGACAGATTGCACTTTGGAGCTCCGTCTGTTTCACTTTGCCGTCTGGAGAAAAAAAAGTCTTCTAAAGTCTTGCATGCACCAGAAATGTTCCAAAGTTTAAACAATAAAATAAATAGATTGAAATACTTACATCCTCCTGTTGCGGTTTGAATATGAGGTACCCATAGTCCAGATCACTATTCGATTCTTCATCATCATATTGCCCAGATGTGAAATGATGAATCCGTATTACCTCGTGCAAATCATTATTTTTTGACCC
The DNA here is from genome assembly GCA_015082035.1 of Chaenogobius annularis. Taxonomy (NCBI): domain Eukaryota; kingdom Metazoa; phylum Chordata; class Actinopteri; order Gobiiformes; family Gobiidae; genus Chaenogobius; species Chaenogobius annularis. The sequence goes on along the minus strand of BJKM01000011.1, from coordinate 1,734,575 downwards.
ACCAACCAAGTATAAATGACACAAATATGTCTCATGTGGGGTGGGGCAGTAGTGGTGCTTCTGCCTCTTGTGTTAGTAAAACGCATGCTGAATTGGCTTTTTCTTTTCCTGTTGTAGTTAGGTAGAGTGCATTCACCAGCTTGTAGTAATATACTGTAACCTTCTGGCCTTTGAAAAGTAACATATTCTTCCAACAACAGTTCAGTGTTACTCTTGTGTGTAATGTGTGTTTTCAGTGTCCACTAAGCATGTCTAATCTTTGTTTTGTGTACACATTTCCCTGACAGTGTATAACTGGACTGTGGATGAGGTGGTGGAGTGGCTCATCTCCTACGTAGAGCTTCCTCAGTATGTGGAGGCAATTTCCAAAATGAACTTTAGTGGCAGTGCCATGCCAAGGTAAGTAATGACTTTATGTATTGATCGTTACATTTACTTTTTTACTGCTTTTAGACAAACACTTTCCAACTATACAGTACACCTATACGGCATAACACTATGACATGTTTGTGTGTCAGCAAATGATAATTATGAGAAGACTGCAGTTCTTGTGGGGTGTTCCTAGTCTGCAGTGGGCAGTTTATATCTAAAGTGGTCCAAGGAGAAACGGCAACAGGTGATGCACGTGGGAGTGAAGCTTGTCCCAAACGCTGCTGACAGAATTCATGGTTTGGTGCATGGATTTGAGCTAAAAGAGCTGCCCTTTACCAGTACTGCTTAAAGGTGGGGTATGTAGCCTGTACTTTTCCATGTTTAAGGAAGCACTACCTCCAGAATTCCAGGCTCACTGAGCTGCAGAGGCTGCACCAGCACTGATTCATGATTGGTTCAATCTGCTGGTGGTGAATATTCACGTCAGCGAGAGGACGCAGAGGTTCAAACACACTGGATTTAATTGTAGTAACTGGCAACGCAAATTGAGGAGCTCTGATTGGATAATTGGCTTGGAAACCAAAACACCAAATGATAATTCTACATATCCCGCCTTTAACTGTCCCTTCTGTGCCAGTTGAAACGTCCTGTCCCTTCTTTGGCTGGTGGTCTTTGCACTGTGCCATGCTGTTGCCGGGTAGAGTGGTCTTTGTTTGTGTCAGTTTGTGTCCAATGAAAAAAGAATGCACATTACAAATAAAGGTAACTCAGTTGCTACATATACTGTTTAAGGAGCATTCTTTAGCCTTTTGCTGCACCTAGGTTGGATGAAAAAAATAATAGTGATTTTCAGGTTCAAGACGCTGATGTTTTCTGTGCGTAAGAAACTGAAACGGTGTAATGTCTGTTATGTTCTGTGCTGCTTACCTTCTTATGTTGGCCAGTATTATACGCAACTCATATGGATGACCTTTTACATGATCGTGTTAATGAGACTATGTTCGACTGCAAACCGTTTTATTTTACCTTCTGCTGCTCCCAAAGGCTAGCTGTGAAGAATAGCACCCTGACACTGTCTATCCTGAAGATCCTGGACCGGAGCCACGTGCAGAAGCTCCAACTTAAGGCTTTGGACACTGTGCTGTTCGGAGCACCCCTAAGTATGTCTCTGTGCCGGTGTCTTTTCATTCTATGCACATGCTAAGATTTACTAACAGACTTCATACAACCGAAGTTAATAAGTATAGATACAATCCTGACATAGCAGATGCTGCTTTTTGAAAATGAAGTGGGTAACCTTTGACTAATCCAAAATCAAAAGGTAATGAAATGGTGACGTGCCAGTGGTCTGTGCGTGGCATGTTTCTTTGTGAGTGTGTTTGGTGAAAGGCGACTCCCTGTGAGGTCATGAGTGTCTGCATGTGACAGCCTCTCAAACACACTCACTGAGGCCAACTCCCACTGCTTTGTCTACACTGAGTTTAAATGTTAACATTGGTCTACTAAACCCGGGTCATAACTACTAAATAGAATTGTATAATTCTACTGGTTTGCATCCGCCCCCTTTTACATAAAACAGGCTCTTGCATACTATTGGCGTGCACTGAGGAGAACAAGACGACAGATGATGACAAATGTCTTTCCTGTTTAGACCCAAGCATAGTCAATAAACAAAAGGATTTATTTATTCTTCTCCGACTTGTTATGGTGGATCGTCTATGTTTAGCATCTCAGACTTACAGTCTCTGAGACTTCAGTCATGTCAAGTTGAACAATGTGGCCTTGTGTTCACAAATAATATTCTCCTTCCTGACTGCGGCTGGTTACATGCAAGTGCAGGTTCTACTATTTTGGTTTGTTGGAAGAAAGCCAAGTAAGGTTTTATATAATGATGATAATACTACATGTTTCTTGTATAATTTAGTGCTGCACCAATCACGTACGTGTATGTATAATAATAAGTGTGTAAACAGAATTGGTCTATAAAACTTTAGCCCTGAGGGGCAGTTTAAGCACAATGAGCTGTTAAAATGCAATAATAAAAGAATAACTCAAACAAAAGTGCAGCTTAACAGGAGGACTCGTCAGGTAGGTTCTGTCGACTGCACGTCTGCTCATGTCCAAGCTGCAGCACACAGATTCATCACTCCTGTAGCTCCTGAAGCACACACAGCCATTATTAATCCACAATACACATGCACTTAAACGACATGTTTTACATCAGTACTGCACTTCCCTTGTCATAGTGGCAGAGCACAAAACACGTGCTTCCACACGTTCTATCATCTCAAATTGCCTTCAAAACGTTTCATCCCCTGTAGTTGATCAGCCTTGATGCTAGCTGCCTATTAGCTTCATATTCTCTTCCCACTTCCCTCTTCCCCCCCATTGCCAACCTTTAACTTATTTGAGAGAGTGCATCTCTATTTTGTTCATAACGTTTAGCTTCATGTTTGGTTGCAGTGAACAGACACAACCACCTGAAGGACTTCATGCTGGTCGTGTCCATAGTGATTGGAATGGGCGGCTGCTGGTTTGCCTACATCCAGAACCGCTACTCCAAAGACCACATGAAGAAGATGATGAAGGACCTGGAGGGCCTTCAGCGGGCGGAGCAGAGCCTGCATGACCTGCAGCAGAAGTGAGTTCTTCTACACAAACTCATTCTACACAGGTGCACAGTGATACTGTGAGTTAGTCAGAACATTCAAACTGTGTGAAGCCCGACAGATCATGTCGGGCTTCACATATTGCCCCCATCTGTAGTAGATGGGGGCAATAATCATAATTGTTATAGGAGTGTGATTAATTGAGCAGCTCTAATGGAAAGTAAACGCATATAAAAGTTGCAGAAAGAATCATTTGATATGCAGCATCTTGAGTACAACTGAATGAGTCTCCGATCTGACTAACCTACAGTGAAACTGAGAATGTTCTAGACGCATAAAGGAACATTGTTCTTATGGGGCTGTGAGTCATAGTCTCTTTTAAGTGGAATTTTGAATTGGAACCAAATGCATTTAGTTGCAGAGCAGTCTTAAGAATTTTAAACAGACATTTGGAAATACCTGCATGAGAAACGCAGCTTGCAACGTGTTCAGTAGGACTATCCGTGTACTGTCCAGTATTTCAAGCCTTATGAAACATTTCCTCAAGTGTATTGTATGAAAACATTTGCCCTTAAGGCATCAGCTGATTTAGTCCTGGAGTCTAAAATAAGATGGATAATCAGTTAAATCAACCAAAGCAGAAGAGAAATAGTGGAGAATGTGTGGAATGTGCACTCTCCGCTCGCCTTTAAAGGATCTGCCACACTTCACCTTACACACAGGTCTGCTAACTCACACATCAAGCCCAACATCGGGTCGAACAGAACATGGAGCTAATAAATAATTGTCTACAAAAAAACAGGTAGAAGTGCTTACATTTTTACACAGTTGCTGGGCAGTTGTAAGGCTGTTGTCAAAGTAGCAACACAACTTTGCCAAAAGCACAAAAGGAATGAACATTTCACAGTCCATTAACTCTTACACTTTCCCACTGTGTACGTTTGCCGTGAAGAGCACAAATACGTTCCCTCTTCAGCACTGTAAAGTCATCTAGTGGTGGTTTTAAGATCCTAGATTGGGAGAATGTCATACGCCTAGACAAGAACCAGTTTCCCTATTGATTACATAAGAAATATCCATACGAAATTCATACAAATTGAACCTCATCATTTCAGTTGGCGACTAGAGTGACTCACCTATGTTATCATACCTTTAATGAAAGTCTGTGGTCGGTTCGGGAAATTGGATCGAGATTCATTTTTTACATTTCGTTCATTGTAAACTGGAATTTTGATTTAAAATGGCTGAACAATCGAAACGGTTCTGTTGACTTTCTTTTTCGTTTTTTAACCAAACAAAAACAACAAGCAAAGCAGGACCAGAGAAAAAACAAATTGAGTAGAATTGAAAATAATAATTTAGAAAAAATAATTGAAGGATTTGACTTCCTGTTATAAACTGCAGAACTGATAAGCCCGGCCTCTTCATAGTGACGTTTCACAAGAGCAATTTTCAACAAACCGAGGCGAGTGTGACTAACTGAAGAACAGTTGGCCGATGTTAGCTAGATTAACTTGAGTAACAAAGCTTCAGACGTCGCAGTGCCTCCAGTTAGCTTCACACTCCAGGAATGTTGACGACATCACATCTAGTGTATTTCATTTTAAGCCTAATCTATATAAATATGAATGGGAAGCGTACTTTCAGACTAAGGCTGAAATAAATAAATTGATTCATTGCAACTAATCAATTATTAAGATAATCGTCAACTCATTTCGTAATTCAATAATTGTTTTCTGGACTATGTGAACTTGAAAACATGCCATGAGCTGAGAGATGATGTATACAAAATAGTTGTTTCGTTATGAGTCATTTTAAAACAATTCTAGCTTTGTCTAATATCATCAGAATTCGTCAGGGTCAAATTTAGTGAAAATCTCAAGTTTATGGGCCGTTTTACTAACCGATTTAATCGAAAGAACAGTCACTAGCCTAATTAGTAAAGTAATTGTTAGTTGCAGCCCTTTTTCCCCAGACGTTCCCACCCACTGTCGAGCCCGAAACTGTATCAACCCAGCCGATCTCATCCATAAACCTGTCGCCACTTGTTGGATCCGCGTTTCCTCCTGAGGCGATTGTGTTCCCGTCTGCTTGTGACAGTGGCTCTGTGTGAAAAGCTAAGTCAGGTTGGCCGTCCTGTGCTCTCTGATCCCTGCTGCCAGCTGCACTCTTTCCATACCTTTGAGCACGTCCCGGAGCGGTGTCGAGTAGCACAGAGAGAGGAGGGTTTTCTCCCGCGGCCCGGCGACGGCGCTGTAGGCCCGACCGTCCAATCCGACACACCGGCTCCAGCTCTTAATTCAACCACATCTGCCGTTTGACCTGATGCGCGGACAGGCTGGACCGGAAAACAAGGTCGATGTGTTCAGGACAGGAGACTTTAGACTTCCTGACTTAACACCTGCAGGGCTTTCAGACTGTGTTCCTGTCGACGGAGGAAGCGACAGTTGGTGCTCGTGTCGTTGGTGCCAGCGCTTCCAAATCCATGCGAGAGAATAGCAGAGGTCAGGGTCTAACGCATTAGCAGCCCCATGCACAGATATATTTTCCACAGTGGACTCTCAGGGATCACCTTTCATTTCTCTGGACACTTTGGCCGGCCATGCTCTCCAAGCAAGGGAGTGCTGCCCTCTAGTGACTCTTTAGCTGTATTGCTTTATTGTTTGCGTGTCCTTGTAATGACCAGTATAATAATGGCGTGAGGAAAAGTGATGTTAGAAAATCTCAGATAGAAACGCTTAATTGTCAAATATCTTTCAAATTAATCACAAAAGTGCAGAAACATCATATGTCGTATACAGTTATTTCAAAGTTTACAACATTATTCATTTATTTTTAATCAGCTCTTTTTGTGTCATTTTTTTCTTTCACTGTTATACTTGTGTCAAAAATGTCAATATTTTGCCCACCTCTAGGTAATAGTTATGAAGAGCAGTGTTTTCCAAGTTTTTTGAGTTGCGGTACAACTTTTTTTTTTTTTTGGTGAAAGTATACCTCGGCCCACCACCTTCTATAAGCATTACCAAATCTAGCCTTTTAGTGAGAAAACGTGGCATGTTATTTGTCAAGTAATGGTTTGGTACAGAAGGATGTTCAGAACACACCTGGCAAAACCTCAAGGCGCACTGGTGGAAAATCAAGGATCTAAAACAGGGTTATTCAACGTGTTGTGCCGGAGGTGCACAACACGCTACTGTAACAACATTTTGGGTCGCACCAAATATCCCAATAGTTTCAATAAATTTAGTTAATACAACTATACTGATGGATTAGATTTTTTTTTAAACAAAATGCCAACATTGCTTTGCCAAATTACCCATCCAGTACTGAACCAGAATTAAACTAGGTCTAGACTAGAACCAACCAAGTCTGACCCAGGACTAACCCAGAATCAAAACGGGTCTAAAGCAGAATTAAATGAGGACTAAACCAAGACCAAACCAGTTCTAAACTAGTGCAAACTCAGAATTATACCAGTCATATTTTGTTTTGTTTTTATATTTTGAAGATGGGTGGTGGGCCTGATTGAATTACTTGGAGGGCTTGATTTGGCCCCCGGGCCTTAAATTGAATAGCCCTGATCTAGAGCATAAAATCAAACCATAATTGGATTAGATTCAGTTGCCGCTGTAGCCTACCTTGACTTTTTTCACACTTTTTTGAACAGCCCCAGTCCCAGAGTCTGAGCGGTGATTATGCAATGTTTACCGGGTTGCTCTGACAGTGGCTGGGAGATGGTTTAATAGACCGGTGTAAAAATATCCCTGTTGACATCTCCTGTGTTTCTACTGTGCTGGTGGGAAATGGCATGCTGACAGCTGTCCATTCCCCGCTCGGCCCGCTCATGGCACATTACGGAGTTGCTGAGCAGCTGAACCACACAGCGCTTTCTCTAGGTTAGCCATTGTTTCCGGTTACACATTTCTTATGGAAGACGTCCTTAGTAACATAATCGGGGGATTTATTTTAAGGCTTTTTTTTTTCTTTTTTGTATAAAGTCATTTAAAAATCTATTATTCATGAAGTTGTTTTTTTATCACAACATTTCGAAAGGGCCTGTAGTCAAAGATTGAGCTGGGTAATTGTTAACATCCCATAATTACTGGGCAAATCCCCATTAAATAGAAACTGGTGCAAAGTTCAACCTCTTGTCAGCACAATTTACAGTCCAGAATGGTTAGGCCTCAGGTCGCTTTTTTCACTAATTGTTCTGCAAAGTCTTTGTTAGCGACATCGTTCAAAGTACACACAGTCAAATACAGCTAATGTACCTTTTTATATATGTAATATATGTTAGTGTTGTCTCAATAACATTTTGCATCGTTTCAATACTAAGGAATTTGCTCTGTACTTGATACCTATTATCGATACCACAATGATAATAAATCAATTCGAATAATCACTCTCTTATAGTTGTTTTCAATACAAAATAAGTGTAATAAATGTTCCCGTGAGATCTCATGAAGCTCTAGATCACATGTGTCAAACTCAAGGCCCGCGGGCCAGATGTGGCCCGCCAGATGTTTTCATCTGGCCCGCCGAACATTTCTAGTTTATAATGATTCATTTCCAATAGATATATCACGTTTTTATCGCTAGAACTACAATTCCCACATTTCCATACAATTCCCATTTGCGGCTGCAAATTCCTCCTTTGCAGCCGCGGCCCCTCCCCCGCGCTGCTCTGCGTGCCGCCAGCTCAAGTGCCGAGGGATAGCAACACTAATCGCCGCAGGTTTAAAATCGAACACACCGGCAGCGATGACCTGCAGCGCCCAGCGACAGCTTCACACGAGCGCTCTGCTCCAGGGCAGATCGTGGGAAACACGAGGATTAAAGAAAAGAGACGGTTTTGTGCACGTTAGAGCTGTGCTAAAAGCGGCGCTAATGTGAAGCTAACAACAAGAAAACAAACTTCTTCGATGACAACTCTGTGAGGAAAACATCCAAACCAGTGCAAAACCTGGGCAGATCCTGAGCCACAGGTAAAAACACAGGTCAGAGTGTGATAAAGTCTGAACATGACAGAGTGAAGCTGCTGTGAGCTCTCATTTGATTCACCACATGAATAATTTGTCACTAAAATAAGCTAAAACTGTAAAAAAAAGTTAGCTCATATTGAGTTTGTGCAGCAACATTAACATGTCTGTGATACAAACATTTAATATCAGAATCATATCACACGTCCATGTTCCTGTTCCTGCTGCTGATGCATGAATATGGACTCAGTCTTTCACCTGCTGCAGATTTGTGCAACAGTGTCCACATAGAACTATTACTAGGCTATATAACATTTGTTATATTTTTTATTGTTTTATTTTTTACCTTATGTTCGGCCCGCGACCCAGCCTGAGCGTCGAAAAGCAGCCCCTGGCCCAAAATGAGTTTGACACCCCTGCTCTAGATCATTCTAAAAATATTCAAGAAAGGTCAAGTATCAATGAGTAGCTAGTTTCAATACTAAATTAGTATCTGATTTTTGAGACTTTTGACAACCCCAATGCATATTGAGATATAAATTACATGTTTTTTTCTAAATGATTCAAAACACCTGACAAACATTGCCTTACCCCATTGTGCAATGCACTGAGATGTACAACTTTCCGAAGTGCAGTGTTAATTACGAAAGTCTTAATTTCAATTTAAAAATGTATTCATTACAACAGTGGCTTATAACCAGGCGGCTGGAGTTTCATGTCCTTCTGAAGTCGCGCTGTCCTTGGGGAAGATACCGGTGCTTCCCTTTGCACTATGAATGTGTGACATTGTGGTTAAAGAGGCTGTGTCTGTCAGTCTGCCCCAGGGCATGTTTGGCAGTTAATGTTTGTTTGAACTCAGTTTATCCCTGTTCTCCTCCCTTTTTTCCCTAACTAAATTGTATACTGTACATTTACACATCTTCATCGGTCTCCAGGCTGCAGATTGCACAGGAGGAGCACCGCACAGTGGAGGTGGAGAAGGTGAACCTGGAGCAGAAGCTGAGAGACGAGATAAATACTGCCAAACAGGAAGCCCAGCGTCTGAGGGAGCTTCGAGAGGGCACAGTGAATGAGTTGAGCCGGCAGAAGTACGCTGAGGAGGAGCTAGAACAGGTATTACTGCTTTCAGGATGAAGGCAAACACTACATACGTCAATCAAGATTAATACAATTCCTCGTAACTGATAATTTCCAAAGGTGCGCATGGCTTTGAAGAAGGCCGAAAAGGAGCTGGAGTCCCGGAGCGGCTGGGCTCCCCCCGAGCCTCTGCAGAAGTGGCTGCAGCTCACACATGAGGTGGAAGTGCAGTACTACAACATCAAGAAGCAGAATGCAGAACGGCAGCTCTTATTGGCCAAAGAGGGGGTATGCGTCCACAGTCGCATTTACAGTACACAAGCCTGCCGTAGTGCTAATATAAAGGTCCATGTTGATTTTTACAGGCAGAGAAGATCAAGAAAAAGAGGAACACTCTCTTTGGGACTTTCCACGTGGCTCACAGCTCTTCTTTAGATGATGTGGACCACAAAATATTGGCAGCAAAGTAAGACGCTGTTCAATCTGAAGCTTGCATTCACACAAATTGGGAACAGAATATTTTCAGATTTAACCATCAAATGTTTACACCGTTTATGTGGCGCTTAAACGCTCAGATACTTAGTTTTTTTTGGAGATTATTTGTTGTAACAGGTCACAGTTCATCTTGTGTGTGAAATGGGAGTGTCGTCTTGATCATTTCCCAGTTCAGAAGTAGGATTTGCTGCATCCCAGTTGCCCAGTTGAACCATCATTCTGTGTTTGAATGTTCAAAAAAAATTCAATTTGCCTTTTTTGATTGATGACCATTTGTTTTTTCAAGCAACGTATGTTCTTTTTGTAAATGTGTGCTGTTTTTTGGGGTTTTTTTTTTCATCTTCGAAACTCCCTTTGAAATCCCGTTATGTCGTTTCCAGGCAGGCTCTGGGTGAAGTGACGGCCGCTCTGAGGGAGAGACTGCACCGGTGGCAGCAGATCGAGATCCTCACAGGCTTCAACATCGTCAACAACCCCGGGCTGCCCTCCCTGGCATCGGCTCTCAACCTGGACACCAGCTTCGTAGGAGGAAGAGCCACGCCGCAGCACTTCATCATGACCGACGACATGGAGGAGCTGGAGGAGGACATCGTGCCTGGAACTCTGTCATGTAAGACTTCATCTGAGTCTGGGAGCCTGTCTGGGGGCAGTAGCAGCCGGAGCTCTAAGCAATCCAAGGGAAACCCAGGGAAAAGCAAAAGCCAGCACACATAAGATTTGGACCTTAACTGTACACATCCAGATTGTCCTCATGCGGGGCTGAGCCAAGGATTTGATCTACCACAAGTCTTGTTTTACATTTGTCCTATGTGCCATGTGTAAACTCACAACTGTCCTGTTTTCACCTAAGTTTAGCTCATGTCATGACCTTTGTTCACTGTTTTTCTTTTTGGGAAGGTGTTTACTTAAATCAGGATACAAATTGAAAGTATAACTGTGACCAACTTTTTTCAAATCAGAAAAGAAAAATATATTTCTTAATTTAAACTTCTGTGTGCTGCTATATTTGTAGTGGTTTGCCAATATAAACATGTTTTTATGTTAGCAAAAGTTAGAACCATTAGTCACTGGAATCAGAGGTAAAATAATTCTGTAAAACGGCCACAAGAAGCCGTTTGGTCCTAACACTCACACTAAAGTTTACAACAGGAAATTGCATGGGCTTTGTGCAAGCATGTACAAAGTGGTCACTTGTGCAAGTGGTGTAGTTTGGTGGCAGAACAGTGCCACCAGACAGTGTGCACAGACTGTGGCTTTGTGACGCTCTCCCTCTCTCTCGCTGGGTGAAGTCTAAGCCCTCTAAGGCTTTGTTTGGGTCTTTCTGCTTTTTCAGATCAATTCTTAGTTTGTCTGCATAATATTTCTGAAAAGGCAACTTTCAACCAAAACATTAATAAAAAAATACTTAAAACTAACTTGAATATTTGCACTTTAAACAACAAAATATGACATATGTAGGATGCTCACGTAAACCCATATTTAATACATTATAGCCACATGCACTTAATCAAGGTCAGATGTCCCCAACAATACATATTATTTATAAGCTCCTTTCTTAACACCCAGGCACACTGGACAAAGCACAAACACAATAAAAGAACCTTAACATTAGACTACTCAGTTTAATGTTTTATAGTCATCTAAAAAAATGTCTTTCTATCAGTGGGACGCGAAAAGGTGTAGAAAGGTAATTTAAGAGCGACAAATGACACAGTTCAATGTTATGCAAGCATGGTTTCTGGAATATAATATTATAATACATCATGGCTGTTTCCCCAACATCCTACACCTGCTCAGACTGTTGTAGCAGCTGTTTAACTCTCGAGTAGCTCAAATGGAGAGGCTGAAAAAACCAAAGGCCAGTCGATGGTCAGCAGGTCAGCAGGTCAGCAGGTGTCTTCTAAGTGGGGAGAGGTTGTTTCCCTACACTGACAAATACTTTCTATTGTGTCCTTGTGGCACCTTGCTCATGCAAAGTGCTGTGTGAGTGAGTGTTTGGTGGTGGTTTAGGCTAAAGTGAGGCATTGCAGCTGTGGTTACTGTAGTAGTTCAACTTTGATCCAACAAACTAAACGGTATTTCTCAGTAGGGATGTCACAAATCCCATTTTTGTGTTATGATTGAGTAAAATCAGTGAAATCTTTCATTTTCTTTAATTCATTAATTCATTCATTAATATTCCTCCATTTTGTGACCGGCTTTATGAAATTAAACTTTGATTGAAAACCATTTAGTTAATGTGAGATTTTAGGTTTATTTTTTAGACAGTAGATTGTACTAAAATGGTCAGTTCTTCCTACTCGCCTCCCGTGACCTGAATAGTCTAATCTTTTGCCCCGTATATTTAATGCACACTGCAACATTGAACACAGTCAGGTCAGATCATGGGAGCACTTGCTGACCCTGTAGCATGGTGACTGAAGCTAACAGTGAGGACACGCCCCCTCTGCTGTGACTGTCTCCATTTGTCCCTTCATGACTGTCTGGCCTGACTGCAGATGCACAACTGGAGCGGAGAGCCAGTGAGCTGTGGTCCGTCTCCTCTGTCGAGAAGCGCCTCAGCAGGAAATACTCCGGTTGGACATTTCTTCATGCCACCACCACCACCACCTCCTCCTCCTCCTCCATCTTCTCCTCCTCCATCTCCTCCATCACCATCTCTTTCTCTCGCCCGCCTCTGCCCGATACTTCAGTTCTCCAAAGCGTCCACCGCGTTTCATTACAGCAGCGAGTTGACCGCTGCTCAATGGAACACAGCGGCGTTCATTTAGCAGTTTCATTTCTCTTCCTGCACTTCTGTACGTTTCGTCTTTGTGTTGTTGTTTGGGACTTGTCTTGGTCGTGTCTTGTGTTGTTGACTCATTTGTACATTTGTAAATATTTGACACAGGTGCTGGTAACTAAAAACATATCGCTCTTTGACTAAAATACAGAAGCAACTCTTTTTCTGCGCTGGAAATCACTTGCCAGATTTATAGAGGCTTTAAAAGCATTCTAAATTCTGGAATGGAGGCAAAGATCAAGTGGAAAATAATGTGATTTCAATGGAGAAACTGGGATTAACCGTGGAGCATCATTAAAGGTGGTTTTAACAATTCAAGTGATTTAAAGACATTTACAGTTGTATTTTGCATTATTTGTTAGTTTAATAGGTTATCACAGACACTTTGCTTTTCAAAAAGGCAAAAACCTGATTTTTACTGGACAAATACTACCCAACAATAGCTTTTCATTTTACTTACACATTTATTACATATGTTAGGGAAGCTCAGATACAAGTTTGAGGCGAGAAAAAGTATTTGTTTACCGTATTTTCTGCACTATAAGGCGCTCTGGATTGTAAGGCGCACTGTCAATGAATGGTCTATTTTTGAACTTTGTCCATATATAAGGCGCACCGGACGATAAGGCAGTCCCAATTAAGTTCTGACACAGTCTGATACGCTAAATCAAACGTTAGCATATTCACAGTAACTCAAAATGGCTCAGGTATAACACGTAAAAAAACACGGTCAGATACCGCTAAATCAAACGTTAGCGTATTCACAGTAACTCAAAATGGCTCAGGTATAACACGTAAAAAAACACGGTCAGATACCGGTGAATCAAACGTTAGCGTATTCACAGTACGGCAACTCCAAAATGGCTCAGGTATAACACGTAAAAAAACACAGTCAGATACTGCTAAATCAAACGTTAGCGTATTCACAGTAACTCAAAATGGCTCAGGTATAACACGTAAAAAAACACAGTCAGATACCGCTAAATCAAACGTTAGCGTATTCACAGTAACTCAAAATGGCTCAGGTATAACACGGAAAAAAACACAGTCAGATACCGGTGAATCAAACGTTAGCGTATTCATAGTACGGCAACTCAAAATGGCTCAGGTATAACACGTAAAAAAACACAGTCAGATACCGCTAAATCAAACGTTAGCGTATTCATAGTACGGCAACTCAAAATGGCTCAGGTATAACACGTAAAAAAAAACACAGTCAGATACCGCTAAATTAAACGTTGGCGTATTCACAATAACTCAAAATTTTCAGTTAACACTATATCACGTAAAATAAAACATAATACACTCACTTTTTCAGTTTATTCCTCGTCCACAAATCCTTCAAATTCCTTATACACACACTGTAATGTTATGGTGAAGCACAGTATTACTCCGCGACGCTCCTCGCTACGGTAACCGTAATGCTGGAAGTGGTGCGGCTTTGTAGTTTACCAAAGTTGTGATAAAACATTTTGACGGATTTTTGAGCACAGTGTACCACATAAAATCGGTTCGAGATCAGTAAGCACAACCAGAATTAATCCATATATAAGGCGCTCTGGGTTATAAGGCGCACTGTCATTTTTTGAGAAAAATAAATGTTTTTAAGTGCGCCTTATAGTGCGGAAAATACGGTACATGTTTTGTAATAGTAAAGCACATTAATTACAACTTCTACACTACTTAAAACCCTTGGCATTTACATCTAATGTCAGTTAATCATTGAACATTGATTAGAGTCAACTTGATATGGCCTCTTCTATGGAATTTTGAACTTTCTGATGACATTTTAAAGGGTAAATAATGTTTTTAGTTATGGAACCAGTGATGAGCCTGCACCTGACCTCTTCCCCCCCCTCTCCTCCTCGTTCTCTCCTCGCCTAACATGGCATTCGGAACACGTTTGAATACGGCTGTCGTTTTTGTGCCCACAGCTCCCAGTATGATGTCCCTGCGCCAACGCCACATTGACCCGCAGCTGGCCACGGGCTCCCAGAGGTTGGTAGAGAGCTCCCTGACGGCGGGGCAGCAGGCGGAGGGCTCATACGCCAGGCCGAGGGCTGCGCTGAGGCAGGCGCGCAGTCAGTCGTTCGGCCCGCTGGACTCTCTGCCCCTGCCCCCGTCCCTGTCCTCCGCCGTGTCACACCCCTCCATCCCCTTCTCTGCCTCCAGCCACCCTGTGTCCTCTCTGTCGTCCTCTGCCTCCTTTCTGCCCGGCGCTGTCTTCCACTCGTCTTCTTTTCAGCCCATGGATCCCATTCCCGATGTGTCTCTGTCAGAGGCTAATGTGCTTTCGTCATGCAGCGGCAGTCTTGGGTATCCATCGCCCGGCTGTGTTCCCCTCGGGCGGCGTGTGCATGGGACTGACTAACCAGCTGCTGTTTGACTACATCTTTCATAAAGCACTGCAGACTTGGAGATTGGATTTAGGACAATTACCGATTGTGAATGCATTTGGATGCATCTTATGGTGCAATTTTTATAAACTAAATTCTGTACATGATTGCTTATTTTGCTAACATACAAAAGCATCAGCACTTTGGAGACTAAAATATGAACTGCCAAACTAACAAGAATGCATTTTTAATTGGGCCGCAATGATGCATTATATCAAATATAAATCATAATCTGGACTATTCCAATTCTGAAACACAAACGAAAAGACTTTATCACAAACAGTGGAATGATTAAATCAAAATGTCAAACAAGAATAAACAATTTCTGATTTTCATCAAAATAGTTTATTTGTAAATATTCTCCATTTAGAAGCCTTCAGTCATATATCAACATTCATTTGGTAATTGGTGCAATTTAAATGTCTCAGTTCAAAATAGAAATAATAATTTGACTAGTCGAGCACTAAAGTAATCGTTGCAGGCCTAATTTAGAACGTGTTTTGTAAACTGAATGGGTAAGCAGATGTTCCACCTAAAGAGACCCCCATGTACATGGGATATGAAGTTATATATTCTATTTAGAAAAAGCAGGCTTTGCAATTAGCTAATTGCAACCATTCAGATCGCAATTTTGAGTTGATGATTAATCACACAGCCCTATTAGATACTGAAATATATACATTTTATTTGTACTGTTTTCTTGATGCTCTAACAGTCTTGTCTCATAAGTGTGACATACTTTCTTGCTGTGTTTGGCTGCGGCATTAACAAGTGGCTTTTCAAGTGCGTACTGTTCATAATTGCCGTCGTTCTCTTCTAACTGGTGTTTCTTTGCACAGGCACCTAAACCGCTCGGACTCGGACTCGGCCTTGTCCTTGTCCCAAGTGGGCGACCGGCTCGCGGCCTACAGCTCCAAAGGCCACATGATGAAGCCCACCTCACTACTCTATGGCCTGTCCCGACACGCCGACGACACGGTCTCCCTCCACGGCCTCACCCCAAACGGAGGAAGCCGTGTGTCGGACATGGGCCAGGGTGAAGCGCTCGCCGACAGCCCCATCCTCATGAAGAAGGTTTATGGTATGGAGAACCCAAACAGCGTCGGGGACACGTTTTTGTCAGAGTCGTCCCGTTCTCTCAGCCCCAACTCCACTGAACCTGACACCCCCTCCCCCATGGGCCAAGCGGTTGTCACGGTTGGGTCAAAGGGCAACACCCGCATCCCCCAGCTCTCCTCCAAGAAGAGCCCTGTGGAGGAAGACAGCTGCTCCACGGGAGACGATACGGAATCTACTGCCAGTCGCAAGAAACACACCTTCAAAATCTTCAAGAAGCAGAAGAAATAGGCTCAATGAACTAGTATTATTTTGGTTTGTCATTAGGTTTTGGGTCCGGTGACGGCACACTTTTGTCCCTTTGTATATTTGTAGGATTGGTACCTACCAGGTGGACTATGGGAGCAACTGGCTTTTCATAGTTACTGTAGATAGAATATGGGCTTTGGTAGTATGTATATTGGATTGTAAAGTATTATTTATTGAGTGGGAAATCAGTGCCACTCAAACTGGTGTCTCTCTGAGGTTTCTTTTGTGTTTCTTTACCTCTTTGCATGTCTTCACTTTTGTTTGAATGCCTGTTTGCTTGGTTCTTGTTAACTTGTTACTTGTTGCTTGTTACTTTGGCTACAAGCCAAAATGAAAGGACTCTCCTTTATGTCAATGATTGTCTTTAATTTGATTAAGCCCAAAGTGGCATTGTGAAAAAGACGAAACTTCACTAAAACATTTTGGTCCTAGAGTAAGGTTTACGGCACAGTGGTGCAGTGGTTAGCGCTTCAGCCTCACTGCGAGAAAGTTCCGGATTAAACTCCCAGATGGCCTGGGGTCTTTCTCTTTAGAGTTTGCATGTTCTCCCTGTGCCTGCATAGGTTTCCACTACCACTTAAACATGTACAGTAGGCTCCTCCCTCTGGGGCAGGACTCGTCTGAACATGAGATTCCAAATCTTTCCTGGATAAATAAAGATTAAACAAATAATATTTGGTTAGTTCTTGGTTGTGATGACAATGTTCTCAAAGACCTGCTCTCATGGCGGCCTGCCATGGGCAGGACTTTTCACATACACTGTTAATGTACTGCTATTACAGGGTGGAGCAATGCTAAGGTGTATTATGTGTGTTTTGGATTTGGAAAATTCAGTGTTGACACTGACTGCTTGTGAGCGCAGTATAGGTACAGTATATATTTATCAGTAATGATTCACAATGATCTTGTACTCCAAACGGAGCACACGGTACTAGTGTGGCTATGCAGGGCAAATCTTTTGTACGTCCATATGAACATTTGTTTTTCTACACATTTGCAGCAATTTTGTCAGTGACACTTTTTGCTGGAAAGGGCTCTGGATACAGTACTTTAGAAAAGTGTATCAGTTTAATCTAATTGTGACTTCTTTTTTGGACAAAAAGCAAGCGTGTGCCAAAGGTCTTTTATGTGTTGCCCCTCTGCTGCAGCCCCACAAAGGCTGTTTGTCCCACCCTCTCCCCTGTCCCTCTGTGGCTAATGTCCCTCTCTGGCTCCCCCCGTCCCTCTCTGGCTCCCCCCGTCCCTCTGTGGCTCCCCCTCTGGCTTCCCCCGTCCCTCTGTGGCTCCCCCCGTCCCTCTGTGGCTCCCCCCGTCCCTCTGTGGCTCCTGTCTTAGTTCTGTTGGTTTGTGGCTTTTGAGCACTAGCTTCATCCTAGTGCTCTGTTCATGAATGTTTGGTCTCTGGGTGAACACAGAAAATATGCAACAGTGGAAGTGTCAAATGTTTGGTGGTGCAGGTTTCTTTTCCCCTCATAATTATGAGACCTCAGGCCTATGAGGCCTATGAGGCCTATGAGGTCTTGACCCCCGATTATGACTCCAAGTTTTCCTAAAACTTTAATGGCTTGTGCTTATTTGATTTTCTCTGGGTACTGGGTATCGGACACTGCATACAAAAAAAAGAACCAATGAAAAGGGCTTGTATAAAATGATTGTTAATGTATTTGTTACTTCAGATGAACACAGTACTGCTTTAAATACCAGGTTTACGCACTGCTGAAACATTGGAGGAACTTGAAACACATTTTGTTCCTCCAAATATTTCTTTGCTGGTTTTACCTAAACCGTCTTATAAGTTTATTTTTTAGACCTGAAGTAATGTCCACATGTTCAATTAAACCAAATCTAAAATGAGTTGCACAAATGGATTGGAAAAACTACAGTTTTTACAAACTAGTCTCTATTGATTGCACGAGCACTGTAAATATGGATGCCATCTGAATGTGTGTGCGTCTGAAGAATGCACTGTTGTGTTGACGCATGTCATCTGCTATAATGCCACATACTATTTATACAACACATACACAAGCACTTCTGATGAATGATCTAAGCAGAGCACACATTTCCTGATCCTCTTTTTAACAAAGTTTTCTTTATGTTAACTACAAACGGTATATTTGTACTTTTGCATCTCCTGTGATGACCGAGACTTATGGCACTCTTGCATGAAAGCAATAAACTATTTTAAACTAGACAGTTCATGCTGTTGTGTCACTTAATGGCGGCTGGCAGCCAACTGAAAAGGTGCATTTACCGCCAACTACTGTTGTACATCTGGGTTCATTTTTTTAACAAATTGTACAAGGATGTTCTGTGTTTGAAATGTGTATCACATTTCATTTATGAATTGGGTTATGTTCACACAACATCACAGCATTCTAACGGTTAAAAGTGAGTTGGGAGGGCAGGTCAGAGCTCAATGGTGAAAAGGATTAACATCTTGTAGTTACAATGCACATAGGAGAACTGCTGTGTCTACTAGGCTGCTATCATTAGATAGAAGACCACAAGTTAAATTTTAAGAGACAATATTCGAGAGAAACATCCCAGAAAAGCATAACTATCAAAAATACTTTATGTAGTTTGATAAGGTTTAAGTGATTCATCCAAAAATATGAATTGGCCCATTCTCTCTTGATTTTGACATTGGCTGCTTCTCTTAGCTCCATACACCGTTGCTAGACTTTTTGGCCTGTTTTAAATGCTTCACTCCTCAGTAAACCAGCAGGTGGAGTTTGTATCTGCACTGGACTTGTAGTTACAATGAAGCACACACTATACTCCTGTACACACACACTGTTGACATAAGCTCAGAGGTGGAGCAGGATGCAGTCCAGGAGATGAGACGTTCACTAGTCACTTACAAAACTGTCACAATATAACTAACAATATGGAGACGGCGTCACTGTCCATATCGCTGTGTCAGCTTGTTCTCTGTGTCCAGGTAGGAACGCTCTACTTTTACAATTTTACAATAAAATCTTGTCAGTATCATTTGGGCCTGGTTTAACTCTAGATCAAGAGCCATAGGTACATGCCGGATTGTTGCTAATGTTTTAAAGGTTTTAAGGTCTTGTTTACAATGAGAGGTATGCAAAGTTCTGAACCTTGGGCCTGTATAAATCCTGCCTGGGAATGGAAGCACAGTGAAGTATCAGGTCAAAAATGGATGTAAGGAAGAATGCATTCTCTCCTGCTCCTCTCTTGATAGAGGGACACTGCCACTTGCTTGTCTCCATGGGGATATTGCGACTTTGGTTAGAATGTTCCACTGCATCGCATTAAACTTCTTTAATGTAATAACACTTCTAATTTAGTATGCACAATAGATGTAATGCCATACGTTGGAACATTCCAGACCAATACAGTATATCCTGTCTCAGGCTAGTAGTGCGCCAAGTGGGGATGGGTTTGGTTGCAGGTTGTCACATTCCATTTTTAAGCACACCAGGTGGCGCTGTAGCTTGACAACGCTATCAAAACATTAAGCTAATGTTACATATGTTAAAAAAAATATATATTATATATAAAACATGCTTTTTTTTTTTTTAAAGCAACATTGATAGCTTTGTGCTTCCGTACATTTGTCTTTTTCATGGGTGAATGTAATTTTCAGAGATTATGCTTTTGTATAAAATCATCTTGGTGATTAGAATCTGAAAATTGAATACAATTAATATCCATTAAAAAACAGAACTCTTTGAATCCTGCCACCCTTGAATCCTAACCTATGAGTTAACTAGATTACACTATTACAGTGTCAATTGTGGCTGGTTGTCATATGGGACATAATTTTGTAATGTGCTGAAATAGACCTACTCTTAAAACAGAAGCTTTCGTTGAGCTTCTATATAATATATACACTTGCACACATTCAGAGGTGGAACACACCATGTTATGATTGCCAAGTGCGTTATACCTCATTTCACTCTTTACTAGTATGCTAGTCCGACACTGCGGCCGGCTGCACATGGAGCCTGGCATATGCACTGCTACCTTAACCACTCGGTTTGTTTCAAGCCTAGTTTCAAGCTTTCCCTTTCATCTATTATATAAGAGGGACTATGTTCTGATGATATGCAGTTTGTGCTCGAGTAAAAAGTGAGACCACCAGTCCCAGTTTCCCTATGCCTGTACTCCATGTAGAACCTACTGACAATATAATGTGTTTGAACCTTGTCTCAATCCCAGAAGACAGTATCCTATAGTGATGACGTTTATGTTTCAAATTGTTTTATCCAGATGCTGAGTGCCGAAAACAGAGTAGCTCTCTTAAACCCTTCAAAAGAAGCTGTTCCAGACCACCATCTGAAAGTCCTGTACTCCTGCGACAGACCAGCCTCAGTCCACCTCTACTGCTCCATATCTTTGGAATCTGGCTCAGTTTTGAATACCGAGCTCAGAAGTTGGAGATGTGTGCCAGGTCATCTCAGAACTCGCTCCTTGACTCTTGACCTTCCGGATTGGCTGGTGTACCGGCCGGATGGGACAGTGCGGTCCTCCCAGTGGGTGCTGAGCTGCCTCCTGCGGGTGTCACTCACTTTGACAGGAGATGACAGTGTGGTGGTGCAGGACGTGGCATCATTGGAGCCAAAACCCTACTTCAGTCGCCCATTGAAACAACACAAATTGTGCTTTAGCTGGAGCGCCGAGATGCTGAAGTTTGCTCATTTGTTTGATAAAATGGTGTGTCCCATGGAGCAAGGTAAGGAAGGTGCCAATCTATACTGTACTTTAAAATCATGTGTCATGTTGCAGTCCATTACACAGGTCAATGTTTTAAAAGATTTATTGAGGGTTGCATTTTGTGAGGCTACCTGCAACAGAGGAGAAAATGTATATCATTTATCAGTGTAGAAAAGTATTGAAATATGAACTTTACCCGTTATGATAGATCCATGACTTTACCTCATGTGTCGGCCATTTTAGGTGTTCCGGCCAAAAGAGCCCTCAGATAACTGAAACACCTTAAGAAGGTTCTGGGGTAGAACATTGTTGTAGAATAGGAGGGGTGTTCTAGGAGGTGAACCGTTTGAAAGGGTATCTAAAGGATTAAACTGTGCACGGTAAATAAAATGAAGAATATATTTTTGTATTAAAGTTAAGGATGTAAATTGGCACTGTTTTCTACTGTTAACTTTTCAATTTGCTGTGAAGACAAAGATTGTGAATTTACCTGGTCCTAAGATTGAGAGGGTCCAATTAGCCCACTGGCCTATAATAGGTGCCTGGCGGAAATGACTAGAGAGCTGGTGCTGTGTGAACATGTTGAGACATGCTGTGGTTTTGTAAATGGGCTGTGTAAATAAAATGCCCTTGGTCTGCACCATCGGCACTTGTCTCAGCTCTGCCCTCATCACAACCGCTAAGGGGGCGTTACATTATGTGTATTCCTTTTTTCCAACCATAGCTACTGACATTTTCTGCTATCGTATTTCTGTGAAGGCTATAAGAGATCTGATAACATAGTCTGTAGGTTACTAATGTGAACAGCAACTCTAGTTCTATGAGTGCAACCATTTCCTCAAATGGAGATCAAGTATTTCGTGGTCTTGTTCACGAGTGAAGAAGAGATTGAGAGGCGGATCGGTTCAGCGTCTGCAGTGATGTGGTCGCTGCATCGGACCGTTGCGGTTAAAAAGTCGAAACTAGGGCAAAGCTATCTACGTTCCTACTCTCACTTATGGTCTTGAGCTTCGGCTAATGACCAAAAGGACAATATCGCAGATACAATAGCTACCGTGAATGAGTTTCATCCGTAGGGTGGCTGGGCGCTCACTGAGGGTGAGGAGCTCAGTCACACGTCAAGAGGAGCCAGGTGAGGTGGCTCGGGCATCTGTTCTTGGAACCTCCTGGACGCCTCCTTGGGGAGGTGTTCCGGGCAACACCCAGGACACGTTGGACGCCTCCCAAAGAGCTGGAGAAAATGTCTGCTTGCTGTTTGGAGCTGTTCACTGATACAAATGAAAAGGCTTGGGTTGTAGTCTACAGAAAATATGCACAGTAGTTTGTTTAGCTGATGTGATGCCTGTATTTGCTTATATCACTTGCTTAATGCTACTATGTGCAAGTGTACTATGTGGAAAGTTTCATATTTTAGAAAAGGTGCTGGATATAAATTTGGACTATCACTTATAAGACTGACACTGCAACTTCCGCCACTGATTTGAAGATATACAGTAAGTCCGCATATATAATACAAACATTAACTGTGTGTTTGTCCTTCAGAAACAGTCACTCTGCTGTCCTCCATCTTTGCTTCCACTGGAGAACATTTCGGCATCACTAAGACACTGCAGCCCTTCAGCAATGAGCTCCTGGAGCACCTCAGACTCAAGGCCATCCCCCTTGTCAGGTATGAGCAGCAGATGCATGTTTGCTCTTACTTGGTACGGTCCCTATTATCATTTCTTTGTGCTTTCTAGATGTGCGTTTTCCTTGTGGCTCTTTGTGACTGAATCCTGCCAGCAGATGCTGTGTGGCGTGCTCCATCACATTGACCAACAGGAGCGTTACATCACCCCAGCGATCTTCCTCACTCCTTCAAGTAAAACTCCACTCTCCACTCTGCTGTCTGCACTCTCACTTCGATCTACAGTTTAATGGTGGTGTTTGTCCAGGTCAGCTGCACGTCCAGATGAACGGAGAGGCTCGGCAGTCCAGCGCCTTCCTCTGCCCCTTTAGGGTCCCCCTGAGAGAGTGGTGCCACATCACGTTGGAGCTGGATAGAACAATGGTATGCACTTTCAGGACGAGTGAAGTGTCAAAATGAAAATGAAAACAGTGAAAATGCAACTTCGGTTTTGGTTATTTGTGCTGACAGCAAATTCTACCATAGAATTTTAACTTCCTCCAGCTCAATTTTAAACTATAGGGAATGTGGAATGCTTTGATGTCTAATGAACGTAACCCACAGTGTTTATTCCCAGGTGGATGTGTCTATGGTGTGCTTGGAGAAGGACCAGAGAAAAGTCTACTCTGCTAAGCATTTGTGAGTCTCATGACAAAGGGTAAAGGAAATTTCACAGATGCAAAGGGAAACGTATGCCTTTGTTGTATTTATATTTGTTTTATTGCACTACTCTATTTCTTGTTCTGTTTGTTTTCTGTATTCTAAATAATAATAATAATAATAATAATAATATGAATATAAATATAAATATACATATAAATACAAATACAAATACAATAATAATAACAATAACAATAATAATAATAATAATAATAATAAATATAAATATGAATGTAAATATAAATATAAATATAAATACAATTACAAATACAAATATAATAATAATAATAATAATAATAATAATAATACATATAGATAATAATAATAATTCTCTATGTGATACAGTTGTGTATATGTTTCTCTCAGTTTTAGTCATAATCTGGTGATGGACGACACTGAAGGGTATTTTGCGATTGGAGGAGGCAAATTCGTCCGCTCAGTGGAGGGTTTCTTTGGATCAGTGCTGTTCTATCGCAACAGAATGCCTGAACATGCCCAGGTACTATTGCGAGAAGGGACCCTGGTGCTGTGTGTCAGTCTGAAAGCTTAACCTAAATGTGTCTTTCTCACAGACTGCAGTAGAACTCCCTCACATGATCCACACTCTGAATCTGAGCAGTTGGCTGCATAGTTGTGAGGACTTTCAGCACCACATGAGCCTGAAGATCAGAGAATCTTTACTGAATCTGCAGAGGACTCGTACAGGTAGTGTCCATATGTGGCCTGTAGGTGGAGCTGCTGAAGACCCAGCAGATATTTGAAGTCAGTTCTCATTTTCCCAGAGAGCTGTGTAGATGCTTATCAGCAGTACATGAAGACTCACAGACGTGCTGGAGGTCCACAGTGTGAAGACGGGGAAGCTGTGCCTGCACACAGAAAGTATGCTACAAAGGTGGCCACGTTCCTTGTGTCCAAACGAGGTAGGTCAGGCAATGCACCTGACCATTTAAGTGCTGTCCACACACAGAGCAGACTTGTACTGAGTATAGTGTTTGCATTGCTCTTTTTGCAGGAGACAGAGTGAATGTACGGACTGTGGGCCGGGCTCTGTTCCGCTCGTCTCGTCAGAAGCTGGGTATCTCTGTGTCTCCTGCTGCTGTCCAGACTCTGCTGCTTCGGCTTCAGCAGGCTGGCTGTCTGCAGGAACCCTCTGCTCTGCACCTGTCTGCAGTACTCTACTCCGCTGGGCTGGGAGTTCAGCAGAGCTCCGACAAGGTGAAAGACTCTTAACACCAATAGGGGTTTATATGAGTGTAGCCACATTGTTTGTTTACATTCTGAGTATGTGTGATGTAGTCCTGGCTCCTGTCCCTGCTCTCAGCTCAGAGGGACCACAGGCTGGCTCTCCTTCGGTTGGGCTTCCTACATCTTCATGGTCTATATGGACTCCCCAGAGACCCGGACCTGGCCTATGCCTACTACTCCAACATCGCCCAGCAGACTGCGATTGACCGCCTCAACCCTTCAGCTCAGCAGGTGAGCACATTCAAATAACGGGGGGTAGTAATGAAATTAAATGTGCTGTTGTGGACAGTCAGAGCCAGCAGAGACTTCTCAGCTAAACTTATAAAATACAGTATATGAAAAATTACCACTAAAACTCTAAAGCGTGAGCTTCATTTTTACAGCTCGGTACTAACTCAATTCTGTGTACCATCAAGCTGAAGTTATTTGTTATATGTGCGTTAACGTGTAATTAATGTTAATGTGTTATTTCAGGCGATGGTAGAGGTAGTTCCCCTGAATGACCAGAACGTGCTAGAGCAGCAAACCAGTGAAGACCACCACATCTTCCAGTGGCTCAAGTTCCTGGCTCAGAAAGGAGAGGCACAGGCCGAGGTGCAACTTCACACATCAATGTGCTCACATACAACCACACTTTCAAAACACTTCAGAAAGACTCGCCAGTGGTTCTGGTTGTGGTGAATCAACAGCTGTAGAAAGTAGCATTTTGAATGTTGACTGATAGAAATCTTAACAAGTGAGTCGCAGTTTAAATGTAGCCCATTTCTATTTAAAATAACTTAATTGTTCCTATTAGGGGGAAAAAATTAACAGCATCCATAAAGCAAGGTCATTTTGGTCAACAGAAAACTAATTCAAAACCACATTACTGAAATAGGAATGCAGTTTTGTTGCAATGTCTGGAAATTCTCGAAATAATAAATGATAGACATCACCTGAGCACATATCTGTATGCAGGGAGTGCAGTATAAAACCTCTAATTGTGGAAGCTACAGACTTTGGTTTGTTATTCCTCCCACAACTGCAACACAATGTAGAAAAGAGGAAAGCAAAATTGCACGCAAGAGACAAAGTGAATGAAGTGTTATATCCAAGGAGACAGAAACAGTGTGCAAAGGTCGGAGCTGTGATCTAAATGTTAACTAAAGTATTTACTTTGTTATACCTTCCAGCAAAGCATGGGGCAGATGCTGTTCTGGGGTCAGCGGGGAGTGGCTAGTGACGTTCACAAGGCTGTGAGCCACTATCAGAGAGGAGCAGAGCTGCACGAGAACCCTGTGTCCATGTATGACTACGGCATAGTGCTTCTGCAGGTCTGTACACACCCGCACTCATGATGGGAGGGTGTTAGGTGCATCCTAGGCCTACAACTGACTATTATTATTTGATTATTTTAGCACTCGACTTGTCAGAAATTCTTTTTTCGATTAGGCGACTAGTCAAACAATTATTTCTATTGTATATTGAGACCTTTTAAAAATACATTATCAACCAAATAAAGGTTGAAGTATGGTGATGGAGGTAGACCATATTTATGAATAAAGTGACTTGAAGAAAAACACATTCGACATTTTGATTTAATAACACTGTCTTTGTAGTAAAATGAGCAAAATACAACTACAATTATATATATTTTTTATTAACTTTGAACAAAACGAAAAAAACATGATTTCGATTTATTTTAAAAAAAAAATTTTTGTAGGGACAAGGAGTTGAAAAAGACATTCCCAAAGCGGTCTTCTATCTCAAAAAAGCCATGGACAAGGTAATTGTACTGGCATGCACAGAATAAGCAGTCATTTGTCATCCGATTCTACTGTGATAACGTGTTCGCGCAGGGTTCAGTTCCGGCCATGAACGCTCTGGGCTGGTACTACGAGCAGTATGAGAAGAATTACCTGGCGGCAGTGGAGCTGTGGGAGCGGGCCGACCTCCAGGGAAGTCCTGACGCCGCCATGAACCTGGGAGTCATGTACTTACAGGGACACTACCCGAACAAACCACCAAACCAGGTCACATACTTACAGTTACAGAGAGACATTGTGAATACTACAGAAGTTATTCAATCAGGGCCGTTTCCAGCTAAACAGACGCACATGCAAAGGGTCCCACATCCACACGGGGGCCCCCTTAAAATTAAGATTTATCCTGACCAGAAATTATTAGTTATACATTATTCAATTTTTTTCTAAACTACGCGTCTGTTTTAATTTAATTGTTATTTCAAATAGACCCTTTTAAAAAAACTCATCAGAATGTTAAAAATTCCAGAATGGAGGCAACTGGAGACAAAGTTGAGTAATTTATAACATGTTCAGTCATTAACTGACATCTGAATAGGTATTGTTTAACACAAATGAGCCACAATTTTGAGTTTTAAGATTAGAAATGTCAGATAGTTTAGCTTTTGTAAATATATATATATATATATATATATATTTGTATATATGTTTTATTTTTTTTGTGTGCCTCCAAATTGTGTTTTACTGCAATAGCATACATACAAACAATAGCATATGTGGCAAAGTGTGTAATATATCTGCACAAAAATAAAATAGAGTGAAGGGTCAATATTTCTGTAAGATATTGTCTCGTAAAAATTACAAATCAGGATTTTGCCTTAATTCAAAATGCTGTGTGAACACTTGAGAAAAAGGAAGAAAAAACAACATTCTAGCCATGCTCTGATATCACTCACATGCCAAACGCAAATACATTTTTCACCTTTTACGATATTCTAAAGCTAAACCATGTTTCTCCATGGAAATCCCATTATGTTCCACTCCACTTTTGCCGCCATTCTGGGATTTAGAATGTTTTGGTTCTTTTAATGACTATTAGCAATAGCAGTTATCAAATACAATCTAAGGCAAATTAAAAGACTCCACAGTATTCACGGGTCCACATAAATCTAGAAACAGCCCCGTTTGAAACGTTGTATCTACAGTAATAGTTGCGGAACTTGTGTGAAAAAGATGTTTTTTAAAAGGCATAACATGTTATTTATCTATCCTTCTTAAAGTTTTTAGCCTATCAGTACTTCCTTAAGTCTGCCGATAGAGGCCATATCAGAGCGGCCAATCAGGTGGCAGAATTCTGGACCACTGGGATACCTGCACATGTGGACAGGAGACCACTAGATGCCGTGAGGTCAGCCCGAGAAAATATATTTTTCTGAAATGTACTTGTATAAAAGAACTGCATACGTTCCCGTCTGCAGATTGACTAAATGGGCCGCTGAGCACAATGGCTACCTGGGCAGCGTTCTGCGGCGAGGACTCGACTCTTATCTGCAGAATGACATGTAAATCTTTTTGTAGTTAAAGGTGCTGTGCCTACATTTTAAACTGTTTGCCGTTATTGCTCGCTCACCTAATGCCTTCTTGTCATCCTAATTATTCACCACGTGGACTTTATAAGCTCTTTTCACAACTTTCAGAGCCCAGAGCTGAGTTCATGTTCACGGTAAAGCTAACAACAACTAGCATGCTAACAGCACACTTATAATTAGATACAGACAGCACAGTGGTCTCATTTTCACTCGTAACAGCTGTTTTTACCATATTTTTGTTCTGCGGCTGAAACGCTTTTACTTTATGACATGAAAAAATTGGGTACAGCCTCTTTAATATTATTCAAAATACGATGTTTCATCACATACGCTAACATTCTACTCCTTTTCCAGGCTTAGTTCTCTTTTGTCCTACCTTATGGCGGCAGAGTCTGGTTTTGCGGCCGCTCAATTCAACGTGGCATATATTTGTGAGCAGAATACAGTAAGTTACAATGTGTACTAAAGGTGCACTCTGCAGCTTTTTTCCGAATGGTTACAATATTGTGCACCTTTTAAATAACACCGCAAAGCGCTTATAAGTCTTTGCTTATGTGTTAACAGGGTCAATTTCTACCTCCAGATTTTGTTTCGTCTTGTATGTGGAAATATTATAATCTCAGCATCCAGAGTGAAAAGCCACACACTTATGGTAGGTCACTTTAATATAATGTGGAACTCAGATGTGGAACAAGTAACACTAAAGAGGAACTGCCACTTTTACTTTGTTTACTTTGTTCTCTTCATTTTCTTCCATCGCAGCAGAGGTTTCATAGGTGGTCACAATCTGGACAAGGTTTTGGGTTTATAATGTTTTCTCTAGTAAACATTTCCTCCCTTTATTGCCTTATAAATCAAATTGTTTGACCAGTTTCTTGATTGAGAAAACTTCTTGGTGAAAGTGGTGAAACATCTTCACTTTGAAACCTGTTCAGATGACCACATTAAACCAGTTTGTTACTATTTAGACAAAGCTTAATTTACTCTAAATATCAAATGGAAGAGGAGGGCAAAAGACTGACAGATCTGATTGGTCTAACCATAGAAATGCGGTTGATCACAGTGTGTTGTGGGTTGTGAATGACATGTTTAAATGGGGGATAATCCAATAAGGACTTTTTTTTTTTTTCAGACAATACTGTTGTCTTGCTGTTACTGCCCATAACAATATTTTGTAATTTATAGGCCCACAAATTGTAGTGAATTTTGTTGTTCACGAATCAATTTAATTACAAACTATACAAATATCATATAATTGGTGTGTAATCTGCAATCATTCTGTGAATATATATATATAGCTTAATCTTGATGTGATATCATATTACAGTAGGTGTTTAAAAAGACTGGACTGAGGACAAACTGGGAATGACACATGGGCACATAGAGACTGAAGAATTATATGCTGTATATTTCATGATTTTTTGATGTTTCTTTTCCACATCAGATCAAAACAGATACTGACAATCAGATGATATTGATATTAGCCCTGTGTAGTAATCGCCATAATAAGTTCACTTGGGACAAGCTCGGAAATGAACAGAACCTAAACCCAGAAGATATCAGTTGATAATTAGAAAAGCTTCAACAGCATTGTGACGATCTATTCCAATAATCATAAGTGTGCAGACGCCATGCTTTGATGCCATGTGGAGCAGGCAGGTGGTCTGCAAAGCTAGACGCATATGAGGTCACCACGACCACATCCTGAAGCAGGAGTTTTCCCTTATGCCCTCTGGGTGGCACTATCTTGCCCCCAGCAGGAAAACAAACAGATACTCACACTTCTTTACTCAAGCTGCATGAAACGTCTACATTCAGTAACCAGAAGTACCTGGCCTTATCACTTTTTAAAAAAATGTTTCAATGTTTGAATCTACTCTCTTTATTTGGCAACAGCACCTTTTGCACTTTAACCCAGATGTGACCCCTTATATTTACTGAACTGACAATGACAGATGTGGCTCTGTATCACTGTTTTGTTGTGTTGGTTGCAAATGATTATTCAAGTTATCTGATCTGATTGTTTTACTGTTTGCCTTGTGAATGTGCCTGCTTGTGTTTCAGCATTGCTAAAGCTTGGTGACATGTTGTACCAGGGCCACGGAGGCAGACAGAGGGATCTGGATTCTGCCGCTCACATGTACACAGAAGCAGCTCTAAGGAAACAGCCGCAGGTCTGTGTTCTGAGCTCATACTGGTCGCATCTGCTGCACCGATACGCTCAACTCTAATCTACGATCTGTGCCATGTTACAGGGTCTCTACAACCTCGGGCGCCTGGTGGAGGAAGGCTATGAGCTGCCTCTGTTTGTGCTCAGGGATCTGGGCCTCTCCGCACTGTACCAGTCAGACCAGACTGTGATCCTTAAGGCTTTATATCAAAAGTGTGTGAAATTTCCAACTGCATACACTTTGAGGAAAAAAAAACATGATCAGCCAGTTTATTTTTATTTTTCAGATGCAGGGATTCGAATGACACAGACTCCTTCTTGCCCTGCACTCTCACTCTCTTCACGGTCTACCTACAGGAGCTACATGAGGACTACAGTGTTTCTATAAAGGCATGGCCAATATATTCATTTATTAGTTTGTCTCAGTATGTAACAACGGTTGGATATATCCATGGATAGTATGAGCTTTTCATTATATTCATTAAGTACACATTTCTACATGGTTTTCTACTAATGCCTGTAATGTAGTTGGCCAAGAGACAGCTCGCAAATGTGTTTCCTGTAGCCCAGTGCAGTATCGGGCACACTTCCAACGAAAGACCCTGTATACAAGGGGCAATATTGTGTAATGTAGCTCTTTTCACATGGTGGGCAGATGGTTTGGAAGGCCCTTTAACCCTGCTTGCTGTTTCATTCGTTGTGTTTGCCCCACAGTACTGGAGTGTGTTGGTAGCAACCTTGGTTCCTACACTCTATTTGCTCCTCAGTCGATTTGTGCTGAGAGACAGGACCCCAGCACAGGACTGAGACCAGAGCCACAGCTGGGACCAGGACCTGGTGAAGTCTGAGGCCAACAACACATGGACCGAAATGTGTTTTTACTGCTTTGTCAGTGGTGAAAAGTAACTGTAAATGATGTCATTTGTGGCAAATGTTTTTTTTAAAAAACATTATT
This sequence comes from Chaenogobius annularis, assembly GCA_015082035.1. Lineage (NCBI taxonomy): Eukaryota > Metazoa > Chordata > Actinopteri > Gobiiformes > Gobiidae > Chaenogobius > Chaenogobius annularis. The sequence continues at coordinate 1,703,787 of BJKM01000011.1, read as the reverse complement.
GAAGCTATTTATTCTTGTTTTTCCACACATGTTCAGTCTTATACTTTGTATTTAACCCGCCACCTTTCAAAAAGCTATTTTATGATACGGGGGTCCCACTTAAACATTTCAAGCAAATGTGGGTCTTATTTTATGATCATCAACCCATTTCCAAAGCACTGATACAAATAGTGGGTTTAGTTTTATAGTTTTTATAGGATTTTTTTTTTTCCTAGAGGAAATGTTTTCTTGTGTGTATTTTTCAACCTCTAACTGAAAAAGTTACAAATATTTGGACGTGATTCCACACTTGTGTAAAGCAATGACAGTACGGTGTTTATAATGGTTGTCAATTTAAGAGGAAGACTGAGTTTTGTGTTTTTTTTAAATGTGAAGCTGAAATCCTAAAATTACATTCATAACGAAACACCTTTGGTAAAAAATTAAGTACCTTTGCACAAGGAAGCCCAAAATGAGAGAAAGAAATACAATGCAATAAAATAAAAACAGAACTTTAGGATGAATGCATTCAGTGACACATTTTTTACATGACCACTGAACTCGTGTCATGCACTATTTAAACTATTTGTAGACTTGGTAACTATAGACTCTGTTGAACCCCAATTAAATACTGATATTGTTCTCATTATATTCCAGCAGAGGGAGCTCAACCCTCGAGATGATAAAGAATCCATCCCATGTAAATGTTCAAACATCCAGTGAACTAATCAGTGCTCTCTGCAAAGTTCAGCTGAAACAATGGGGACAGAGGCAACCATTATTAGAATAATTTTAAATGAATAAATAGGCAGATAAATTAATCTTGTGTTACATATTCCTATGTAATACTCTTTCAACAGTATAGTAGCTTTTCTGATGAAGCAAAATGAGTACTTGTGTATTCAGGTCTGTGTGTGTACATAAGTCTATTTTTATCTTATACTATAGTACATTTGAACTATTTTCCTAATGCATGCCCTTTGGATTTCATATATGTTGGTTTTATTATTGATCAGTGTTTTATGTTGCACCTTAACGCCGAAACAAGTTCCTATGTTTGTGAATTTTGTTCCTTTTGGTTCATTGACAATGGCAATAAACCTTTTCTGATTCTGAATATTATTTGAGGAGAAATTTGAACTGTGGGGGGTGTGTCATGCTCCCCTGTACAGGACAAAGGTATGCATGCGTGGTTTAATTAATGGGAAAGTTTTCATGACATTGTTCATGGGTGAATAACTGGAAGCAGGTATGCCCTTTGGGACAAGGGCGGGGCATAACAAGTATGACCGGTACACGCCCTTCACCCTTCGCCACACCTTAAAGCGTTGCGATCCAATACCTGCTTTACTGCTGCCATAGTCAACACTGTCGCACCGTCAGTGAACACTCTTGTTGAAACAAAATGGATATAGAAGAGCAGAAGGGCAAAGCAGTTAAAGAAGCAGACGAGAAGAGTGATGGTCTGGCGTGGCTTTTGCGGAGAGACAGTTCAGATGTGACGCCCTTGCCCATGGACACCAACATCTCACAGAGCAGGTAATGGTCCGGCCGGTCTGAGCGGAGCAGGGTGACTCGGATCCAACTTTACTCAACTAACAGAATGGACACTGGGATGAGTTATCTGAGCAAGATTTAGTTTATTCATCTGGGACAATGTGTTTTATATACCGGTATGCGCATTCACGGACACAGAAGAGGAAACGGCGAGCTCACAATGACAACAAAGACACGTGACCGATGATCACGCCAGCAGAACAGGGCACACACACACACACACACACACACACACACACACACACACACACGTCAAAGACAACATGGGAGCGGCTGGTGATGCCAAAAACACAGTCTATTTAGCATGTGCTGGTTTATCTATGGTGTCGTCGGCAAGTAAGAGCTCCCTGATGAGTTAAATCAGCTTCAGGGTGTAGGACCAAAGTCTTGGCCCTGAGTGCTTCAAGTTCAGAACTGAAATCAAGCATCTGTGTTCCATATTTATGTCTTACACTAGGAATTTTACTTTGATAAGCCAAGTCCATACATTAACTCCTTATTACTGATATAATGTTTGTTTTTTTAGCCCATGTTTGTATGCAGTTGATGGATGCCCTTCGGAGTTTTCCCGGCAGCGTGTGTTTGACGCGGCCTCCCACGGTGATGCTTCTCAGCTCCATGGTCTGCTGGACTTTCTGACCGTCAACAAGAAGCAGCTCACCAGCCCTGAGTTCATAGGCAAGTGCAGTCTTCATCTGACACAACCTTTTTCTCAGTATATTTAATGATGCATATTATCTTTTTTTATATTTTAGATCAGTCCAATGGGAAAACGGCTCTCCTGAAGGCCTTGCTGAACCTAAAAGAAGATAGGAATGACACTATTGAAGTGCTCTTGGACATAGCAGAGAACACTGGAGATTCACAAAACTTGATCAATGCAGCCTACACAGACTGGTGTTACAAAGGTGGTTAGCTCCAAATTTGTATTTATGACGTAGGAAATTACTCATACTTCATTCATACTTGTGCCACAGGACAGACTGCTCTGCATGTGGCCATCGAGAGGAGGAGCTTGGATCACGTGAAGCTGTTGGTCCAGAAAGGAGCAAACGTTCAAGCCAAAGCCAATGGGAAGTTCTTCTTTCAGCTGAATGAAGGATTTGGGTTTATTTTGGTGAGTTCCTAAACTTCAGTCACTGATGCTCAAATCTTGGACTAAAACAAGTTGAACATTTTTGTCCCAGGGAGCTGCCTCTGTCTCTGCGGCCTGCACCAACCAGCCTGAGTGGTGTCCTATCTCCTGGACAACCCTTACAGACAAGCCGAGGTGACGGACCGAGACTCAGAAGGAAACAGCGTCCTGCACGCTCTGGTGGTGATCGCAGACACAAGCCCTGAGAACACACAGATGATCGCAGACATGTACGACAAGATTCTGACTGAGCACCACACACTGCACAGGGACAGCACCACTCGCCTGGAGGACATCAAGAACAACCAGGGACTCACTCCTCTCAAGTTAGCCGCCAAGCTGGGCAGGATCGGGGTAGGTGTGAGGGGCAGAGCACCCTGGCACTTTGTCTGAGGCTGGTCTGATGTGTGCTCTGTGATTGCAGCTGCTGAAGCACATGCTCCATCGAGAGTTTCTGGACAAAGAGTCTCGTCCTCTGTCCAGGAAGTTTACAGAATGGGTGTATGGACCAGTCCACTCCTCTTTGTATGACACCAGCTCCATCGACACGGATGAAGATGACTCTGTGCTGGAGATCATTGTGTTGGCAGCCAAATCCCTGTGAGACAGTCACACAGTATTGTATTACACATGTGTACTGTTGGTGCGTGCACTATGCAGGTCAGTGGTTTGTGGCTGAAATGTGCTCTTGTCCTAGAACCGCACGGAGATGTTGCAGCTGGAGCCTCTGCGCAGTCTTCTGGAGGATAAATGGAGCGCTTTGCATCCAAACTTTTTCTTTTCAACTTCCTGGTTTACACAGTTACCTGATCATCTTCACTGCAGTGGCCATCAACAGGAAGGAGGAAAGGTAAGACTCCAGAAGTGATGGCTTTAGGTGAAGAGGCTCAGTCCTGATGTGTGTGTGGGCTTACAGCCCCCTTTCCCCATCGAGGATGTTCCTGATGACTCTCCTGCGCAGCGCTGGACAGCTCATCAGTGTGCTGGGAGGACTCTGGTTTCTTTTACAGATCAGTGAGTAAACACTATACTCCATTAAAGTAATTCCATGTGGTTTTCTGATCTTTTTACAATGAACACATGTAACATGTATGACCTCTGAATCCACAGGTAGTGATCTTCAAGAGGAACCCTCCAAAGTTCAGCAGTCTCTACACAGATGATTCAGTGACATTATCTTGTAGTGCTAATGCAGGATTGTGGTGGTTCATTTAGTGACTGATGACTGTGTGCCTCTCTCAGTTTCCTTCAGGCACTCTGCTCCTGCTCTGTGTTCCTCTTACGTGTGTGTGGACTCAGAGAGTATGTGGGACTACAGGTCATCTCCCTGGCTCTGGCCTGGGTCAACATTTTGCACTATGCGAGGGAATCAAACAACTGGGAATTTACAACGTGATGATGCAGAGGGTGAGAAACATCTAGACAAGCTGCAGCGTTTGACATACATCTGAAAACTTGTTTTCTCTTTGTAGATGATCCTCAGAGATATCATGCACTTTCTGTTTGTTTATGCGTCTTTCTTTTTGGCTTCTCAGCTGGTTGGTATTAAAATGAATTATGCTTCTAGAATACACTGGAACAAAAAAATACAAGTTTGTTGACATATTGTATTGCTAATTGGTACAAAGAAAGCTCTCATTGTCCACATCAAGACTTTCCCCTTCTTTTTCTTGTCTCTCCAGCATTATGTCTCTTATAAAAGATGTCCCACTAGAGCATATAACCAGACAGAACCCGTGGTGTGCACCCTCTGGACATCTGTGAAAAACCTTCATACAATGATGTGCGCTTCACCATTCTGGAGCTGTTCAAGTTCACCATTGGAATGGGAGACCTGCAGTTCACTGACCATGTCCAGTACAAAGAGGTCTTCTACATCCTGCTCATTCCTCTACATCGTGCTCACCTACATCCTGCTGCTGAACATGCTCATAGCCATAATGGGCAACACAGTGGAGAGGATCTCCAGTGAGAGCGAGAACATCTGGAATCTGCAGGTCAAAGAAAATGCTGGCCTTTTTAACATAAGAGTTCCCAAATAGTTAAGGTGCCATTCACATCAGTTAAAGTCAAATACAGAAGCATGCCACACACAGGAGCTTGTGTCTTGTGGAATACCCAATTAGTCCGACCGCAAATGGTCAAATCATACTGTAATACATTTGATAAGACATAAGTGCATGTTTTAACCCATCTGTTTTGTATTCATATTTATTTTCAAGAGTCCCATACAATTCTGGACATGGAAAGGACTCTTCCAAAGTGCTTATTAAATAAACTGCGCTCTGTTGTGTCAAAAACTGTTAGTTTCAAACAAAGGGACAAAAGTCGACGATTTTTAAGGTAGGTTCCCCCCAGAACAATAAAAAATATATATCTCTACTTCTCTCCAATATGTTTAAATTTGTAAATGTGTGTGTACTGTTGAGGGAATCATTGCTGACACGGTTTGTAAAGTAAAACCCTCGGTATTTAAGTTTGATTGCATTTAGTGTCAAGCTCCATGGGCGTTGTATGTACAGAGTCACTCAACGGAGCTGTTCTGGTTTCAGTGGCAGAGACCCACTGGACTCAGTGGCGTTCAGATATGTGTGTTTATCAAGAGGAGGACCCGGGCAGTGACATCCTCAATGTGCACCCCACAACAGCAACCAGTACGACACCACTCGCACTGTGCATGCACCAACACACGACACATACACATACACATAACACCACACAGAGGAATATAACACACACACACACACACACACAGGAGAAATAACACATACACACACACAGGAATATAACATACACACACAACAGAGGAAATATAACATACACACACACACAGAGGAATATAACACACACACACACACACAGAGGAATATAACACACACACACACACACAGAGGAATATAACATACACACACACACAGGAAATATAACATACACACACACACACACACAGAGGAATATAACATAACACACACACAGCACACAGAGGAATATAACATACACACACACACAGAGGAATATAACATACACACACACACAGAGGAATATAACATACACACACACACACACACAGAGGAATATAACATACACACACACACACATCCCCATACATGTAAACCTCCCCACATACGTACATACCCCTACATGCATGTACCCACACCCTCACATAACCTACTTACTGTATATGTCCATACACATACGTACCACCCACTCACATACCCCACATGTATGTACCACACACACTCATCTAATATTTTTTGATGGGCAAATGTGATTCAAAGTCCTACATATCAGGAAGTCACTAAAAGCCGTACTTGTATACACATACCGACATGCCACATACATGAATTAGTTCCTCACATTTTCCTCATTAGGATTTTGCGGCTCACAAACGGCAGCAGGTGCTAGAAGGCCGTACACTATTGGTGGGTACACACACCACCTTATGCTTCTCTTTTATGTTCCAGGGAACAGATGGCACCTTCAGCAGTTCATGGACAGAATACGAGCCAGACGCCACCAGCCTCAAACAATCCAACCCTAATGCTGCACAATCACAGTACCATCAGGAAAATGAAAATGTTACAAGTGTTAATATGGGAACATCCTCCCATAGTTTACTGCTGCTTTTACTTGTTTGAACATTGCTTATAGTCAAAGTTGATATCAGTGACTGGGTGATGACTGTAATGTATTGGGACAATAAAGAGCTGTCCATAGATCACAGGATGAAAAATAAATAAATAAATAAACAGTATTTTTGTACTCTTTTGATGACATTCACTTTTTGTGCATCTTATCACACTTTCCTCTTTTCCTGACTTTGACTTTCTTGACTGGGTTACAATGATCAAATTTGCGCATTTTACCACAGCCCTATAAAGTATTTTCCATTTAGATTTGGGACATATGTAAATTAATTGTATAAATAGAGGGTATAACTTGGCTATATACCCAAACAATCCCTTCTTCAGAAGTCCTGCAACTTTGTTTCCAGATTCTAAGAAGTGTATCCATGCAAAACATCCAGATATTCCTGTTTTCCATAGTTATTTTGAATATAGGTTGGTTTGGCAAATACGCTGAGAAGGTAAAGAGGCGTGTAAACAAAAGGTGAGGGGAGGGGTGGAGTATCACCACAGAAACCAGCCCTTGTAACACTACACCTGATGAGGTGTTGCCTAAACACTGCAGGTCTGTGACTCTGAAAAGACATTTCTGTAAGAGATTATGAAGGATCCGCAGCGTTTGGAGGTGACCCCACAGCAGGAGGAGAGACACAGTCTAGACTGGCTGCTGGGAGCGGACCCCCCTGACACTCTACCTATGGACACCATCGTCTCCGTGAGCAGGTGAGCAATGGCCTCACCTGAGACTCAGGCTGCGTGGATCTCTGTTTTATACAGATTTGGCCCTGCTAACCTTGATTATGGCTATTAAAAGAACTGTTTCAATTAAATATGAAATAAAATGCATTTATTAACAATTACTGTAGCTGTCAACCCAACATTCAGGCTTTTGTCGGGTTATTTAACATTTAGCTTAGTTTTGCTGCTGGTTCCTTCCCCATTGTTTTTGTTAATTTGTAAATGAAAGTGCAGCAGTGATCAAAGTGTGTGTATTTGCAGCACTGAAGCAACATTGTTCAGCAGAGAGCTGGTGTTTGGAGCTGCAAGTCGAGGCGATACCTCTCAGCTCCGAGGTCTACTGGACTTTCTGACTGCCACCAACAAACGTCTAACCAGCCCAGAGTTTACAGGCCAGTACACAACATACAACATGCTCTCACCCGCACTCTCTCACCTCTGAGTAACAGCACAAGTGCTTTCTTCTGTCACTGGTTTATTCTACTGAAGTCCAAGGTTATTTACCAGTAGCCCATTATTTGTCTGTGGAACACAGGAATTATAGGGCAATTTTGCTTTTTTAATCTCAAATTTAAAGCAAAAGACTAATACGCATAATTGATTTCTGTTATAAATGTTCTTAAGAAAAGATGGTCAGTGAAAATAACTCTGGTCAGGGCAAGTCTTATCAAGCTTGGCTTGTATGTAATGTAATTCAAGACAGGACTAACGGACACATGTGACATGCGTGTAGCTTTTAGCCTCTAGAGTCGCTATGCCAAATCCCATAACATAGAAAAAAATATATTTTATGAACCATTTTTAGAGCTCGCCCTTCAAAACAGATGTAAAGTAGCAAAAGATCGATATGATAGGGCTGACATTGTTTGCTTTGGTTTATGCAATTCAGATGCTGATAAGCTCAATGATACAGATCCTCTATTTTTACCCACAATCTAATGTACCCAGAACATCCGAAGGTTAGCAGGATAAGTGGCTGTAAACCACTGGGTCTGGAACCCCCTTCTACATGACTTTTTCATGTAAACTTTGTTTTAATTTAATATAATGTAAGTTTGTCTTTGTTCCCAACAGAGCCCAATGGGAAAACAGCACTCCTGAAGGCCCTATTGAACCTAAAGGATGATAAGAATGACACCATTGAAGTGTTCTTGGACATAGCAGAGAAAACTGATGATCTAAAAAAGTTGATCAATACATCCTACACTGACAATGACTATCACGGCAAGTGAAACTTATGATTTAAGCATTAGCCTCCATATTCATTCTTTGCAACGTCTAAAATCCTGAGCACAAGCAAATTCCCCCTTCAGTTAGTAGTTGTGGATTTATCTTGAGCTGCAAGATGATGTTTTGTGATATTTGAACCTCTCCTGTTGCTGCGTTTGAGCTTGAATCCACTGGTGGTTCAGACCAAAGACAGGGCAACATTTTATTATGGGGCCAGGACCAGAGCACCCAAACGAGCCTAAACGAACTTTGAAGAAGATGTCCATAGGCCAATGACTCTGTTTCAGCTGAACGTTTGACTATTTTCTTTTCTTTTTTATTCAATAAATAAAAACAATATATTAAAAAAAACCCTGCAAAAAAGGTGCTTTTCTCTCAACTATGTTTAGAATGCTTTGAAGCTTGCTCCAATGTTGGGAGACTCCACCCTATCAGCTTGAGGTATTTCACTGAAGTTCAACTTTTCCCGACCGCTGTCAATGAGAGGCGCCAGTGTAATACTCAACCAAGTGTGCTTCTCTGCCAAATAAGGTGTAGAAGACACCAAAGGAGTCTCGCCTGTGGCTGTGTGAATGCCCAGATTGTGCCAGGCTGTTGTTTATCGCCATGGTCTAGGTGTGGGGTCGACGTTGAGGAACGGTTGAAAAAAGGTTCATAACTTCAACGTGTTAAGCTAACTTCATCTTGTGACTTGTGCCACAGGACAGACTGCTCTGCATGTGGCCATCGAGAGGAGGAGCTTGGATCACGTGAAGCTGTTGGTCCAGAAAGGAGCAAACGTTCAAGCCAAAGCCAATGGGAAGTTCTTTCAGCTGAATGAAGATTTGGGTTTTATTTTGGTAGTTCCTAAACTTCAGTCATGATGCTCAAATCTTGGACTAAAACAAGTTGAACATTTTTGTCCCAGGGGAGCTGCCTCTGTCTCTGGGCCCTGCACCAACCACTGAGGTGGTGTCCTATCTCCTGGACAACCTTACAGACAAGCCGAGGTGACGGACCAGACTCAGAAGGAAACAGCGTCCTGCACGCTCTGGTGGTGATCGCAGACACAGCCCTGAGAACACACAGATGATCGCAGACATGTACGACAAGATTCTGACTGAGCACCAAACACTGCACAGGAAGACCACTTCGCCGGAGGACATCAAGAACACCAGGGACTCACTCCTCTCAAGTTAGGCCAAGCTGGGCAGGATCGGGGTAGGTGTGAGAGGGCAGGAGACCTGGCACTTTGTCTGGTCTTGTCTGATGTGTGCTCTGTGATTGGCAGCTGCTGAAGCACATGCTCCATCGAGAGTTTCTGGACCAAAGAGTCTCGTCTCTGTCCAGGAAGTTTACAGAATGGGTGTATGGACCAGTCCACCCTCTTTGTATGACACAGCTCCATCGACACGGATGAAGATGACTCGTGCTGGAGATCATTGTGTTTGGCAGCCAAATCCTGTGAGACAGTCACACAGTATTGTATTAACATGTGTACTGTTGTGTGCGTGCACTATGGCAGGTCAGTGGTTTGTGGCTGAAATGTGCTCTTGTCCTAGAACCGCACGGAGATGTTTGCAGCTGGAGCCTCTGCGCAGTCTTCCTGGAGATAAATGGGAGCGCTTTGCATCCAAACTTTTGTCTTTCAACTTCCTGGTTTACAAGTTTACTGATCATCTTCACTGCAGTGGCCATCAACAGGAAGGAGGGAAAGGTAAGACTCCAGAAGTGATGGCTTTAGGTGAAGAGGCTTCAAGTCCTGATGTGTTGGGGGCTTACAGCCCCTTTCCCCATCGAGGATGTTCCTGATGACTACTGCGCCGCTGGACAGTCAATCAGTGTGCTGGGGAGACTCTGGTTCTTTTACAGATCAGTGAGTAAAATGTGTTCACACAAATAAATTTAATAAACTCCACACGTATGTGACGTTTCTATCTGTATCCACAGGTGGTGATCTTCAAGAGGAACCCTCCAAAGTTCAGCAGTCTCTACACAGATGGATTCTGTGATATTCTCTTGTAGGTGTGTTGGCATGTCAGTGTTGTCTTTTGCTTAGTGACTGATGGACTGCGTGCTCCTCTCAGTTTCCTTCAGGGCACTCTGCTCCTGCTCTGTGTCTCTGTACGTGTGTGGACTCAGAGAAGTATGTGGGACTACAGGTCATCTCCTGGCTCTGGCCTGGGTCAACACCCTGTATTATGCAGAGGAATCAAACAGTGGGAATTTACAGTGTAATGTTGCAAAGGGTGAGAAACTCAACAACATCATACTGTTTCTTCTCTTTACATGATGTAAGCTTCTTTGTCCTTGTAATGAATCCTCCGAGATAGTCCTGCACTTTCTGTGTGTTTAACGCTGTCTTTCTCTTTGGCTTCTCAGCGGTAAGTTTATCTCATTTCAATGCATACGTTATTTGAATGCCACTTTCTGGACCCCACAGATGGAATTTAAAATATTTGAGGGTTTTTTTTGTCCAATTTTTGCTGTGGGCCACGCGTTATTACAAACAATACAGCTAGACACATTTCCTTGAATTACCAGAATTTATATGCTCTTCTTCAAAGCTGTAGTTTCTCTGATTGAAGAGAACTATACTGAAGAAGCACACAAGTCGCTCCAACCTTCGGCCGAACCCAGAGATGATTCTTTGTGAAAAACGCCTCATATAATGACTTTGGCTTCACATTCTGGAGCTTTTTCAAGTTCACCTTGGAATGGGAGACCTGCAGTTATACTGACCATGTCCAGTACAAGAAGAGGTCTTCTACATTCCTGCTCATCCTCTACATCGTGCTCACCTACATCCTGCTGCTGAACATGCTCATAGCCATAATGGGCAACACAGTGGAGAGGATCTCCAGTGAGAGCGAGAACATCTGGAACCTGCAGGTTTTCACTTGAATTTCCCATTTCAGAGATACAGACAGCGCATTAGATACCAAAGTTACTGTTGCAAGACTTGAGAGTGTCTGGTTTGTTTCGCAGAGATCCCTCACCATTTTGGACCTGGACAGTTCTCTACCACATTGGCTGAAGGAGAGGCTTTACTCAGGACAGTCCAAGATCATCATCAAACACAACAAAAATAAGGAGCAGGGCCACAGACTGTTACGGTACACTTCCATACAGCTCCACATGTGGTGCAGTGTTTATTGCAAAAAAAACCAAAAAACAGCTGTATACATGATTAACGTGCTAAAAGACGGTGACTCTGGTCTCGGTGTCCTGGTGCACGTGGCTCTTGCTGACTTTTCTTGTCTTTTCAGGGTAGAGGAGGTGAACTGGACTAAGTGGCGGTCAGACCTCTATGTGTTTCAGCAAGAAGACCCCGGCAGTCACATGACAGCTGAACCCCAGATCAAAGGTTATTAAACCCGGCCTGTATTCTTTATATTGATGGAGTTTCTAATGTCTGCAAATGTGTTTATTTCAGGAGGAACCCGACGGAACTTTAACCCCTTTTTAGAACGACTTTGGCGCAGAAATAACCAGCAACAAGACCACAGTTTTCCAATCATTTAACAACGACGCTTACAAAAGTGAGTACGGTTATTGTCATAGTCATGTAATATTGTTGCTTAGCCCAGATCTATACCTTATATCCAGTAGACGTGGGCTTGTGGTCTAGAGGATTAGGAAGCCCTGGATCTTCTCTGTAGCAGAAACACGGTGGTCCTTTAAAGGGACGCCTGGGTCTAAAAGCGACAGGCTCTAAAGTGTGTTTGTGTAAAGCTGTCCTTTTAAAATATGTCCACTGTACATATTATAATACTGTAAAAAGTTTGTTGTGCATGTGTATAATGAAATATACGTCTTTAAATAGTCATAGCATAATAAAGTGTACAGTGTAAAGTGTATAGAATGTATATAATTTATAGTTTTCATTTCATCTAATGGTGTAGCGCAAAGAAAGACTCCAACACTTAAAAAGAACAAACTGTATTTGCAGTAAGTTTTCATTTGTTTCAGTTACATTAAACCCATGCCATGTTTTTGAAATATTTGAAACGCTTTTTTAAATATTTTATAACAAAATTAGCTTTTTTTTTCCTGTCGATTGTATTTTACAGTCTTAAATAAATCTGTCCATCACACAAATTAGTATCTATATATATATATATATACTGTTTACACATACAAAACATGATAATAGTACTATTCAGGTCAGGCATAGATTGATGTTTACAGTTGGAGACAGAGACGGCGGAGACATTGACGGACACAAACTGGACTGTCTGGATCTAGGCCTGGTTCGATGCAGTTCTCTTGTGTATGGCTCACCGCACTGAGCTCAGGTCCAGCCAAAACAGTAGAAGACCATGCTGAGGGCTACAAACGGTTTGGACATGCAGAAGAACACAGGAGACACGGCTAACAAGACACACTTAGAAACAGTCAGTCACATACATCCTAATAAAAGCCACAGTCTTCTCCGTGACAAGTTACTTACAGTATAGAGAGAAAAGGAGGGACCAAATATGTTCAGTATATCAATAAATGCAGTTGTGCAGTTTAAATCTCATTCTCCCAGGGCACGTTACACACTTGTCACAGTTTTGTTCCAGGCCTTTTTTTTAGTCCTGGTCTAGTCCAGGTTTAATCACATTTTGATATGTTGTGTGTGTGTGTGTGTGTGTGTGTGTGCAGAGGTGGGTAAAGTAGACAAAAATTTAATTTAAATTTCTTAAATTAGAAGAAGAAAGTAGTGACCAAAATAGTTACTCATGTCAGAGTAAAATAAAATAATTTGGAGAAACCACTGTGCGAGTACTGAGTAACAGTTTGGACATAAAATGTGTTAAAAATTCTCATCTGTGATTCATAACCTTTAAATAATGTAGTTTCAGGTATTTTCAAAATAATCATCATCACTGTGAATTATATTCTAAAGTGGAACACCAATCATTGGATGCAAGAGGAGAACAGCACTGCCGTTTGTTTATTTATAAGGCGCTAGTTGGCATTTTGCCTGATTATTTATCATGCTTGTTGCACTTCAGGTCAAGTTGTCACTGTTTGAGGTTTCAGGACATTTTTGTCTTAGAGACCCATTGTATCAACATTGAGACATGAAAAAAAGACTTTCAGACATTTTGCTCCCTTCCTGTGGAACAAAACAGAGACTTTTTAAATGAAATCATTTTATGCCTTTTACTTATACTTATTAGCACTTATACTTATACTAGCACTGGTCAAGGACCACCCGCAGTGCCGGTGCTCTTGTTTTATAACATTTTAGCTCATATTGTATGTTTAAATGTGTTTTTATGTATTGGTTAATTTTATTGAATGTCTTATTTGTGTTGTGTTTTAACAGGGTACCCATGATAAAGAGAACTTTTCTCATTGGCTTTTCCCTGTATAAATGAATAAATAAAATGAATGAATGGACCAAGAAATTCTAAAAAACGATCGTATGGTGAAAATAGGCCTGATAATTACTATTTAAATTTAAAAATTGAGTATGTAGTTTGAAGGAAATAATGTTGCAAAATGAGCTGATTAAAAAAGTAATTAATAAAAAGGTTATGTTGGAAACTTTCTAATGACGATATAAGGTGATATTTCTGCACTTTTGTGATTCATTTTGCAGACATTTCACTGTTGTCTGATAATTAAACCTTGACTAACCGTTTAAAGACAAGTTTTAACACATTTCTTGGAGCCCAATATTTATCGTGTGTACATTATCTTTGCCCTAGCGTTTTGTTACTTTTATGAAGTACAATACATCTAAACATTAATGTGCTATGACAAATATTTGCAGCTTTAGAGTTCTTGAGTCAGTGGTAAAAAGTACTTTCAGTATTATTGTATATTGTCATAATTTGTTGAAGCGATATATTGCACTTTTTGTGACAGGTCTAGTTAGAAGTTCAAATGTTCAAATCGTTTCATAGAACACTAGATAATTACTCAAATATTACTCCGGTAGAAGAATAGTTTCAGACCAAACACACTACTATGAAAAGTACAATTTCTGCAAAACGTTACTCAAGTAAACAAGTGTGTGTGTGTGTGTGTACAAGTGTGAACGCACCCTGACAGAGGCATTGATATAGGCATTATATTATCAACCCTCGAAGTAAACAGACTGACTGTAAACACGCTTCTGACACTCTTAACTTGGAGACTGAAGCTTATCTGTGACTTCAGTGTGAAAACAATATGCAGAATTGTAATATTGCACAGTCGACCCATTGCTGTTAATGGCAAATCTAAATAATATAGTCGTATATACTTTACTACAGTGCTTCAAGAGTACGGCTGTGAAAGGCTCATTTTACAAAAATAAAATACAAAAGGAAAGTTGGTATCAAAATCAGATACATTTGTCCAAGGTATAATTTTCCAAAGTCTTACAAAATGTTAAAGGGTTTCCTAATTGAATTGTACATTTAGTAGTGCTTGATCCATTTTGAAGCCCTTAAACACAGATTTAAGAGCCAATAAGTCCATCAAATCAAACATCTATTTGAGACAGTCTGTTATATGTGCCAGAGAAAGCTTCAATGTGATTGGCTCTCTTATTTTCATCTTTGGAAACAACTACACTACAGTAAGTGCTGTATCAGGACAGACATATTTGAACTCATAAACTTCAGAACTTCCGATAAAACAGAATGAATAGCACATCCGGATGTGTGTTCATGCTTGTCTGTTACATTGGACATTTGTATGACATTGTGTTGTTGCGGTGAAAGCGGAATACTATATACGTACTGTATGAAACGTGTTCGCTTCACTCACTCATAATGGCCTTCAATGATCAAACGCACATTTCCCCATAGCATTGTCTCTCTTGAAAGGCCTTTTTATACGACATACAATCTGCACTAAAAATGCTCGAATGGCAACCACATTGAGTCCCAAATTAAGCTACAATAAAACAAGGAACACCACATCAGGGTTTAGATCTCACTACACGGAAACAGAAAAACATGGAAGACCTTAGCACCCCCTTAGCTTCTCCCACAAAAAATGTCGAGGAGTTAAGAAAGGGGGTGCTGAGGCTAAATGGTGCCACACATGACTGTTGTTCAAGACTTTCAGAAAGAACAGGTTGAAGCTGTTGTTATTGTAACCAGGATGAGAACAGAACACAGGCAAATGGCTGTGCTTGTTCAACACAAGTTTGATAAAGGAAGGCCATTGCGAGTACAAGCAGTAAACAATTTTTTCTATGAACGCTGTGATCTGAAGAACTAAAGTACTTGTGGCTGAAGTATTAAGTGAAAAAGAGCGGTGCAAAACATTACTGCTATTGACGTCTGGGTTACTAACACTGTCTCTGTGGAATATGTGGCCGATATACTCCACGTAGGTAAAAGAGGATCGTGTCCTTTGGTCCTTCTGAGCTCGTACTATACATTTCACATTAATGACACACAGTAGCAGCCATGATATTTTCAGAGAAACAGCTACATACATGCAAGGGATCATCAACATACAAGTAACTGAGTGACATCATCACTGGGACCCGGGAGACCAGGCATATATGGCTCATAAACACATTAGTCCTTCCTCTTGTGGACTGTAGATTACTCACACTTTAGAATGCTCCTAGACTCAGACCAGTGACTGCTCTCCTTCTACAGTCGTGTCATGTGAAAGAAGGTTAGGTTTGTCAGCATCAATACTCCAGTAAAACGGACTATTCATACAAAAGTGCAAACATCGGTCTAAGATTAGGGGGACAGATATACGCTGACTCATTTGGAGGAAGTTTGTCCAGTGCTTTCTGAAAGTATTTCTCGTGTACTTAGGGTTCCCTTCTTCACCCTTTCTCTACTCTCTGCTTTACTGGAGAAAGACCATACTTTATGTGACCTGCCAGTGGAGGAATAAAGGAAGTGAGCCATTGAAACTACAAGGTGCACTGGTCTGGCTAAGAAATTCCAAAGGGCAGCAGCTATAGTTGCTACAATATTCAAAGTGACTTGTTTTCCATCTCCCTGCCTGATGATACAGCTTTGTGTTATTGATCTTTTGTGAATGTAAACATATCACTCATGTTGTCTGTTCTGCTCACCACACACAGCTGCTGCTATCAGTTATGAAGGAGAACTTCACACATGCTTATTTACAGTCAATTTGAATGCTACGCAGTCAAAAACTACTGCGGGTCCAAAGCCGTGTGTGCAGCCCGGTGGCATCCCACAAGTGTCTGTGCTTAAAAGCCATCGATATGGCAGTAGGCCTCCAGGCTGGAGAACAGAATGTAGAGGAACCAAAGACCCAGGAAGAGCAGAGTAGTGAGGATACGGGGAACTCTGGGCCCCCCCAGCTCTCCCCCAATAGAGGGCCGACGGCGGAACAGCAGCACACCCATGCAGATGAACGCAAAGATGGTGAAGAGTGTGACAGAGAAAGCCAAAGAGCCAGGGTCCACTTTGAACTGCTTCCCTTTGATATTCCAGTACACAGCAGCCACAGACCAGGCCACTCCAATCCCCAGGAATACATTAACTGCATTACTGCCAGTGACATTACCCACTGAGGCGTCAGCGTGCTGGTCCTGCATGGCTGCTACTTTACTGGCAAATGTGTCTGTGGAAGAGAGAGGACTTTAGGAGGGCTCTGCGTATCACATATATGAGGTCATGTGATTTCATTCTCACCTGGAATGGAAGTTCCTAAAGCCACAAAGACAACAGCAGTGACTGTGTCCTTTAGCCCCACAGTGCAGCCAAAGTGAGAGGCCAGATCTCCAATTATGGCTGTGAGGAATCCGATGACACTGATGGACACAAAGAAGCAGGCCCAGCCGTTCCAGATCTCTGTGGGAGGAACACAGGCAAACAGCACCTTCCAGAACACAGTAAGGAAGTGCATCACATAGTCATAACAGGAGGGAAGATGCTCCTCTCGGCTCTCCTCGTCCTCATCCCCATCACCTGTGGACACACAGGCAGCTGCGTATTACCTCAGGACCAAAGCCACATGCACCTTACTGTCAACAGCACACACTGGTCTCTCACCTGCACTGACAGTGACAGCCTCCACAAACTGTTCCCTCCAAGAATGTGTGCCGATGACCAGAGCTAGGTTGGTCTTCTTAATCAGTTTGTCCACTGTGCTCTGTAGATTAAAGCACAGCACTTTATTGTGAGATCAAAACCAAAAAAACGATCCGTTTCATTTTATACTTGCACGAAACACACATACATAGTGAAATGTGTTTCTTTAACCTTCATTACTTTGCCAAACAAAAACAAACAAAAGGCAGGACACACATTTACTTATGACGTTATTTTTATGTAAATGTAAGTTTCTCCTCTCGGCCCACTGTAACCTTGGGTGACTGATGCCATACAGGCCTAAAGCTGTCCATAATGGGACTGAGAGAATGGAGCACCTTGAACTCATACGACTCCTCGATGACCACCTCCAGTCGACTGTGTTCCCCCAGAATGGGCTTCCCCATCTCAGCGATCCTGCGTGCCTCCTCCTCCTCTGCACTCAGCTGGCCCTCCGCCCCATCTGACAGTACACACATTCATCGTATTTACTACATGGTCATGTTTGTGAGAGAATTAATGTAAAAACAAACTGCAAACCAAACTAATGATTTATAAAATAAGTTTAATAGATGTCTTACCTTGGTTGAGGAGCAAGGCTGTAGATGAATACAAGAAATCATTTTAGATTCAGTCCAAACTAAGAACAAGAGCATGTGAAATAAATAATAAGTACCTGAGATGCCTCTCTTCAGCCATCGTGGCTCCTCCAGGACAATGTAGAAGCTCTCTTTTTTCTCATACTCCTCATCGTCAATTATCCTCACCTGAAGTGTCTGACTGAACACATTGAAACCAAGAATACAATAAGACAGAAGCAACATCACACTGTTCTGCATTGTACATATACATATACATATACATATACATATACATATACATATACATACGGTTACTGCTTAACCTATCTATCTCCAAACTAGGGCGTAAAAATGTAGCTCAACAGTGCAGCATGCATCTACTTCACTCCTTATCAAACCACACTGCAGACTTTGATATGGTGCTGCTTATGTGTGAGCAGACTCACGTGGTCTGGTCGTTGGTAAACTCCAGCTCGCCCCTCGCGTCCTCGTAGTCCTCCCCAGGCTTGGCAGTGCCAGCCTCAGTGTGATACGGGAGGATGACTGTGCCTCGAGCTCCGGAGTTACGGACCACAGTGACCTCCATAGTGCCTACACTCTCACTGACACGGTATGTGCTGTCACTGAATGTGAAGATTCCAGCGTGGTCGTCATCCAGGATGGTCACCGTGGCAACCAGGGGCTCCACCAGACGGGCTTTGGGAGCAGCACCCACCTCGTCACTCTCAAACATCCCCTCTGCGTCGCCCACACGCAGATTCAACAGCCGCACAAAGAAGTGCTCGTCCTCCTCAAAGATATCATCATCAATGATGCCCACCTGCAGCAGGGAACATCAGATCTGCTCACTGTTCACTGTCCTAACTACAGTATTGAATGTTTCATTTACAAAGCAACACATCTTAATAAAAAATATAACATGTAATGCTCAGGGCCACCTCCCTCACCTTGATCTCTTTGCGTGTGTCTCCAGGTTTGAAGACTAGTGTTCCTTCACTATAATCGTAATCTGAGCCTGCGTTTGCCGAGCCGTCCTCAGTCCTGTAGTCTACATAGAAGGTGTTCTCTGATAGACCTCCTACAATACAGACAGAAGGGGAGTTCGGTTTACATTTTGTCCCTCATAATGCCCTTCTAGAGGAATAGGAATACTCTAGAACATTTATGCTTCCCCTACTTTATCCCAAATATTTATCTAAGACTTGGATGTCATCTCCGTTTCTTACTCTGTTACATATTTGATTGGCAGACTTGCCGCTGAAGTGTGCGTACCTTGGCAAAGCACAGTGAGGATGAGCACGCCGCAGTTCTCCATGCACTGACTGTGGGGGCTTTCAAAGGAGATGTGGCTGCAGATGTCCAGGTCATCCTGGTCATCCTGAGTTTCCACCTCCATCACCACTGCACGTCGGGCGTGGTCCGCTGCATGCCTTTTCAGCACATTCCCGGCTCCAATCATCATCCGTGTAGCCTTCAAATAACATCCTTATTGTCAGTGGGAAAGACTTCAAGCCAGAATATCAATGTGGCAATTATATGAGAGGATTTTTTTTCCCTTTTACTTCTTGAAAATCACAAATTTCCCACAGTGTTGTGTATGTCCTCACCCTCCATCAGAAACTATAACAATGATATATTGTTAATATATAACATCAACATACTCTTGAGTCAAGTTGGCTTATTGCTATAATTGATTGCGTTCACAACACAATGTAGGGGCTGGGCAGGAATGTTTATATATAGGATCGTAGAAAAGGATTAAAGTGTAGTCATCTACTCTGTTTTGCAAATCAAAATTGATTTTCAATACTGAGTCCAGATAACTACACTTGAATCCTTTTCTACGATGGAACACTCGTGGACAAATGAGGGATTTCACAGACTTATTTGTAGGATGTCCATAAGACGTGAAGACAAATGCACAAGCAACAGAATTATTTGCTTATACTTAACTTACTTCACTTCTTATTGTTACGCGAGCTTGTTAAACAATAGATCAATTCATGACTGCTATACAGTGGTTGGAAACTGGATTATGAATCAACTTCTCTTGGTCTGACTCATATCACAGTCTGTGGTCTGTGAAAACCACCTTGTTCTTCTGAACTTATTCAGAAGAACAAGGTGGTTCTCCATTACTACCAGTTAATACATTTGGAGTTGTGATCCATTCTGTATTCATTTGTAGTTTGGCAGACCTTGGGATGATCTGGTCATTGTGCTCACCTGGATGCGGTAGAAGGCCCTGCTCTTCTGCTGGTGCAGCAGGGCATAGTAGTTGGCCAGTTCCACCAGCTGGTCCAGCTCTTTCTCAGGATACTTCTGCTTCAGCTCCCTCAGGATCCGGATCACCTGGACACAGTCAGGTCATAACAGGTGAGTTTACACTGTTTGGGAGGTAGGATTAGAAGCACCACGAGTGATAGTTAGCTCTAAGAAGCAGTTAGTGAGCTCTCACCTCTTTGCGGCTCTCATCCAGCTCGCGGCTGCTCTCCATGTTGACCATTGTGCTGTTGGAGGTGGGCAGATATGTCCCTCCGGTAGCAGAGGCTCCTGCTGTGGGGTTGTCCAGAGCTCCTGTTGTGTCATCCTGAATGTTTCCCTTTCCATTTTCAGCTGGGACCACAGCGCCACCTCTTTTGGGGAACTTCCCATCAATGACCATCTCCACACTCGCTTTATTGGGTGTCAGATCTCCCTCTGTCTCCACCACAATGCCACGCTTGTCGGCCCGGTAACGCTTGCCCATGTATTTATAAAACAGGAGGCGGCGGTCCGCGATCCAGGCCAGCAGCACACAGACCGGGAAGAACAGCAGTGTGACCAGAGCCTCCCAAACCTGGAACAAAACACATAGCCTCAACCACATGTGGAATCCAACCATCATAACAACCTCTAGTGCAAAATCCTACATCCACCACGCCGGGCGAAATCACCGACAGGATGAGGTAGAGCCAGATGTACGCAAAGATACTCCAGAACGCCGTAATGAAAAACACACGCAGGTGTTTTATCTTGCGCGTTTCTCCCTGGGGAATCGTCCACACACAGATCCCAATGATGACGAACATGTTAAAGGCGGCGCTGCCAACAATAGTGCTCGGCCCCAGCTCCCCGGCCTTGAACTCGTGCCCACAAACCTGCAGAGGGTGACATACAGAGGGATGAGCGCCATGGGAGGCCTACAGGCAGACCTTCACTGGACCTACCTCTATGACAGACAGGAGTATTTCAGGAGCGCTGGAGCCCAGGGCCATCAGGGTCAGGTTGGATACAGTCTCGTTCCAGATTCGAACCGTTGCTAATGATGTTTCCCCATTAGCCAGCGTTATGGTCACCTCCTTCTCCTGTGAGACAGTTCACTCATTGTAAATGCACATATGTGTGTCCTCCCTCAGGCCAAACTTCATTGCTTACTTGGAAGAAGAACCTTTTCCTTAACCCAACCCTTCACTGTGTATGTGTGGATATGTATGCAAAGAGGCCTTCTCCATTTTCATTCTAAGATTAGATTATGTTCATTTACATCATTAAATACAAATTATAGCCAAAGACAATTACTGATATGATTCTGCTGATTTAGATTGATGGTTGTGATTATTTGTGGTTTACAAAGGCAATTACTAATGCAATACTTGCTAAATTCTTGCTAAACACTGATAAAAAGACATATTTCTTGTTGACATCCCCTTTTTACTAATAAAGTAAGTACATAGTAAAAGTTTTTATGCCCATTGAGATTTTTTTTTTTTTTTTAATGACAAATTGGATATACTCACTCTAATATATTTATCTCCCTGACTTTATATGAACATACGCATACCCATGACTAAGAAGTCTAACTGTTAGCCAGAAAACATGTGATGTAGGGTGAAATTAGATTATATAGAACAGTGGTCAAACTGTGCGACGTGTGACACTGGTGGTACACAGACTCCATTCTGTTCAAGATCACAATAATTCACATGAGATTTGAACCTCTTAGGCTAAAAGTCAAAGCTCTTACGGACCTGTGACGTGATGACCTCAATGGAGGCCATGAAGCGATCCGCGATGATGGACACTCCCACGAACATGTACATGAGGGACACAAAGTAGACCACGGCCCGGGCCACCTTCTCTCCCAGGCCGGGGTTAGCGGGCTTCCACACGGGGAGGAGGATACCAGGCCTGCACACTGTCTCCTCGTTACACTTGTCTGACCAGATGCTGCTGTTTGTGGGGACAGCGGTGTAGGAGGGCAGGGTGGAGGGCAAGGCGCTCCCCACGACCGGGTCACTCCACTGGGACTCAGCCTGACAGACTTGTACCAGCAGCAGCAGCACCAGGGCCAGAGGGCCGGATAGAGACATGCTGAAGCCTCTGTGACGCAGGACTGGAGCAGGTTTCATGAGGCTGAACTGTTAGCTCAACTGCAAAAAAAAAGGACAGGAAGAAATTTGTTGTTTGTAGGAAGTTTTTTGTTGCTGTGGGTAGCAGCTTCATGACCAATACAATCAAATCTATGAATTGTACATAAAAAGTTGGAAGTGAAGAAGTCTTTTAGCAATTGTGAGAAGACAAAGCTCTCGCATACACTTTCTGGCCTACTGTGGCTTTAGCTGTAACTTTGGAGACGAATCAGCAATGAAGTCAATGGAAACTGGAACAGTGTGACAGGTTTATGACAAAGTGAGCATTAGTAGTACTCAACACATGAAATAATGAGTTCAAATTTGTAATCAAATATCGTGATTATTCAGGCCATAATATAATCAATAAATAGCTGCATTAGCTTGCATAACTTTTTATTGTAATTAGGTCAATTTAGTTTTCCCCCCATAAAGTGTATTATATAATATAAAAGCAGCATTTAGTGTCAAAACCAGACTGCTGATAACCGTTCAATTGTACAACATTTGACCACATAAACTTCTAAGACAGAGCTGTGTGCGTCACTATATGGCCTGTTGGGATGAGAGCTGATTGGCTGTGCAGGGGTGATCGCCCTGCTTCAGTTTTCAGTCTAAAAAGCTGTTCTAAAGCTGTGCTGGGGACCAAAAAATTCATATCATGCATGTAATTATTAATGATGTTCCAGAGGGTTTGTGAGAACTTGGACACTATTATGCAGATAAATATCTTCACCCTAATTTCATGATACCACAGGTTTTAATATTTCTTTTTCATTCAGAAAGTTAGAAGGAATAAAGCTGGTCACATACCAGAATCTAAACTCAATTGGGAAAATGTGTAATTGTAATTGTAATATTTCTTTTCATACTAATCACGACATTCGAATTTGATATGGAGACATCCCATGTTCAAAACCAGTCTTTAGTCCTTGTTGTAATTGAAACACTTGATCAAAGTCATTACTGCCCTTGTCAGACTCCAACTGTGCCAAGTGGCATCCTGCTACCCATAAACCTCCCCGCTTCCGCCACATCCACCCGGCCATCTGCTGTTTGTTGTCCTCATCGCGGTGAACATGGCTGCACCTCAGAACATTCACACGTACGTTAAAGCGCTCGCACACACATTCACACCTCCCGGACATATTCAAATCTTATTACGCCGCATTCATTGAGCCGCTCTTTCCCTTCCCTAACTGTTCACATCAGCAGATACACAGATCTTCCAGCCATGTAATCGAGCTGCCCGGATTTAAAAACATATTGTATTTACGAAACATGCACCAAACAGCTCAGCTAATGCAATAGTTGGATAGTTTTGGTACATACTATAGTGGCGGAGTGGCTCTCAAATGTAAGCATGGCAAAAGTGTGTGCTGCTCTGCCATGTCCCACACTCGGCCCTTGGGACCCTCAGCACAGAACAGCACTTTGGCAACAACAAGAGGCTGCTAAGCAACTTTAGCTGATGTGTTGGACACAGTGGTATGTGCGGGGGCTCAGCTGTGCAGGCAGGTGCGTCTTAGATCCATTTCATGTGTAAGATGGATACACATTTCTATGGCCAGGCACAGGAGAAATCTGATCAACAAAATCAGTTAATTGGTGGATTTTTCAGAGTAACTGTTGTATTTGAAAGACAAATTACAAGGAATTTTATAATAACAATTTCAATCTTTAACATTTTCTCTTTCATTTTTGTCTTTGCTGCAATAGTTTGACCTTTTCTTTTGCATATTTTTCCTTGCATAGGCGTGAACAATCAGAAAGAAATCAGATCGCTCACATCAGATGTAATTTATAACAAGACCTAGATCATAATCAGACTCCAGAAACTCCAGGAACCAGATAATACTCAGATCTTTGGAGCACATTTAAACAGAAATGTCAAGAGAACAGCTGTACGGGGCTGAATTCACATATTTACAGTTTTAGCATTTAATATCAAACTTCATTGACAACAAAGTCTGTTTTATGTATAAATATACAGTAATATATAATGTGATAATGTAGAAATAGATTCAGTTGTAGTTATGTGGACACTGAAAAACAACAAGACGTTTGGACAGTCATCCGAGAGTCAGATGAACGACAACTGAATCTTTCTCTACAATGGAACACTCCTGCACGAAAGAGGGATTATATCAACTTCCTGTGATATGGTCCTTCTGAAAGTAGATGGGATTGAAACGCAATCACGAAGCAAAACATAAATGTGTTTTTGGGGGGGAGATTTACATTCACGACAGCAAAAAGGAGACATTTTTGGAGTGAATTGTGAGTTTAATCTGCCACGTATTCAAAACTACCTAACCGCATCATCTTTTTACCAACTGCATTTTACTGTTTGATTTGTGTTTTTGTCTGTCCTGACATGGGAAGCCTTTTTGAGTGTCATGAAGAGTGCTATACAGGTTTTTTCTCAGATAAATACACCGTTTACTAGTAGTTTTCTGTATAGATATCTCTTGCAGTCATAATAATGTATTTGATGTGGTTTTAATGTCTCTTAATGTATTTTTAATGTCTGTAAACCACGTTACAAATGTATCTTGTACAAATTGCGCTCTACAAATAGATTTTCATTGCTAGATTGATAGTTTGGAGAGATGCTAATCGATGAACATGTCGTCTAAGAATTTCTTTAATCGCCTACAGCCCTCATCTCGATATATTGTTTTAATAATTTGACAACATTTGAGCCATCCAAAATGTAGTGTTTGAGGTTCAAGCACCACACAAAACATGAATGTGCCAGAAAATGTACAACAAAAGTCCAGTAAAGACATGAACTTCGACAGGACCGTTATATTTCGCAATGCATCCTGAGTCACCGGTTGAGTTACTGGTGGTCTATAGCCCACAGGGAGTTAGAATTTCATTCAAAGGAGCTGTAGATCAGTGTCAGTCTCTGGACGTTGTTATTTGCTAATTGCAGAGAAGAATATACAAGAGAGGAGAGACAGAATCAAAGCTCTTCAGGTCTCACAGTATTGATTTAATCGTCAGGCTGAGAGAGTGAAGGAGTAATTAAATTCTTGGCGGCACACTGTGATGGGACCTCTTCTGCGGAATAAGCACGATTTAAAGTGTGGACGTGGGGTTGTCGACGTGCGGGGGAGCAAGATTTAGCTACGTGTTGCTTTTTGGAATATGATAACGGCTAATAATACATAGGTGAGGTATTATTATTAAGGCGAGATGCGACAGACGATGGTGTTATTTTTTATTTTTTTTTCTGTCTAATTCCGTGTTTCACAACCTGTGGTAGTTTATACTTGTTTGTACTTGTTTGGTCCTGGTTTTTAAACCCAATTTCAATCTGACGTAGACTTCATTTGGTCCTGTTTTAGACATGGTTTCATCTCA
Organism: Chaenogobius annularis; assembly: GCA_015082035.1. NCBI lineage: Eukaryota > Metazoa > Chordata > Actinopteri > Gobiiformes > Gobiidae > Chaenogobius > Chaenogobius annularis. The sequence goes on along the minus strand of BJKM01000011.1, from coordinate 1,678,176 downwards.
TTTTAAATGTGGCGCTTCTCAAAGTGTGAACACAGCCTTGAAGAGCTGCTTTAGATCTGGTGGTGGTATGCAGAGCGCTGATTAGTTTCCTATGTGGTACTGGGTGTGAAAAGTCTAATCTACAGCTCTAAATGTTTTATTATTACACTTATTCAACTTTCATGCAGAGATGGTACAGTAACTTCAAAGGCAGCTTTCTTAAAATGTGTTTTTCTCACACTGGGACATAAATATCACCACATAAAGTAACACGGTTTAGCAAAAGAACACCTAATAAGGACTTATAGGATTAATAAGTAGTGTTTAAAAGTCATAATGAATACATGTTTTATTCCTTATGACTAAAAAACTGCTTTTTTACACTTTTTTTTAGTATAATATGGATGTTATTAGACCTTTTAGATCTTATTTTCCTGTTATTAGATCTTAACTTTTGTCTTTATATGAAATAAATAAAGTGATTTATTAACACTACCTAATACCTATTTACCAATTACAAAGCAATACATATGTGTATAATCCTCATTCCTAGTTTAATGTGCAGTAATAAGTGTCCTAAAAATGAAAATATGATTAAATTGATTAAAAACCCGTCTATTTTTCTTAATAATATTTATGTAAGTGAACTAGGGAATAACTTTCCGTATTCACTTGCAGTGTCTCACTTTAAATAAAATGTCCGAACAGTAAATCTGCAAATGTTGTGCGTATGGGATTAGGGTGGCCAACAGGCTTAATGCTCAGTCTAAAGTCGACAAACAAAAACACCCCAGTGATTTGAATCTTATTTTCACACTACAGTACAATATGTAGTACTACTGTATGTTATTAGACTTATATATATTTTATTCATTCAATCACAGGTGTTTTATGGCTAAAAAATACCTTGAAAAACATTATTACTGTGGGATCACCTCTCCACGGAGCTGACCTGTAACTGGGCTTGTAAAGAGATAGATACGTTTAATATCATACTGTGGAACATTCCAGGCAAAGCAATAATGCACATTTAAACTATACAGCCCTATGACAAATATCTGACTCTCAAAATGGCAACTAACAAATTGTATTTCTCTTTTTTCTGCACAAAACCCATAAACCCTACGTTCCTGTGACACGTTGAAATGTATTAATGTGAATTATTCAACTATAGATGCCAGAGGGAAAGGGGATTGATATGGACAGTGTTTGTATGAAAGCAAGACAAAGCACGTCAGATGGACTTATGTAACGAAATCGCATCATTACAAAAGAGACACAAGGCACGCAGCCTCAGACAAGAAGCAAATGGTGTTTGTGTACACGCACACAAGCTTAACACCAGCACATTGAGCCATCTGACATGACAACACCGCTTAGTCCTTTAATCTAGAACTTACTATTTTGACACTCTCAAATGATTAGAGTATATACATGTAAGGGAGAAAGCTGTGTTTGCATAGAGTTTGAGATTGTGTTGTCACAGTCACCCCTGATAGAGCATTAAGTAAAGATGTTTTTATAGCAACAACAAGAAAACAACTTGAAAAACATGTATTCTTACTGAGAGCCCCTGTCACATTAGTTTCATGTTGAACACAAGCTGCACTGGACAGAAACCGTCATACCCACTTATTGTATATAATTGTTTTGTTGCCTTATAGCTTTATATATTTATTTTATCATCTTTATGCCTTATTGTATCTCTATTCAAATATTTCTGATATTATACTTTTCTAAATTTCCAATGTTCTCGTTTGATAAATCTATACAATAATTGTCATGAATATTTATCTTGATATTATTTTTATAAGAGGCACTTCAGACAAAACTGAAATCAAACCCCGGCACGGATGGCGTTTTTAACCTGTACACTGAAATACAGATACAAGTCTACAGGCGAGTCATTATTGGTGACAGCAACTGCATTATGCAAACAACATGAGGAGGACCACCAAGCTACTGCAGTGAACAAAGTGAACAAAGCTGATCAGTAAGAATGATGAACAATTAACAATTAGATATATCTATTAATTCATTCACTATTCATACACTCACTGAAGGTGGCAATGGTGATGAATAAATCAAGGAAAGAATGTCCATTATATTTGGAAAAATTATTCTGTCTTCTTTTTAGTAATAACTAAACTGTTATAATAACTAACTGTTTTCTTTTCTTTTTTTTCTCTTTTTTTTGCCCATAGCGCAGATGACAGAGAAATGGGGGATGAGAGAGAAGGACATGCAGTAAATTGTCGGAGTCCGTATTCGAACTCTGCGGCCTGGCATATGTGTGCTGTGCCACAACCACTCAACCACCGGGCAGCACGCGTTTTCTTTTAATAATTTACGGACATGTTTCAGTGGTATGACTGATACAAGAGGCTATTGACATTAATAACATCTGATAAGAGACATGTTACACCAGCCGAAGTGGAAGTCCTGCTGCCAAAACATGTCCGGTAAATGAGCTCATTGCTTTTTTGTTTTTTCTGTCTTATTAGAAGAAAACACAAGTTAATGAGGATATCCATTGCTAAAATAACTGTCTCTAAACTGTCTAAAGTACTTCTAAAGCCTCTGAGGAAACAGGTATTTTGGCCAAATTGCCCCTCACACTGCCGTGCAAATAGTTCTTCTAGAAGGATGATAGCAGCAAAGAGGGGCAGAGGGAGACCACAATTGGACAGATAATATCAAACAATGGACAGAAATGGACTACGTGCAAGAGTTTTGGCATCCAACCCTACACAGGACGGAACATGATGATGATGATGATGATGAGGGTGAGGGTGACCTTGATTTTTTATTGCATATTTCTGTTCTCCTGGTGTTTCTGTTGTGTTGCAAACGCTGGGATTTCCACATTTGCTTTTTTTAATATTGTTTGAAGCAACAAGTGTAAAAATTGTCCATGGAGATGTATTAGCCAAAACAATAAAAGAGTAGCCAAAATAGTTGTGGGACAATCACTTAAGCTGTAAATACACGTATTACATGATGGAATTTGGCCAATAAATATCCTAAAGTCCACGTTTGCTCTTGCAGGTGTTGAACAATGGGTCAGTTAGTGGGAGTTCCCTCAGATGCCGACTCTATCTATTGCTTTATTATCACACATTATGTAGTGACGACACAATCCTGAGCTCTACTGGAGGAAAACTGAAAAATGTTCCTGGGCCAGGGGACAGCTGGTGCTCAGTGCCTTCTCTGTGTGGGCAGAACAACAGGTGACAAGTGTGGCTCCAGCATCGCATTATGAAGACATACAGTAAGTCATCATAATATACAGTGATTCAAGATTGCATTGTTAAGTCGGATATCCTGGTTATGTCCATTTTTGGATCAATTATTTCGTTAATAAAATGTTAATGGAAATTACAGTGATTGCACCAATGAATTACACTGATGGTGCAAGGCCTCTCAGAATATCAAATATAGTAAATTAAAGGTTGAACAATATATTTGTGGCTCAATGTTTATCATGTGTAGCCTTTATTTGCATTAGAGGTGAGATTTGTGTTAGTTTTTGTGATATCAAAGAATCTGCGCTGAAGAGGGTTGAAAACATAACTTCTATGAAAAATTATTGCTCATACTTTTTTTTTCCTGGGCTTCTAATGCTTTATGGTTTTTGTATCAGTTGCGTAAAGTGCTTTGACTATTATCGTTTATTGGGAGATTTTTCGCTGCAATATATCGTACTTGAGTAAAGCCAATCTACAGTGTGTTTTAATCACATTTACCTATTAATAATACAATAATCATGACTTCTGTTATGACACAAATCATGATTTTGAGCAGCCTTATACGGTAAATGTTTTGGTAACTGAGGTCAACATTTCTAAATCAAAGTGAGAACAGAACGTGTTTCACATTGCACACCAGAGCAGTTCTCCTGTTGCACTAACAGCACTTTTGGGGACATAATTCAGAGCCTGGCAAAGACGCTTTATCAGCAATTTGTGTCCATTTAATTCTCCTCCAGGCAAGGCCAATTGGCATGCAGTAAACCATTTGGGCAAGTATGTAGCCTAAGCACGGTCACACAGAAACACTCCGTCCCAGTAGTAATATTCGTTTTACATGATTAGAACAGAGAACATGCAGATAACGCCATGTGGCTCGACTGCTGGACTAAAAGGTTTCTAGGGAAGAGGCGTGCCACTGGTAAAAGCTCTCAAAACAATTAAGTATCTTTATGATCCAATTACCCAGTATCTGACCCAATCTGCACTCACAAAGCCAAAAGCTAACTCACTCTGCATAGAGAAAAGCACTAAACTGCATTTTTGTATGTAAAAAGACAAAATAAGAATGAGATGCTTTTGCCAGCACCACACCAGTGCTACTCGATTAATCATTTAGTTGACCAAGAGTTTCTTTAGTCCACTACAGCTCTATTAACTAGAAAATAATTCTATTTTTCCTCATAAGACAATAGCGTCACTGGTAGAAAAAGGATGTTTGGGTTGCCAACGGATCCATTGGGGAAAATAGTAGGGCTGTAATCGACTGAAGAAAATCTTGACTTGAATAAAAGGGAACATGGATTTATCAAAAGCTCTCAAAACTATCTTTATGATCGGACAATATAGTTGACCCAAAGAGCACTGTCAAGACAAGAAAAAGTACTAGTAAATTGCATATGTGTATGTAAAAAGGCTGAATCAATTCACAATTCACTCCCAAATCTCCAGAGAAACTCACGTCCATGCCTTCTTCTGTCCGATATGGTCCATAGAACAATAAAATAATAAGTCGGTTTCTGATAAAAAATGTTTGGTCAACTAAGACACCAATCAACAGATTTTTTTGACTTAACAACTCAACTACGAAAATAGGGGTCGCTGGGGAAAGAAAAAGAATGGTATTAAAGGTGCACTATGTAACTTTTTCATCACCTGCTTATTTGAATTTTTACATCATTTTGTGGAACTTTCCAGCATTTCTATGAAAGAAAAAGGTTTTGGTCCTTCCACCTAAAAACGTACATAGCTTGCAGCGTTAAACAGGACACCTACAAAGCATCATGCATACTAATTGATCACTTCTGGCACTTATGGGGTATTTGGCATCTTGAGAAATATTTTTAAAAAAAAGCTTTAAATACAGTACGCAATAATTCAAGAGGCAAAACGGGTTACATGGGATTTTTAAGTGACTTTTATTAGCGCTGCCCAATCAATCGGTGCGTTTTAATCACGCTGTCGTCAATGATCAGCGTGCAATATAGTTCTATGATTCTTACTTTCAGTGGGTGCTGGGAAACATTGGTCCTTACAGCAGAATCTTCAGTCAGAGCAGATGAAGAGCGTTCCTCAAAGGCACATGAGCGAGATACAGGAACCCCATCACCTGTGCACACATTTGACATATTGTACTTCAGGGGGGTTAAATCATTTATAATAATGTAATCCAATAATAATGCATTAGTCGCTTTACAGTTTTGTGCATTCACTGTCACCATTTTCCAACCACCACCACCACGCTCATGCACTAGGGAATTAAGGAGAGAGCTGAATGCCTTTTTGGCCAACACAAAGCCATTTTCAACACAAAATAATAGTAGTTTATTTATGTGGTCTTACTGATACAGACCATTCTAAAACGTCACAATTAATCGCAAAAGTAGGGCTGCAGTTGACTAAATGAATTCATGTTCGACTAAAGACATGCCCTGTCCATCGATTAGTCAACTAAATGGGAAGTGGAATAAGTTGGCAATAGCTCCAAACTTGATCTGACCACAAAGGAGTTCACGCAAAAAACAACTATCTCTACAGAAACATGTCGGTGTAATCCCTCATTCGTCCAGGAGTGTTCCATTGTAGAAAAAGATTCAGTTGTAGTCATCTGGACTCTGTTTTAGAAAAAACAAAACGTTTCAACTCTCATCCAAGAGTCATTCTCAATCAGAGAAACAAGTCTGAGAACTCTTGTTTATATCCTACTCTGTGAGAGCCCTGCCCACAGGCGGGACCTCCTGCTAATGGCCCATTGAAAACTGGGGATGGGCCTATTGTTCTATTGTTCCCTGCCTCACCTTGAGTGCCTATTTAGCATCCGAATGCCCAGGGCGTCTCCAGGGTTTCAGAAGACCATTATAAACAACGGGAAGGTTGAATCTTAAACCTCCATTCCGATTTAATGAAGGATTCTCTTTTTTAACAAAGATTGCCTCCTTAACTCCTCTTTCAAAACCATCTTTTTTCCCTGCTCAGAATCTCCACCTCACTGTCTTGAAGACAGTGAGGTCTTTGTTTTTTCTAAAACAAGAGTCCAGATGACTACAACTGAATCTTTTTCTACTATCCCTCTACAGAAACGTACGAGGAAACAGTGTATTTATGTAAAAAGGGAGCTAAAACCCATGATTAACCATCAAATCTTCAACGCCTTCTCCTTTTCTGCTGTTGTCTCTCAGATCGCTTGCTAACGAGTGAGCTGAGATCGACGTTGAGAGAAGGCAGCACCTGATTGGTCAGTTATTATTGGTCGTATCTTGATTTACAAAGACACACACACAACACACTCCCCACCTTTCCCACCCATCTCCCACTTTCACTACAATAAAAATGCACAATTTATGTAGTATTTTCAATTTTGATATGATTGCCTGTCAGTGGTAGATATTATTGATTGTTGTTAATAATAATAATAATAAAATGATTATTTTAAGCGTGTAAAATGACCTGCTGTGCCCCCCACTAGCTCCCTGGACCTCAGATCGAGTCACTTAATGCTGAGTGCAAAGTAGAGTGTAGATGCTCTGAGACACCACAGGCGTCCCAAACTTTGATCAGGACTTTGAAGTCACCTGTGTAATGAGTTTAAGAGGGAAAGGCACTGTTCATGTGAAAGGCTTTGATCGCGCTGTAGAAACGTGAATGGGATTTTTCAATAAGGACAGAAACAATCACAGAGCCACAATTATGAGGTCTATCTTCATGAAATAAAAAGTGGGGAAACGCTTGTGAGTCGTAGTGTGTCGCTCTGAGCTTCAAAACACCGCCAAGGTTGAGGATCTTTTCGTTTCTAGTCTTCTAATGTTGGCCAGGTTGATTAAGCAGCAGCAGTTTACTAAATACTAAAAACAAAATGCTCTGCCAATATTGTTCTGCAAAATTGCCAATCCAGTACTAAAGCAGAATTAAACTAGGACAAGACTACTTCCAACCGGGTCAGAACCAGGACTAACCCAGAATCAAACCAGGCATAAGCAGAATTAAACAAGGACTAAACCAAGATCAAACCAATTCTAAACTAGTAACCCAGAATTAAACTTGTAAATGAAAAAAAAAAATCTATTTTTAAATATTTGGAAGATGGGTTGCAAACAAAGCACTTGGAGGGCCTGATCTGGCCCCTAGGCCACTCTGCCCTGCTAGTCGCTGTACATTCAATGCGTTCACATAAAGCTGAAAGCCTGAGGCACAGTCCGGACTATAGACTGCATGACGGGGCTGTTGAAGCGTGACATCTGGAAGGTGCATTGTGTTGTGCATCTGATGCCTCCTCCTCCTGCCGCTTCTTGGGCGGCTGCCCACCTCGCCCACCTCGCCCACCTCGCCCACCTCGCCCACCTCGCCCACCCCAAAAACGGACACTGGATGTTTCCATAAAGTGAATGGAGGCAGAGCAGAAGGAGGTGAAATGCGGCCGTAGTCACTTCCTATTTGGAACGTGGGGGCTGGAGGGTTAGCTATGTCCACTCCTCTCTTCAGTCTATGCTAAACCCTTAAACGACTGAAGACTGACAGCCCTACGCAAAAGTATTGATTGATATTGACAAGCCTAAAAACCGATATTGAAACAAAGTCTAACAGGGCATCTGACTGAAATGTATTGTTTTTTATAATGAAAACTTTGAATTTTTAAATTTTTTCTTATTCAGCCCTTAACTTAGTCTTGGTTTCGTCTTTGTTAAGTTTGTATTTTGAGAAAATACACATTAACGCATTTATTTGAGTACAACTGAAATAATTCTGCTGCTGAAGAGAAAAGCTGCAGAAACCACGAGCTGAGAAGCTTCAAAATTAATGGTCAAATGCACAATGACATCAGGCCAGTGGTTAACAGTAAATCAAAATGTAGCTAGTCCTTTTTTCAATTACGTACACTTCCATCCATCTCACAGACTCCCGTCCAGTAACACAATATCGATGTGTGTTGGGATATAAATAATACATGACTTTGCCATTAGCCTCAGATTCAACAAACAGGTTTGGTTCAAGCATTTAAACAGAAACAGAACAAAACACTGGCTGTTTGAGTTACAAATACAGAATAAACAAACATCGAATAACAATATCTAATTTCCTCCTAGTCATTATGGCCATTTAATTAGTTTTATGGTTGCCTTATTCAATGGGTAACACTGAACATAAAGATAGTCTGTACATGAATAATTAAAATTCCCAGCGTTTGAAAAATAGCTGTTTAAAAATTACACCCCATGAGACGGCTGAGTGTCACACAGATTTAAATAAATCATTTTGAAATAAGGAAACGGCATGTCAACCCTGCGCTGGGAAATAATGGTGTCTTCAGCAGCGGAAGATTTTGGCAGTAAATTTATACTTTGCAACATTTAGTTTGTAACTTGTAACTTTTTTTTTTTTTTTTCATGTTTAAGGTTTGAAATTTTAAAAATCTACATATGTCCAAAATTAGACCGGCCCCTACAGCAGTGACAGGTACAGGCGTTTATGGTGGTCTGGAGTACTGGAGGTTCCTGCTGAGTTGGAGGCCATTTACACACTGTTTTCACCGGGCAAGATGAGCAGCAGGGAAACGTGCGTGATGCAGTTATATGGCATTACTGCCTCGGATTTATGTTCTTTAGAGAGCAAACATGAAATATCGTCACAAATGAATGGTGTGTAGTGTCATGTAGTTGTTAAATACACTACAAATCTTAATACTTCTGGTAACCTTTTCCTAAGTACATATTTGGGTTTTGGCTTGAAAGAAAATCTAATTAAATAACATATTTCACAATTATTTAACAGTATATAGTAGGGATGGGTGAGGTGGGAAAAAACTATCAAGATTTTTTCGTCTCATATTTATTTATCTCGATTTTCAATGTGATTGTATTTGGTCTTTCCAAAATAGTAGGTACACATTTTTAGTAATGATTTCATGAACATAAATAATACAAACTTTTAATCTGTGCAATTTAACCCAAATACTATCACATTTCTTCCTCCAAAGTCTGACCTCTGCTCAAACAGGCAGAGGATCGACTGTGGACCTGTCGACACCCAAATCATTGACGATTTCACAAGACTCAATCTGTCAATCATTCGATGAATTGCCCATCCCTAGAATAAAGTCAAAATGATCATTTAATTATAGAGATAAATATTGCAGCTCACTGAATTAGGGAAAATGTCTTTCTGCACAAGGTTATGGAACTATAAATAAAATACAAGCAGACTACTTCAACAGGACAGTGCAATGTGAAATGGAAATGAGACTGGGAAATGACATGCAGCAAATTGTCAAGAGCTGCGCCTCACGACGCTATGGCCTGCCCCACCCAGCGGCACACAAACTGTTACGCTCTTTCACTCAGCCGTGGTGTTGAATACAAAACGCATCCCTCCACTACACACCACACACTACACACTACACACTACACACTACACACTACACACTACACACTATCTGTCAGAAGAGATCAACACTGTAACGTATTCATGGAGGGCTTCTTGATAGACCGCTTTATTATGGCACGTTTGCTAAACTTTGACACTGGCACTCTTAATACCAGATGTCGTGACAGTTTATTCTAAAAAGTGACCACAGAAGGATGTGAAAAAAGAAAAAAAAGGCTCTTTAGACTTGCAAACTGAACACGTTGCATTTAACTTATCCGCTGATAGACAGTCTGCGTTTCATGTTTTTGTATTATCTCTTTGTCGTGTCTCAAACAGGCGCGCATGAAACAAATCTGCTGTTCTCACTATAGAGATGAGGATAGATTTGATTCATTTAACATTTTCAAATGGAACACTTAGTTGCTATAACACTGAATGGCTGAATAAATTGGATGATAATGGGAAAATAGAAAGCACTTGCAAAGGATGCAAAGTGTGTTTTAACCACAGAAACATTAAATGGGCGCTCACCCTTAAACAGTTAGTAATTACACGATAAAACCAAGGGAAGAGCAGTGCTAGTGAGTGAGTGTACATGAGCCGCATAGCAAACGGTGTAAAAGACAGCAGCCACATGGGACCAGCATCAAACACCAGCCCTAACTACGACAACAGCACAGTTAACGTGACTGAAGAACTGCCCGTAGGTACAATGTGTCAATATGAACGAGGAATAAGGCACGCAGGCCAAAAAGCACAAGAGCTTTCATGTATGGCCTGAAACCATCAAAGCCGCAGCAGCAGCAGGAGCAGGAGCAGGAGCAGGAGCAGGAGCAGGAGCAGGAGCAGGAGCAGCAGCAGCAGCAGGAGCAGGAGCAGGAGAAGGAGCAGGAGCAGGAGCAGGAGCAGGAGAAGGAGCAGGAGCAGGAGAAGGAGCAGGAGCAGGAGCAGGAGCAGCAGCCACAGTCCTGCTACTCTCCAATGTCTTTGACAAATGTGGCGCCTGCAGAAGAAAGAGTGGGCGGATGCAGCAGGCAAAGGGAGCTCAGAGCTGGGCTGTCACAGGGAATGAGTGAAGAGAGGAGGGGCAGAGCTCAGCACAGAAATAGAGGGAGGGTCACTCAGATGTGCAGGATAGAGAGATGATGGAGGGGGAAAGGCTCTGTGTCCATCAGACTGGCAGCTTCTTCCAGACAAGACAGCAGCTCACTTATATAACTGTTTACCACAAGTCCTTCTATTCTAGACTTAGTTTAGCCCTTTTTTGCACATGTTGAATCTGAGGCAGTGCCCAAGAAGGACTGGTCTGCTCAAGTGGACGAGGAATCCCCAAGAAACCGCAAGAGAGGAGGGCGGGACTTATGGGGAAGCCCCCACAGCAGGAGAATCCCACTGTCCTGACACTGTCCTGACTCTGTGTCCACTCTGCATCAGTGCCACTGTCCGCAGCTCTGAGAAGAGTGAGTGCGTCCTGAAGCAGTGAGCCACTGCGGCGCATCCCCACAAACAGTGTGAAGAAACTGGTGCACCGTTACGCACGGTTGCACAACGTCACGCTCGCGCTTTGGAGAACACACAGAGAGGGCTAAAGAGATGGGATCTAGAGAGAGAGGTGGGCTCTGCCTCAGAAACTGGTCACACACTGCAGCGTCCGTGTAGCGGACCATCACTTCTCATTTATCCCAGTGCGGGCCCAATGCCACACTCACTGAAGCGTCACTATGTCACGTACATTACTCAAAACCAAGGCACCCGCGTGTCCCGGGATTGTGACTCGGGACTCGCCATAGTCTGAAGGGGCGGTTGCCAGGCGGGATGCTGCGATGGCGCGTTTGTGTCTCAGAACCAGCTCGTGTCACTTAAACTTACACCTAAACGACACCAGCCAAAGGCGCTTGACTTGGACCTGTCCCACACGCACAGCGTCCGCAGTCCTACAGACCCCAGCCCGGCCCCGTGCACAGATCTTACCTGGTCCGGTCCAGTCGCTGCAGTTCAGTGAGGGACCACTCTGGAGACTGGCCGCTTTCCTACATAAACACACGGACACGCGCAGGAGCTGAACGCAGAGGGCGGGGTGTACGGGCACGCGCACGCCATCCTAACGCGCAACATCAGCCATCAGTTCATGTGGCATGGAGTGGTGGGACTATGAGAACGAGATGTAGCCTACTTTAGGCAGGAGTTGGGCTACACGACTAAGTGAAAAAGTGGAGCCGTTTCTAGTGTTTCATAGTGTTTTGAGCTGACTTCTTTCAATCAGTTGGCCTATTTATGTGTATTTCTATGTTTAAATCGCCTACTGCTGAAACAGGATTGACTTGCTGTACATGTGTCTATCTGAGCAGAGCCAAACCTAACACGGATGGCATGAAACTCATTAACATTAGTCAAGGTTTTAGACCAGATTCAGCCCTTGCAGACACTTTTGAAAATTGCCAACCAGACAAAAAAAGCCCCAAACCTAAAGGCCTGAGTACAAAAGCAGTTAAGTATTTAGACATGATCTGTGCTGGACCTCCCTATCACTGATAATGTATCCTGCAAGCCACATGTTTGGCAGCCCCCCTCATGTCATCCATGCTAATGATGGTCCAGCCAGAGAGAGCACTGCATTATCCTCACCTCACCTCGAAGTGTATACATTATTTATGAGAGTAGGCAACGTGTGTTTTATTTTATTCTCTAGCTCATATACACATTTTATATTTTGCTCTAACTTTGATTTTATTTTTACACTATGTTGCACTAATCTTGTGTTTTATTGTGCACTTGGTTGGGTTCATGTTCATGTTCATGTTGAAACATTACAGGCAGGGCAGGGGCTATATATGGGAGGTAAGTCATGCTTCTTCTTCAATTCAGTTTATTTTTGTAACGCCTGAAATCACAACAGTGGTTGCCTCAAAGGGCGACTGTCAGAACAGATAAAACAATGTTCATAAGGACTTGGCAATGTCCCAGAATCCCGTGTCCTTAGACAAATGCCCCCTCTTGAGTACGAAACCAAAACAAAATATGAACACTGTACATTCTGAAGAAGTCACATGTTATGGCAGCACTGGAAATGCACAGTGGGTTGGCCTCCACAGGCTTCACACAGGTTTTATAACACAACCAAAGGGTTGAGGAGTTCACTTCAGACCATTTCCGATCCAAAAGGTACCTCAAATGACCGGGCCAGACAGAAAGCACAGGAGCCACTAGAGGACATGGGGCTCTCATGGTCCCCTCATGGTCCCCTCATGGTCCCCTCATGGTCCCCTCATGGTCCCCTCATGGTCCCCTCATGGTCCCCTCATGAAGTCAGTTCTAGCCCTAACACTAGTGGTCAGCAGATCATTTTTTATAGCTCTGGTTGCTCTTATACTGCTTGTCCTTAAAACAAAGGAGCAGATAACTAACCTGATGTTGGCTGGTACTTCTCCAGCCAGCCCAGCTCTCTGAGGATACAATCTATTCTTTTTTTAGACCAGAATTTAATGGAGCATCATTAAGACAGAGGACAATAAACAGCATCGCTGGAAAAGGGAGGCAAATGAAACACTGAAACATGCCAATGGGACTAAACTGGGACAAGGGGCGATTTTACTCACCCACACCTGGAATACTACTGAAGAAGTTGGAATGCAGATGGCGCTGTTGTTCTGTCTCTAACAATAGGGAGACAGTACGAAAACAAAAACAGCCTGCTAGATAGGACACAACACATCACGTCAAAACTGTCAGCAGTCAGACAGTTTGGGAAAATAAATCTTAAAAAAGGAGAAGCCACCTCTGCAGGCTTCATGTCACCTCATGCCACCAGTGATACGGCGCCCACCTGAAGGCCAAGCTATAGTGAAAACATGTCTGCAAATGGCTGAGGGGAACTGGACAAACAAACCTAAACAATGTTCCAAACCTTTCACAGGTTTGGCACCAAACTCCATAAAGAGTTCCTTCACTCTTTAATAAGCAGAGAATAGATAACCTCCTGAGACCTGGACTTCTGTATTACACATCATATCTCTCACTCTCTGCCTCGACTTCATAGGTTTTCAACAAAGGTACAAGCTTAATATTTATATTTAAAATGTTATTGCTATAATCAATGATTTTGTAAAGGGGGCTGTGAGTTTTCACAATCCGCTTAATTACATTCACCAGGAAAATGACTAATGTCATAATACTGTGTCATTTCATATTCAAATATAGACATTCTAATAACATTGCAGATATGTATTCATGGACTTGAATCAATTGTGTCAAAGACTAATAATATTTGTATCACTTGGCATTACAACAAAAACAATAATCGAAAAAAAATGACTATTGACATTGACAGTGCAACGTATCGTGATGTGCACACAAAAACAGCAGCAAGATTAGTAAATAATGACGCTTTGGACACGCCATTTATATACATCTTTACTCATTCCTCAATTAATTTAAAATCTATTTAAAGTGATAAAACATGGAAATGTGGTTTCAGAGGTAGTCATTTTTTTAATCAAGAGGTTTCAACTTCCACTTGAAAGTCACTTTTAGTCGTTGGATCTCTTCTGAATGGATGAGGGATTACTGCGATTTAAAATAGTAACATAAATCCTCTTTGTGTACTTTTGTGAGGTTCTTTATTGAAATTATGCAACATTTGGAAATCATTTTGTGCATTTTTCCTCTGCGTAATGTAGTTCAAGATTGCTTTATATGTGAGTTGTTTGGGTGGGGACAAGGCATAGAAACTCTGTAAAAATATATCGTTTTAAATGAGCATTTAGAAAAGAAAGAAAATGACTAATTAAATGAACGTGTACTGTAGTGCAAGGCTCTATATTCTGCTGCACCATATCCAGACAAAACCCAAAGATCAGACTATTTAGATGAATGTGTTTAGATATTGCTTAAAAATGTATAACATTTTTGACCAATTGATGAATTTTTACATTTCTGTGGAGCTTTCCATAAGGAAAAAAATCACAAAAGAGCATTGAAATGCTGTTGCGCACTACACTGCACATGCCACAAATTAAAACGTATTAAAATGTGGTATCAAATAAAATGTTTTTGTTTTACAAGCAAATGACCACTAGATGTCACTCTCTGCTCAGTTTATCTGCGTAAATGACTCTCAATGTAAACGTAGACCTGTGATGGATACAACACATCTGCAGTCAGTACTGGTATTAATAAAAACAATGTTTTAACATTTTACACTGCAACAACTCTAAAATGAATAAATTAGGAATCATATAGAAAAGTGATTTTTCTCTAATTCACAAAAAACAGAAACCAGCGTTGCTTATAAAGTGTACCTAAGTAACTATTATAAGCAAAGTCATAAACGATGAAGTTATAGTTTGTTGTGCAGATGTGTCATTCTGACAATAAGAAGGATGAAGTCTAAGAAAAGTGATTGTCAAGAAAATTATAAATCATAAACGTGCATCTTCCTCCCACTGGGGGTGTTGGGTAAAAAACAAAAACAAAAAGTAACCACAAATACAAATGAATGATTTAGATAGTCCTATTTTATTTTGACCCAATGCAAATAAGTTGAACAAAATTCATAGAAGGGGAAAGAAATCATCTAAAAAGTAGTGGAAACTAGTTGCACAAGGGAGTCAGCAGCGGGTCACACAGGAGTCAGCAGAGTATTTATGGTAGTACTACACGCTGAAATGTAGAGGGAACTCCACACAAGGAAATGCCACAAGACAAGCACACCGTAACTACTACAGCTACTTACTATTTCTAGCATTCTGCTGCTTTGAAAGTCCTGTGGCTCTATGACATTTAGGTCTAGTATTAGCTTGCCTGATGCTAACTGTGCCTCAGCTGAAGAAAACTCTGTGAAACTGCAAAGAGATGGACATCTTCAAACACCATCTGACCACCGGCCCAGGCAGGCTCCACAGCCAGACCATATCTGTTCATCTTTAATCCTATAGAAGATATTATTTTATGTTTCAGATGTTTCTAGATGGATGAATAGTAGAATAACAACACAGTGAGACGTGCCTTCTTCAAAGTCAAAGCGTTACCATCTTTTGAATCCATTTACAAAAAAGTTGCATTTTAGGTTAATCTTGTGTTAGAGACGTAAACCAGCGATCTCTGACATTTTCTGACCAGTGCTATATCCTTTTTTTTGAGGGACTGGTGGCAGGAGGCGGGGCCCTTAACCACAGTGCAAAATGTGCTAACCCTTAAGTCACAAAAATATTGGCTTGATTGGTCATCAGAATAAAAAGGGACTTAAGGTTAAACTATAAAACAGAATATAAAATATATTTAACATTTTCCTTTTGGGCCTGATAGAGGATGGTTCACAGCCCAGATTTGGCCCTCGGGCCGGTGGTCAGGGATCCCTGATTTAAACAACTATTTTATGCGGCTTCCTTGTGACTTTCTTTGTTTATGACTTCCAAATATCTAATCAAGTTACACTAAAGTTGAATGTTTTAGAGCGTGCAATATACGTGCACAAATGTATGTAAGAAAGAAAGTTACAGAAATACATACCTGCAAAACATTTCCAGCAAATATCAATATGAAACACAAAGAGTGTGTAATGACGTATTTATGTTAGAAATATCAAATAAAAATGGTTAAAAATGTTAGGGAAGCTCAGGATAATCCCAATCTTTTATTGTGGTGAACTTCAATCGTTATTATCCCAAAGCAGAATGTATGTGTCCTATAGAGCCAGATAACCACTCAAACTGGGCACTTTAAGAGTTTGACAGGAAGGACATTGGATTACTAATTCGTGATCATTGAATTGATTTGCTCTGAGGGGCTGTAAATGATCAGACTGGCTCTGTGGAATGTTCTTCCAATAAACACTGCATTCTATTTGTCTATGGCGACCTCTTTCATGCATTACACCACTTTTCAGAAAGATCCTATTATGTAATCTTTGGGTTTTGTACTTTGGACACACAAGGCCTGCATGGCATGTTTATTTACAGCACTTTACTGTTTTACTGACTGCTTACCTTTAATAAGACTTGGAACATTAATATTAGGTTTGTATAACATCAAAATGCTTGAATTTGTCCAATTTTACAGTAGAAAGTACCACATTTTGTTGTTTGGACCAACAAAAATTGGTCTGAGGGCCGCATTTGGCCGTAGTTTGGACATGTCTGGTCTAACTAGTTAAGATTAGATAAATAAAAATACATAAAATGATGTATTTTGGATTTAATATTCTGTGTTAATGACATAGGTCGAGGGATTCAGATTTAGAACCCAGCACTACTTCCTGTATTTTTCACCATCATTACACAAATTTCCACATGAATGATATAGAACTATGAGACATATTTCACAGGGACTATCCAACCAAACCAAGTAGCCTAATTATAAAAACAGGAAAATGAAGTGAAATGACATTGGGCCTATGACTGCAATATTCTTATGACCTTCCCATTTGAATAATAGTTTTAACATTGGTCATAATAACGAACACATTTAATAAGCAACAACATGATATATGGAGGTTAAAAACACAAAAAAGAGCTTCTGGGATTATGCGCTGACATATGCTGGAGAGGGAAAGCCTTTTGAGCAATGAAAAGAGAGACGCATTCTTATTTTTAGCACTTTAAAAAGCAAGCGTTACAAAGTGCTGCACACTCAGCATCGTAACAATAATGCAGATAGCCCTTGACACTAGGGCGGGGAATAATGTTCTACAATTAGCTGTCATCGTGGCGCATTGTATTGCTCCTAAAGTCGACACTTTCCAAGGGCATCCGGTGTTCTCAGAGAGGGAGCTCGTATACAGACTACAGCAGCCGACGGGCTTCTCCAGCGAACAACTATTATATTTTTGCACATATTTGGAGTTCTATTATCACACACCACACACTAACTCATATACACTGACCTTATACCAACGGGTTCCCGAGCGTTCTGTCAGAATTACAGCGCCCTTACAGTGACAGCTAACTGTAATGGAAATAGATGAACCTATTTGCTTAATTATTTCTTATACAGAGCACATTTCCAAGGTGTTTGAGCATGTCTTGGATCGACACAAGACAAGAAACAATTGTGTTATTCAATAGTTCTTCTTTTCAAAATCGATACTCTGGCGTTTGAAATTGTTTAAAATATCTTGCATCTCCAAAAATGTTCTTATGAGGAGTTCCTGGTCTTTTATTTTACGGTAGCATGGTGAGAAGATGGAAATAACATGGTAACTGGGAGATAGTTGGATACATGCGTTTGAGAGGTGGGCAATGAGGTGGGCAAAAGATTTTTAATATCGATGCAAAATTAGAATATGAAGTAGATTGTTTATAGTAGAAGAGTAGATGAAAAAATAAAAGAAGTGCAAAAATTATGATGGAAATGTGTGAGATACTTTTCCTGCTCATCGAATTTGATCAGATTATTGTTATACGGAAACTGATAGGTACTAATTTTTTGCCAAAATCACCACCACTACTGTTTCAATATTATTACCAAGAAAATACTCTGGTCATTTATTTATTTTCTGGCGATCACTCGTTCTGAAGGTATTTGGCTTTTGCCGCTTTCCAGATCCCTGCACATTTAATCAGAAGCTGCAGGAAAAAAAAAAAATTTAAACACATTTGACACTTCGTTACTCATTTACATCCATAACCCATCTCTAATAGTCAATTGATCAAATATTTACACCTTCATGGTTGGACAGGTCGTGTTATTCCCGCTCCCGTTGTCGCTGTCCTTGCTCTTGACATGTGACTTATTAAAGAGACACTGTCCTCTGCCTCGTCTCCAGGTGTCCCCCGCTCGCTTCACACATGAATAAATAAGGCTCGGAGGTGCTTAAGGGAACATCGTCGTGACAGCCAAACACAGCCACGGCACTTGAGCCAAATCGACTTTCCTCATGAATAATAATAACAGGTGGGAAGATAATTTAAAGGTAAGCTCGTGAAGAACAAATCAAACGACAGGCGACTTACACCTTTCGGGGCAAATGGAAGGGCATTGGGGCTTTTCAACAGAGATTTGGTGTTCCTATACTTATTGTGACATTTTGGGAATGAACTGCCCTATCTGTGAGTTTCAGAGTCATGGAAAAATAGGTCAGCTGGCATAACAAAATATTGTATGGGAAAATAATGGAGTCTGTAAACAAACTGCCAACACTATTCCTTTTCTCTACTAGTTTATACGTTTTAACACTTTGCAGTATCCCAAGTGTCTACAAATGACTGTATTCTTTTTTCTTATTGGTCTAAATGCTCCTTAAAATGGCGGGCATGTCATGAAAAGTCAACGTTTGGGTTTATCTACGACTATGACTGTCCAGCGACCAATATTTCACCCCTCAGATTTGAAAGCCTTCGCTCACTTTTAGTTATTCTATTCCGAAAGGAAAATACTCCAGAGTTTAGCATTCAAGCTCTAGCATTATCTGTGGCTCTTTTTCCTGTTGTATGATTTTAGCACAGACACCATAAAGCCGTTGTCATGTCACCCAGAGAAAGGTTGCACTGTTTATTTGTTGGCGCACATCTGATTTTCTTTTGAAAATCATGTTGACTTGATCGTTTTAGCCTGCCTGCTTTCACAATGTCAAATTTGTCACGGTACTTTTAGTGTTTTGTAACTTATGTCCGTTGTTTGTTTATGTGGTTGTTCTTGATGTTTGGTTGTGCACTTTGAGCCTTTTTTGCACATTTCTAACGGCAAATGGCAAATAAACTAAACTAAACAACAATCAAATCATTCTACTTCATGTAATCTAATATTTTAGTCTTTTTTCTAGTTCTCCATTGAAGTGAATGATGTTCCCACTGAAATAAAAGTCGGTGGGGTGAATCACCATAGCTACAAAACAAATAAATTACACCATGCAATTTTTATTTGCCTTGTTTTGGTTTTTTTTTTTTTGTCAAATCAGTTGTTTTCAGTTGACAAAATAAGAAAAAAAAAAATCTGATATCACTTTTTCTTATTTCATTTCTAACAATAATACTCCCAAACCGCTGTTATTTGTTTCCTCTCAAATCTGCCACTTGGTCTCAAATCAGTTGAAATCCCAGTCAGATTTCCATTTGTCTCGACCTTTTCTGTGATTACATCAGAATTCCCAGTGGAGAGCTGACATTTCCTGGTCCTGGAGCATTCATCACCGTGCACATATTACAGGGGTTCAGAGGTGCGAGCAGGTGAGGGGACGGTGCGCACGGTAAAGGTCCAAACATCTCCACTGAGTACCTTAACGTGAACAAAAGGTGACAGAGAGAGCAGGGACCTAAACCAAGCCATAGGACACGTGTATAAGGGAAATGAAGTCTTTTATTTCAGCCAAATACTAAAAATGAATCCCTTTAGAGATGTGAGGTTCTATCCCACACTTTTGTCCAACTGTAGTCATGATTTATTTATTCATTCTTTAATACTGCACACTATTGTCAAGATGTTTTAGAGTTTAGTGCATTTTCTTAATGATGAAAAATCCATTCGTCCGTTTCGTCGTCGCTGATATCAAATCCCGCTCTCGACACAGACTCCTTTTTGCAGAGCAGTCGGATCCGCTGGCCTGAAGGTCGGCGGTTCGATCCCAGCTGCCTCTGATGAGTGTCCATGGGCGAGACACTTTTACCCGCCTGCGTACACCGGTGTGTGAACGTGTGTTTGAACGTCTGAGTGACGACAAGCGCTGCGTGAATTTGACCTTTTTTGATTT
The DNA here is from genome assembly GCA_015082035.1 of Chaenogobius annularis. Lineage (NCBI taxonomy): Eukaryota > Metazoa > Chordata > Actinopteri > Gobiiformes > Gobiidae > Chaenogobius > Chaenogobius annularis. Next base: position 1,657,908 of record BJKM01000011.1, on the reverse strand, counting down.
TGAGCACTCCATAAAACAGGTGATTTTAAACCTATTTTATATTTTGTATCTGCATTTAAAACATTACACGTTGCCTAAAAAAGCTTTACACGCACAACTTAATTTGGTATTGTATAATTATGCAAGCAAGCCCCGGAATTGAATCCAACAATTAGGTCTGTATCGATTGCTGAAATATTTGTCATATTTGTGTTAGCTTCCATATTCTCCTTTTTCTTTCAATGTTTGCAATTCATTTCTTTTGTAAATCAGAAATCAAAGGAAAAAAGCCCTTTGAAACCTTGTCTACTATGGACCGCTCCTGATGAATGAGGTATTACACTGATAGTATGCAAAGACCATGGTGTACTCGATGCAGTTTAGTCTATGTCCTCAGATGCCTCGCTTTCCTCACGCTTGCTCCGAAGCCAAACGAATTCAGTGATGCTTGCAAAGTGAGTGTACCTGTGCTGTAAGACCTGGGCTCGGGCTGCGATACCACGAGCCTGGCTTATTGTATTATGCCCACAGTGGTGGAGATAAGACGAGAGCGGCTTGAAAAAATCCTGCTGTTTGGGCTTCTTTCTCATATTCAGAATTCATATTAAGTTATAGTTCGATAACAGTGGGGAGTGCGGCGTCTCCAAAGTGCTCATTTAGCCTGCAGTGCGTCTGTGCGGCAGAGGTCGCAGACTTTTTCTCCAAGACAGACCTCTGAGAAATCATGCACAGCCATGAGCTCATAATGGAGAGACTAGGGCCAGCTGCATGAGGTTAGAAAACTTCAATTCCAGACCTGAGGCATATCACTCAAAAAGGAAAATGACCCAAAACAAATACAATATCGAAACAGTTTGCTTTGGATCAACACCAAACGTAAATACTGACATCACTTTTTTGTATTACGAATGTATTTATTTTGAATTACCATACAGTACATATACTGCATCCAGATGGTAATTCACATACTATTTGCAAAAGCATCTATTGGGGTGAAAAATAGGTTTGGTTTTGTTTCATTTTTTAAGACTCAGGTTACAGCTCTTTTAATGCACCTTTAATTACATTCCATTTTATGATGTTGTATCTGTAAATCTGATCATTTCCATTCTTCATTTCTACACTGAAAACTCTAAAATAAACAAAAACTCTAAAATGTATAAAGTATTTGGGCCATATGGAGTAACTTTGGTAAAGCAGAGTCCTACAGTATTTTTTCTCTCATTTCAAGTCTCAGTTCTCAAGAGGTTGGGGCTAACCTTTTCTTTTGAATATTCATTTGTTTATTCCAATGCCAAATTCCTATAGCTTCCTAGACTATTATTATTATTACCTAAAAATTCAGATTCAGACCTGTAACGCTCAAGGATCAGCCATGAGGAGAGATGGGCCTCCTTAAAGAGCTGATCATTTACTGTTGACACCGGAGTTGCTGCAAACTGCTCCTCTGTCCGACCAAAGCAGGAGAAAACTACACTGTACATGTGGCTGTCGTGTCCTTGTGCTTAAACATATTGGCTCTGCACTGCAGAGAATAGAGTGACTGAAAGAGAAAACTGCCTCTGGTTCTGAAACTGCACAGGGAAGGCTGACAGCAAGGTCACCAGAGACTCTCCGAGGTGCAGGAACATTTCAGACTAATAGAAAAAGGAAAGAAATATGATTTATCGACTTGGAATGACTTCGTTAAATTATAAATAGTACTGAAGTGTACAATAAGGCTGTCCTCATTTGACCAATTTTATGGCAAATGTTTGAGAAGTGGTAAACATGTTTTTCAGACTGATTTCATGGAGTCTGTGTCCTGGGGATCATTCTCAACATATTGACCCACCATCCTGTGGTTTAGTGCTTGACTCATCTCCCATGAACGCAATTATTAACTGAATGCAATGCTTTGCTTGCCCTTATCTTCAGTCGGATCTTTGGAAATTTGTTTTCAATAACTCCAAGATTCGATAAATACAGTCGGCAACGCTTCATAGTGCGGTGAAAACTCTCAGTTCTCTCGATCTATTAAGAAAAAGTCATTTCCCGGTCAAATCCGGTGTATTTTAAGAAATGACAATGAAAATTCCAGTTGAGAATCACAATTGAGGCTTGACACTGCCGCCATGACTGCTTGACAATGCCAGATCTTGTCAGCTCTCTGGACTGCTATGGTAGCAGGAGTGGTAAACAGGGCCTGGTTAGTGCTTGGATGGGAGACTGCTGGAACACCACAGTGAGAGGGCGCTAGAGGAAATGTTGTGTCCTTGGGCAAGGCACTTCACCCACACTGCCTAGTAAAGGGCTATGAATGCCTTGAAAGTGGAAAAGTACACAATAACAAAATACATCTATTAACAGACATTGTTGTACACTAGAAAAGTATAAACAGATTGTTCTGTAGATAATGTGGCAGTATTAGCTCAGTCATGTGAGCAAGTCACATGACAGACATTTTAAAGGTCACAGGTGAACTGATTCACTTCCTCTTTTTTTGATTGAATATATGTTGTTTTATTATTGCTCAGTGTTTATGTTGCACCTTAAGGCCGAGACAAGTTCCTACGTTTTTGAATTTTGTTCATTGACAATGGCAATAAACTCTTTCTGATTCTGATTCTGATTCTGATTCCTGAGCACATGGTGGTTTCTGGCGAGCCAAACAATTGTAACTTTTGTAATGTTTAAACCCTTTGAGAAAATTACTCATTTGTAATTTTGAATTATACATTTTAAAGGGTCTTAACAGTCCAATGTTTTAATGGTATGCTTTTATCTTTGATTTTATGATGGATGTAATGAAACTGTTACTAGCTGCACTGTGCTTACAGGCTCAGTGCTGTTTGCCGTTTCTTATAGTTTATTGTGTACATTTTACACGTATTATCTAAGAGCCCTGCAGTTGGTGTAGGTCTTTAGGTTGCTGGGGAGGATTGGGGCACACTTTAGTGCGTGACTTTATTTATAGTTATTGGTGATGGTGGCACTTGTTGTTGGGTGTTTTCTGTTATGAAAATGGATTTGTTTGTTTTAATCTTGTTTCTTTGTCACTAGTAGCATGCCTCTCTCTCCCCAGCTTCAGAGCGGAGCCTCATCAATGCAGTACCACCAGTTCATCTCAACTCAACTTTCAATGGTTTTCTATTGTAAATAAAAGCTGCCTTAAGGCTGTTGGACCCACACTGACTTGCTTTATTAGAGCATGCTTGCGATTCTTGAACACCTAGCTAGTGTTACAAGAAAAACAACACAGGCGGCCAGTCTGGGATTGCAATCGCATTTAGCCCCAAGCTTCCATAGAATTCTTGGAAATGTATTCAACTTTGGTCCATTGGACCACTTTATGTCTTTGCGTCTGTATTTGGTACAATATAACTTTTAAAACATAGTTCTACTTTATGTAATTTTCAACTTTATTTTCTTCACAACTGCCACTTGACCATTGTCAAACAATATGATACATATTGAACACAGGTATTATCCCACCAAACAAAGTAATATTATAAAAAGCATGAAAACCTGCCATCGGCACTTGATATTTTAAAATGGAAGCAGTATATAGGACTGATTCCCTGCTATTGTTATTAAACCTGCTCTATACTCTCAAGATGTTCTTTGTGAAGTACTGGCAGAGCGTTCTCTTATCCCAGCTGTGCACCTCAGCATGTACTGCAATGGATAGAGCCATCTTTTGTCCGGCTTACATTCAGATCAGGCTAATTAGGCTAATCACTTGGGTTCACTGGGCTTTCTTCATTAGACTGCAGCACCTGTGGGACATTTCACACCCTTTGATTTTGCACAATGTAAAAGGGAAAAGGTCTAAGGGGAAAGAAACACTGAGCCTATGAGAATTTCAACAATAATTACCTCCGCCTACAGGTTTTCGGTTGCACAACAGGATGCGTCTATATTGCCCGACTGTATGAAATGTTTAGAAGAAGGAGTCTTATCACAGTCAATGCAGGGCCTCAATGGTCTAACGGCTCATAGCACCTTCTAAAACTGTCCCGTGATGAATGGTCCCAATTATGGCCGTGACCTTTCAGTGTCGCTCCCTGCTCGCTTTGCTCACAATGTTTACAGCCTCCTCCAATCCGCTCCCTTTCAAAGTCCAGAGAACACATTCGTTGTAGCCCAAAGATGGAAAGGGTTTTTATGCAATATAAAAAGGCTGTATGAAGTGAAAGTTTGTGAAATGGTCTGCGTTTAAGTGAAGCTCGGTCATATCAACAAGACAATGATTGTGATTGTATTACCAAGAAGAAAATGAACATATAGGTATTGAAATTGGCACATTTAACACATGGCCTGATTCCCCTTGTCAAAGCGCGAACAATCGGAAAGAACTCAGATTACATTTTAATTGATTTGATAGTTCCATAAATCTGAATATGATCAGATTTTTTCGCAAATAAACTGACATTTTTAGCATTTCACGTTTTGTGGAAATGTTTCTATATCACAATTTGTAAATCAGGTTAAAGTCTATTCAACTGATACTGTACATGCAAAGTAGACTCATGCCGGGTTTACACCTAATGCGAGCTGGTTGCGGTTCCCCAAGAAATGTAGAATCATTGAAACTGATGCAAGCTAGATACTTGAACTCCTCCAATTGCCACCTTTCTGAGGTCGAGAACCATGGCCTCGGATTTGGAGGTGCTGATTGTCATCCCAGCCGCTTCACTCTCAACTGCAAACCGTCCTAGTGCATGTTTCAGGCTCTAGTTTGATGAAGCCAACAATATCATCTACAAACAGAGATGAGATCCTGTCGTCCTCAAACTGGGCATCTTCTGACCTCTGACTCCGCCTGGAAATTGTGCCCATGAAAACAATGAACAGAACCAATGACAAAGGGCAGTAATGAGTTTCCTCCACAGAATAATGTGGTGTACCTCTTACGATGTGGAAGAAGGCAGCCTTTCTCTACAAATATCGGTGTTATTTAAGTTTTGCCAATTGCATTTTTCCATGTACATCTCATGCCATACTTACATTTGAGTACATTTGCACATTCGGCTGACAACTTCAGATCTTTTTTGTAAAGTTACAGTGGCCTCTGGTTGCATCTTACCCATCACATCCTCTCTATCCCTCCTAACTTTCCCCTGCCTGTGTGTGAACATTTGTAGTGGCTCCTCCTGGCTATAGAAGACAGATGTGTGATAGCCTGCATTTTCTTGGGCGAAGACGGCGAATTGTTTCGATTGGGGTCATGCTGGCTCTTCCTTTCCCTGATGCAAGAAGGGAGACAAGGTTTTGCAGTAAATAATGGATAGGTGTGTGAAGATCGATTACGTATCACAAGCATCTTAATGGGGCTGTCTGTTTGAACAAGACAGAATGGAGTCACATAAACCTGATCAGATGCCCTTTGTGTTCTCACTTCGATTGTCAGATAAGAGTGAGGTTTACCAATAATCTGGCTTCACAGAGGTAAAGGAGTGGTTGGGAATATTCCTTGGCCCAAAAAGTGGAGGGTCTTTTATAGTTTGCATGCTCTTCTTATGTCCTCAGGGGCCTACAGTTTACTAGAAAGCACAAAACACGCACAGTTGACCGATCATCTAGCATGATAGTATGGCCCTAGCTCAGTATCTTCAGATGGATCCTACTGCGTGGTACTACTGTGCTGGGTGCCCACTGCTCCTGATTAGTTGCTCCAGTCGCACAGGTTGAACTGGGTGAAATCAAAAGGACAAATATCTCAACAGGGAATAGACATTGTAGACTTTGTTTGATACCTTATTGTAGCTTTTGGTCACCTTGAGGTTAGTATTTTCTTACTTAAAGGTGCTGTACCTGATTTAGACCTTCTTAAATCAGGAAAAATGGAAAGTTATTACCAAATACATTCTGAGCATTCAAAATGGTCACCACGATGAGTTTATAAGCACGCCTTTCTCAACTATTCAGGCTAGTGTGAAGTTTAGCATCATGGTATAAAGCTAACGAGACATTATCATGCTAAGTGCACTTCCTGCTTCAAAAATAATAATAAAACGCTATATGATTAGACGCAAACAGCACACAGCGGTCTCAGCTACTTTTACAATAATGTAATTTACTTCATTGAACAATATTACAATCAAGAGGCATATTTTCAAGGTGCAATTACAACAGCACCACAAGCTGTGATTGACTGACAAGATCATTTCATTCAGTAAGCGTATATCATAGCCTGTTGAATTTCTCATAGTCAGACCTGTATTTTAGTGTCGTAGCTTGACATGTATTTTGGCTGCACTCTGCCACCCGCCTTCCTCATAAGTAACACCAGTAACACTTCTGAGGAAGGCGGGAGAGTGACGCCGAAACATGTCAAGATGCACCTTTAAAATACAGGTCTGATTCATAGGAAATTCAAAAGACTGTTAAAATGTGAAGACATAATGAACCTTCTATGTGGGCTATTCACTCCTGTACACTGATGAAACAGGCAAAGGAACTGGAAAGAGGGTGCAAGCTGCTCACGAATCTTCTAAAAAAAATATGGGGAATCTGTGTAAGCAAGATGAGTGATAGTGACAGTTAATGAAGAATGGACTGAGGCCTGTACAATCAGGCTCCTCCCTGGAGAAATCCCAGTGATAAATATCAGAGTTCTGTGATCTACAGGAGGTCATGTGCTCAAAATAAACACATACCATGAGATATCGCTACGCTACGCTGCAGCTGTTAAGTGATTTCTTATTAACGTCTTATCTGATTATTGCACATCTCTCAAGTGCATCTGGTGTTACTGTGAAGTACTCAACATGGCAATACATTTGTTTGACCTTGAGGTTTAAGGTTGATTAAGAGGATGGTATCAAACTTTTATTGTGACCTCTTGGCTATAGTATTTCTTATGCATGTCGGTGTGAATAAATACATGATAAGTAATAATATGAAATAATACTACCATTCTTTTTTGGGTGAATATTCCAATCGGATATAGTCTGCAAAGAGAGTGCTTTCCCACATTCTTACGACCCAGAGACTGGCTGGAGTAGGTGCATGTTGTCCTCTATTGTCAAATACAGGAATTGGAAAATATTTGAATTGGCTAATTAGTTGCACTTTATTTGAACTTCTATTAGCAATTATACATTAGAGGCGCCATAGTGGCTGGCACTTTTGCGTCACAGAAAGAAAGTTTGACACTGTGTTGAGGTGAGCTGTCTGGATCTTGCATGTGCTTCTGCATCTGCGTGGGCCTCCTCCAGGTACTCTGCTTTTCCCATTCCACCTGCGGACAGTAAAACATATCTTACCCTTGAAAAACATAAGGGCACTGACCGATTTCAAATGTCAAGTGAGATTCAAGCGTTGTGGTTTTAATTTTTTTCATAACCAGATTCAGCATCAAGAATGCTCCAAGATGTTTGAATCCAATCCAACTTCATTTATCGAGCACAGTCGATCAAAGGAATGATCAAGGGGCTCCTTGTCAGGCACTCAATTCAATTCAACTTAATTCAATTTATTTTTCCACTGCATCGTGTATACGCTGGTCTTGTTTGATCATCATTGAGCTCAATAATCTCCTTGAGACTTCCGTGTGCACACGTGTCCACATTTGTGCACAGCAGCAGACTCTCAGTGGACAGGCCTCTGCCGCTGACACTGGCCAAAAACTACATTGTGTATGTCATGTGGGATGATTCTAAGCATTTATCACTGATAAAGACATGCTGCCATCAGTGCCCCCCAGTCAGACCCAAAGGCAAATTATCTCTCATTACCACTAAGCCTTTCGACTAATCAGCCCTGCGAAGCAACTTCTGCTGTGATTTTGGGCTTTACAAAAATAATTCAATTGAATTTGGCGTTAATGAACACACATCATAAACATTGTCCGCATTCACTCTCATTCATACACTGACGCAACGTAAAGTTACAGGTCCAGGGTCTCATCTATGAAGCTTGTGTACGTACACAAATGTTATGTATGTGACTTTCCATGTTAGGTTTGTGATGTATAAAACGTCCAGTCCAAAAACCCTGAATTTTGCACGCCAGGGCTTTCTGAGATGAGGTAGAAGGTGATCTGAGCTCACAAAGATGAGAAGTGTTTGAGTTTTGTCCAAATGTACACTTTTAGTAAGAATTCCATGTAGAGTTTTATACACGAGACACCAGATCTGTGGAGAGGCACCTGCTCTCTCAGTAAGAATGCCTGGTATTTTTTTTATCTCCATGAAGATGACATCATTTCATTGTAATTGTACTAATATGACACAATGACTTAATCATTTATTGTTGTAAATAATAACAACTGAGCTGCTGTGTGTTGTGCATGCAGATCTTGCAGTGTCTCCGCGGAGGCTCGCTGCCTAGCATCCACCTCATGCAGCCTGTGGGGATTAGCATGCTGCACTAAGATTCTCTACACACATCCACACACACACATCCACACACATCCACACACGACTCCTGAGCCCAGGTGATAGCAGCAACACCGCACAAGCTTTTTACACAGGATAAAGTGGTAGTTTATGAAAGTACAAGCTGGACTGAAGGCACCACCATCGACCTCCATGAATACAGTGAGTGCTTTTCAAACCTGCTGTGCTGTTTCTTTGTGATAGTTGAGACGGAGCGTGGGCGGGTCTATGTCAACAAAATGGCAATTACTTGTTTTTTCTTACATCTGCGCGTCGTGTGTTGGTGGATTGTTTTGAATAATGTCTACTTTCAAAAAACAATTGAGGGGTGCAAAGGGTGTTGGCTTGAAGTGCAGGTGAAGTTGCCGTTGGGATGTTGACAAAAAAAAAAAAAAAAAAAAAAGGCTGCTTTGAAATAATAATGTGTTTGTGGAAGTTGTGGAACTGGTTCGACTTTTGATATGTCTTGAGGAAAAGAGTCCAATTGCAAAACCAGGCATCTTCTCTTTGAAAACATGTCAAAAAGTAATATTCTTTTCGTCACCTGCTTACAGATACAGATATTATCAAGGAAAATAATGTCTGGTGGGTTTCATCAAAGAGGGATGGAATATTTTCATTGGCCTTTGAAAATACTGACAAAAAAATTGCGATGACAAAAATAACACTTTTACAAATTAGTTCGAGAAAACATGTAAGTGAATAGTTATGCCGCGCCATTTTTTGTTCGTTTTTTGTTTTTAGTCAAATTCCTATTATATTTCTGTTAAACAATTTTCACTCTGCAGAATTAGAAAATTGCATGCATGTTAATTTGTATGAGAATCAGATTGTATTTCTTTAAAAAAAAGTAGTTGCATCCAATTACTTCAGCTGAGGTAAACCTACAACATGTTTAGTTAAAGAAGAAATCTTAATAACTGAATTGCACTCAACTTAATTACAGCATACATAATTACTATAATTACAAAGACTGGTAGCGAACCGGCACCTTTCTTACTGTACAATATTTGTGTTTATAGCACTAGTTTTCTTTATTATATTGTTTGTATATTTGTATATGTTACTAAATAGAAAGAAAACGTGTCTTTGTGAGGTTCCGAAAAAAGATTACTTGGGCTCTGTATGTTAGTAATAGTGAGTTAGCAGTCGTAGTAGCAGAAAGTCCTTTGACAGTCCCAGAGAAAGCGCTAGCACTGTCAACCTCCTTAAATTAATCCTATTACTTTAATGCGTCTTTGTGCTAAACAATCACAAGCCGTGGACTTACGCGTAGTCAGTCGGTCAACGCACTCACACACACACACGCACACACGCACACACGCACATGCACGCACAACTCCAAGGACTGCCACACATAAGGAATCACTTTTGACAATTATAAAGAGATTCATCATTCCACGTAATGATGCTGCTCGCTGTCATGTTATTCCTGGCTGAAGGTGTGCATTTTTCATTTCTGCATATTTGTTCTTGAGAGCTGAAATGTTATGCTGTTGTTGCCGTCTTCTCTTTCACCTGACTCCTTCTTATTCTTTAAACCAGTGTTTCCCAACCAGGGGTACGAGGAAACGTTGGGGTACGCAAGCACTTACAGGGGTAAATTAAAAACGTACAAATGTTTTTAATTTAATACAACCGGTATCTGAATGGATGTTATTTTTAGTACATTTTGTATCTTTTTGTAGAATTACAACATTAAGGACATTAATATCTTTATCACAAGAACATTTGATATTTAATTATTGACAATTTACTACTACAGTAAACATAATTAGGGGGTACTGTAAGAGTGTGTGTGAGAGTAAGGTTGTGAAGCACTGATATTAAGCCCTCACTCTGCATCATACTCTTTTCAGCAGAGCAAAACCATATGAGTCTTTTTTCTCCTAACGGTACTGAATTACTTTTACTTTACTCTTAAAGCTGGGGGACAAGATTTTCACACAGCGAAACTATCTATTACATGACATAAAACAACAAAAACAAACCTATGCAAGGAAGGAAAAAAGACTAAATTTAAAAAAAAAAGAGCAGGGCAGGACCATAGAGAACTCAGGATAAGTAAAGGATTCAATTAGAAAGAAAATAAGTCCCATTTTGTCCAATGTTTATTTATTTTCAAATTGAGTCCGGTGGTTATTTTGTCTATGGTGCGGATGTCCGTTATGATGTCCGCCCCGTCCTTAATCATCGGAGCAGTTTGTGTCATCCATTTTTGTCTATGTCCATGGTGGGAGTTTTGAGGCCTAAATACATGAGTGGGATGGCGGTATCAAAAATAGTCTGTATTGCCTTTTTGTGCCCAACATTTCTGTGCAACAGGACAGTCCCAAAGCACATGGTAAGGATTTGCCTCCCGGCAACCACAGTTTCTCCAGCATTCAGCACCTCCATGTGCACTTTGACATGGTGTTATGAAACACATTTTTTCCAACAAAATTCCCTCCAAACATGGGTTTTTGTGGTCCTTCATTGTGATGTACATATATCTTCAAACTCCTCATCCACGAAAAAAACAAAATTTCCTTCCTTTTTCCATTTAATGTTAATATATTCATAAAATATCATCTGCGTAGCAGGCAATTTTATGTTCCATAAAACAGATTTTTTCAGACACCAAAGTGGAACGGAAGCTGACCACCCAAGCGAAGCCAATCAGAGCGCTGCTTTCAGCTTCTATTCCTGGGTTGACGAGACGTAAAATACATATAATAAATTATCATTATTACACATGGTGCAGCGGTCTCATTTTTGTTACTTAGAGTTCCTTTTACGATATAATCTTTGAGGGAAAACACAACATTTACACATTTACCATACTAATAAAATAAGTCAAGTACCCCAGCTTTAAGTAAGGCCTAAAACAAGAATTGCACATGCTTTTGCAGCTAGTTCAAAATAAAAAAAAGTTTGGACACTCTTTCATGAGTTGTAAACTTGCTTTACAACTTATTTACGTATTAAAAAATAAATAAAAACATCTAAATATAAATCACTTGCTTGATTGTTGTTTTGAAAAATGTTGGTCCTGCCCTTGCAGAAAGTTTGGGCAACACTTGACTGAAATTATAATTTGGCTGCTGCTGCTAATCTAAACAATGTGTTTTGATTTGAAGTGATTTTTGTGATTGCAGAACACTTGCAATTTGAATAGGGCACTAATGGCATAGGGTCCAGGCACTAATACAGGTTATAATCTATGCACAACAGGCCTGGCTTGCAAATCACACCTAATAATCAAAACAAACCTCAAATTGTAGTTATACTTGAGTAATTACGTACTTTTACTACTAATATGATTATCAATAAAGTGTCTAATACAAAAATAATGACATTCGTCCTTGCCCTGGCTTTTGTAAAACTGAATTTCCCTTTCACAACCGGGATTAAAATATGTTACAGACTACTCTCCCAGGAGTATCCGGGATACAGATGAATTGGGTTCTGAATGTTTTTGTCACTCTCCATCTTATCTATCATGTTATTGCTGAATAATTGTACTAACATCATTATGTCCTTGTTTGCCCGTCTCTGTCCAGCTGACTGTATATAGTATTTTGTACGTGTATTTTGAAAAACATGTTTTGGTCTTGGCTATTATCTGGAATATTCACATTGTTCTTCTTTCCTTTAATAAATACAAAAAATAAATCCACAAATCTTGACTTGTTCCATCTTCAAGTAAGAACATGCAGTCTGACTCCATTGAAAATGCCAGAAAGGTTAAAGTAAATGGGGTTTATGTTAGACTGGGTCACAATAAGTGGTCTGATTGTGCAGAATTACAGTGCAGGGAATAACTATAGGTCAATTACTGAGTACTCCAGTGGGTACTCAGCTGCTTTTCTCCCACACAATGGCTACAGAAGAGAACAATGGAAGACAGTGGCAGCAATCCGCCCTCTGTGGACCGGCTCTCGACCAGCTTCTCTGTTGTAGAAAAAGATAAAATACTTAATTTCTATTCCAGTCGCTTCTTAGGCTACGTCACACTGCAGCTCATATCCGATTATTTTTAAGTCCAGATGTGACCTGGATCTGATTTCCTTATGACAGTATGACAACAGTGGAGTAAGTAAAATGTACAGTTTACGGTGGATACTTTTTCCACTATATTTTTTTTAATGTTTTAGGAGTTATTTTTTCCATGATTCTGCCTAATAAGCACACGTGAAATTAACTACGAAAATTGAGACCTTACCTTTATTGACCAAAAATCTGAATCCCCACATTTAACAGTTCTTAAAAGATGTGTGAAATACTTTTACTTTTCACTCTTAAAGTACATTTTCAAGCAGGTGCTTCAATTCTTTTACTTTTTTTACTTTTAAGCCGATTTTTAGATAAATGTGTAATTGTTTTTCTCCTGTACTTTTACTTAAGTAATAAAATTGAGAACATCTTCAATGAACAGCCCAAATCTTATGTTTTTAAATGTGACTTTCATATGTGGCACGTCTGATTTGATCTTTTGCAATTAATATGACTTAAATACGCAATTAACCTGACTTCTACAGCCCTAAAATGCTGCAAGTGCAAACATTTTTCAGCGGGAACGGCAGGAATGAGACACAATTAAACAATAAAACACCTGCCAAACAAAACTAGTGCAAATAGAAACTGCCTATTTAAGGCGAAAGATAAAGATAACTCACAACTTCCGTTTTTTTCTCTGCAACATTAGGCCACCGTCTCTCCCAAAAGAAAATCTGATTTGGAAAATAAATCTGAACTGAGTGCCAAGACCTGCAGTGTGAACGTGGCTTTATAGTCTTTGTTGATGGGTTTTGAAGTATTTTCTCCACATTCACTGCTAAAAGTGTCAAGTAAAGTAAAGTTTCGACATAATTCAAACCTTTTCAAAATCCCTGGTACATTTTGACGACATTATAGAGTTGTTGGAAGCCATTTTAATTAATAAATATACGTTTTGCATAATACAGTACTTTAAATAATTGAGACCACTGGCAGAAAGCGTCAGTATGAATGAACACCAGCCTCTATTCAAAGAGGTTATTTATAGACTGTGCACTACAAAGCTGCTGTCAGGATCAGGTCTTGTTTAGCCACAGAAGGTGAGCGGATGTAAATAAGGACATATGATACGGCCTAGAGCTCTGTCAGTGTGTGTTTATTGCTCCTTTGGGGTTTAAGCACAACTAAACCGAGAGATGCGCTTTTTAATATTCGCTGTTTTCAATTTCCCTTGTTTCTTATCCTGACTTATACCTCCTATATGCACTACGTGTTGTCCAGTGTATTTCCATGTTCATCAAATATTGCTTTGTGTTGTCATTCTATCAGTTTTTCCAGTGTTGCGTTTTCGGCCCATGTGATGCCTTCTAATAAGACTAAAAGACCTTCTTATGAAAAGACTTTTAAATTTCAACTTCTAGATGTCTTTGGATAGTTTTACTTATGCTTTGAGACATAAACACAAATCATACAAAGAAGTGCCCTCCGATAAAGTATTGACCTCCTTCGTAAAGTCTTTTAGCGCAACTTGGCACAAACCTCATAGAGAGATAATAGGGCCAGAAGTACGGATGATGATAACGACGGTAGCTGGGCGACAGTAGCTCAGTTGGTAGAGCGCTTCACCCCATCTGAAGGTCGGCGGTTCACATCCCGCTCCTGAAATCAACATCATTGCAAGAGCTGTCAGATCACCGGGCTCACGGTGTCTGCTGTGCGTGAACGCGTGCGTGAATGCCTGCGTGAATGCGTGGTAATTTTATTTAGTTTTTGAGTAAACTAGATCTGACTGTAAATTGGTGTAAAAATTCAAATTTTGCCTATTTTTGTTGTCGTTAAAACTAGAATAAATCAGGCTTTGAATTAGATATTGAATTAGACAAATCCTTCTGTAGGTTCTGTCAAAATATTGTCAAGTACAAGATTGTACGTTTTGGTGTGTCTAGGTACTGAGCTTTATCTCTCTGTGGTAGAACAATGCATTTGGAGAAAACGGCTTTTAAAGTTAGACTGTAAATGTAAAGCATATAAATCTGTGGATGCATTAGCTGAACTAAATGCATGGGCACTAGTCAAATCCACAATGTGATAATATTATTTTTGCTGTGTTTAAATTCAAGTCTGCATGCATTATTAATATTGGTTCATTTGGTTTATTTTATACTATAGTGATTTTAAACTGTTTCCTAATGCATGCCCTTTTGATTCATATATGTGGTTTTTACTATTGCTCAGTGTTTTATGTTGCACCTTAATGCCAAAACAAATTCCTGTTTGTGAATTTTGTTCATTGACAAAACCTTTTTCTGATTCTTCTGATTCTGATTCTGATTCTGATTGAGGACCAGTTCATGGCAGATGTCTGATGTTTGCAGTACACAACAACATTCTCCTGCAGAAAAGCAATACATCTGAAATGTAATTCTTTTATTTATGATTTGAAAAAGCGCCTGGGCTTTGCTTTTCATCGATTTCCCAATTACGTCGCTATGAATCCATATGACCCCGCTGGCTCAACAAACAAATAACATTAAACCGGTGAATTGACCAATGTCCGCATGTGGAGCTGCAATTGTTATTAATGCCATCTGCCACTGAGAGACTGGAGACTTTAGCGTTTTGAAAGTCCATGTTGTTTCCCGGCAACAAAGGAACATTCAAGGGGGTGTTTGTGGCACCCATGGGACCATCCATCAAGCACTGAGCGGTGGACAGTGGGTTTGACTCTGGCCATACGTGCCCTAGCATGTAGCGTCTGTCTCTGTGTAGGAAATATGAGCTTCGCAGTTGGATTTATGATGCTTTCATAAATTAAAGCCAGAGAGGAGAGAAACAACTTTAAAATTTAGTGGGTGGAAAGATAAAAATGACAGGTTTTTTACCCATTTATCTGCAAAATATCTTCTATTAAGAATATGTTTTGAGTTGTGTGAACTATTATTAAATTACTCAAGAATTACACAGGAGGTACCACTGCTTTACAGCTGTTTGCCCTTTGCAACTTCTTGAATAGAGTGAATAGTTTCTATTAAAGGGCTTGCCTATTTCATACTTGTAAATGTGCTTTCTTGGTATTTTTATTAACATAAAAAAGACGCTAACTGAATGACTAAATGAGAAAAATATGAGAAGCATGGGCATGTCATATTGTAATCATAAAACATCACTGCTCCATCAACAGCCAATAAAGCGAAGCGTCCATGGAGATGGAGTGACGGACACAGAGGCACGAGATGCAAACACGGGTAATATCAAAGTTATGGTAAAGAGATAAAGTTAGACTGTAACATCTAAACTAGAAGTGCAACGCTCTGACCGTTTTGAACACTTTACTCTGCGCTAGGTCGTCAGCACACATCTTTTCGCTCTGTAGTTTTTAAAATCTCATGCGATTCTCCTCATGTCTGTTGCCTGCGATTTTTTAGTCTTTAAGGCTCGAGGCTTTAGTTGACCAAATATTCTAGTAGTCTACTCCTTTTGGATTATGATGATTTATAGGTACAAAGCAGACAGGAGAAAGCATAAAGTAAGTAAGATGGAGTTTTGGGAGTGAAAAGACAGTTTAATCTGCCTTTTCACTTATAAAAATAATGTTTGCTCCATGTCGCCAGAACCCACATTTTCAAAGCTTTTGCCAGTGCCACAGCTTTTGATCAATTAATCAATGCACAGGGAATGTCTTTAGTCAACCAGGAAGTTCTTTACTCTACCACAGCCCTAGAGTAGTGACAAGGGCAGAATTCAATTAAAGGAAATCTTTGGCACACTGAAACTGAGAGAAAAATGTGGTGAGACTGACAGCACCAACCGTCAGGTCCACTGCAGGATTACACAGAAGCTTCTCGTGTCCGTGTCTCCCTCTCCCTGCACCACCTCCCTCTATCCAGCTCCACTCACCTCACAAAAACATACAGTCAATTATTAGCTTTTGAATGGGAAAAGTTCCTCACAAAATCTTCAAATCTGGAAGGAATCATTTGTCTTAAACCCATGAAATCCCACTGTGGACACCAAGCAAACATTCATAGTAACCTGTAACCATTGCCCTTAGTCTGTTGTTATAGAATAATTATAAGTAATATGTATTATTTATTGTGAGCGATAGCATTGCCAGTGGTCCATAAACAGGCAGCAGTGATTAGGGAGTATGTGCGCATAACACATTAAAAATATCATGCATAATTTATCTCTCAGAAAAACAGTACAAAGCAATACAATCTGGGTGTTTGATACTGCAGTGATGAGACTGTGTAATGCTTGAGATCATCAGAATGTTTAGTGTGCCTGATGATAAATGTAGAAATGAAGATTTTAAGGTGGTAAATACTAAAGTTAGTGGATATTCTGACATTCGTGACTGATAACAAATGTGTTTACCAGTAGTGACCCAGCAGTTTATCGGTTTGTTCCACAACAATGTTATTTATTTTTTTACATACATAGGTTTGGACATCGGCTCGATAATACATATTCTTTTAAAAGTTAAAAAATAAGTTTGGGCAGCCCTTAAGCATTTTATTTGCTGATTGTCCAAAATCATTTGTATTTTTGAGAGCAGTGAGAAAAATCAAATTTAGCAACGTCTTAAAACCATGCAGGGAACATCTCATTTAAATACATTTCGGTTGATAAAAAATGAACTACAAACAACCATATATTATTAAATTATGCATTGTTAATAGTTCAATGCACTGAAGAACTGCATGAAAACACAATTCTTCTATATATTGTACTCAAAGTAAAACGTAATCCTCTAGTCTGACTTCTGATTGACAAATGGCTCTCTCGTCCTAAATTTATTCTCTTTTTTGTGCTGAGTACATTTTCTCCACCAATGGGCATAATGCTTTGTGGGTTGACAGTGTCCTTGGGTGTATTTCTCATTCTTTCTGGTGGGTTGATGCTATAATCTTATCATGGCCAGCCAAAGAAGGCCCTGGATCCCGCAGCTCATCACCAGCAGAAGATTACCTCTCTCCCAACCACATTGTCTCACTCTCTTTCACTCAAAGCTGATAAAAGTGACGGCGAAAAACATTCACGTGTCCTTGAAAGTGTTACGGAACCTAAACTATACAATATTATTCCTAAAATGTAAATAAAACAGAATTGCCCAGAAGGTCTACATTTCTTGCACACAAACCACAGACGAAATAGGATTGAAATCTGGAACCAAACCGTGATGACAAGAAGAAAATATCTTATATTGTGTAGTTGCGAAGCCTTTTGTTTTCGCAGATTGCACATAATCATTTGTATTTGTGAGCAGGGAGCAGCAGAGTGTGTTCTGTGATTAGCGTGCTCAGTCTTCAGACTATATGAGACAGACAGGCTCAAGTGTCCCAGATGAGTGGATTATAGATGGATGGGCTTTCCCTCTCTCTGACAAATGAAACACTTCAGTCTCCTTCCTCTCCATCATTTTAATCACTGTAGTTACTCTGAAGCTGCAAAATGTATTGTTTTTAATAAAAGGACATGCTGAAAAGTGTCAATTAAAGATACATTGCGTAACTTTTCTGGTGGAGAGCAGGACGCATGACTGTTGTCATGGAATGGTTTGCTTGGAATGTTGCAGTTTGGCATTAAATGTATCTTGCGTTTATTCCATTACTTGTTGAAAACCATGTATTCTTACTGTGATTCGCCACAAATTTTGTTTTAGTTTGAAATACGGATTTATTTATTTATTTGTGATCCATATTCAAATTGTTCTGATCCAAATACATTTTTTGCCTTTTCTGCATGTTGTTTTGGCATACATTTTTATTAGATTATATTTATTTGGGCATTAGAACACACATTTTACAGTAATTTTATGTATTGAATGTGTTTTAATTGATTGACATAACTTCATGCCGCAGTACATAACAATTTAGCCAAAAATAAACCAAAATAAAAGCTTTTTTTTCTCCTTTCTCCATAATTGGTTGTTTATATTGCATAGAGAAGCATATATAGAAAAACATGTGTTCTGACTGTGAGCGAGCTTGCAACCTGCTTGTCTCCTTGGAAATGTTGTCCTTTTAGTTATAAAATTCCACAGTATGGCATAAAATCTATCTATCTCCAAGGAGATTATTCAGAAATATGCTTTTAACTTCCTATTTTCAAGGCATCATGCGGGTATTTATTGTTGGATTGGTGTTGTGTTTGTAATTCCTGGAATTCCTTTTATTTTCTCTAAAATGTTTTACATTACTTTTGTAAAATAATAAACAGCATTTTTAGCCAAAATCTGAAATCTTGTTCTGAAATCAAATATTCCGACGTGAATACTAACTATGTACTAACATGGCTTTGTAAGGCCCTAGTTAGATTCACGGGCAACAGCAATTTGAACATTCAGTACCCCAATTTTAATTAAAAAATACTAGTCCTCATTAATTGTAGTTTTTATTTTTGTCACTGTCTGTAATCATAACCACTAAAGAGTACATTTATTTGACAAATTAATCTACATTTAGTCGACTTCACAAGCCAACGTGCTCTCTCTCAGAACCAGCAAATGTGAAAAATATTATTCAAAATGAAATGCTGGGAAAGTGTCATGAATTTAAATGTTCCTCATATGAGAAAAGGAAGGACTTAAAATTATATTATATCTGTCAAATGAAATCCACCTCCCCGCTTTCACTGGCTGTAGGCTCGTCTAGTTCCTGCGTGTGTGTTGCGTGTTTGTTTGCTCGCGTGCGTTTAGGGATGAGCGCTTGCCCTTTTTCCAGCTTTGATAGGTCAATCGGTTGATCCTCCCAGCGAGACGAGCTGCATGGCGGTGTTTGGCTGACCAGTGGAGAATGCCAGGGATGACAGACGAAAACATGGAGCACAGGAACACGTGAGGCGTCTTGAGGGGACAGACAACTGGAGAAAGGGATGTCGTTTGTCTCTTCTCTGACAGTAAATGGGTTCAATAAGAGCGAGCACACATTGGGACGAACCGGAACGTGCGAGAGGTTGAATGGTGTGTAAGTATTAAAGTGTATTTTGGAGATATTTTCATCTAAATCCGACTGAAATACATTTGAAAGATAACAGATAAGTCATGTAGTAACATTTCCTTGTATTTTTTTTTCATTCTGTTTACATAAAAGTTGTAATGGGTTTGGACAATTTATGGAGACGTGGTGGGTAATTTGTTTCTATATTACAGATTCTTTGTTGCCTGCAGTGCTCTCAGCTTTGACAAATTGCTTTCGTTACTGGTGTGCTCAGTTATGACACAATGAATTATGTGCAGAAAGTCGATTCCTTTTATGCTCATGACAGTTCCTGATTAAAGACTATTTTAGAAACACATTCTGATAACCTGAGTTTGAAATGCCACCCTTTTGTCAAATCCATAGGTAGCAGTTCGGAGTGACGGTCTAGGTTTCTAATTGACCGGTGTGTTAACCTCCAGGGCAGTACACTGAGGACAGTTATTGACTGAGATGTTAAGCATAGTCACTGAAAGTTGACATTTCCATCTTCCAAGTGGAGTGGAGTACTTAATAATCCTGATAAAGAGATTGTATTCTCCTCTCATGCGGATTGCCTCAAGGGTCAATCCTGGGGCCTTTCCGTTTCATTTCTATTGCTCTTTCCCTAATGAAAAAAAAGCAATAAACTGTACATCCATATAGGCATACTAGTAAATATAACTAGATACAGTGACAATTTCAAAGTGCCAGTGTCAGGACTTGCCATGTGTTTCCAAGTCTTGTGATGTATCCTCTACTCTATGGTTGATACAAAAGAGGCTGGGATGTTGGAGCCGATAGTTTCAAGTTGGCTCACACAATCAAGTTTAACTTGTAACATTAATGAAGATCATGACATGATGGGTGATAAAACCTGCAACGGACAAGGGGAAGTATGAAATATGTTAGGTATTAAGTTTAGTTGGCTCAAAGTGGTATTGAGAAATATGCATAACAGCCGAGTACCATTTTAAAACTGGCAAAAAATTGTAAACAAGAAATGGGAAACAACACAATTTAGTGTCACCAAAGTTCATACACTAGATCAAAATTTATTGCAAGTTGAATTAAAAAAATAGAAAACCATTTAAATAAATGATCAAATTATTCACTATCATTAGCACCAATGCCACAGGCCAATCAAATGCACCATGGAGCTGCAAATTCATTCTCTCACACCAACAAACAGAAATTTCACTGTCAAATCCTGATCTGATAGTGAGCTTGGTCATGAGCTTAGTTTATATGTTACCTGTTCTACATAACATATGTAATATTCATAATCTTGCACACACGTAATAAGATGAGATCTGTCCTGAGTGAAATGTACTGCTTACTGTGCCCTCAACACCACCATGTTATCATTAATATGCATATGAGGAGCTCTGTGACAAAAGGCCACGGCTAAGGCAATTTCATTTCCTAAGCTGGGGCTTGGAGGAGTTCATTTCAAATGCCCTCAAACCATATCTCTGTCTCGATTGCATTCGGTAGGCAACTTAATGGAGAAAAAACATTCCCCGTTGGCTTGCATTTAAGGAGTGAAAATGCAGCAAAATATAATTTATGAAATTGTGTAATTACAATACATGAGCCCGTTTGGTGTGCAATGCCCATCTAGAGGAGCAAATGGAAAAGATATAATTTGTTTAGCGTGTAGCTTTAGCGTGACTAAGGAAAAAAAATGGCTAGGAAGCCTGTGATATGAAACGCCTTTTAGACAAATGATAGGAGGCAAAACCAGGACATTCTATTCAATCTCTGTGCAGTATTTAAGATCTGGCATAGTCCAAGAACATAAAGGATTATGTTTCCAATTCTATAGGCTACTGTTTGGGTTTGACAGAGCTGTGGGATTGAATTGGCAGCCTTTACATATTACGCTGATTTGCTTAGAGGTTACAAGGAAAGAGCATTGAGCATGTGCCAATCTCAAGCCGGTTAAGCTTTGCTTCAGGAAAGGCACGACAACCAATGCAAGTTATTGATTTGCTGTCACAATTGTAGCAAAGGCCACGGTTAGAAGAACTCTAGACATTGAGTTTTTCCAAAGTGGTTGTTATATTCAGCTGCTTTGTCCAGTGCCAAGCTGGGGAATATTGGCCAATACTGCTGCTGCTGCTGCTACTACACCTCTTAAGATCCATATACCTTGTAAATAACATTATGTCAATTGCAGATTTTCATTGGTCAAAATCATATCCAGTGACCTTTATACAGAGGAAACATAGACACAGCTAGAACAATCAGATTCTACAATACACCACACACATTTCATATCCATTTCAGATTCTAGGGGTCCATTTAAAAAGTAAGTAAATAAATAAATGAATACCCCTCTCTGTACAGGCGTTATTACAACCAGTCCATTTTTTGAGTCTTCATGGTGCTTCATAAACATATACAAAGCCTCTGAATTTAGCCTTAGGAACATGATTTTCCATAAATAACAAATTGGCACCCAATAACATGCACAGTTTATCAGCTGTAGCGTATCTGCACAACAAGTGGGAAGTATAAAGCATTTTGCAGTAAACTTTAAAAATGTTTTGATACATTACCCGTACACATGTGAAATGTTTGTTCCAGCATATTAGCTTGTGCGTCAAAAGATATTTGACCTCATCCACAACAGAAAACTCCCCTCCAGCCAGGTACACAGCAGTCTTATGATGCTCCTTTGCCCTCACCACCTATAGTTAAAAAAAAAAAAAAACACTTTTGACAGGGTTCGACAGCTTCAGGCTATAATATTGTTTACTTTCTGAGTAATATGTTTTATGGAACCAAACAGTGTGTCTTTAAACAAAAAGGTTAAATGAGACTCATCACCATTACCACATTCCTTTTAGAGTGATTAGATTTGATGTCAAATGGCTCCCTGTAGTCTGAGCAGACTCTTAGCAGCTGCTGCAGACCTGCAGTGTAAGGGGACATGATGACCAGGTCATCTGCAGAGGACAGTGGTTCTATCTCCCAACATGCAACCTGTCATACATTTTGTTAGTATTTCAGATAGATCATCCAATGTTTGTATTTTGTTGCACTGCTCATGTATGAAAACGAATATATAAAATAATAACTAAAATAATATAATCATTGTCCAAGAATTGAACCCAGAACCATCTTGCAATAGGGCGCCAACCAAACATTCACAGTGCTGGAGTTTACGCACTGCTACTTCCAATCAATTTCAGCAAACGTGTTCAAATCCACCCATAGTTTCCTCATAGCTCTTTGATTGATAGAGTTGGCCCACGAGTCTATTTTCTAATGCAAAGGCGTTGTGATAAAGGGCCAAAGGTCTGGTGCTGAAAAGCTGGCGCGCAGATGAGAGAGGTGCACAAAGGGGCCTGGCTCGGAGTACGTCTGCAGAATCAATAGTGTTTAATTAAATTGATATGGAGCGGGAACAATGCGGTAGTTCAGTGCTGGGCTGGAGATAAGGTAAGGCACCTCCACATGGCAAATGGGTCAGGAGTCCACGCCGACTTCTGCACACTCAATCCATCACACCACACACGCACCTCCAACAGCTTTGTAAACTGTGGAGAGATGTTCAAAGAAGTGGGCAATATCATGTCACTGAATATGTCAGTTTCAAAACGTTCTGTAAATTGTATAGCGATCCAAGAAGCATTTCAAGTACAATTTGAAAATATCCATTTATTTACCAACATTTTTGTTGGTGCTCTTTTCTGGTGGGGTTCCGTCACATGCTTGTCTCTATAGGGAGATGTTGCATTATATGATCTATAAGGCTGCAATTTACAATACTATGCATTTTGTCCATACAATATTAAACTATCTTACTACTACTGACTTTCTCAGAATTGTTTTCCTATTCATGCTGATGATTGATAGATAATGGCCTAGAAAACACTGGTGTAAAAAAAGTAAAAAGCTTGTTGAAAAATAAATATATACTAAATAGTCTTGTCAAAAGACTAGCTCATTAATTGAAAGAATTGGGATCTCACTACGGGTCCGAAGTGACGTGACACACACTCGTTGCTACTGCCATTTGGAGGACGTAAGCCGCTTGTTGCACTGTGGGCTGTCAACATTAAGTCACAAAACAAAGGAATCCTCTTCTGTGACATTCCCAAAGACCCTGTTTGTCCAGAAATGAATTACATTGCAAACAAAGTCCATGCTCTTGGAAGCTTTGAAAAACTTGAAAAAAACACAGCAAATTGATAGCGTGATGTATTTGCAGCTTAATGCATGTGTATAATAAATGGCTTACTCGCCACGTGAGTTTGCCTCATTCATACTGGCTGTTGTTTACATCAGTGTGGCGCGGACCTTCCCGGACTCCTTGTGTATTATCCTGGGTGATTTTAACAAGGGGGATCTCAGCCATGAATTACCAAAGTACAGACAGTTTATTAAAGTTCCAACCAGAGAGCAGAACACGTTGGATCACTGTTACGCAACAGTCAGTAACGCTTTCCGAGCTGTGGCTCGCACTGCTCTTGGCTTTTCAGATCACGCCATGGTTCACCTGATCCCCACGTACGGACAGAAACTGAAGCCCTTAAAACCTGCAGTGAGGATATCTAAGAAGTGGACCAATGAGGCAGTGGAGGAGCTACACGGATGTTTGGACATCACAGACTGGGAGGTTTTCAGAGCGGCCACAGAGAGTTTGGATGAGTACACGGACACTGTGACGTCATACATTCGATTCTGTGAGGACAGCATCATACCAACACAAACCAAAGTCACTTTTTCAACAATGACAAACCCTGGTTCACACCTAAACCTAGGCAGTTAAGGCAGCAGAAGGAGGCAGCGCACAGGGCTGGTGACAGAGAGCGCTACAAAGATGCGAAGTATGGATTTAGCAAAGAGGTGTCTCAAGCTAGATCACAGTACAATACGCGTCTGAAGCAGCAGTTCTCTGACAACAACCCCGCCTCCGTGTAGAGAGCGCTCCGGATTCTCACTAATCATAAGCCCCGAACCCCCCCTGCTGCAGACAATCAAAAACTGGCTGAGCAAACTTAACACCTTCTATTCCAGGTTTGATGTGACCACCCCCTCCCCCACCTCTGCCAACCCAACCCTGGTCCCCCCCACCACTCTCTCAGTTCAGGAACAGGATGTAAACAGGCTATTTCAGAAATCCAACCCCTGAAAAGCTGCTGGACCAGACGGCGTCTCGCCCGCCACATTAAGACACTGCGCAGGAGAGTTAACCGCCGTCATCACAGACATTTTTAACACCTCCCTGGGGTCATGCCACGTCCCAGCCTGCTTCAAGTCGTCCATCATTATCCCTGTCCCCAAGAAGCCCCGGATCACTGGACTTAATGACTACAGGCCTGTGGCGCTGACGTCTGTAGTCATGAAGTCATTTGAGCGCCTGGTTTTGCCCCACCTCAAGTCCTTCACATCCTCCCTGCTGGACCCCCTGCAGGTCGCCCCACAGAGCTAACAGGTCTGTAGACGACGCCATCAAGCTGGCACTCCACTTCATCCTGCAGCATCTGGACTCCCTGGGAACCTACGCCAGGATCCTGGTTGTGGACTTCAGCTCTGCATTCAACACCATCCTCCCTGCTCTGCTCCAGGACAAGCTCTCCCAGCTCAACATACTCGACCCCACCTGGAGGTGGATCACTGACTTCCTGATGGATCAGAGGCAGTGCGTGCGGCTGGGGAAGAATGTCTCAGACACTCGGACTATCAGGAAAGGCCCTCCACAGGGCTGTGTACTTTCTCCTCTGCTTTTCTCCCTGTACACAAACTGCTGCACCTCCAGCCACGACTCCGTAAAATTGATCAAATTTGCCAATGAAATTGTCGAGGAAAACTTCAGTAATAGTTATCAAGAATTTAAATAAACAATCGGACAGAGTTGTCTTGTCTCAAAGTGAATGGTTTAATTCAGTGCAAATTCTGAATTAATCTCTCCCAAATACAAAATTGTCTACCCTTCCAGGACTTCGGCCCACACAAAGGGATCCTGTGTCTTTTTATAGAAGTTGAACAAATCACATGACAGTACATACTCGAATATAATTAGTTTGATGGGCCAGATGCTAAGTACAGGAACAGGGTGGGTTTTCGTTGATTGCATTCAGACTTTGGCTGTCTGGTTTCTATTAAAGACAATGCTCTAGTGGCAGGCGAGGCATATGCAAAGAGGACCATCTTTGCATATGGTCCCCCTGGGGTTAGATCACACCTGAGAGGAGCCAGTCTTTGAGCAGCACTACCAGGGATCCTGATGGATTTAGCATTTGTGTGGGGGATAGCGTGGGTTGTTTTGCATTGTGACATCAGGTCTGGTGATGAGTTTGTCTACAGGAGGGAGGTGGACCGACTGGTGTCCTGGTGCAGCGGTAACAACCTGCAGTTCAACGCCCAGAAGACAGTGGAGATGATCGTGGACTTCAGGAAAGTCACAGCCCCCCAGCCCCCCCTCACCATGACAGACTCTCCAATCACCACCGTGGACTCCTTCCGCTTCCTCGGCACCACCATCACCCAGGTCTTCAAGTAGGAGCCCTCCATCAGCTCCCTCATCAAGAAGGCCCAGCAGAGGATGTACTTTCTGCAACTGAGGAAAGCCAAGCTGCCAGTGCAGATGATAGGGCAGTTCTACATGGCCACCATTGAGTCCATCCTCACCTCCTCCATCACCGTGTGGTACGCTGGAGCCACAGCCAGGGACAAAAACAGACTACAGCGCATTGTGCGTTTCTGCTGAGAAGGTGATCGGCTGCAGACTTCCATCTCTGCAGGACCTGTATGTCTCCAGGGCTCTGGGACGAGCAGGTCGGATCACAAGCCGACCCTTCTCACCCAGGACATGGTCTATTTGAACCACTCCCCTCAGGCAGGAGGCTACGGTCCATCCGGACCAGAACCTCCCACCACAAGAATAGTTTATTTCCTTCTGCCGTTGGACTCATGAACACTTCTTCTGCCACTTTAACTATTCAATCACTCACTGCCACTTTCTGCACTCAAACTGTAAATGTAATTGTAATTTTCGTGACATACATAGTAATGCCTATTTTATTTTTATTTTATACTATAGTAGTTTTAAATTGTCTCTTAATGCATGCCCTTTTGATTTCATATATGTTGTTTTTATTATTGATCAGTGTTTTATGTTGCACCTTAATGCTGAGACAAGTTCCTATGTTTGTGAATTTCGTTCACTGACAATGGCAATAAACCTTTTCTGATTCTGATATGATGAACAAAGTTTTGCATCCTTGCATTAGTCGCATTTTAAAGACTGAAATTCCATCCGTTTACACTCGATTCTTTCTCATTTTTATCTCATCCAATCTTTAAAGCTGCACACAGAAAAATTGCCAGCAAAGGATTCCCACATTTTTGTGCAGGCCTTTTGACTGGAGAGCGAAAAAGAGTGGGAGGGGGCCTGTTTGGTGCTAGTAGAGAGCTCAAGAGGCAAAAAAGACATGGCGTTTTAGTGAAAGGTCAGAGCAAGCTTTTCAGGGCTCCCGGTGGAAGTGGACGCTGTGACTGGGAATAGAGGAAACATTACAGACACTTAACAGGGATGACACAGCAGGCTTTAAATGGAGATTTCATCCAAGTTTTCTCCCTCTGGACCAGGGACATTTAGCAGCTGGAACATCATCCACCAGTCTGCTGGATATATAATGAGAAAATAAATATTTTGCCTCTGAAAAAGTGGAGATAAATGCAAACTAGAGGAATTAAAAAAGGTGTCTTGGCCATGAACTTTAAAGCCTATTAGTATATGAATCAGACAAACATATAGGCTTTAAATTAAAAATTGCTAACAAAAATGTATTTTCAAATGTTATCTTTTCAAACAGATTTATAAAAATAAAAACAAATGCAGCAGAGAGAGATCAACTCTTCACACAGATTTTAGCGGTGGGAAAATTGCATCAAATTAGAATTCAACTATATTGTCTACAGTCGGCATAATCCCTCATTCGTCCAGGAGCGATCCATCGTAGAAAAGGTTTCAGAGGTAGTCATCTGGTCAATATTTTTTTAATGAAGACTTTTCGACTTCCATCCAAAAGTAATTTTCAATCTCAGGAACTGGTCTGAGAAATTTGACTTTGTACTGCTCTGAGCTGCCTTAGCCCTAATCACCATTTCTGTTCGAGGGATTCTCTTTTTTCACAAATATGTCCTCCTCCGCTCATCTTTCAAACCATCTCTTCTTCCAGCTTAAAATCTTCACCTCACTAACTGCATTAAATTTCCACCCTCACAAAATGAACATATTATGTAAATTTGCATAACAAAAGTGCATACAAATTTTGTTCCATTTCCATCCAAGCCTTGGATGGTCGGTCACATGAGAGTTAATATTCGCTTCCTACCTTTCAAATATATATGTTCTAAGCATAAAACAAAATCCAACTCAAGCAAGCGTATAAATGTTTATGCAAATTAAGGGTTCTTAAATGTGATATTTGGTCTTTCCACCTCCCGTTATTTATGCAATACTTGTTTATGTGAATTAAAAATAAGGTGATGGAAATGCAGATTTTGTCTTCAAATGAGTGGTCTGTGGCTTTAAGATGAAGATTACAACAGGACTACAATGTTCCCAAAAAGTTTTAACAGGTAAACAAAGGGCGTTTAGCTCCTGGTGAAACTCCTCCCTGTGGGCAGGGCTTAGTCAACTCAGAGCAGTGTAAAATGAGTTTCTCAGACCAGCTCCTCAGATTGAAAATTACTTTCAGATAGAACTCAAAAAGTCTTGTTTTCATCATCATTGTCCTGATGATTACCTTTGAAACTTTAAGAACTATAAGAAAACATAATTTTAGAAAGCGATTTAAAAGAAGAAAATCTTACAGTGTAATCTTTGATGTTCTTCAGTCCATTCATGTTTTGCGCAATACTTGAACCTCAACCAAGACATTTACAGGCTCATTTCTGATGGAGTACATCCTCTGAATATTGTCCTTACCCTTGGGCTCAGTCTGACTTTGCTTTGGATCAGTGTTTGTGTGAGTGCATTACTAACAGAGAATAAAACTGAATTGTAAACATTCTGGGACATGACTTGGTATGAGTGCAATACTGAGCCATCAGCAGGACCTCTCCAGCACAGAGCCTCATGGTGAGAGGCTAAGTGGGCTGTTGACAGACTGTATCGGGGTGCACACAGGGGGCCATCTTTAGGGTCTGTTTAGTTTGTAGTACATGACTAATGAAGTTCTCTCTTTAAAGCTCTTTAAACTTGCAATTGGGTTTCTACCTACAGTATATTTACATTATTTACTTTGGGAAGCTGGTCCGTGTACCATTAAAATCAAATGAACTAAGGGTACAATGACCAAAGCAGGCATACCCAGTACACAAGTGGAGCATGACTTACAATTCAGTGTATTTTGGAGGACACTCAGATAAGATGACACTAATAAATTCCATTCCATCTCTTTATGTGACAAATCCTCGATGTGACAAGTTGAGAATCATACACAAATCTCTATAAATAGTGTAGACAGCTGTACAGAGTGACAAGGCTTTTGGAAACAGCTGCCAAATGTTCTCGTAAAATTATGATTGTGACAATTTACACATTCAATCAAAGCCTACAAAGTGTGACTGAAGAGGAATCATTCAAAGTCTAAATTGCCTAAAGAAATATTTACTTGACTTAATTGATTGTCCTGGATGTAATTCTGTCAAGGTCTTTTCTGTTTCATTATCCTTTTTTATATCAAAAAAATTACAAGCTGCGGCCGCTGGACTTTCATCCGGATTGTCATGATTATACTTTTGTCTGGTATATAGTTATAATCCATGACATCATTACATTATTTCACATATTGGACATTTAGAATCACAAAAACAAATGTGCTCACGTCTGGTTTAAAACTGTAGCTCAGATTTCTGCCCGTCCCCTTGTTATCACAACAAAGTGCAGCTCTACCGGACCATGTTGACGGCCCAGACTATGATGAGACACAGACCACAACAGCATTTAAAAAAACAAAGACAAAAAAGTAACAATGGGCGTGCATGGCATTTTAGACTGCAGGAGAATAAAGATTACTCAAACATGCTTGAATCACTCTGAATGCATTTTTGAGTGGGTACATTTCTAAGTGCGCCTTAACCTTAGATAAGAAGGGAAAACAATTGCTCTTAAAAGTCAATTTTGTATAATCTGTCTCCTTTAAAGCTCATTCAGACACCAGTGTGGAGAGAAAGGCTGCCTCAGTTAACTAGAACAGGGAAAAGATATGTCAGAGTTTGATTTAGTACAGAGAAAATTCTGTATATAAACTATATATTACATACCCCAAGAGCAGTATCATCTTTTCCGCCACATTAGCTGGGACCGACCATTAGCATCTTTAGCATCATTAGCTTGAGTGAGGGGAAGTCCATAAGCCATCCACAACATTAGCACCATGGAGTAGAAATGCTTTTGATTTATGTATGTTGCCATGGTAGGGCAGTTTAAACAAAAAAAAAGTAAGTTACAGTGATCTTCCCAACTTTATTCTAGATCTATTTTCAAATTTCCCAATTTGGAAGTAATAATATCAATTTCACTGTATGATATTGATTGTGAATTGTTAAGAGTCAAAACTGAATTGCAGAAATTCTACTTTTTTCTTTGCCAAACCTTTGGGATGAATCATTACTCTCATAATGAATTTCCATCCATCTTCTTCCGCTTATCTGGGGCCGGGTTGCGGGGGCTGCAGTCTAAGCAGAGACTCCCAGACTTCCCCTACCCCAGACACTTCCTCCACTTTGAGCTCCTCCTGTGTGGCTGAGCTCCTCGCCCTATCTCTAAGGAAGGGAACAGCCACCCTGCGGAGGAAACTCATTTTGACCACTTGTAGAGTGAAGTCAAGGTCAATAGCCCTCCACTCACACCATAAACGGTGTTGGTAAATCACTGCCTCCCCCTTCTGAGGTGATGGATGGACAGAATTTCTTTGAGGCGGCCGACCGATAGTTCTCCGACCGATAGCCCTCCGACCGATAATCCTCCGACCGATAATCCTCCTCCCTGAACTCCTCTTAGTTTTTTTGCCTCTGCGGCAGCACAGGCCGCGGTGCGTTTGGCCTGCAGATACCTGTCAACTGCCTTTGCCAAACAGGCCTGATAGGACTCCTCGAAAGCATCCCTTACTTCTGGTGTTCCACCTTAGCATTTGAGGATTTTCGCCACAACAGGTACCTGAGACCGTGAGACCACAGTGCTGAGCAGCCACATTGACAATGGAGGCTGAGAACATAGTCCACTCGGACTCAATGTCCCCAGTCTCACCTGGGATCTGGAAGAAGCTCTCCAAGAGGTGTGAGTTGAAGGGGGGCCTGCCAAGTCTGTCTGGCTCCCTCCTCTACCAGAAGCTCCAACTCACCACCAGGTGATGATCGGTTGACAGCTCTAACCCTCTCTTCACCCGAGTGTCGGCAAGACATGCTGCAGAAATTTAGATGACACAACAACAAAGTCGATCTTTGACCTCCGGTCTAGAGTGTCCTTGTGCCACGTGCACTGATGGACACCCTTGTGCTTGAACATGGTGTTCGTTATGGACAAACCGTGGCTAGCACAGAAGTCCAATAACTAAACATCGCTCAGGTTCAGATTAAGGAGGCCGGTGTACTGTCCAGTACCCCTCCCAGGGACTCCAAGAAAGCTGGGTACGCTGCACTGTTGTTCAGCCCGTAGGCCGACACAACTGTGAGAGACCTGTCCCCAACCCATAGGCGTAGGAATGCGACCCTCTCGTTCACTGAGGTGAACTCCAACACATGGTGGCTGAGTCTCTCCCTGTGGGCAACACCAGTGAAGTGGAGCGTCTAGCCCCTGTCAAGGAGATGGCTTTACCCCCCCTCCCAGCGAGGGGACATTCCGTGTCCCGAGCAGGTGGAATTCATTCTCAGACATGTTCTTTCCTATCATCTGCCCTTCCATCCATAGCACAGTTAGAGAGACTATATTGTACATAGTCATAAAATCAACTCTTGAATCAATGTCATAAAACGCTAACCAAGAACAATAATCTGGAACAATAATCTGAAAAAAAATCAATTGATATCCAGTTTTTTGTTGTACATCCTTGTTTCTTGATGTATGTAACTTTCCGGCAGTGGCACTTCCTCTGCATGATTCCACGGGTATAGAAAGGTAAAACCATACTTCTCCATTTAGAACAATTTTTAGTATACATTTTTCCATGGAAACAAGTGGGAGGAGGCTCTTCCAGGCCAAGTACTAATCAGGTTTGTGGTGATGCAAGCTTGCTCACAGTAAAGTTTATGTTTTTTTATGTTTATAGTGCAATCTTCAAAGCATCCAAAATTCTTCACATTGTTTTATTTAGTCTATGTTTGGACTGGGCTTTAAATAAATAGTACAATACTATATGTAAATCTAGATGCTTTAGAAAGATTATAAAAAATATCAATTATGTAATCACAAATCAAATGCAGTGCAAGATCAAATGTATAAACACAGATTCTCTTTGTATTTTAAGTGAGCAGTGTGGCTGTGCCCCCCGCAGCCTCGCTCCATCTCTTTTTATCCTTCTCTGTTCTTCTTAGACGATGCCACATTCTACTCCGCAACCATTGATGACTCAGCCCTGAACAGAAATAGGCCACTCTTCTTCGCCTTCCACGTGTCACACGCTGTTGACATATGCACAGCACGTCACTTCACCAAATCTCCAAAGTGCAAAGGAAAGATGTTTAACCCCCAGCCTGCCAAACAACATCACACTTTTGCTCACATATAGGTTCTATCCGACCAATTTTTTTTAGAATAATGGTTAATTGGTCTCATGTATATATTTTTAAGATAGATTATCTGACAGTGAAAAAACTGAAAAAAAAAAAAAAAAAGGCCAAATAGTTTTTTTTTCATGTTGTACAATATTAATAATAAATGCAATATACATCAATATATTTTAGTTCAGTTTAGATTATTTAGTCTCTGTCCACCCAGGCAGCAAAGCAATGTGTGTGGAGGTGAGCTGCAAATCCGAGGTGGGCCCACCTGGGCTGGCCCATGTGGGATCAAAGTGAGTTCTGAATGGGTCTCGTGTGATGGACCCATACTTTTGCTCACATGGGTCCTACTTATGAGTACATACATTTTGTGTGAGCAAAACAGGCAGAAGCACAAAGCCCAATATCTATTTGCATAGTACAAGTTATATAGACATATTCATTCATTCATTCAAGTAGCTGTCTAGAATGAATTGTGTATTTTCAATATAAGTAAAGAGGTGCTTGCTTTCATCTCTTTACTAACATTGTTCCGTAATTGAGCTCCAAGGAATGACAAAAATCATTGTTTTGGCCTTTAAAATATTGCAACTATTTTCCTAACCTTATGATGATTCCAATCTAAAGTATATCTTAAAGCTCTGTGA
Source organism: Chaenogobius annularis (assembly GCA_015082035.1). Taxonomy (NCBI): domain Eukaryota; kingdom Metazoa; phylum Chordata; class Actinopteri; order Gobiiformes; family Gobiidae; genus Chaenogobius; species Chaenogobius annularis. The sequence goes on along the minus strand of BJKM01000011.1, from coordinate 1,625,238 downwards.
AAGACATTTTAATTATTTGTCTAGAAAGTTTGAATAGAATTATTTGTCAGAACCCTTGGTGACTCTGAATGAGCTTTGTTGGTTCAATTTCTGTAAAGGCTTAGTGGACAGGGAATACACTGAAAAAAGGTTTGGCTATATTACCCAAGTGGTTACAGTAGTGTTCTGTCAACTTTTTAAACATTTAATTTATTATCAAAACATTTAAATTAGGTATTACTAAAACTGATTATACAATTGTGACGGGACAAACTCTTATTCCTGCTTACTCCAACTTAATCATTGATGATTTTTTATTTAAATTTTACAGCTACTTAAATGTATAACTAAATTAGTACAAAATTATATTACTTTCCCTTATAGTTTCCAGTATATAGTCTCCTCCCACATACCGAAATAATCAAAATGCATGTGGAAGCAGTTTCTAATAAATCTACACCATTACGCCATCCCTACAGCTATCAATCTTCACGTCACTGATTTTCCATTAGGTCTCTCTTACCTTCACTCAGCACCCATACAATCACCTAGAATCCAATAACCGCAAAACAACAAAATTGTGTGTTCCACCCACTCCCATGCTTTCTCCATGCAATTTCTGCCCATTTATTCCTGCTCATCCACATGGCCTTTTCCCCTCTCGTCCCACAAGCTGTCATGTGTACCATCCCTAATTACTGCAGTTAATTACACAGTACATGCTGTCCAAAATGCATTTGATCTGAGAAGACCTTTATTTGCATCAAAATGAATAATTTCTGCTGTTCCCTGCAACTATATCCTTCCCCTAAAGCTTAAAATAGAAATCGGTTATATCACTTTGCTGTAATTTGTCCTCAGTGAGCTTATGGTCGTATGAACCAGTCTTTATATCTAAATGGGATGCATCCTTATTTTCTCAGTCTTGTTAGTTTATTGGGAATATCAGAGTAAAAAGTTGGCCCTGTTCTTTTGAATGTGTAATTCTAAAATACTAGTATTAGTTTTTTCTCCCAAACCTCTTTCTAAGTGAAACAATAATCCAATTGGACAGGGATATAGATTTAGTTTTCAGAGAACTACACCATTTGGCAGAACATTTCTTCACACCGAAACCCTTCCACCGCCAAAATGGTCTTTAGATGTGGCTTTTCTGCTTTTTATTCTTCTTCTTTTTTACCATATCTTTAGTGAATGCTTAACAAAATCAAAGCATTTAGCCATGATATCTGAATGCAACTTACAGTAACTCGCTGCATCCATAAGTCTACTCTTTGGTCTTTTATAGGCCTCTTACTCACAACAGACCCTTCCACTCTACGCCGCATTCTATTGGCCCGTTACCATATCTCAAGTTAGCACTAAAGCATTTTCTATGGTAGAGTTAGTGTGAGCCTCCAAACATCGCAAACTATGAAAAACCAGATCTTTTTTGGCGACTGACCACACAACACACTGTTTTGAATATATTGTTATCAGTTAGCACCGAAATTCACACACATGCTAACAACTTCATAATAAACAATAGGGCTATTGCATACATTTTTCATGGACCCCCTGAAATCCTTTTGCGACTCCCATGTTGAGAACTACTGGCTTAGACAGATCAGTCTTTGTTCTGGGTTTTTGAATAATAATATTCCTAAATAGAGCTAATGTTTTTGCCATTCAAATAATCAGTAATACCAGTAGTAACACATGTTTGTTTTGTTTGTTGTGTGTATTTAATAAATTATTCTAAACTATCAAAAAAGCGATAGTCCCTTTTTGTTTGTGGGCCTGTGTAATATGTAGGTAGAAACACTTAGTACACCGCTCACTCTGCACATCCCCAACCCTCGAGGTGTCATGCCGGTCGATCTCTAACCGCAACGCCACGCGCAGTAATACAAGTACTGCAGTCACCTCGCAACAGGAGACAGAGCCCTATTGATTTGCGGCTAATGCAAGTGCCCCAACACACAGATAGCCCCAGATATTTATAGAATATTCGTCAGCAAAGGCGTAGTGTTTCAGGTCATTGTGGTGCAATTTGAGACATGATAGCCGGCCAAGCTACAATGCAATAATGACGTCAACGCAAATTTACTCAGATAAACTTTCATATTAAAAATGTATACTTGTTGTGAAATTAAGTTCTCTGTAGTACAAGTCACGCATAATGTTTCATTATGGAAGGGTGAAGAGTGGAGTTCGAAAAGGTTTTTTAGACTTGTATCTAATCTAGTATTTTTGAAAAACAGATGCAGAAAAGTGGTCCAAGATACTGCACATATGCCAAGTTCTGTGTGGCGTCATTGATTCCTTGAAAAAAAGAAAAGAAAAACTGTTCTCTACCTGCTTCCTGTAAATGAATACAAGCTGAAAGAAGTAGCCTAAAATTATGTGTAAAGTATTTGACTTTTCTCAGTGTTAAGTAAGTAACGATTCTGTCCATCAATTAAAAAAAAAAAAAAAACATCAGCTTAATTACACATTTTAATTATGATTTCTCGCACTGCACGCCCAATGTCAACATATATTGCAACATAAACTAATTTGAACCATTTGCTGTTTTTTCTTTTTGTTCTTTAGACTAATCATTTCGATTTTGTTATAGCAGCTAGCACGTGCAGCTCCATCTGGCCTCATACCTTGTTATCGGGTCAAACCAATTCACGGCCCAGCGCCTCTCCATCAGACTCGTTCCACAGTCCCATCATGCATCTCTTCAGGTTGACTGGACCATTAAAAAGCCCTCTGATATAGACTCTGGTCCTAAAGCGGCTCTAATTAGAGACAGTCAAGATATTATCATCCTCAATGTTAGATGTTTTGAAGAGGCTCTTTCTGGTTGATTGGGTTTTGTATTGAAAGTAATGGAATAACGTAACAGTTGCAGACCATGTTTATTATTCTTGACTCATCTGATTTGGTACAATATGTAACTTTTCTGGTTGGGGATCCACCGACTGCTTGGCTCCATGGGGATGTTATTGCTTTGACTGAAATATTTCACTGTTTGTTATTCTTATTTTTCTAATTGATCTTGTATTGATGATGGGAGGGAGTGACCACTACACAAAGCCTTCTCCAGCTCGTCCCAAACACTCTCACTGGGGTTCAGATCGGTAGATGATTTGTTTCTGCTTCTCCTTAGATGTTGTCTCTGCTTTATGCCAATGATTTGACCCTTCACAAACATACTAACGTCTTTTCCATGACCACGGGATTTGTCTTTCCACATGGTCGTTTAAGAAATCAGAAGCCACTCACTGCATCAGTTGGGTTTAAATACCAAGTTGCAGCTGAAAGATCATCCCCCGTGCTGCAGTTATCCAGTAGGAGGCTCGGACTAGGTATTTGCTTAGTTGAATCCAAGTGGCAATTTTTGTTTTGGACAGGCAGTGTATGAACATATATTAACATTAGGGCTGCAAAGATCAACAGACAACAAAAAAAAAAAAGGATTTGTATAGTTCTATTCATTAACTACTGACTAAAATGCCTGCAAAAACACTTCATAATACACTTTATTAGTAAATATTCCCTACCTAGAAGCCTTCTGTCACCATATGTCAACCTTTAGTTAGTGGATAATGTATATAATAGTCTCAGTGTACAATAGAAATAATTGTTTGTCTTGTCGACTAATCTAAAAAATAATCACTGATTAGTCGACTACTAAAATAATAGTTTGTTTAGCCCTACTAAACGTTTAGGCAAGACATTCTCAAACCGCTCATCTTCTGGTTTTTGGGCAAACCAATAACCCACACTCAACCACTTTATTGTTTGAGTAAGTATTACAACAAATATGGGATGAGAGAAGATTTGTTCATTGCTATTGTCACTAATCTACATTTATGAACATGTAATTGGACAAATGTAGCCAGAAAGAACAGTTGATAATAGTTCACCATTGTCCTATTTCTCACAAGAGGCTCAAAAGTAATCCACAGCTCAGTGTATCTGTTGAGTATGGGGAAGGGAAGGCCACCCACTGCTCCTTCTTCTGTTGCACCATCAGCTCTGAGTTTGCAGCTCACAGATGGAACAGAACAAAGCCCTCATTTCAAACAGCATAAGTTATGTGATCCAATTTGTTTACACGCACATTTTGGCAAATCTGAGGTCACCATATGGATACACAGCAGAGACGATCCCGCTAATGCTCACTGCAATTAAGCTCTTTCTTCAATAATTACCTCTCAGCTTTTTATGTCTTCATGCTCTGAAACAACAGAGCGGCAAAGTTTCAGTTGCAGATAAATTGGCCGACATTCCACAGTTCATCCATAGACCAAAATTGTTGCGAGAGCTGCTCAGGACCCTCGTGTGCCATCCCTCTCCATCTCAAAGCCAATAACCTCTCCTTTAGTGGGGTACAAATCCTGGGAAACGAGGAGAGATGGTTTGAGAGAGATGTCAAAAGGGCTAAAGACAATCCATCACTGAACAGAAATGGGGTCTAGGGTACACCAATTTACATCTTCCTCCTCAAGCCTGATCAGAGTATGCTAGGAGATAGATGACCCCAGCAGATACTCCTTACTGCAAACAACTAGTTTGTGTTAGTTTCATTTAGCTTCTCCGTTTTGACAGATATATAACTGATCCCAATTAGATGAATTGAAAAAGCTACCTGGATGAGAGGCAAAATGTATTCACTCAATGTATTCACTGGCCGTATGCACAGCACTGGACAAACAAGGACACAAAGGATGCTAATGGTAGGGGTTTATCCTCACTCCAGAAGGTAGCTGGTTCTATCCTTGTGTGGTAGTGCTCGTATCTACCTTTGGTCAACGCTTGGTGATGCTGTGCCAAAAGATAGATAAGCAGTCCTCTGTCCTTGTTCTCGTTCTGGGTCACTATAGAGGTGTCCTAGAATGATCTTGAATCTTGAATTGAATTCTTGAATCAACCTGGGAAGGATAGAGGTCGGGAAGTTAAAAAAATACTTCACGCTGATTGGTTGAACAGTGGAAGATGCAGGAAAATCAAAATTGTGTTTCTCATCCACGTACAAAACGTCAAATTTTTTGAAAAACAAAATAGTCTGTATTTCTCCTAAAATGGGCCAAAGTATAGCCTTCTGTGCCAACATGTTTATTTTGATTTGGGTTGTTTTGACTTCCACCCAAACCACAATTATGCGCTGTGATTTGGGTGTCTGTCTTAGATCTGTCTAAAGGGAGGAGCTTACCACACTGAAACCAACACACACCAGTTGTTTACAGTCAGAAGTATCTATTGTTTGCTAAATCCATTGAACTTCTCTAAAGTGTGAACAGTCATATTTAGCATAGTTGTTATGCCCCTAATGGGTCATTGAACTCCTATTAGCATACTCTGATTTTCTCTTGTTTTCTGTCATTTTGGTTTGGGTTTAAGAATAGAGGTGTAAATGGGTGACAGGTTGTACCTTAGACCCCCATTTCTTAGATGGATTGTTTTTCCTGACAAATATAGCCTCTTTGACTCGTCTCTCCAACCACATCTCATTTGCCATGATCTGAACTTCGCACTCTCCTCAAATGAGTGGTCAGTGGCTTTGAAAGAGAGATCCACAGCAGAGGTCGTGCAGCTCTCACAACAATGTTGGTTCCTTCTTTTATGGAGTGGCCATTTGGTTTCACCTAATCTTATGGGCAAACCTTAGGGTAGTTTAATACACTCACCTAACAGCAGATACTAGTTTGTGTTGGTTTCAGTGCAGTTAGCGCCTCCTTTCAGACAGCTATAAGGCAGTGACTCACCAGATCCCTGTCAGAGGAACTGAAGAAGCTACTTGGATTGGTGAAAAATATTCTCTCTTAAATAAAACGGTTTTTCCAATTGACAGAAGTACATTTTCTCTTGCTATTGGACATTCTTGATTGTAGACATGCCGCGTGCTGGTGGTCTACGTCTGTGGTCTTGACCAGCTGCTTAACCTCGCCCTACTCGTTTGCCTCAGATGCTCTGGATTGTGAGTCATTGTGTAGAAAACTACTTCACTTTAGACAGGTTGTTACTGAAATTCCTGTTCCAGGGGGTATAACCCTCCTTCAGTAGATCCATCTATGCTGCTTTGCCTTGTTTTAACATTTTCTTTCAGCTTTTTTGAAAAAGAAATCCTGTGTCCTTTGTACCTGACCTGTAACCAGGCATTTTAACTGTATGACTGGATAAGAACTGGATGTTCTGGTGAGTTCTAACTTAAAGTGAGTGAAGCATGGGCTGCATGGTGGCAGAGCAGTTAGAGCTTTCGTATCCCAATAGTGAGATCATAAATTCAATTCCTGGGGCGGGGCAACATCACATGATCTCTGCATGACTTTCCTTTGTTACTGGGTAAATTGGTAACGCCAAGAAAAAAATAATGCTCCTAGTGAATATAACTGGGAAAAAAACTCTACAAACAAAATAATAATAATACTGGATAAATATGAAAAAAATAAAAAAGAAAGCCCAAAATCACTGTGATAGGCTTGTCACCCACCCCTAATGGGAACAAATGGTAGAAAAATATGAATGAGTGAAGCATGATGTGGGAACTTTAAACTTTGGATGTTGTGATTGCAGACATGACACGGCCTGTAACTACCGTCTTGTTTGCTGTCGGTCATGGTGCGCCTGTCTTTCCCATATGTTTACACTGTGCTGTGATCTGTGTTATGTGATACAGCCTGTCCTTCTCCTCCCTGACACCCATGGGACACGCGCCTGTGACACCCTAATGGCTTTTGACAGGGCAGAAAATTTATCAAGTGGCAAATCAGAAAGCTGAAAGCCAGACGCTTGTTAACTGACAATTTTGGTGATAGCGAGAGTGGCGTGTCAAATTATAGCCTGAGAGCCATGGCTGGTGTGCCCTCCAAAAGGCACATTACAACAATAAAAATACCATTAAGTTCAAGAGCCAGGCTGCAACGTCAAATCCACACTAACGGCGTCTATAAACATTTCATTTTGTATGTTCAGTTGCACGTAGTATTAGAAAAATATTGGTTAATCACAGGAGATCATCAGGCGTAGCTAAATGGACCACTAAATGGACTTGTCTGGTGAAGCGTTCGCCACCTGCTTTTTTCAAAAGAGATGTTATGGCTTTGCATAAAATATTGCATTGTATGGCATTAATTTGATCTGTTATTTCCATGCAGACAACCAGGTGACCCCATTAAGTTACAGGTCAGATTTGTCGTGAGACAACGACGCTCACAATAAAAACCATATGTTTTTCAAGGTATCTCGTGATGTGAATGGGAAATTTCGAGTGAAGTTAAATTAAATGATGTAATATTAATTCACACTCCTTATTAACACTCATTAAAATCCATTCTGCTCTGTCTGCTGGGGGACAAGGCTCAGATACCTGTTCTGAGTAGTACTGGACTAGAGACTTGTGCTCAGTTAATTTTGAAAATTTTGGAAGTAAGCAGGGACTTGATTTGAGAATGTGGGAAGGATGATGGACGATATTGCATGTGAAAGGATGTTGGGGATGGGAGCAGGGCAGAGCAGCGGGGAAACTTTTGTTTATTGATTGTGTACCTCACTTTTTCTTTGCTTTTAAATAAATATAAGAAAAACGTATTAAATAAATAATAATCTCACCTTTGTTTTTACACAAGTATAATATATTCAGTGAAAGTTAGTTATACAAGTCACAATATCCACTGAAAGAGTCCGTACAAAAGTCCACTAAAAGGCAAGACAGATGTTCTATCATTTAGGACTATAACAATTATATATATATATATATATATATAATATATATATATATATATATATATATATATATATATATATATATATATATATATATATATATATATATATATATACCTTTTTTTTAAAAAAACTTTTCATTGCATTATTGTACTTGGCAGGCCTGACTCACCACATCATCACTTTCATAACAACACAGTTAATTCATATTCTTAACAGCTTCCCGGAAAAATAAATAGTATGTTTACCCCAACACAGGTCAGAGGTAGAAATCCTTCATCATTACAACGCTTCTAAATTGAATTGTGCTTTGAATGTCACATCCATAACTGTTCGCTGTCTCTCTGCTCACCATGTCTCTCTTGTATAATCCTCTATGGGCTCTGGCTGCTTGCTTTGATAGATATTGATTTTTTGGAGGTTAGTGGATCAAGTCTAGCTTATGGGATCGTCAGCTGGGACTGTCTTTGCAAAGCCAGGCATTTAGAGCACTCAATCATGCTGTTTACTCTCAATGTTTTAAAATGTTACCGTAAAAAAAGATTAGAATACCATTAGATCCATACTAATATAAAATGCATAATAACTTTTCCGTTGGGATTCAGCAAGAAGCTTCGATTCAAGCTCACTTTACTGAAGGCAATGAGATATAGTTTGTTTAACGATTCAATTTTCTCAAGTTTGATTGGGTATAATATTATAGTTCAACTTCCCAAATCCAACTCGAGAAAAGAATGTAACTTAACTTTCTGTTCCTTTCAGCTCTTAACAGCGTCTCCGTGTCACGTTGATAACCACCATGTTGCCAATTCTTCATATGAAAAGGCAAGCCAAAATAAAGCATGTTATGTCTACATCAGCATTTGTATTCAAGTTGTTCCCAGAATTAATCATTGGCAACTTGGCAGGTACAATGCAGTGTTGTGACGCTTGCCCCGGGGAAACAATTCCACAGTCTTGATGTACTACAAAATGGAATGATTTTCAATTTACGGTTCATTGAACAGTCAGAAATGTACATCTAATATTAGCACGGGAACATTACTGAGTCATTGTAAGGAAAACATCGGTGGCATAGATGTAAGCCAAAGGATGAAAGCCACGTTTGAGCATTCATTAATTAATTTATTTGACAGGAACAATCCAGTCAGACGAACATAACATTAGTGCAGTTAATGCTAATTTCAACTCAATCGCTGGAAATCTGATATGTTCTTAATTTGCGTCTTGGCAGCCCTTAACAAGCACATGTTGGATCTCCTGCTGCGCTGGCCAGTCGTCTTTTGAGCAACATTTACTCTGAGGAACCAATTAGTCTCTTTGACGATGAGGGTGATGCAGGAATAGACATTTTTGAAAACCTGAAAATGAGATTTGACACGATTCTATCGCATTGTCTTTGATTTGATTGATTTGGAATACTTTCTCATATTCAGCCAATGTAACCACTTCCTCTAAAGCTTTGTCCACCATAAAAGAGCAGCATATTTAAGGTACTGTACCTGATTTATTTGATTTTTTTTCGATTCCTATTAAATACCGCGATAAGTTTATAAGTAGGTCAAAATAGTCACACATTCATTGCAGTTATTAAATCCACCTGTCATTTACTTTAAAGTGTCTTTGTTTGAGCATAGAGCTGCATTGAATAGAAAATTAGTGAATCATAATAGGACGATTTTACCAAAATAGAATTCAGTCACAAGAATGAGATCACGCTTCAGTTCTCATCTTTATACTGCTGAGTTCTATTCATAGGTACATTTCCCAGCTCCCGGTGACAACAACTAGCATGCTAACTATAAGAAAGCTATTTAATTAGATGCATCCAGCACACAGCAGTCTGATTTGGCTAAAAAAATTGCTTTGACAATTTATCTGTGCAGGGGCAAAAATAAAAATTAACTTTATTGTATGAAAAAAATCCGGTACAGCTCCTCCAACAGTCTAAAATGCTTTTTAGTCATTCTGAGCTCAGACTGCATGTTGCATGTGGTGCAGCTCCAGTGCGGTGGCCATAGGAATTCCAAATGATTCAAAGTAATGAGAATTTCTCAGACTGCACATCGAGAACTGCGGGTGTGCCGGCGGAAATGCCGCAGCACTCTGGATTCTTTTCAGTGGAGTCCATTTTGACCAGACCATAAGCTTCTTTCCTTTATAAATGGTTAGTTATACATGAGCACATATTCTCGCAAGTGCTGTGACCTGTGATGAAAGCGCCGTTAGAGCACCGCAGAGCTCCGGGCTTCATGTGAGCTCCACTCCACAAGAACACCGCTTCAACACAGCAGTCACAGTTGCACTAATTGTAATTGCTAATAAAGCTTTTCATGGATTTCAGTTTGTTTGTTTTTGTAATTTTTTGGACTTTTGACCCTTCAAAAGATGAGTGATGATTTGATATTACAATTTTCATCCATCATTCTGAAACCCAGGGATAGTGGGTAATAGTACTGTATAGAACAATACAGAAAACAACATTCCAGAAATGTCGAATTAATATCGGGCAATGCATCACAGTTCCAGTTATATAGTTCTGATATCATTTTGTAAGACAACAAAAGCTGCTGTACTGTATACTGCTTTGTAAAAAAAATATTCATTTAAGGAAACAAATTCATATTCCTTCATAGCAAACTTATAACTGGGCCCGAGAGAAAATATTTGCTCCCCTCTGGCCCAGTACCAAGGTGAATATTCCCCTGGGCTCAGAGAGGCTACTTCAAAGTCAGACTGTTCCAACAATGACTGTGCTATTATGTTTGTCCATTTTTTTCTCAGGCCAATCTCACTCATAACAGGTTTTAAGTCTTCATGGCCATTTTTCCTTTGTAGTAGTTGACTAAGCCATAATGGTAGCAACTTTTATATTTACTGTATTTGTTGACTTTATTGTCACCAAGGGAACATTTGTCCTGTGAATTGGAGCAATCCTTTAACCAGTGTCTCTTACCATTCAAGAGCAGTCTAAATTTCCAGATGATTAAGCAGGACCTTGGTCGGGCCAACCCACCTGGCCAACACATGAAAGACCTGAATGCATGAAAGCATGAGAGCACTGTCTTCACAAGAAAAAAAATCATGAATCCCCTAATAAGAGGACGACAATTCTTTCACACATTGGGTCCCCAATTCACAACCTCCTGCCTGCCTTTGGTACTTTTGAAACCACAACATCTTTGCCTAGAAGCAGCCAGTGTTAATAACCTGGATACTGTATAACCTCTAATCCTGCTCTCAAAGCCTGGTGCCAAATTGTACCTCGAATTTCTTTATTAACCCAACTGACTCAGCAAATATGCCACAGTGATCCATGATTTCCGCCACAACCTCCTTACATGATCATCAATTTTATGCTGCTCCACATTCCAGCACATTTGGCCCAAACGGTATTTTGTATTCCATAAATGTGCCTCGGAAGAGCTTGGGAAAAGACTAAAAAGAGAGTACGTTTGTTTACTCCAGTATATATACTTGAGTCGATTAAATTGTACTTCTTGAAGAGGTTTTGAGACCCACTTTGCTTTTCGTTACATAAAAGTTGAAAATAAGTCCAGTGAAAACATATTTATATTGATAATATTAATACATTTAAACATTTGCGTTTCTTGGACCTCCTGATTATGTTTTTCTTATTTAGTATTTCCATCGAAAACAGCATATTTTGTGAAATATTTAATGTTTTGTCTTTCAAATTACATTGATTTCACGTCATAAATCAGATGTTATATTCCGACAAAATACTCTTATTCGAGCAGCTACAGTCATATTATGCTGTTTTCACTTTTATTTAATTTTAAACTTCACAAGTTTTTTATGGTATGTTTTTCAACAAAGACAAAAAGGAGTCTGGTATGTTGTTGCATGAATCGATTTGCTTTAGTTTGAGTTCACAAGCATTTCCAGGATGCTTTTAAATTGCATTTAGACAGTACATTCCATTATTCAAAGTGTCTGGAAATAGCTAGGAGGTGTAAATAATACAGAGGGCCATTGAAGAGGCTCCACGCAGACATATGGAAGGAGGTGGATACAGGCTAACAACACGTTACAGGCTGATGAATTAAACAAGATGAAACAATGCTGCAATGTTCCAGGGTTTAAACAACTTTCTTTTTCTTCTAATATTTGACACAAAAACAAGGATGAGCGACATTGTAAAATAACTATCAACATTTTACGCCAAACAAAAATTCCTCTTTAACATTAGTATTCATTCAACATTAGCAAATATTTTTTGTTGACAAATAACATAAAAAACATTAAAAAAAAACAAAAACGTATTGATACTGACATAATTTGAGCATTTGATGCCTTAAGGTTCAGTAGCTAGCAGTAATTAAGTTACAGTGTGATTATAGAGGGATCGCAAATGTGTCATTACCCCAGCCTGGGAAAGGACCGAATCCCCCACAGTGAGGTGCTACGGTGCAATTCAAATTTGGGAATTGCATGGCATGGATTCCATTGTTTGAAGGCGGTGGGGTCCATTCAAACCTGTCCCACAAGCCTTACAGTAAGGATATGAAAGGGCAAAGACCGGTAGAGGCAGGAGTCAGCACCACTGGCCAGTGGACAGCTCCTCCAGCCGTCCTTCATGCCTGAGCCCATGTGCTGATTTTAAATATGTTATTCTCTGGATTTTCTATCCAGCACATGCAGGGGCCACAATGTCGTGAGTGTGTCATGTCCCCCACTCAACATTGACCCATCCCATTATACCAGCTCTCCATAAGTTAAGTTACTGATAATAATACTGAGAAATAGACTTCAGTTAGCTGATTCGAGGAGGATGCAGATGCTAGTATGCTAGTATGTTCCTACTAGAGGTTCCCAAATGTGCAATAGCAAGCTTGTCCCTATATTTCCAGTTGAACAGAACAGTTTTCTTTGCAATGCTTAAAGCAGTCAGTAGTGCAGGTGCTCTATTTACTCCAGTCCTGAGTCCACGAAGGTCTCTCAACAGTCACAAAAACAGGATACAGGAAATGGTAGGCAAAGCCAGAGTCATAGCGTTTTGGTTTGTTCTGAACTATATGTTAAAGTTTGGCACAATTGCAGTGTTGATGTTGATGGGGTGAACTGGGACACCTTGAAGTAACAGGCAAACTCCACACTCTCTGGGAATTGGGGGTCACTCAGCCGCCATTAATTTCATTGGCGTTCATCAACAATGAATCACTAGTTGCTGATGTGGTAAGCTGCAGGCAGGCTCTACCACGTAAAAGGTTGATTTTAATTGGCTGTTTGTGTTAGCTGTCACTTAATATAAGTGCACCACTCACATCATTTGCCCACTGACCTCAAACACTTTCGGTCCACATGTGTTGCTGTCCCTTGTCAGCCTTCATCTCCAAGTGGTATAGAAAATCTAGTTTTATCTGTAAGTTGCACCCTTGTTGTGGCACTAATTGGTATTTCCATCCGTGTTGTGGTGCTTCTGTGAGTCCGTGTGTGTGTTGCCAGCTCCGGGATATTTGTTGCTCTGCCGGATGGATAGACTCTGCCTTGTATATGAACCATGCGTGTTAGTCCTGGATTATTTGCAGCCTGTGCGGCAGTGGGAGTAGGATCTCTGCTTCACTGTGGTTCTCCCCAAGGTTTCTACTTTTTCCCACATGTATTTTCGTTGTTGTTTGCCCTTGCAGAGTTCTAAGGATAGGGGATGCACTGGGACAGTTATCCATTTACTAAATTCCCGTGACCAGTGTTTAATCAGCTTCTCTAACCTTCTGTTAGCAATTTTGGAATGCCCACCAGGCAACTGTTGGTGGGATTTTTGGCATTACAAAAACAAATTTAATTGAATTTACTGCCCTCCAGTCCGAGCTGTGTAATGTCAAACTTCAACTTCAAGTCTGTGGCCAAAAGTGAATGTCCTCAATGTGCAACAATTGACCTGGGAGACTAATTTGGGATTAACTGAAATCAACAGGTAAAAAATGTAATATATATCATGTGAAAACTTATAAATCTTGCTTCCTTCTACCCAACATCAAACTTGTATGCCTCCGTTTAATTGGTCCTGGACTTATCTCTGGTTTTGTTGTTTGGCTGTTAATATTGTTTGGTTGCACCGAAAGTTACCCATTACCACTCTGGTAAGGTAAAGTAAAAAGTATAGTTTTATGCATGTTTCAAATAATGTAATGTCAATTTTAATCATTAATGTTGTTCTGTGGAAGTAATGTTTCTTTAAAATGTTCTCCCACCTTCCCCTTACTAAAACGTTTGTCCTAATGTAGCTGGGTCTTTTCAGTCAGAGGAAAATGGGAACAGTCACAGCTCACTTCACCAGCACACTCTGACAACGAGGGATAATAGCCTTAAAAACTTCAAAATGGGGTCCTGGGAATCCTTTCTACATGGTAAACTCAAAGCAGCCTTTCCCCCTTCTCCTCTTATTAGGGCACAGCTGTAATGCTGCTTCAGCCCCATGACCGTAACAACAGATAAAAGCCCATCAGTTTGACCTAAAAATAGACTCTGCAACATTCTGACCCATCTTTTACCTTCACTTCCTGCTCATAGATGCAGCGGTTGAATCAAAGCGAGGCACATTAATAATTTTTTCACCTGCAGGGTCTGAAAGAACAAAATGCCAAGTTTTTAGTTTGAAGAATTGACTCTTAGATTCTGGAGCTTTACTCAAATGTAGCTTTCTTATAAAATCTGCAATCTGTATAGTAGCCATTTTGGCACAAAGGAAAAGAAATCTACAGTACGTGCTACTATGATCAGCATGGTCCATCAGTTCAGTTGTGATGATGTTGGGGCAGGTGCCAAAGTTTTCAACCAGAAGCCAGCTGACCCGTTTCTTTTATTTAAATCTATATTGTGTCAAAACATGCATTCTTTCTGTGAGCGGGCTCACAAATCTCACCTGTAAGTGATTTTCAGGGCATCAAAGGCGACAGTAGCTCAGCTGCTAAAGTGCTTGTCCTCTGATCCGAAGGTCAATGGTTCAAATCCAGCTTTTGATATAAAAAACGTCATTGGTCGAGTGGTCAGATACACTGACCCACAGGTTGGAGGTTCAAGCCCAGCTACCAGTGAATGCACTGGTGTATGAAAATGCGCCGATTTTGGTTCAGGGCATCTTAGCCATATAGATTGACTTTCTATCTTTTCTTTGCATGAGAGTGGCTTTCCCCCACTAACCTTAGTATTCACAATAAGATGATCCTTGATACTCCTGATAAAATGAGGCATATCCTATTGTGTGTGGTTTGAAGCATCTGGGCTATTTTATTTTTTTGCTACGTATCATCGGCGTCACCATCATCATCATCATTATCATCTTCATCTTCATCAAAATAATGCTCTATAAATGAATGTTAAGTTAAACAAACAAATACAAATAACTTGACTTTAAACCATGGGTGTGCCAGTCTATACTTAGGGGACAATAACAAACTCATTTCAAATGTTTAATATCACTAAACCATAAAAAAATATGGTGAAATGGTCAGACAAGGCAGAAACTGATTCTGAATGCTGAAAAGCCCCCTCCATCTGTCCCAGCCGATAGAAAGACGCCATTGCTTTAAAACCTTTTCATTTTCCATTATGGCATAAAGCTCTGGACTGAACATCTGAGTCACCAAACATTCTTCCTCTGGGCATCACAGTTCTGTCTGACTGGCCAAAGTCTCACACACACTCCCAGCTATCCAGACATCCATTCAAACTGCAAACATCTCCAATCCTCCCGTGTGAACCAAAAGCCAAGGAAGGCGGTGTGCGGGGCAGCTGACCTGAGGAGAATGAAGAGGAGCCAGGGATACAGACTCTGAAAAGGTCAAAGATTGTTTATTTGAAGGAGTTACAATAAAACCAAAAGCAGAGATGAAAATGGTTAACGTTACATAGAAGGGACGGCAAGAAAATCGATGTAAGCAACAAGAGACACAGGATACTTTATACATTTTTAATGTCATTGTTTTTTGCAGCAGCAGGAGTGTGATGTTGGAAAGCTGCTCACTATTTTCCAACATTAATTAGATGCTCCCTGCTAACATCAAAACAAATCATCTTTCCACACATTCTAGTTGGACACAGTGTCTTGCCCAAGGACACAATGGCAAAAGTTCCCGTTGTTGTTGTTGTTGTTGTTGTTGTTGTTGTTCCCTTTGCCATTTAAAGCAGGCATGTTTAGTTTTAGCTTTTAGTATTTAGTATTGAACTCAAATCATGTCGATGTAATCCCTCATTCGTCCAGGAGTGTTCCATTGTAGAAAAAGATTCAGTTGTAGTCATCTGGACTCTGTTTTAGAAAAAACAAAACGTTTCAACTCTCATCCAAGAGTCATTCTCAATCAGAGAAACAAGTCTGAGAACTCTTGTTTATATCCTACTCTGTGAGAGCCCTGCCCACAGGGCGGGACCTCCTGCTAATGGCCCATTGAAACTGGGATGGGCCTATTGTTCTTATTGTTCCCTGCTAAATGCTAAATCTATATGCTAAATAGGCACTCAAGGTGAGGCAGGAAGTAGAACAATAAGCCCATACCCCAGTTTCAATGGGCCATAAGCAGGAGATCCCGCCCTGTGGGCAGGGCTCTCACAGAGTAGGATATAAACAAGAGTTCTCAGACTTGTTTCTCTGATTGAGAATGACTCTTGGATGAGAGTTGAAACGTTTTGTTTTTTCTAAAACAGAGTCCAGATGACTACAACTGAATCTTTTTCTACTATTGAACTCAAACATCATTTTACATTTTGATCATTGTAAAACACAATATGGATCTGAACGGCTTCCGGTGAAGGTTTATTGGTCCACTGACTTCGTATTCGAGATTGCAGAACTGATAGGCAGTATTTTACAGTGGTATTTCGAGTCTCAGTTGCAGGACAATCCAGGATTACAGAAACATTTATTTATTCATTCATTAACCTTTATTTAACCATGTAAAACCCATTGAGGAGAAGGCTCACTTCCCCTAATCACTCCATACTCGACAAGCCAATCAGTCCATACTCGACTAGCCAATCAGTCCATACTCGACAAGCTAATCAGTCCATACTCGACAAGCCATAATTGTCACGTGAGTGCAGATTATAAATACGTCGGTGCACAACCACAAATAGTTTTATAGATTAAAATCATCCACTGAGTTAACCTCTGAGTTTCTCAAGCCCTGGCATACAGATCACCAACCACCAACCACAACCTGTTACAAATCTTAATGCAAAATGATACAGTGTTTAGGGATTGAAGACATTTAGCTGTTGCATTAGGATAAAGAACATCTCCATAATCCAGCAAAGGATGAAGTAGGATTTGTTTCGATACAAATCAAGCTTTATGTTAAATTTTTTAACCCAATTTTACAAGTGAGGCTTGAAAGAGAGCTTTTGGTCTAGTAGCCAAGTCGTGATCGGCGGGATATCATCTGGTAACATACGTCCATGCGAGAAAATCATGGCATTGGTTTGGTCTGAATTCAGCATTTAGTTCAGGGACTGAAATCAAAACTGCACTAAGGAGAAAGCAGTTCCAGTGAGGTTGAGCAACAGCTAATTACAGGTTAAAAGCTCATTAGAGTTGAGTTTGCATAATTTGACCACTTTACAAAGTTACACTATGTCTCTCTTCTGTGTTTTTTTTTATTTTATTTTTTTTATTAAAGTAGACCACTTCACTTTCACATCCCACCAGATTTGAAATGTCACAGGGAGGTCTTTGGGAGGTGTAACATTAGATAACACGTCCTCGGGGAAGTGTGCCAAGGTGATTCATTTCTGCAGGGCGACAGCAAGGTTACCCACACCATCACCAGACATCACACCTCCGGGCAGCTCATACACTTGCACAGGTAAGGTACGCGCTAACACAAACCTATTAACATTATATATGCGGTCACCTACATTACCTGACATGTGAGAGCGGACCCCTATCCCCGTCCACATCCCTGTACTTTATTTGTACTGTTATCGTTTGAAAAATGAAAGTCTAAAACATCGTGTAGCCATTTTACAGATAAGATTAAAACATGTAAATGACAATCTGCTTCTTGTTACAATGAAATGTCAGAAGAAATTTGTCAGTTCTGCAGTTTTGAAAAGGAAGTCAACAAACCTGTTTCTTTTACTAAACCGATTTATACCATTATTGTGGTTTACAATGAACAAGATGTCAAATGATCATATATACCTGGTTTGGTTTAGTTCTAGTCCTGGTCTAGTCCAGGTTCAATTTGCATGTGATGCATGTGCAAGTGTGAATTCAGCCTAAGAGCTGCTTTTGTTGAAAACCAACTCTGATGCTATAACAGCTACTGTTTTCACCTGCAGAGTCCTTTGGAAAGTTTTCTATGAACAGTAAGGGTTCATATCTTCACAGAATCACCTTAATTTAAATTGGAATGTGTCACAATACAGAACATTTACAACTCAGTTCCATTCAAATGAGTGGGCTCAATACCGATTTAGATACCATTATTAAAATATTTTTTGGGATAATAGACATTATCAATAGTATAAAGTTAATGAGTCTTCTTATACTAGTTCTGATCTAAAGAATAGCGTATGGCAAAATTCAATGCGTGACTTAATGTGACAATCTTTACAAGAAAATGTATGTTTTTCTTAACCGATTTCTTATAAAAGAAATATAAAAGCAAGCTATGAAAACTCGCCATGCTAAGAAGGTGTGATAGACAGTAAAAAAGGCAGTCAACGCCATGGAACTGCCAATACCACCTGTTTAGTTAAAAAGTTGTGCAGGCTTCCCACTAGCGGGCCAGATTTGGTTGTGTTGAATAACCATTTTGTGGTTGAAGCGCAGATTCAAGAGAATAACTGACACTAAAACTAACACAGAGGCAGCAGGCGCAGTAGCCAAGGCACGCTTGTCCCTCCCTCCCACAGCGAGAGTGGGAGTGGGCCGAGGGTGAGCGAACACGTGGGAGAGCTGATAGAGAAGCAAAGGAACACACAACTGAACAGACAAAGATGCCATCAAGAAACAAGGGAATAAGAAATTATACAAGTTGTGTTCTAATAGGTCCTTTTGTAAATAGTAGTGCTGCGATAAATAATTAGGTACTTAAATTGGAATTGGAACTTCCCAGGTAAATACTTGAAATTAAATGTGGTAATTCCCAAGCACTTACATAATGATTTTTTAATTTATTTTTATTATTTTTATTTATACAGGGAAAACCAATGAGAAAATGTCTCTTTTTCATGGGTACCCTGTTAAAACACAAAATAGACAACAAACACAGGATACTAAAAGACAAATAAACATTCAATAAAATTAACCAATACATAAAACACATAATGTTTTTATATAATATGAGATCAAATTATATAAAACACATTCATACATACAATACGAGATAAAATGATATAAAACAAGTGCATCGGCACTGCGGGTAGTCCTTGACCAGTGCTTTAAAATCATTAAAAGGCATAAAATGATTTAATTTAAAAAGTCTCTGTGTTTTGTTCCACAGGGAGGGAGCAAAGTTCGCTGAAAGCCTTTTTTCCTGTCTCTGTGTTAAAACTATGTGATTGTAAAATGTCCTGAGACCTCCAACTGTGAATACCTGATCTAATGTGCAATAAACTTGATAAATAATCAGGCAAAAATGCCAACTAGAGCCTTTACACAAACAAAAGGCAGTGCTGTTCTCTTCATGCATCCAAATGATTGCCATTCTACTTTAGAATATTATTCACAGTGGTGAGTTCTGTATCCTTCTCCTGTAATAAACCTTAGAGCTGAATGAAAAACCGAGTTCAGAGGTTTTAACACTGTTGCTGTAGAATGCATATATATAATGTCACCATAATCTAGAACTGAAAGAAATGTAGCCTGGATTAACTGTTTTCTACAATTAAGAGGAAAACATTCTTTATTTCTGAAGAAGAATGACAATCTGGTTTTCAGATTATTTGTCAGCTCTTGTATGTGTTGAAGGAGAGTTTATCATCGATCCAGATGCCTAAGTATTTGTACTGGGGTACTTGTTCAATCATATTACCATCAAGCGTGAGAATAGATATATTTTTTGGGTCAAGCGGAGTGTAAATTCATTAATAATTTCAAATTAACACAGTTGTGTTGGATGGAGTGAAAGTCCTCTTGAATATTTTGAATTACTTGGGCACAAGAAGGTGCCTTAGCATACAGAATGGCATCATCTGTATACAAGTGGATGCTACTGTTTTTAGATTATGCCCAATTGAGTTTATATAAATTTGTAAATAACAGTGGTCCAAGGACAGAGCCTTGAGGAACACCTTTATTAAGATAAGAAAATTCAGATTGAAAGCCATCAGCAGAAACAATTTGAGCTCTATTTGTTAGGTAATCTGCAAACCATTTTTTAGAATTTGTATCGAACCCAATAGCATCCAGATGATCCAAAGAGAATACAATGATCTAATGAATCAAAGGCCTTTGACAAATCAACAAAAAACAGCAGCACATTCCTCATGGCTGTCCAATGCAATAGCAATATCATTCATAACTTTGGTAGCAGCTGTGATAGTGTTATGTCCTAGTCTAAATCCAGACTGGTATCTATTTAAATTTGAATATTTGGTTAAGAACGTACGGACCTGGTTACTTATGAGCTTCTCTAAGAGTTTTGTTTGGCAGGATAGTTTTGAGATTGGACTGAAATTATTCAAATATTTTTCTGGCCTCCTTTTGTTGCAAAGGGAGAACAAAAGCAGTTTTCCACAGTAATGGGATACTTTCAGTTTGAATTGTGAGATTAAAAACATGAGTTAAACAATTTACAATTAGTGGGGCTGATAAAAAAAAGTAACCTAGGTTCAAGGGTGTCAGCTCCAGTGAACTTTTTTGGATCTGTAGAGAGCAACATATTTAATACTTCATATTATGTAAAGGGTTTAAGGGAAAATACTTGCTCATCATGTCTATTCTCATGTATTTGGGTAGCAGCAACAGATGGAGCAGCAGCATCAAAGATATTTTCAGATTCAGCAAAGTGCTGATTAAACGCATCACAAATATCTTTTTTTGTCGTCAAGCTCATTGAATCTTTAATAATTTCATTTGGTAAAGAGGGGGTAGAATTTTGCGATAAAGATTTAACGGTTTTCCAAAATTTGCAGAATTGCCCTGAGATTCTGTGAAAGTATTGACGTAGTAAGATGTTTTGGCTTTACGATAAGCTGACAAAACTGCTGCCAATCTGCTGCTGATTTGGTTGCCGTGGCTTCTGCCCAGGCTTTGTCACGTTCACGAGATAATGCAGCGATGTCTGGACAGAACCAGTGATTATTCTTATTTTTGACCCTGACTCTTTTAAGAGGGGCGTGATTATTAGTAATAGCATTCAATGTTTTGATGAAAAAGTCCAGTGCTGTGTTGGGTTCTGCAATACTAGTGGTAAAATCAATGTCACTATAGTACAGATCAGACAGAAATGTTTGCTCATTAAAATGCTTAATAATTCCTATGTACTGACAGCTGTATTTCCTAAACCATGTTTCATCTAGCCCTGACCCAGTCTGGTTCACTTTAGCGCGGTTTGGAATGGGACGTTTCATGGCAGAGTGCGTGTCCGTGACCAGCTGACTTCATCCAAACATTAAAAAAGAAATCTTAATAAATCAGATCTAAATTGTACCTGAATTTTACTTTTAATCATAAGGCTGATCTCAGCAATTCACAAAGAGACAATTAGTGATCTCAAGTTTGTTTCACTGTGAGAAGTGGCCAAAGCTAGAGTAAACAAAAAGCTACTTCCGGTTTATTGTCAGTTTTTTCTGCATTTATTTAACCTCTCTGCATCTCTACACCACGTCTGAACGTCTTTATGTAATGCGCTGGCTTTGGACAATGTCTTGTAGCGAGCGGGAAATGCGCTAGCTTTGTTTAGCTAAGTCTGTCCATTCAATATAATAAAAGTTCAAGTCAAGGTTTGGTGAAAAATGATCAATATCTGTATATAATTGCGTTTATCCTTTTTGTTTACAATTGAGTCTAAGTTCTCTCTTATCCAATTACCTCGCGCGAATGCATTTCACAAGCCAAACGTGAGACAGACCCCTTTGGAAGCTAGTACCACCCATGGCCCCCTTTGGATCGTTTGAATAGAATGGTAAAGTGAAAACACTTTCAGACCGTTCCAATACGCTCCAAAATGAGGCTATTTACTCCCCATTCTAGTAAGGCCACGGTTACTTACTGTAATTAACTCTCAATTACCACTCTAAGTCCCCATGAATTACCTCTGTAAATATCTAGAAATTTCATCCTTTACTATCTAGTATATCTTCTAGTTTTATCAAAATATGCAATGAAAACCAGACATTTTACACATTTGGATCATGCTCTGTACATAAAATAATAATGTGTTTGTTTTTCATGAGCAATGAAATCCAAAGCTGTGTGACAAACCCCTTCAAGGCAGCCACAAAATCAATTGCCCAGTTTAGAAGTGTCTTTATTCAGTGTGGTACTTTGAGAGCAGCAGTAAGTGCAAGCCAGGCCCGCAGGCAGAACTCACAGCAGGTTATCCAATATGGAGCTTGGACACTGCAGAGCTGTACAATAGGTTGAGAAAAGTAAGAAAAACGGATGTAGACATGAGGCTTTTTCACAGTTTATTAGCGCTTTTACAGTTTCACACTCCTGATACTGTAGGCTTAAATGAACACAGTCTGAAACTACCTCCACATTAGTCCTGTGTTTTTACAAGGCGTCTTCTGTAAAAGCACATTACTCCCGCCAACTCACGGCAATCAAATGCACTTGTGTTCTGGATGTCTGGAGCCATGTCTGTCACACTGTTCTACAGACACGATTTTGGTGAGCTGAGCAGTGATTCACTATCTCTTATTTATTTATTTATTTATTTATTTCACTTTGACCTCAGTGACTCCTCTTCAGTCTCTGGAGGATTAGTTTGCTGCAAACATTTTAGGTTCAAATCAAATCAATCATCACTCACTAATATATAAGCCATACTCTTGAAATGATAAAGCCACTTGACATGATACCACTTCATTATAATAAACCTTAATTAGACTTAATAAAGCATGAACAGATTATTAAGAATGATTCTAGTTTAGTAACTACTTAATAAAGTGTGTTTGGGGGCTATTTCTTAAATAGTTACTAAGTCTAAATACTGAATTAAGTCTTTCGACATGCTACGGCAAATTGAGGTGTAGTTATTGTAAAGTGTTTCCAATGAAGCCATTATTTTCAACCATATTTGTGTGCCTTGAGGGATTGACTTTAAAAAATCTTTCAGTAAACTTTCAATTAACATTTCAATGAAATAATTAGCCATGAGTGCCCTGAACAAACTTCTGAACAAGATGAAAAAGAAAACGCAACAGCCCACATTGCTAAAGCCAAAGAACCTTATGTATAGTGGAACACACAAACATACAGTATACAGCTTTTTGTGTCATTTGGTAATAAGAAGTTTTTCTTACCCAAAAGATAGTAGGTGCCGTAGATTCAACATAATTGCTGAGTAATGCCTGGGAAATTCTATGTATGTGCAACATAATTTACAGTCCAGCAGAATTACACAGTAAATAAACAGTACATTGTAAGTGCTGCACAAGTTCAATGTAAGTAAAGAGAAATGTAGAAAATGTTAAATGTAGTTCAATGGTTCAGCTTCCATGAAAGTCGAACATTTAGATTTTTAAAACTTTGTCCAAATGACTACTTTTTGAAATTAAATGGATCACCCTAAACGAAAAGGAATGACACTGAGTTAGCACAGAGTAATTTCGACATAAGTACAGCGTAGGTGCATGTCTATTTGATGCTTTGTCTGCTGTGAGGTAGCAGTCGTGTGTGTGGTGTGTTTGTGTGTGTGTGTGTGAACAGGCACATTCGCTGGACCATGGCAAAGTGGTAAAATGTCAGCGCATCTTTGCCCCGTATGCGCTCCGTAGGCATCGTCCTCCCTCTCCCCCTACTTCCACAGGAATCACAGACCAGATTGCAGACCAGAGTGCAGCTGACGAATGGCCTGCATTTGACCCTATGTGGTGCTTTTTTTAGAGTGCACGTAGCTATGATGAGGGCTGCATGTGTAATTTAGCTTGTAAATTAAAATAAACCTTAAATAGAAATCAACAACAAAACAAACAAAATAAAATAACAGTCTGTTAAAAGAAGGGGTATGTTAGTGTATATTTATTTATATATGGGCCTACATAAGTTTAGGTTGAGGTCACATTCACTAGCGTTTTGAATGCATATTTAGTCACTCCGCATTCATTTAAGGTTTGATTTGAAGTCGCATTCAACACCACTTGGATTCACCTTCAGTCTTCCACAGTCTTCCACAACAAACAATAAACCTACTCCAAAGCATCCGATTATTCCGCAAAATCAATTAGCTCTTAAATATGATACCAACTTACGCACCCACTTTCTGGTTTATATCCTTAGACTCATCAATCACAAGATTTTACAGGAAAGAAATCAAAGCCCCATGTATTAAATTAAGCACGTTACAGAAACCAAAAACACTCTTTTCAAATCCCAAACAATATTATCAACTCCGAAAGCCTGGCGGAAATTTTACAAAATAAGTGCAATCTTTCCTTCCCACAGACCAAATGGAAGGAGGATCTAGGTTTTGCTCTCGATGCCAGCTCCTGGGCTCAAATCTTTCAGAAATATCGACTCTATTTGACTACGAATACAAACTTACAACTTATATAATCAAAATGCTTCATAGAACTCACTACACCGGGCACAGAATGTTTTCATCAGACACTTGCGCACACCAGACACATACTGCCAACACATACAATCGTTTTGGGAAACGATCACATCATCCATATCCTCACTCCTGAGCTGCCACGTCCCAATGTCCCCCTCCTTCTGCTTACTCAGTGACCCATCTCAGCTCGGCATTTCAGACTCAAATACAAATATACTCTTACTTAAAAACCTAACCATCGCCAAGAATACTATCTTCATGAACTGGAATTCGAAGTCAAGCATAAACATTACCATCTGGAAAAGAACATCTTAACCACTTTATTTCAACTGAAAACTCAATACTACGCACTGCTGCCACATAAAACATACAGGAATTTTATCTATTTATCTCATCACACTGAGTTTATTAACTTTTCCAGAACACATATCCCAAGACGTTCCCAGGCCACAGAGAGCCATAGTAAACACTTTTTTCCACCTCTAAACCTGCTGGATGAACCTTTCGGAGTAACTAAAATAGATTATAAGGATGTAGTTTGTCCTGGCTGCTCTGTAACCTTGTAATCTTATTTACATTTCCACGGTGTAAATTTGGCAGGTTTATTGTGTTAATAAAATGCACGTATTTTATTCTTTATTATAATTTAAATTAAAAAACTGTCAAATTGATCCTTCCCAATGTCATATTTTGGAGACAATTCATTCTAAAATTCAGACCCTCCTCCCTGTACTGAATAGATTTTTGTTCAACTTTTGGGAACATTGCATTATGACTTTGCTTTCCTCTGCAACACATTTTATTCCAATGCAATTTCAACCCTGAATGTCCCAGGGAGGATCTAGTGAACAGTGTGAGTTTTACTTGCCACTTTCGCTCTCACACACACACACACACACACACACACCTCCTCCATCAACACTTTACTGCTGTTGCTGATGGGGGAAGGAGATGCAAAGCTGAAGTGCGATTCCCTGCGAGGCAAAAGGCGACTGTTAAGGGTGACATTCAGTGGGGCTGCTACTGTAAAGAATGTGCAAATAAGCGTGTATAATAATAGTATTTTATTTATCATTGAGTGCTTGCCTGTCTAGTAAATACTATATCTTTTTCCTGTACTTTTCAAAGACATGTATTGTGTGTGAGTGGTGGAAGGGAAACTGTGACTGATCAATTAGACCGTTTTTGTATGTGTATGTCTACAGTTTTTGTGTTTATGGTTCTGCTTTTTGGGTCCTCACTGTTTTTATTTTTCAAAACAAACAGGGCAGTAACATACACACAAGAAAAGTGAAAAAAATAATGCAGATGACTGAACTTTTTTGACTTAAGATGAATAAAAGCTGGTAGTCTGAGGTGTGTGGATTTTGATTTTGTTCTAATTGATAGAGGCCCAAGCAGCGTGTTTGTTTTCAATGTGTTACTGAAATGAACAAACTCTGTCTGTTTGGCCTGAGACGTGGTAACGGGAATGGTGACCAGGCTGTGAATCTTACAGAGGATTTCAGCCTGGACTTACTAGGCAAACTGACTACTTTTACTCAGGCGATGCGCAATAGGCCATACATGATGTGTGTTGCAGGGACACAATTTGGGGGATTTGAACTCGTTAACAATCGTGTTGGAAGGTTAATCACTTCTTGATCTCACCACTGCCGCTTCTAACGATTGTAATAGCAGAACAATGCTAATTACCACAGCTCACAAATACAAATACATTCTGCAATCACAAAGGTTATTCAAATTCACCTCCGCCTGAAGCACCTCTCACAAACATTTGATGTAGGTACCATTTCTCTCCTCATGAATGCCACTCGGTCCAAGATGGTGGCTGCACACATCAAGCAGAAAATACATATAGCAGCCACAGTAGCATGAAATGTTGAGCTCAATTGCCTGTGCCATGAAAGTCATGATGAATGTTTATAGCCTGCCAATGAGAAAGCCTGCAGCCTGGGGAACGTATAGAAATACAAAGGAGGCAGTGCAGGCAAGAGTTAATCTCCATCTTAATCAGGGTAATACAGTTGAGTCAGCAGAAGTTAGTCTGCACATGGATCCGTCACTGTCACCCATTTACTGTCTCATTTGAGCATATATTATATATACAGTATATACCTTGACATAAACCCAACCCATGGTGTATTGGAGCAAACAAAATGGAGTTCTATGGGCTGGCAAACAGGCTAGTTGAATGGTGACAACCACATATGCTCATGATGTCATCACTCTGGCTCATTTAGATCGTATTGATTAAAGAACAAATATTATGCATTATGTTTATTGTTATTAGCATTTAAACATGCTCTGGAGCACCTGTAGTTTGGCATCTCATGTTTTAGAACAAAAACAAAATCTCTACGTTTTCCACCAGCTAAATGCCAAATTTGCATAATATGTGTCCTTTAAGCAAGCATTCATAATGTTTGGGAGACGTCAACGGCTCATGAAGCAGACCAGGCCCTGAGCGCGAGACACACTCCACCGTGAAACAAGCCATTCCAAACTGCTCGAACCAAAACACAGTTCTTGGTTGATATTTTTAGCACTACATGTAAATGCTTTTGTCTGTCCACTCATCAGTAGTCTAATTCCAGATGTGCACTTGTGTGGTGTGAATCTGGTCTAAAAGCATGTTCACATCTCCACACATGAAGTAATCGGATAAAGTATGAACACACCCTTAGAGAACGTTAACACGACTTTCCTTTTTTTTTTTTTCACACGTTTTGTCAATCTGCCATTCAAATAGGCCTAAACCACAGACATATGGGAAGTCTCTCTCTTTTTAAACCAGTTGTGATCTATTCGCACTTGAGTTAAAATTAAATATTACCAATATCTTAGCAGTGTCTATGTCCTGCAAAACACCCTACATAACATGCTCCAGTCAAGTGCAATGTGGTGATTTAGAATTATTTTTCTACCCAGCATGCACCCTGGGTCCTGTTGTGCCTCTGCATTCTAGCACCTGGGATACATCCAGTCACTGCAGCTGTGAAGTGAGAACGCTCATGACGCCAGTAGCAACTGTGGGAGGAGGATTTAAATATTATAATAGATGTGTAATAGACGTGTTATGTAAAAGGGATGAGGTCATAGGGTTTTCTTACTGCCCACTGCTCCAATGACCTGCTACTACACATGTGAATGACCTTCATGCAACGTTAATGATCCCTGGAAACGCAAGCCAAAATGAAAGGCATACTTTGAACATGAAGACAAAGAAGTAAAATGCAAGAGTGAATTCTTATAGCCTGTGTCGAAGTAGCTTCGTCAGCTAGCGCGGGGAGGCCAAGGCGACATGGCGCCAACACACACATACACACGGTCACACACACCTGTACCAGCGTTTTTCTTAGCAGTCACGGGTGCACACTTGATTGCTGCTAAACCATACTTCTCGCCATAACTCGGTCTCAAATTCACGCACATTATATTGCATCAGTGTTGGACGCACGTGTATGACGACAAGTGATGTCATGTAATTCACCGTTTTTGGGTGAAATAAATTTGTTTACTTTTCTGTTGTATTAAATCACTACACATAGACGACGATTTGTGTAAAAATATATTTATGAATTTATAGTAATATTTATGAAATTTTAATGTTTCTGTTTGAAGAGAATATTAGATTTTTTCTGTTGATTGTTTTGGGGGAGGAGCCTCCTGTTATAAAAAGGAGACTCCTAGCACCTCAATGGGGTGTCTGTTCCAGGAGGGAGCTGAGTGCACCGCAGGCACTAGCTCCAGAGCTAAGAGAAGGTTTTTTCTATCTATTGTATTGCTGCACTTACCTGTAAATATCCATAGTTTTCTGTTCTGCACCATTTTGTTTTTGAACTCCTGGGGAATAAATTCACAAACACTATTCTTGACTACACCATATCATTTCGTGGTAAAAAGGAACCCGCGACATCCTCTGAAACATGGCACTTTTGCCATGATTTACAATTAATGAAATCAACATAATTTAGTTGTATCATTGAGGTGCTGCAGGAGGTTCAGCTGGTTGCCCATTATCTGGAGGGTTCTGTGTAATCCCTCATTCATCCGGGTAAATTCCATAGCAACTGATTTTCAATGAATTTATTTTTTTAAATTTCGGCAAGAAGGGCACAGGTTCAACCAGGTGTTTCTGTGTTCTTCTTCTTATTTGTTGTTTATTTAGACAGGACAATGCATGTTAATGAACATACATGATACACATACTGTAAACACACCAGACTGTAGCAATGGGCTAATTTGCGTCGGTTGTCCCACATTCTCTCCCACAAACTAACTCTCTTCCATACTTGGACACTGGAGGCAAGGTGGATGATGTCTTGCCCAACGACAACGCCACAACAGTTTATACTACCACCCGCCTGTGGCACCTGGAATTCCAGCTGTCTCCCATCGAAGTACTAACCAAACCTATCCCTGCTTAGCTTCTGAGATTGGGTATTGACAATTTGGCATGGCGGTGTGGCGTTTGCATGTTTCTCCCTGTGTCTGGGTGGGTTTCCTCTGGACACTCCAGTTTCTCCCATCAACCAAAAACATGCACCATAGCACCAGCAAAGGTTTGTCCTGACCAAGCCTGGCTCAACACTGCAGCGACCACTGCTCCAAAAGACAAATTTCCCTACAGGGATTATAACCTTAACCTTTCTCTGAGGAAACCATTTTTAAGTATGAAGTCATTTCTCCGTTGTTGTTTTGATTACAAAAACCTAGCATGTTGGACTCTTTCCACTGGCTCACGATGATCTGATTCAGAAGCATCTTTTTTAAGGACAGAAAGGTCAACTCTGTGTGATCACAAAGTCTAGTATAGCCTGCAGTGTTCCTGATGTCTACCTCGTTTTCGACTACTGTTTCTTGTCAGAAACTAACTAAATATGAAGCAGAGTTGTAGATTATTCATATTTATATTTGTTGCTAGACTGTAGCAGCTCTTTCACATTATATGTGTTTTTAACTCAGCATTGATACATTCCGTTCTAAAATTCAAAATGTGGTAGTGTCATCTGCGTAACCTCTACTCAGTAAATCATTTTTTTTTTTCAAAATGTTCATGTTATTAGTTCAGGCTTTACTTACTTTTTACCTCAAAGGTGCGCAATAACTTTTCTGGTGGAGGTTCAGGCGCCTTCTCGTCTCCATGGAGATGTTATTGTTTTGTCTGAAATGTTTCACGGTATGGTATTAAACTAAATCAATCTTGATGGAGACAAGCAAGAGACCCCACCACGCCAAGTTTCAGGTCAAAATGTAATTGGAGACCCATGCCGTAGTGCGTACACAAACCAACCAATCAATGTGATCTGAGATTTTAAAGATTTGGGTTGCGCACTTCATTTTCCTTAACAACAAGAAACCTTCCGGGAGCTTAATCCCTTAAATCAATAAACCATTTGACGTATTACTTTGGCTTAAGAAGCTATTTGGTTTTATGAAATAACCCATAATCCATCCACAGAGATATTGTAATGCTAAAGCTAATCACCAGATGGGACACATCGTCTCTCATGTCTTTGAGCAAGACAATAGCTCAGGGGCACAGCAGGTATCAATAAGCCATTGCTAATCAATACACATTTGCTTTTGTGTCCTTTATCTTACATATACAGAAGTCGAATGAGGTGTTTGTTCACATGATGGATTGTTTGAGTAGGCCAAAGGTTGATTGCTTCTTCCAATGACATTGTTGGTAGAATATACAAACGAAATCTCTTGTTGACCTTAAATCCATACAATGAACTAAAAATCCCAACATGATCACTTCACTTTTTTGTAATCAGTCACTAGTGCATTCCATTTGTAATGTCCAATGTCCTCATGAATTTTTCTGTCCAGGATATATTACATGAGGAACTAAGGAAGTTAGCGTCTGTCATTAGCACTGACCAGAGGATATGACCTGTGTGTGTTAATGCTTACAGGAACCAATTATTGTGTGTATGTACAAGATAAACATAGGCAACAACAACAAGGAGATATCATATTTCTTCAGGATCATGTGCAGACTGACCTCATTAAAATATTCAGCAATCGCAATTAATGCACTCCACAACCTCATTTCAACCGCCGTGACCTCATCAGAACGGTGACACTGTGAACAACACTGTGAACAACACTGTAATCACACACCAATCTTTCAGAATGTGTGGCTCATGCTCTTTGGTATTGGAGTTTTTGGTGAACAGTAAGCGTACCTAGCTGGAAGTTTAGCCTATTATCCATGTTGGCTGTTGATGGAAAGGAAATAAGAATAAACTGAAAAACATTGTGGACTTCTTAAGAATCAATGTCTGAAGCACAAAACTGTTCATCTGAGGTGAGAGAAGTTTGATTTTGTTCTAAAGAAGAATTGAGCTCATTTGTTTCTCATGAGTGATGGAAATAAACAAATCTGATTGTACAGTTC
Organism: Chaenogobius annularis; assembly: GCA_015082035.1. Lineage (NCBI taxonomy): Eukaryota > Metazoa > Chordata > Actinopteri > Gobiiformes > Gobiidae > Chaenogobius > Chaenogobius annularis. The sequence goes on along the minus strand of BJKM01000011.1, from coordinate 1,594,461 downwards.
TGTTTGAGTTTGGCTCAAGGCGTGACAGAGGGAGGGGTGTCTCGACTCACTCTTCGTAAAGAATTGAAGTAATGAGTATTATGGATCCCAGGCAAAAAAAATGTCTGATTGTAAGTGCTAACCACTGTCATTGGGCTAAATACGTACTCTATAGACTTGTATTTTAGACGTTATTGTCGCTGATGGAAAATTTTACCTCTGCATTTGACCCATCCTTCAAAGCAATGAGCAGTAAGCGCGTGGGGACCCTCCAAAAGCAAAGTCTGGATTTGGGATGAGTGAAATGCAAAACAAATTAATTTTTTTCTTGGAGACAGATTACAATTTAGATTTGATCAGGATTCATGTCAACGTAATATCTTTATTGCTGTGAAGAGCTAACTAAATTATCATCTGCTTCTTCTGAAAGTGTATGCTTTAAATAAATTCACTCAGCATTGTTGAGGTCACCAGAAGGTGGAGTGGGTGGGAAAATGTGTGTTTTATTGAGCAAAGTGGCGCAATCAAGAGGAAATTTGTGAACCATGACATGGAGATTTTAACAAAACAGCAAATCATCAGAGGAATGAGATCAAGATTTAATTATTATCATCATATTGCACAGTCCTACTCTGGACCTAGCCACGATGTATCACTCAAGCATGTGGGCTGAAAGAGCTTACAGGAAAATGCATTCATTCATTGTATTGTGTGAAAAAAGGGGGTTTACAATGTGCCGAGAGTGGTGTCACCATATGTCTCACACAGGAAAATGTGTGCCTATGTGTAAAACCAAGTCTCTCCCCTGAACCATGTGACAAAAACATGTGCATAGATCTGAATCAACCAGAATTTTAGAGGTTGGGTACCTGACTTTATCTTGTGAAGACTTGCATTTTCTACATTGATTGCTGCTCGAATGCATCTGATAGGAATTTTATCGATCACAAACCTGGAAGAATGAGGCTCTAGGATTGGCAGAGTTTTGGTTGTTCACCCCTGCTTCACTTTGCCATATGACAATCAATACCTTTTCAGTTCAGTTAGACAGATTTAAACGCCTGCTTCCTCTTTTCTTAACCCTTGTGCTACCCTCAAATACAGTGTGTGGGTTAAAAACACTTTTTCTTTCACCTTTACCTCCAGAACAGTAATTTGGCTGTTACATGAATGCCAGTTAGTATTAGACTGTGATATAGCCTTAATGGATTACTGATTTACTTGGCACGTTCCTTTTTATTTCCAAAGCTGAAGATATTATTAAATTCACAATATGAAATAATACTTAACATCATGAATTTGTAAATACCAATTAGGATTAGGATAGTCTGCATCGATCCGCTTTGTCTCATCAAAACAGGAAATCCATTCAGCTTTTGTTTAGACATTTGTGCACTGTGCGATAAGGGATGCATATTTTGCCAGAATCTCCCTTTGGTATATCGCTCTCTGCATTGAAAGGAGTATATTATACATTTTTGTGCCCAGTGTGGGGCGGGAACAGACTGCTGTGACTGAAATTGCTTACATCTACAGTATGTTGTCTACGCCAAACATCTGGGAGGAGAGGCGGTGGTCCGTAGCTGAAAAAGCCATCTGCTGTGTTATATGGCTCACATTAAAATGCTTTTTCTTTGTGTGCGTTTCAGATTAAGTGAAGACAGGAAGGGCAGAGGTGGACCAGAATTACCATGATGTCTTCGCTGTTTGCCGTGATGCGGACCTTCACTGAACTGTAAGATATTTTGAATTCTAAAGTGAGTTCAGAGGTTAAAACAGTCAGTTGCCAGAGGTAGGTAGGAAACTGCAACCTTTAAGTTACTTTGAAATGTTACATTTTAAGAGTAGTTTCTCACCATACTTGTACATCTATATAAATCATGCTTTTCCATTTATTTGAGAGCTACTGAATGTGTTCATTATTTAGTGTTTTGTTTGTTATTAGTCACATTGTACACTGCCCTGTCCACACACAAAAAAAGTCACCACTTGGATTCAACTAAGAAAATACAAATAGTCCGAGCCTCCTACTGGATAACTGCTGCATGGGAGATGATCTTTCAGCTGCAACATGGTATTTAAACCCAACTGCTGCAGTGAGTGTCTTCTCATCTCTGAAACAACCATGTGGAAAGACAAATCCTGTGGTCATGGAAAAGATGTCAGTGTGTTTGAGAAGGGTCAAATCATTGGCATCGAGCTGAGAAAACATCTAAGGAGAAGCAGAAACTAATCTACTACAGATCTGAACCCCAGTGAGTGTTTGGGACGAGCTGCAGAAGGCTTTGTGCAGTGGTCACTCTCCCACATCATCAATACAAGATCAACTGGGAAAAAATAATGCAACACTGGATGGAAATAAATCTTTTAATATTGCAGAAGCTTATTGAAATTATGCCACATGGGTGGACCTGGTTAGTAGTTGGATGAGAGACTGCTGGAATACTGTTGTTGTGTCTCCAGTGTCCATAATGAGAGTGTTGTGACAGCGTATCCAGGACAATGCATGGATATTAGCCCATGGCTATAATCTGGCATTTATGTAATTTATGTTCATTAACATGCACTGTCTTGACTGAATAAACATGGATGATAATGCAAACCCCCAGGTGAAGGTTCACACCTGAAAGTAGTTCAATAAACCAGCTAGCTACTTATACTCCTTTCTGTTAACAACTAGTTTGTGTTAGTTTCAGTGCAGTTAGCTCCTCCCTTCAGACAGAGATGAGGCAGTGTCTCTCCAGTTGTCTGTCATATGATCACAAGCTACTTGGAAATAGTAGAAATTCATATTCACATTTAAAGCTCTTGCCCAGTTAACAGAATACAATGTTATTTTTTTGTGGTAAAGTATTTTAATGGATTATGCATCACACAATTCAGCATCCTTGGCACATACTGCACGTTTTATGTATAGATGAGACCAGTGTATCAATGAGTCAAATCTTAAATCATCCATTTAATAAAAAAGAATAGAACCATAATAAAACCATCTCAATAGCACAATACATTTTTTAAATAAAATATAAAAAAGACAAAAAATAAAACAGAGGACAAAACAAGCTCCGCCCTCCCCTTATCCACGCATAAGAGCATTGATTGTAAGTTAATGACACTGCTGATTTTCTCCGTCAATCTTATATCCATTATTACATATAAGATTGACATGCCTGGAGTTGTATTTAGCTTCGTTCACACTTGTTTGATGAATCCTGTTTAGCAAGTCTTCTCCCTCTGCGCCTCATAAAATACTTGGTTCAAAATGTTCCAATTTTGTGACATCATGAGTAGAGATCCCGAGGTTGAGCTGTTTTTAAGTCCTAAATCATCACCAGACTTGTTCGAAGCATAGCTGCCATCAAATCACATTCATTACTACTGCCTACATTAGCATGCCGGCAGCAAACTATCTCCTGTTTTTTCCTCGGCTACCAGTAGATGGAGTGCTACCACAAATCTTCATGATGTAGCAGAGATATAAAGTAATGTATGCTTTCAGTCGATACATTATTTATAAGTTCTAAAACATGTGATTGCAGACTACTCAAGAGCAAGTTTAAAGGCCTCTAACACATATTGTAAAATCAGGGATTTCTTGGATTACTACGTAATATTATGTATTACAGTAATCACATTCTCACACCTAAGTACACTTAGGTAATTTAACATTTCTTGACTGTTTTATACTCTTTTATACTTATATACTATTAGCTATTGAAATGCCAGTAACTTTGACCAATCAAGCGTGGCTACAACACAGGTGTAACATACTGGTCTTGTACATATGCCCTCATTCCCTACACTTTACTGAAAACTCCAGACAAACAGTTCAGTTTTGCCCATGTTTTCGGCTTTTAACGCATCAACTTTGAGGACATATTGTTCATGTACCCAATCACCAAAATGTGATTTGAAGAGATAAACTGTGATCACAATACTTTGGAGCAAATTACTGTAAATAGTAACAGCTGATGGTTGACACTGAATGAAAACACAAGTTCATAACATTTTGCTTATGCGGGTGGTACTTGATTGAAGCAGGCACATACTGTTATGCATATTTCAAGTTAGAGAAATGGTTGATAGTTAATAGCCTCCCTCTGTCATGGTATGAAAGTGAGACAAATCAGGAAATCGAGCTTGAAGAGTAAACATTGCTCGCAGATATGGATTGCACTAAAATGCTGCTTTTGTCTTTGTTTTAAAAAAAAAGATCACAAACAGACAAAATGAAGGTTAGAAACATGCATAGGATGGACAGAACCCTCCTTGCGTATCCGTATGTGTTTGGAACATAAAGCATACAGTAAATTAACCGTTCGAGCTACAGTTAGGAGCTCGCTCACACGGGAGGTGCTCTGAGTAGAGCCGCTGCTCCCCCACGTTGAAAGGAGCTTGCTGAGATGGCCCAGGTGATCTATTCCAGATGCTTCCTAGACACCTTCTGGTCCTCCCAGAGGAGCTGAAGGAAATGTGCCTGGAAAGGGAAACTAAATGAAACCCAAGGCACTTACAGCTGTTATGCATGAGGGGATCGTGGGGCACGGCTCTGGTAAAACACTAATAGATGCCAGGCAGGAGACATCTCTTCATGAGCAACAGCCACGTTGTCGAGGCAACAGGGTTCTCTCTAACAGGTGCCACAACCCCCACAGCGAGCCACAAATATACCCCGGGACAAATGGAAGGGGAAGTGGTGGCACAGCCCGTTTATGTAATATTAGATAGTGTGGGAGGAGGAGCTGCATATGTTTGTGCGATGATATGTTGACACTATCAGCAGGGAAGACCGGGAGGGGATAGACTAGAACAGCGATACAAAGTAGGAAACGTGTGGGTCCTAGATTGGTGCCCTAAGGATGAACAAACTGCAGATTTTAATTTTTACAGTTTAGTTGGAAAACTGCGCATAATTTACCTAACACCGGGTTTTCTCAGAAGGCCTTCATATGCTTGACTTTTCTGGTTTATTAGAGAATACATATCTGACACACATGGAACATTATTTTAGATTTTAAATCACAAATAATTTGACCTCTAAAGCCTGGTTCAAACTGCAGAGCCAACACTTGCCTGCCTCATAACACAAACATCATCATATCAAATCATAGTTCTTTCTGGTTAGCTACAGTTCACAGGAGAGAACAGCAGATTTAAAATTAATTGTGCCAAACTGGCTAAACTAAACCTATGTGAATGACAAAAAGGGGTGTAGGAGAGAATGTGAATTTAAGGTGTCTTGAATGCAGCGGAAAAAACATATACATCACTCTAAATACATCTTTATGACATGGATAAAACTCCTTAAAGACGATTTAGCATAATACGCCTATTTTAAAATGTTGCTCCTAAATGTTGATGATGCACTGCCTCGCTGTAGTTTCTCCAGTGTCCCAGCTAAAGGGTGACAAAATTAACATATAAATGAAGTATTCTGTTCCTGCACCAGGTTTGAAAGTTTGATTTTCGAAGTTGTGAGGTTGCAGCATCCTTGATTCGACAAAGGAGTAAGACCTTGCCAGTGCCTTCATAGAAAGAACTGACCGTGTGATCTTTCCTGATGGTGGCCTTACTCAGTATTAAGAATAAACTGAAGGATTCATTTTAGGAGCAACAAAAGAGTTTTTAACAAATAGTAAAGTTTAGGTTATGGCTTCTATGTTATTCTATGTAGGATTTTTTTAATACATAAAACAATATTACTGCTGATGTATGTTCTTAGATATGATACAGATACTTTGATGTAAAACGTATTCATGTTTATATTTTGTCTTTAGTTCTCAAGTAATCCCATCAACAAATAAAAAAATCTACCCACATTGGCTTGTCAGATCTTGCGACTAAAACCAAACAACCTAAAATGTCTCTCTGTGATATGATGTGTCCTCGATAAGGGACATCTTTGACATCCCAGTTTGATTTGAGACTGTAATGCTGTAGTTAAACCAGTAGAAGCGCATGTTACAGCTGCTACATTTAACGTTCACTCAGCCTTTGCAACAGATGGGCGTGTTTGGGACCTCATGGCTTGCCGTACTTGACCGCATTAAAAACAGCCGTATGCAGATGTTGACATGAGCCTGAAGGCTGAGCAGCTTCTTCAAGGACAGGGTGATGGATGGAACACCTGAGTCTACCGTGTGTGTGATCATCTGGGTCGGGCTAACTAGAGCAGGATAAAATGGGTGGGTTAAAAAGTACTTTGGGAGAACAGCTTGGATCTATGGTTGTTTGTTACAAGTGCCGGTTAACATGGGCCAGAAGCTTTGAGCTGTCAACTTCATGCTGCTCTGCACAGTTTTGTTGTTTGCAATTTCTACTCTACAGCGTATGTAATAAAAAGTGCAACTGCTTACCTCCAAAATTAGGGCTTTCTGTCTAAACTATTCCATAAGTTGAATATTCATTGAATGATTTTTTACTGTTGCCTTACTCATTTGTGTTCTGTTTTTGTCCCTGAAGGTCTGGGCACCATGGGCAGAGGTTATCACTGTGGCCCTGGCTCAGGCCGGACTGTCTGTGGTTGCTGTGGAGACACAGCCACAGCAGATGATTGCAGGGCAGCGTTCAGTAACAGAATGTTGGAGAGGGCAGCTCAAGGCGAGGAGTGTCCTCAGCGGTGGATCGGGTCAGATACAGTGTGGAGCTGGAGGCTGTGGCAGAAGTGCAGCTTGTGATCGAGGCTGTTGTTGAGGACATGGCCCTGAAGCAGCAGCTCTTTAAGCAGCTCTCCTCTATCTGTAAAGCAGACACTCTGCTTGTGCAGCAACACCTCGGCTGGATGTTGACCATCTGGCTTCTCAGACCCACAGTCCTCAGCTGGTGGTGGGAATGCACTTCTTTGGCCCCGGCCCACGTCATGAAACTGCTGGAAGTGGGTGATGGGCCGCGCTCAGACCCTCAGGCTGTGGCCACTGCTATGGCGCTGGGGAAGAGGATGGGCAAAGTGAGTGTGGCTGTGGGAAACTGCAGAGGATTGTGGGCAATCGAATGCTGATGCCTTATGTTGAGGAGGCCTTGTTCTCTCTGGAGGAAGGGGCCAGTCCTGAGACTGTGGACCGTGCCCTGGAGGAGTTTGGTTTCCCATGGGAGTGTTCAGGAATGTCTGACCTGTCAGGGCTGGATGTGGGCTGGAAGTGGCGTAAGGCGGAGGTTTGGTGAGCCAGGGCAGATGAGCAGAGTACGTCAGGGGCGTAGATACAGCCCTCTGGGGGACCTGCTGTGTGAGCAGGGCCGCTTTGGTCAGAAGACGGGCCAGGGATGGTACTTGTATCCAGCTGGCAGCAGAGAGGCCCGGCCTGACCCCTGGCTTCAGAGTTTTCCTCGAGGAGTAACAGAGCTCGACAGGGGCTGGTGTCCGCCGCATCCACTCCAGGAGGTGCTGGACGCGCTGCCTATACGCTCTCATCAATGAGGGCTTCCACATCCTGCAGGAGGGCATAGCTGCGGGACCAGAAAGACATCGACATGATCTATGTGTTTGGCTACGGCTGGCCGCGACACCGCGGGGGCCCCATGTTCTATGCAGTCAGGTGGGACTGGGCGAGTCCTACAGAGACTCGAGCACTACCAGCAGCTGCCACCAGAAGTGCCCCACCTCCAGCCCAGCGGCCTGCTTGCGGAGGCTGGTGTCCAGCGGCAGTCCACCCATCCAGAGTGTGAGAGAGGTCATCAGGACCCCACACACGCAGCGCTTTAACACACTCAAACCTTACACTCAAACCAAATGATTAAGACAGTCATTAAACGGCACGGCAAGAGGGCTCCCGTTTGTCACTGTAATAACCAAGCTTTATGATAAATGATTGTATCACTCAACACTATGAAATCAACTTAATACAATAATAAACTACTTTGATATTCAATCATCTTGAATGATGGAGAAGCCTAATGTCTTTGGTGATATTTTGACTTTGTGATCTCGTCTGTATTTCTACATTTTTAATATGAAAATAAAATTTTATGAATAGAATTTTTATATTTACTACCTAAAATGGCTTGAAAATGATAATAAATAAAACATGAAATGACATATTATTTGTTGTCTTTTGTCACCAGGAGACCTGTACATTTTCTGTGTTGTCTGCACATTAAATGTTGGCAGATGTTTCTGACTCAATACGAAAACCGTCTCAGGAAGAGGGGGTGTGTTCAATGTGCTCGCTGCTTGTGCTTTTTGTCTGAGGAGCTGGAGTCTGGAGCGAGGAGAGCACAGCTGTTAAATGCTTTAAGATTCAGCTCTTGGCTCTTTCCCTGCTCGATCACTCTTACAGAGAGCCATACGCGCTATGCTGGGAGCACACGCTGGGTCCCTGCCTCCTAGCGGCCTCTCCCTTCAATAACACGCTCCCAATTAGAGCGCTGTTTTTAAACTTTGAAATGGACCAAATGTTCCCGTGAACGCGTATGTTGAGCCTGCATACGTTAATTTAAGTGATGGAAAGAAAAGAGAACAAGTGTGTCGAGTGGCAGAAGTGTGTGTGTGTGTGTGTGTGTGTGTGTGTGAGAGAGAGAGAGTGTGTGTGTGTGAGAGTGTGTGTATGCGATGTGTACCGGTGTGTGCGTGTATGTGTGCGTGCGTGTGGGGGTGTGTATACGATGTGTACCGGTGTGTGCGTGTATGTGTGCGTGCGTGTGGGGGTGTGTATGCGATGTGTACCGGTGTGTGTATGTGTGGGTGTGTGCGCGTCTGTGTCTCTGTGCGTGTGTGCGCGCGCGTGTGTGGACTCCTCCCGTGGCGATGAAGTTCAGATGCGCGTCATTTGCGCGCACACAGGAGCTCCCCGGCGTTACGGGAGGATGTGAAGATGTGACTCCCGACAGTACGGAAACCTTTAGCGAAGACCAAAGACATCTGCGTGTGCTGCAGTCGTGTGTTCGGACTATGCTCTGATCTGTAGCGGGGACACAAAGCCAGTTGCCGTGTGCTTGCACATCCAGAGCGGTTTTCGCGTCCGCCTCCCACTTTCACAGCCTCTCCAGCCCCAAGGAAAAGGAGGATCTCCTCTCGCTTTCGGCTTTGGAACACTTTTCCGGGACGTAGCGGTGCACGTTTTTAAATTTGGACTCGGGAAATGTTGGCATGGCCGCCTCGGGAGCACATAAGTGTCCGAAAAGTGAGAAGTTGGACGAGGCACAAGCTTTGGCCAAAAGCTGCGCGGGGAGACCAGACTTCCTGCCTTGCGATGGACTCTCCATTTGCGCCACACACAGCCATGGGAAGTGCTTCAAGCTGCACTGGTGCTGCCACTTGGGCTGGTGCCACTGTAAGTTCTGCCTGCATGCTCCAACACGTCTCCTCTGTGTGAGAAATATGTGTGTCACTGTCGGAATGATGGCCGTAATCGGTGATTAAAGCAGAGCTGTCACAGAGGAAAACAGAGGCTCTGCTCTCACTTTCACAGCACACACTTCTATTTACCTGAATGCTCACACTTATAACCATGTAATATCCAACCAGCCAAATCTGTATTAACATTCCAAGCTGTGTCAGTGACCACCCCACTATAGAACCTATTTCAATTCAGGAATGATGAGACTAAACACACCCTTTGAAACACAAAAAAGCAACACATTTTCTGCATTTCTTCATTTTCTTTGACTCTGGGCTCCCCTCAGACATTAAATCCAGATGTGCCTTTAGTAGAGTTGAAGGTGGGCCATAAGATCTCTTATTGCTCACCACTTCTCTATGTAAAGGCTCTAAAAACTCTGCTTTCTTCCGCAAAGTATGAGCAAGCACCTTTTTGGGGACATCCGGGGAACACTCCATCCATCACGTTTGAGAAGCAGCTTGTAGACATCACGCGCTTGGCTTGAATCAACACTTTCATTTCTGCTTTCTGCTTTTCCATGACTCGGACATGATCACAGTCATTTTCTAACAGCATTCCTCGGTTTTAACAAATGCACTGTTCACTCACAGTTTCCATGGTTATCTGAGCAGAACGATCAAAAAAGCATGGGCCTTTTGTTTGGTGGGGTATTGTAGTTTATTCTTAGACAGTCCCACACACATCTCCTGCAGACTGGACTTCTGAGTGTGCTTTTCCAAAATAGCCCTGTGCAGAATCAGAAAAGTTGGACATTCACGGCATGTGTTTTGAAATACTTTTAAAAGAAGATGTCAATGAATGTATTGACAATGAAATGCGAGTTAATATAATATAAGAATTTAAAAGATGGGTTGAACTAAAATAAAAGCAGACTATTTCTTCTTTTTTTTAATATATATTTTATTTTTTGAAGTTTTTTACAGTTAAACTAAAACAGTAGACTATCTCTAATTAGGCATTAATAGGTATTAGTTATTTGTTAATGCACAAATAAGGCATTTACTAGCATTTGTAGATTGGCTTATTATAACCTATAAAAAAAAAGAAAAGAAAGTGGGTTAATAACCAATGATAAAGCATTAATAAACTGCTTATACTGTTTTCAATAACTAAGTGATAAATGCTGTAAAATGCCATATAAGTGCTTATTAATGCATTATAAATAGTTTACTTAAGAACCTTGATTTACAGCGGTTCCAACATTTCATACCTTTAATGGATAACAAAAACAATCTTTGTATAACCGCGCCGATGATGACCCTTATTGTGAGTGAAGCCTACATGTTTCCATAGTTACACTGACAACAATTATTGACACTCCATGTGAGCAAGATTGCGGCGAAATGGTGAATTTAACAATCAATTTACGTCTTTTTAAGGCGCATACTTTATCGCTGCTATAGTTTTTGTCCTATTTTTAAAGATTTCTGGCAAGCATTAAATTACGACTAGGTTTTAAAATAAATCTTATACGTGTTAGTTGTTGAACGGTGTGAGCAAAGCGCTGTGCCAGACGCTCTGCTGTGAACAAGTTCTACTCAAAGATTTCTTTACTCTCCCACTGAGTTGTTACAATGCTGTTTTGCAAAGCACAAACGATTTAAGAAAATGATTTGGACTTGAAATGGCTAACAGAACAGAACAGAACAGAACTGAACAGAACTGAGGCCCACTGTAGTTTTTGTTTTAAAGATACACAGAAATACCAGTTTCATGTACCATTCTGGAAGCCTGGAGATGACAGTCTATTTTAGTTACCATTAGTGCTTAAAATGTGCTGGTATGTGTCAAATTGTGTCAAAGTTGTCCTGGTTTTGCCCTAAGAGCTGGTTTTAGTCCTGGTGGTTATATTGGTTTCAGGTTTAGTCCTCCATTTGCTCTTAATCCTGCGTTCTATTTTTAAAGAAGACATACTGTATCAATCTTTTGCTTGCTACGTGGTTATAATCTACGACACTCGTTGGCCATTCTTTTATATTTTAGATCTGATTTCCGCTTGCCCTTTCACGGTGACGGCCCGACTGTGGCGAGCTGCAGATCATTTGTGCCAAAATGGCTGCACGACCATGCTGAATCCTACACGCATCACCAATTAAGCAACCAAATGAGTAAAGTGCAAAAGGCGTGTATGGGGGGTAGGGGAAAACAACACATTTCTGAGCAATGGTGCCTTGAATGAAGAATTTGAGTCCGTCATGCTAGTCGTTCGCTTGACTATTACAGTAGTTTATTATCTAAATAGCCAGAAATGGTTTGAATGTTTTTGGTCAGCTGTAGACTTGAGTTTGGAGTTTGTTTAGAAAGTTTTATTTTGGATAAAGATGCGTAAGATACCTGCCGTAATCACCAAACACATTAAATATTACTGTACACTAAATCAGTTGTTTTTCTGCTCTGATCTGTTTCCCCAAGTTTATTAGCAGTTAAATGTTGTGTTTTCACAAATGTTGAGCTTACATTTAACTTTAAAATGTACACACAAATCTTTTAAAGCTACGTATATTATATTAGATGTGGTTTGTCCACCTGGATGTTGGCGTTTAATTTTTTTATTTATGCTAATTTGGCACTGATTCAAATCGGGGAATCACAGGGAAAACAATAATACGTTTTAAAGGTTTCATAAGTGTATTTTGCATAATAAGTTCCATCTCCTAAGGTTTAGTCTTTGGTTGTGTACGCCTGGTTTAGTCTAAGGGTTTATATTTGTCTTGTTTTACTTGCATAATAACTGGCTTATCTGCGGTTAAATTGTTCGGTTATGTTCTATCAGTGTTCATAAAGAAAAGCTAATAGTTTATGCTGTCATTTGTAGTGTCCTCCGATCCCTCGCCTCGGTAAACGTCCGTCGCATTTTCTCAGCCTGTGTGACCCGCTCTGTACTTCCTGTGCTCTCCACCCTTCCGATCGGCTCACAATCACAATAGCGGAGGGCAAAGGAGCTGTCAGGGTCCCTTCTCTCGGCTCGGGCCTCATTTATCCCGGAAACAATCCTCCGATCAGGCAGGAACACAATCACCCTCCCGTCCCCACAGCGGCCGAGCCCGGTTTATGGTGTGCCAGTGCAGAAAGCCACAGTGTAATCTTTGCCTTGTAATCATTGGATTTAGATGGCCCCAAGCGCACACAGCCAGGCCGTTTGACTGATCTGATGTGGCAGGAAAATGACCAGTTCCTTCCAATGTTTATCGTGAGCTAAAACAGGGTATTTGATGTTTCTAGGCCAGAGCCAGTGCACTTGCATCATTTCTGGACATTTTGGATTGCTAACCCTGTCAGAATTTCAAATATTCATGGTATCAAGTTAAGGCATTGGCTCGTTTTTGCTTTGATGTAGTCACATGACTTTTACTTTACAACTATTTACTTATTTAGTTCTGATTAAATGTGGGTGAAAGGTTTTGTCCTTTTTTCATATGTTCCAACAAGATTTCATTTCTGGGAAGAGGAGCATTTGTGAGGTCATGTGTGCGTTCTGACATTCTGTACAGGTTTACAGAATGATCCAACATTGCACCTTCCCCGTCTTGGGGGAGCAAAGTGGTTTATTAGCATTATGTTTGTCATCCCAACCCCCATTAAACATGCAGGCAAACTTTGCTTAAAATCATCTTTTGCTTTGATGACCAATTGGTAGTAGGAAAAAGAAAACTGTTGGATTTTACTTTTAGATGCACATTGAGTTAGCTCTGAATTAAATTGATTTTTTAAGACTACGACACAATTTGCCTGTAAGATAGATGATTGCAGAGTAGAAATGACACGCTTACAACACTGATATGATCGCAATATTCATCACATGAAAGAAAATCAAGCTGATGAGGTGTTCTGGATGACGGCTTTGATTAGTTTCATTCTGGGCCAGGCTTACACACGATCATGTTTATTGTACAAATGCATTACTATGGACTTTATCTGTGCACACAGCCTGGTACCAATAGAAACCGTCTATCCCATTGATTTCAATGAAGCAGCAAAATAAAAACGGAATTTAGTTACTTTTGTTATTTGCCATATATGCCAACGAGAATTAACAGTCAATATCCAATATTCTAGTTCCAATTGATGTAGGATTTTGTGGCGCTGGCGGCATGGTCCGGCAGTATGGTACGTTTACAGTGACAGATGAATGTCAGCGTCTGTCTTCTTCTGCTGTATGTCTTCTTTAAGAAATGAGCTAATCGCTGTCAATAAACTATGTTTAACACTTGTAAAAGTGAGTCATGTTTACGCTAGGTTCCCCATTGAAAATGCATTAGAGCCAACATATGGAACAGCCCCAGCTTCTACCATGCAGGCGTTCTGTTTACAAACACCTGAAGGGTCTATAGGCCATCTGTATTTGTGTCAATATTCACTCACACTATTTTGGCATTTATCAGATAAAACATTATCTGACATAAAGAAGACACACTCCCACATATTTAGTATTTAACTATAATGCATATGTAGAGGTGCAATATCGTAATTGATAAATTACGTAAATTGATAATTTTGCTGTTGTTTTCTAGATAAACCGTTATGTGTCTATATGTTATATTTAAACTATTAAAGAGACACAAATGCCTAATGTAATCTTCCAAAAGTGATATTCCTGCACTTTGTGGTTAATGTTCCATTCACGCTTTGTGCTTGACTTGAACCTCAAAACATTTACAGGCACATTTTAGCTGCATCGTTAAAATATTGTCTATAACAGGGCTATTCAACAAAATTTTCCTGAGGGCCAGATTTCTCGGGGGGCTGTGGCCTCTGGGCCGAATAGGCTACAAACCAGGCCGTAACCAAGGCCAACCCAGAATCAAACCAGGTCTATCGCAGGTCCAAAACAGGTTTAAAGCAGAATTGAATAAGGACTAACCAAGAAAAAACAACAAACCAGGTTTACACTTGTACAAACCAGGAATTAAACCAGAAAACAAGGGGGAAAAAATCTATAAATAATAACATTTGGGAGATGGGACGCGGGCCGGATCAGATCGTTTGACGGGCCTGATCTGGCCCCCGGGCTTTAAGTTGAATAGCCCTGGTCTGTAACGTGGTTAAAAGCTCATAAAAGTTGTAACCTCCCTGTGCCTTTCAGAAACTTGGCACCAGGACACGTATAACCACATTCCCAAAGAGGCAAGAATGATCCAAACACACTGATCTACATTATAATCATGATGAAAAGCTCCACACTTCAAAATAACCCATCGCAGCTGTAAATAACTTCACACTTCATGTCTAGACGCACCCGTCACTTATTTACTCATTATTTAATCCTCAGCTCTCGGCGGGGCGTTTAAACTCGGCGTGTATTTCCGCTGTAATTCTGGGCTCTTCCTCCCTGGACAGCCATGTTCCAGAATACTCCGGCCTGCTGCGTCCAGCACCGCCGGAGCTCTTCTGAAAACTAGCCACAGGCCTCTGCTTGTACCTTTTACAGACGCTGGTGACGCAGCATAATAATCGTTTAAAGGAAATGTTCTGTAACTGACTTTCATGAGCTTTTAACAATGTTCAATAACTTCTCCCTCATCATTATCTTATTGATTAATTGGTTAAGAAATGCATATTTGATTAATCTTGCATCGTCCAGGTTTGAGTGCTCAGAAAAGGTTTTTACTTGGGACAGAGAACAGAGAATGACTTCTGCAGTTTTACAGGAAGTCTATTGACCGGTTTCTATCATTAAGTTGTTTTTTACTTCTTGACAAAATGTAAAATATCGATGTGCGTTATAGTTTATCACTGCATACCAGAAAAACACATATGTTGCAAGGGGGTTAAATAAATGCCATACATATTTTCATGTTTTCATTGGTGTCGAGATTGTCGCTAGAGAAAAAATAATTGCACTTCAACCACAGGGAGCCATTTTAGCATGTTTTTGTAATTACATTTTTAATAGGTTTTCATGCAAAGAAATATAAAAGGTTACAAAGCTTTTTCCGACAAATTATTTTAACTATCTCTCACCCTCGGAACGACGGGAGACTATGCCACTTTGAGGACATATCTTATGGACTGGTGCCAATCAGCTTTGTGAAAATGAAATGGTTTTGTTAGGGATGGGCTCATAAAATCTGATGAAAAATGTAGTGACGGGAAGCGAGCCCAGCTGGTGACAACTTTAGTCCAAGCCACTCATTAGCAGTAATTAGCTATGTTTAGTGTCACAGCCAATACATTGTGTCTGATGAAAGCGCCTGTTCACTCGCAGCAATATACTCCTCCACCACCACCCCCACCACCACCACCTCACCCCCACCACCACCACCCGACACCCCACCACCCGACACCCCACCCCACCACCACACCTGGCCCGGAACACTTTGTGTGCCTTTTAATCCACTGTTTGAAATGATTACAATTATCGTTAGCCGCAGTCAATTTGTCATTAAGGGAAAAGCAAGGAGTCTGCTTTGGCTAACTTATTTGGAACAATTTGTAAATCCTTAGCAGAACGATAATAGCTAAATCTTACTTTCCGTTTGTTCTCATTGGATTAAAGTTGTACATCTGATATTGTGTGAAAGGTGCACTATGTCCAATTCTGTTTTGTTTTTTGTTGTTGTTTTTTTCTTAATACTGCAAGATCAATTACAATCAAATCAAAATTGCAATTTGAATGGACACTATTAGCAACTCACAAAGTACCATAATTGTCCTGCACAAACAACAAAATCTCCTGTCCTTGTTCTGACTAAAAGCCTGCAGTTTAGATCTATACAAACATGTTCTGGAGAACATGTGTGACGCTTTTATTAGTCAGTCAGTTTATAGACCTATTTCAGTCTTGTCGTCAATTCTCTTGGACACATTTGAAATGTGAACTTTTGAAGAGAAACCTATAATTAAAACATAAATCACAATGAGATAATTTTTCCAAATCATGCAGCCCTCGTTTCTCTTATCTCTAAAACATGTACATAGTCTCCTCCCCACTGTAGAAGAGATTTCAAACCTCCGTATTAGATACAACTTTATTGCATTACACATGTACAAGTACTGTGCAATGAAATGCAATTATCCTGGTTATAGAATAAATAGATACATAAATACCTGATTTCAAGGTATTTTATAGCAAGAAAACATATGAATAAATGCTAGATTTATCACTATAATGCCATACTGTGGATCATTGCACTCGAAGCAATAGCAGCTCCATGCAGACAAGCCAGCTACATGCACTCTTTTTCACGCTCATTCCATAACATACTTGTAAATTAGTACGGTTATTGAGATGACAAGCTGACTGCAGGATAAATAATAAGAATTAATAAGAATTATAAACAGCTTCGCTCTAAAGAAATGGTCGATTCATGCTTTCAACTTCCTATTTTATGCTACATTGTGAGGACTTTTCCCATAGGCTTCATTTGAGCCACACAACACTGTTACCACCGGTTTTACTCTTCTCTTACAACAGGAATATCGAGCCTCCTTGAAGAGCGATGGGCTGTGTCCCGTGCGCTCAGTCATCCACTCGCAGCTCCGACTTTTATTGGTTTAAGGCCCACCACTATGTTTACTGATCAACTCCAGCTTCATGCCCTTCACAATACTTTTCTCAATACAGGGTCTGAAGGTAAAATGTTGTGGAAAAATGGAGAACTATTAAAACGCTAAATTCAGTACTCATAGTAAATACTAATACTACCGGTACATGCTAAATCCCAGAGGACTATTTAAATGAATATAAAACCCATCTTCATAATCATAATTGTTCATCATGTGCATTCAGGCATGTTCATGAGCAGCTTAATTTCACTGGGG
This sequence comes from Chaenogobius annularis, assembly GCA_015082035.1. Lineage (NCBI taxonomy): Eukaryota > Metazoa > Chordata > Actinopteri > Gobiiformes > Gobiidae > Chaenogobius > Chaenogobius annularis. The sequence goes on along the minus strand of BJKM01000011.1, from coordinate 1,577,386 downwards.
ACAGAACAGAAGAGCTTTGTGGCACACCATTCTAAATAAATGCTTCTATAGGTGAGAGCAGCAAAGCTCTTTGTCTATTTAGGTTAATGCTGCATTTAGCTTCCGAAGTGCTGTGGAAATGTACAAATAAACCGTGCTGGTATCTAAATCAGTATCGAATATTTAACTTTTCTTAGCATCAAAATTGAGTTGTGGAACAGTTGTAGTTTGTAAGAAGAAACTCGATGGCTGAACCTGGGCATGACCTGGGGAGAAAATACGATGAGTTTAACTAAACTGCTATTTTAAGTACAAATGTAGTCATTGCTTTAAGCGTGAAGTGAAAGTGAGTAGTTTTAACATCTTTTTCCATGAATCTTGAAATTATATTTTGAACCTCTCACCGTCCTAAAGTTTAAAATAGTTTCTTTTCAAGTCTTCAAAGCTAAAATAAACTAAGTAACCACTAATTATAATCAGTTGAATGTGAATGTATACATTAAATGTGTTCTTACTGATTTTTACTTAAAAACATGAAAGCCAGAACTAAAAAACAGAAGTTTCTTTTAAACTTTTAATTAGCAATCCAAAGTTATTGCTCACTTTCCACGTATTCTGAGCCTTATTTATTCACTGAGTTACTAAGTGTTTTTCACAACTTTCAGAGCCTGTGCGAGATTTGCCATGGTAAAGCTAACAACTGACAGGCTAAAAGCAGTTTTTTCTAAAATTAGATGCTTTGTGGTTCTCATTTTGACTAGAATTGCTGTTTTTACACACATATCTGTACTGGAGCAAAACTGCCTCAAATACATGGGGAGACATTTGGTACAAGCTCTTTAAGGAGGGTTTAATGTAGACCTTCACACCGCTGCATCAGAGCGTCCAGTTTTACTTTCAAAGTCTATGTGGGGCGTCCTGGGCGTCCAGCGTTTTGAGCGTTTTTTGCGGCGCAAAAGCTGCAAAAAGTTGGACAAAGCTGAACGACAAAGGAACCAATCAGGGATTACGCTCCAGTGACGTAACCTACGCATTTCACTACTGGAAGAAGGACCAAAACAAACCCCGCGCCAATAAAAAAATATCCAAGATGCAGCTTCTTGGAGCAAATAATGATATTCACTAAACTCTGCTCACCTCTGAAAGTATCTGGGGGACCCAGACAAGCCCCTGAGTCGATCGCCTCATGTTTGTGGATTATGTAAAGTAAATACACCCAAAGCCACTCTCTCAGTCCGTTCTGCCATCGGACCGACGAGAACAGCACCCACCGGGGAACACAACTCCTCCACTGCACATGTGCGCTGGACGCCTCAGACACGTGTCTGCTGGTGAGTTTATTTTTTGGACGCGCGTCCGGAGGTGTCCTGGACCCACGTCCAAAGCGTCTGCCTTCAAATGGTGCAGGGGCCCGACTCTGGCGTCCGTAGTTGCAAATTTGGATGCAGCGGTTGTTGAGCGGCTGCTTAGAGCTCCGCCTGGTGGGGTTATCGGAGGTGAGGCTGATGGGAATTGCACAGGTGAGATATGCGCAAATAAACAAACCTAGCTTGCAGGCCAAACATGCTAATTCAGTTGTAATGTTCGTGATTAGAGGCAGAAATTCTCAGAAACAAGTCCGGTGATGCTTTATGGATTTAAAAACGCCCAGATCTCTGAGCTCGGCCTTATTGGCGTCACAGATGTAGTAAAGTTGGCTCAAAGGGAGAAGCCTTTTTAAAAAATGTTTTATTCATTCATTCATTAATTTTCTACCGCTTGTGTTTTCTGAGGCTCAGAGGGAGAGGACTTTTAATTTAAAAAAAAAAAAAAAATCATTCATTCATTCATTTTCTACTGCTTGTTTTATTTTTTTTATTTTTTTAGATTTTTTGGCCCGCAAGCTTTATTAGACAGGACAGATGAGTAAGAAATGGGGGATGAGAGAAGGGAGGGCATGCAGGAAGAGTCGGGATTCAAACACACGACGCTGAGGCCGGCTGCACATGGAGCGTGAATGAAACTATACAACTCTAGGTATGTTTGTGGGGAGGGAACAATATTATAACATGGCTAAAAGCTTTTCATAAAAATGCATGTCTTTTAAAATGCATTAAATTGATTGCTGTAGTTGAGTAGTTCACCACACCATTTGACATGCGTAACAGTGTGTTGACATTCCCTGACTTGATGACATCATGTGTGACTGCTGAAAGAGCCGGACCATAAAGAGGCCCTTATACTGATGTATACTGATGTATACTGTGCTTTGAAATGTAGATTACGTCCACTGAACTAATCCCCAGGGTCCGCTGTGTAATCCCACCTCAAGGAAGGCCTGTCCCAGATGGCCTTGTGGAGCTGTGCGCGGGTATTGTATTGTGTTGAGAGGGAGGCTCCAAACACCAACTTGAGTGCAGACTTATTAATGCAGGGGAAATTTCTGTGACACTGCCAGCTAACACTGTGGGAGAGATAGAAGATTAGATAACAGCAATAATCTGTTATTAGCCCTGCGAGTAGTCTGCCGCAAGTTGACATCACGTTTAAGCATAGAGCTGCTGGGAGGGAACTATACACTGGTTTTTATTTAGATTCACGTGGTTTTACTTTTTGCCATTGAGATAAATACTGAACCTGTAGCAATTATCTCTGAGCATTGTGCATAAAATAGGCATTAGTCGAGTCCAAAACAAGACATCGGAAATCTTCGAGTCAAGGGGTTACGATCAATCCATGTCATGCTTTTAGACAAAGACTGATGAACATTTAATGAACGTTTAATGAATTTACAGTGACGATGAATGCTATTTTGTTTCTTATTTTCTGCTTCTCATTTTAACGCAGCTAAAGAGTCTGTGCCTTATTGTTTTCATGTAGAATGGTGCCAATACTTGCCAGATATGTAAAAGCAGACTGTTATGTGAGTTGTTTTTTTTTTTCAAATGCAAACCCGGGTGTAACACTTGTGCACTGTTCGCGGTCTACTACTTTGCATCTTGAAAGTTGTGAAAAAAAGGTTATAAATGTATCATGAGGATGTACTGAGCTTTCAAGCAATACATGAGGCAAGTGAGAAATGAGTTTGGACCTCTGCCACTACCAAGACGTTTAAAATGATTTCGTTCTGTTTAATTACTATCGGAGTTCTGTTGAGGTGATCGTTGTAACGTCAGCAATCAACTATTGTATTGAGCTGGTCCAGTTTTAGCTACGCTGCTGTTGGCACCACAATCCAAACTTTTCAGATGCTTCACAACACTAAAGACATGTTCCAGTTACATAATGATGAACTCAAAGCAGTCATGACAGCCCTTCACATCGCCGCCGCTCCAGGCTTTATGTTTACTTAGCACAGAGGGAGCATTCGGCTCTGCACAGGCTCCGAGGCAGGAAGTAGCAGAGTAGTTTCACATGATGCTGGCTCATGCTCTTCACTGAAACCTGAGGCCCCTCTTCCTGCCTGAACTGCAGACTCATACTGCAGGACTGATGCATGCCGGGTAAAAGAGCAGAACGAGCTAAGTGGACTCTGGAAGTGCAGGCCAAAAGGGTTCAGCTGCTGCAGCAAAGAAGTTACTATTATAGAGTAATGATTGTGAGTCTTGAGTCAGCTTTTGAAACAATGTATGAGCAGTATGAGTGTTTGGAAAAGCATTAAGCAGCGTTTATCACTCTCTGGAGTCCAACAAAAACACTCGAGAAAATGTAATGAGCAAAGAGATGAAAAGAATGAAAGTATAGCCTATGTAATGTTATTTACAGTAGTGTAGAGTTATTTATGGATCTGAATGGTGCAATTTAGGTAACACATTTAATTTTAGTTTACAAAAATGTACTTGAACGCGGCGTACACACTAATTTTAGATCAGCGCCTTTCCCCTGGGCATTGAGGGCGATCTTGTAGACATTGTTTTGCCCTGCCGCGTTAAAGTCGAAGTAAAACCTACTGGTAGCTCCAATTGCACAGTTTGTATGCAACGCAATCGCTAACATGTCTGAAAATCAAATACTATGTTATGAAAGCATTTTTTATTAACAATTAAAGCTGCAAAGTTTTAATGCTAATGCTAAATTACTTGACAGCCTGAACGTCTTTTAGCCGCCGCTCACATCTAATTGGCTCTTTTAGCAGACGGGTATAAGAGTGTTCTGACAGATTGGGGGGGAATTGAGTTTGGTTGTTCAGCGCACTTGGAGTTCTCTGTGCATGTAAACGTCAGGAGTGACAGGAAACTTGTGTGTGTGTGTGTGTGTGTGTGTGTGTGTGTTCTGTTAACTGGCTGATCAGCTGCACTACCTAAAAGCTACACAGGTCAAGGAAGGCTATGAACTTCAACTGAATGGATGCTTGTAGAAATGTTTAACACTATAATAATGGGTGCTACTTATTGTCAAGGCCAAACTAGAAAAATGCATGGACACCCCTGAAGCCAGTACGTGTAATAGAGTGCTTTGTAAAGGGGCATTTCTTGATAACATCTCGTAAAATGTTAACATGCAATGACCTACTCTCAAACCCATCTCTGCTTACGACTACAGCAGCGAGGCGTTTGTGACTAAGCATCCCTGATTCAGCCTGATATTAAAGTGACGTAAACCAGCACGGCACGCTCGCCTATTCATCGCTCCGGTAGATTCTCCACTCTGCCGCCTCCGAATGGTCTGAGCGTCCCCGGTGCGTGATACATATGGGGGCTGAGATTGTGGTTCTGACAGGAAAAGATGGATGGGCTCCTCGCTGTATTATTTAGTGGGACTGTCCCGAGTATTAGAGATGTGTCTGGCAGCTCCGGGCACAAGATGGAGATGTGTGCTGCTGGAGTCTATTCCCTTCTTGCCACAAAAACATCGCTTCTTCACAAGGATGACAGCTGTGCTTCCCAACCGAAATTAGCTTTCAAACTTCTCTATAAAAGCTCTCAGAAATATCACTACTGTCACTTCCTGTAATGGCTTGTTCTAGTGAGTGATTGGAGCTAATGAAATTCCAGAATGCCACAATAGAGTTTGGCAGTTTTAGTTTAGTTTTAGTTTTTAAATGTATTCTACACATATTTTTTTACATGTTCAACATATTGACTGCAAACTCAATTGATATACCAATATATTTCTGTAGCTTGCAATGTATTTCAAATCCCACAGTTGTTTATTCAGCCTACACAAGTAAAGCAGGCAATTGTTTTATGATAAGAAGTCTTTAACACTTGAGTAAACAGTCTTTTTATATGCTTCCAGTGGTGTTTATGTAATACATATACTGTATGTTTGGAAAAAAAAAAATCAAAATAGCCATTTGATGATTATGCATGTAATTTATGCATGTTCCTTAACCCTTTCTCTGTCTCAAAATATCTCATTCTCAATAAAATAGCTAACCCCGAATTTATTATAGTAACCTCCCAAATCCTTTATTTGAATCTATAGTTACTTGAGAAGGAAACAACCACAAAACAACCGGAGCCCAACATAAAGAATACATTTTCCCTTGTTTGAACCTGGTTTAGTCCTTGTTTGAACCTGGTTTAGACTTGGTCAGCCTCTTGTCCAATAATCATGATCAAAATCATGTGTACACACCAGCGAACTTACTTTCCCCTGCTCTCATCAGCCTGTGGTGCTTCTTTCACCCGTGTGTGGTGACTTCTCCATGTGATAGAAGAATTTACCCTGCGGAATAATCTCGCTCGCTCGGCCTCTCTCTCTCTCCCTCACTCGCAGTGCAGTTTGTGTCCTGTGGCCGTGTTATTGTGGTGCGTTCTAGCAGCTGTCACAGGAGAATTCTTCCACTTGTTTCCTCTGCAGCGTGGTGCCTTCACATGCTGTACAGTAAAATGGTGCGTTGGCAGAAAAAGCCTTTACACTTGGACACACACTCGTTTTGCCTGGATGGGTGTAAAATTGGCAAACGTTAGTAGTAATTCTTATCAAGACGCTGGACATATTATCCTGAGCTTTTACAAAATATCAAATTGTAAGTCAAAGTAAAGGCTTTGTTTTGTCGCAGCTGTGTGGTAAAAGGGTGCCGGGATCTATGTAAACCAGGATCACCTTGCTAGTGGGCGGCAATGTTTGTTGTCTCAAATGCAAAAATATTCTTTTGTTTGTTTCATTTTTAAAGACAAATTAGGTTGTTTTTTGCCTTGACCAAAATATCCATCCGTTGAAATATTCAATGCCTTCTGCACAAAAATGTGTCTGTGTGCTTGCTTTGTGCTTGCTGTCTTTGAGTTTTCTCTTGCTATTGAAGTCGACAGAATAAAACTAACAGCATGGCCTTCATTTTGAAGTCAAAGCAGCCTGGAAAATACATTTCCTCTAACAAGTGTCTGTCCATGCAGCCTGAGCATGATGCTGTCACCACAGGAGGTCATCTGAAAACTATAAAGGATGCTAACATGCCGCAAATATAATTTCCAAAAATAGTTTTGTAGTTGGTCAACGTTTTTAATTATGTCCTGTTCCTTCAAATTTAATTGAAAGTTAACATTTGTGCAATTCCTCGGTTTTACGTTTGACGGGGTGAAAAAGTCCATGAAGGCTAAGGATGGCAAAATGTCTGAAAAGATGAGAAGATCAGATATGTGAGGAATGTGCTAATGGGTGTCTGCACATAAAGCGCATGAATGCAGAACTAAAGCTGAGTATGACCTCGCCTACACACTGTGGAATCACTGACATGCAGCAAAAGAAGAAGTCAGTTTGTTAAATGAACTTCTTCATAACTGACTAAATCTGTGTGAATGTGAGATTGTTCATGCTCCATTTAGCAGGGAAAGTTGGGAAGGAATAATATTACATGATTAATCAAGTTGGTGTTAAAAGGCCTTTTGCTTTCCCTGGAATTATTTCATATTACAGATCAGACATGTAACTTGATCTGCTTGTCTCCATAGAGATAGATAAGTTTGATACCAAATGTGGAACATAACACCTTTCTTTTGACAAATCTCAGCAAATTATATATGACTGTAGGGATGTAACATAACCGTAATATCGTGATATCATATCGTCAAACGTCTCACTATAATATTGTGGGCTGTCAAAATATATCAAATTAGAAGTTAAAAAATACACAGGAAGTACACAGACAATGATCCTTTTCTCCATTTCAGTGCAGACTAGACAACATAAAGAAATCACTTTTATATCTTAATTATTTGGAAAATGACAATAATTCTTGTCTTCAAAGTCGTGTCAAGCCATTTTCAAAGGAAAAAGGAGCATTTCTACAATTCTGGTCAGTGCAATAAATACCAAACCATGAAAAGAATATGGTATTATCGCACAGTTTTCATGGAAATCAGAAAACGGACTAACAATGCTTGACAAAATGACTAAAAATATACAGATTTGCCTCTGCTGCCTGTTGCTGGTAATTCTGTCCTTGCCAAGCCACCATACGCCTGTCAGTGGGTCCAAACTAGGGGCACGGGGACCTTGTGCTTACTTGGAATGTCTTAAGATTTGTAAAGAATTGAATAGCATTTGACATTCTTTGTAAAGTTTTGAGGAATTTGGGAAACCGATATCATTAAAACAACAAAACATAATTGTAACACTGGCAATATGCTGTGATAAACTAATATATTTGAGTTACAGTCGATACTCTGAATGTGAGACAAAGCCAAGGAGGTACTAAAGGGACACAAAAAGGTAGGGAACGCTGTACGAAGCAGTATTGCGATAAAACTTTTAAGTGGTAAATAAAACTCTCCTCAACTTCCTATCTTTAGCATGCATGCACTCAAAAACCCATGTGCATTCTCCCAATCAACAAACAGCCAAAATATCTGTGGGCTGTTACGTTTTAGCGCTGGCAGAAAAGAGCCTTTCGAACTGTCATTTGTCTTCCATATCAGCCTAAGATTATGCACTGCTATACTGCCTATGGCTATACCCCTAACACAATAAAAAGTCCCAATCAATTTCAATACCACTGCGTCACAAGCTGAAATCCAATTGTGCATTTCTCGACATGGCGCTTTACATCGACATTCTCCTCTTCTGTTATGCACGTACATGCGTCTTCTATTGTCAATGGCCACCGCTGCACTGAATGTATCGATCCAGCACTATAAATAGGCCTCCACGTATTGCTGTGCTGTGTATTATTTCAAATCGTGCCGTGAAAATATTGCCTAGGCAGAACGTGACTCATTATGGGAGGTTTTGTGAGGAGGGCTTTTGTGTGGGGGACATCTGGTGCTTGTTAGTATGGAAATATAATCAGGCCGAGGTTCAAACAAATGACTTGAACACTGGCCATAATGTTATTCGAAAGGACCAGGGAATATCAATATAGCTTTGATATCGTTCACTGACAGTCACTCAGAGCGTTGTACAGCTGTATATTCATTAGACGAGAGCACAAAGGAAATACAAAAATTACTTCATTTGTATGGCATTAATATTATTCAACGGGATTTAATGGACACCTGCGGCGCTATCATACTGCAATCAGCACACCGCATAAATACATTAACATTTTGATTAATGTAACTTATTTTTCTTGATTGCATAAAGTTTGCATTTCAAAACTACTCATGTCTCCATCCAGTAATCATATGAAAATCACTTTTAAAACCACAATGGCAAATTTGTCTTTGATATATTAAGTAAGATGACAAGCAAACTGTGATGTTCTGGCATCTAATATGTACACTGTTTTTGGAAATTGTGTGTGTGTGTGTGTGTGTGTGTGCAAAATGATCTGGACTTCTGTAAATTAATTTCCAAAATCCCTGCTTTAAGACCCTCATGATACAGTGGGGTGTAGCACTTGATACGTCAGTACTAAATAGCCCTTCTACAGTGTCTGACCTGAAAAAAAATTACAATTATGATGAAAGAGTTTTCACAATCACAATTTGTAAAACCATGTTCTGAAATGCTGTCTGTGTTACAGGAGTCACAAATGTCTAATCTAATCTGACTATATTAAAAAAAAATTCAATTAGATGTTTGTTTCTGGAATTGCTTGTTTGTGACAAATACAATTTGAAAAAAAGTTAAAACCTTTACACTCTTTACATTAGGCCTATAGTTGACTAAAGAAATTCTTGGATGACATTCCCTCTCAAAACGATTAAGTATTTCTGATCTGCCAATCTGCACTCCCGAGACTTCAACTGCACAGACGTTCATACTATACAAATATTCAAACAGACTCTTTTTGAAAAACCCAGATTAAACTCCCAAATCTTCAGACATCAGTCATGCCTCCTCTTTTCTGCTGCTGTCACAAATAAATTCTTATTATCTAAATAAAACGATTAAGTGACTATGGTAATAGAAATTTGGGGGCACCACTGATCGATTAATCGACTAAAGACTTTTGATTTACATTTGGTCTGTTTCCGAAAACCTGACCTGATCCGATTTGAATCGATTGACTTCATTATAAAAGCACACATCCAAAACTCAATAAAGCCGGCGAGGTGAATACACAGAGATTATACGACATACTAATCTGATTTAGTCTCCTCTTGCTGCTTCTAAATGAGATTAATCTTTACTAACGTACCTTTCCCTGCTCTTAGGCCGTCTGCAAAAGACATTTCTATATTAGTGGAAAACCAATTTTGTGTTTTTTCCACATCTTGTGAATCCAAGCCTCAGTGCAAAGCCAAACAGAGCTCCTGCTAAAGCTCTGTGTCGTGGTGTCAGCTCTGAATGTCTGTTGATTGTTTCTCCGCTCCCAGCATGGCTCCAGGTGCTAGATTTTGGGCCAACAGTTCAGAATTCAATGGAAAGTATGGCATGTTTGAGGGAAGAATTGAAGAGTTTATAAAAAAAAAAAAAGAATATATGTTTCTTGCAGATGTAAAAAATAAAAACCAATAAAAAATAAATAAAGTAGTTGGTTATTGATCTGCAAAGTCTTGACAATGATGAAGAAATGATTGTCAAATAATAATGTCAAAGAAATTGTAGTCAGGGATAAATATATATATTTTTTACACTAATAGCGCAAAAGGCATCTAAACAACTCTCAAATAACAAACAAATGAAGATGTCACATATTTAGAGGCACTGTTAATCCCGGAGAGATCATTTGCTCACAGCGCCGTATCAGACATTCTACTCGATATTAGATTTTCTGGCCCAAAGGCTTTATTTGAAAGGACAACTGTAGTGTGAAAGGGGGAAAAATGGGGTAAAGACATTCGCAAATGGTCCACAACTCTCCGGTGGGAGCAATGTTGTGGATTTTCTATTAAAAGACTTCAAGAAGAAAAAAGAAGAACTTGAGCGGAGTTGTCTTAAATCCAATCATGATGATTTATTTGGTTTACAAGTGCACAAGTAAAACAAATCCGTCCCTAAGTGAGGTCAAAACAGGAAACACATTTTATACCAAACCAGGCGGCGTGAATGCCGCGTCCTCACTACAGAAACCAGTTAACAGTAAATGGGGACAAGGCCTTGATAGATTTAATCTGGATCATGCCAGATTGATATATGTTTCAGAATCTAACCGCGGCCCGTTGTCATATCACAGGATGTGCTCAAATTAACATTGTGCTGTTAAGAAATGACAAAGATATTTGTTTCACAGACTCTTGAGAATTCATCTGGTCGGCCTCGCACTGTTGGGTTTGAGCCCCACCGCTGTGTGACGGACCAATCACTACGCAGCATTGTAGTTTGGGCAGAAGTCAAAAGGATGAACCGAAACAAACCAACAGACATACTTCGGCCTATTTTAGCAGATTTACTGACTATTTTGTTTTTAAAACGTGCACATAGAAGCACTTTGTGGATTTGAGGGCAGGTAAGAAGTCTGTGCTTTTCTCTGACTGGATTTGAACAGTTTGATTTTTCAGCTTCTTCCTGTTGTTGAGACACTTTGACCAATCAGATTCAAATATTCATCATGACGTTACACCTTTTCCTGACGGCTTTTGGTGAGAGCCTGTGTAGAAATCAATTCAGTGTCCTACACATACATTTTTCAATAACAGCCACCACACATTTATTTTATTTATTTATTCATTCCAAAAAGCCTTAAACCACTGAACCACAGACGAGCATCAGATAAATGATATTTCAACCATCCGCACTTCCACAGCGAGACTGAAAAATATGATATATTTAAGCAATGAATTTAGCCAGTTAACTAGCCTGTAAATTATTGTGCAATTGTTTGTTTTAGCTTCATATTTGCAATATTGCCACTGCAAGTGTATGAATGAGCTACTAGTGATTTTTATTTCCATCTGATACCAAGTAATACTATTGCAAGTATACCAATACCAGAGACAATTGCATTAAAATGCATTGAAACTCTTCTACTATTAATAATTTGACCTTGGCTATCATTATTTTTTCATATCCCCGCTTGATCTAAAAATGTATGTATAGAAAACATAGGGGCTGAGGACTAAAAGCTTCAGACTTTGCTTTGTAGACTCGCGGTACTCGTTTATTTCCGCCATCATATCTGCTTGAATGAGCACTTCACAGTAAGCCCCCGTCTCTGTATGGACCATTGACTTTGTCTCATTAAAACAAGAACTACCATTCTGCTTTTCCCCCCAAAACCGCTTTTGTTTTTAACATTGTACACTGCTTCAACTAGATGAGTTGCTAAACCTCCTTTTGACACCACACAACTCTTTGCATTTAGTCGAAGCAGCTTAATTAAATCCATGTCACGTTGTGTGTTATTATAAACTATCTCTTGGGCTTACTTTGAAGTGGCTGGGCATTGGCAGAATAACCTGGGAGAGAGGATTTCTGATTGAATGGCTCCTCTGCACTGCATTAACAAAAGGACGCAGGCTGGAGGAAGTGATGTGTCGACCTGTCGTGTCTGTAGTTCCTTGGTCTCTCCGGGGAGCCAGTTACACACACATCAAAATGGCAAAAGTCGACTCCTGTCAGAGGCAGTCGTCCGCATACAATGAGTAACCTTTGGAGGTGGTCGTTTTGCACAATCACAGTCTACTAAATCTGAAAGGAGTCTATAGATGTCAGCGTTTTGGTTGTGCATGAAGCAAGTAATTAGACTAAATAGGTAGTAGAAAAATACACATACTACTGTGAATGACAGTTAACCGCTATATTTTGAAACTATTTGCTTGAGGCTGCAAGTCATTGATTTGCACTTATTTTCTTTGGTGTGCTTTGATGACTAGATTGTGCCCCTGGATTCTGGAGAAAAACAAATCTAAATGTGAAACTACCTGCTTCCCTCCATGGAGATGTGATTGCTTAAGTATCGCTTTAAACGTATTTATCTTGCATTTATTCATTTTTACTTTGGGATACCTTGAAAAACTTGAATGAAATATAAAACTCCGGCAATGGAAACAATGGATGGATATCTTTGGAATTTACTTTTGGCAGCAGGAAAAAAAAAAGAAAAATTGTGAGCAGGCTGGGGCATAAAACTCCTGCAATGGAAACAATAGATGGTTACCTTAGGTGGAGATGGGTGTTGCTTGTCTCTATGGAGATAGGTGGCGGACCCTCTACCAGAAATGTTACAAAGTGCACCTTTAAACAAAAAAGTGTGCATGAACAGGCTATTCGATCTGCCCTTTGGGAATGAAACTGTATGTCTCTATTCTTTTGGTTTGTATCGAGTTTGTAGAGGTCAAAAGCGAGGTGTGTGTGTGTGTGTGTGTGTGTGAATTTTAAACACCACTTCTGCTGAGCTTCTGTCTCCGATGGAGGTGGACAGGCAGGTAGTATTTTGCGGTTGGCAGCTTTGTGATCTAAAAATTCGCCCCCAGCCCCCCACGCGCAGCCGCTCAGTTATCCCAGACACGGCATAGCAGGCTCTCCTCCCCAGCCATTTGTTAGCGTTCTTAAATTATGCGGCTTTTGCTAACTTGTATCAGTAGTATGATAAAGTGAGTCTGCATACAATTACTGCGCACAGGCTAGAGGTTAAATGAGGTCTTATATGTGGGGAATCGTTAACATCTTTTATTCTAGACTCTGTATTACGTTCCTAATACCCCTGTACATAATGTGTCATAAAACAAAGATATTGTACACCAAAGAAGGTGCGATGGACAGAACATAAACAATTAACCAACTTCAAGAATTGGCCTTTATGCATTCATACTAGTACACTTAAAAACACCTTGTAATACTTTATAATAACTACACTTATTCCTGCCTTGGTAAAGCATGAACAAAGATTCATAATATAATTCATAGTGAACAAATCGTTTTATAAAGCTTGTCATTTATTTTATTTATTTATTTTTTTTTAGCAGAAATTCCAATTTAATCAAGTAAAGTTCTGTAGAGTTATAATAAAGCTTGAGCCAGTTCATCATCATTGTGTTGCGTGGCGGCGTGTTTTCAGCTGGTTGTCCTCTCCTCCATACGCCCCAAAATATCCATTTTCAGCCTATATTTTTATTAAAGAAGATATACACTAATTTACGTCATGTTTATTTTTGTTTCTTTCAGGTAAATATGTGTACCAGCCCATGACAAATGTGTGTCAGCTGCCTAGCACAGCAGTGCCCCCTGAAGGATCGGAGTACAGTGACACCATTGACCTGTCCTCATCTCTGGCTGAGCGCTTCCTAAAGCTGGCCCCGAGCTTCCAGTCACCCCCTCCCCTCGAGTCACCCAAGTACTGCATCATTGCCGATCTGTTTGTGGACGACTACATAGTCAAACGCATCAACGGTAAAATGTGCTACGTGCAGCGCCCCACACCTCCGATGCCTGAACCTCCAAATCCTCCAACCCCGCCCCCACCTGCCCCCGCTACCCCTCAGGTGCCCCAGAACCCCCCTGCACCCCAGCCCAAAGCCCTCAAACAGATCACAGCCTCCCCTAAAGCCAAACCACCTCCAGCCGCCGTCCAAACACAACACAAGACCGCCTCGCCGCTGGACAAGGTAAAAGGACCCAAAATGGAGCACTGTTCGTCTCCCTCCAGCTCGGAGGACTCGGGCATCAACGCTCTGGGCCTGCACTTCATGGAGTCATGTGAGGACAGCGAGGAGGACGATGGACTCAGCACGGATGGAAACTCCAGCCCAGGCAGTCTGTGGGACCAGGACGAGTGCTCCCTGCTGTCCCCTTCCAAATCTATGATAGAGATCATTGAGAAGATAGAGACTACTGTGTAACTGACACAGAGGTGGTGGACGCCATTTACAGGAACGTAATCTGTGGATATTACAGGAATAACAATCAAACAGACAGTTCCAGGCCACATTATTAGATTCAGCTTTTCTAATGTTTGTAAATACATTTTTATCCAGTATGCAATCAGCTCAAAATGTTTAAGGGGAAGGTGATTCAAGTGACTGAGGTTGTGGTCATAAACTGCTATTGCGGGCTGACAATGATTACAAAGGGCTTACAAAGAAGGTTGAAAAAGTCACAATTCTGAGCAAAAGGACATTGCAAGTTGAAAAAAAAAGAAAAGCCCACGCTGGTTCACGAGCGACGCCAATACTTGAATCTCAAACAGCATTTTTTTTATGAATTACAAAAAAATTGATCCAACCAAAAAAGACATAACATTTTTGCCATTGTTGCCATCCCATACTCCCTTTTCCATTCTGAACATGCACTGGATAAAATATAAAGAAACAGAAGAAGTTGAAGTGGACAGGAAGTAGTGACACTATTTCTGAGCGAGCCGGCTACTTTTGTGCAAGCATGGACCGGAAAAGATGAATCTAATAATGTGGTAAGTGAGTATAGAAATCATTTTGGTGTGCAGCAGGTTTTATACAATGGAACTTCCGATATGGGCGAGGACTGTCCTTTTTATCACTTAGCCTCCACCACGCACCCCCGCATGGAGACGTTTTCCAACCTTCAGAAAGCACAAAAACCGCCAAGCACATACACCGTGGACCAAATACATCTCTTGCACTCGGACACGACATGGTCAAATGAGCTCAACCCAAATTTAGCCATGTCTGGATTTTTGTAAAGGTCTATTCAATATATATGACTGGATGAATAATGTATGATTGCAGTGGACAGAGTGGGTTTCTTGATCAAAATGAGCTGTGAGGTCATTCTTGTGCTCTCCCGTCAACTTTCGATTGACCAAAACTTGAAGCATGCCATTTCTCCTGCCAGTGAGTTCACCTTTGCATCGCTCCTGCTCAGTCGATATAAATGTCTTCTTACAACTGTAATAGAGCGATAGCACATTGGTCTATGAGCTTGTTATGATGGATTATCTAGACTCCATTTTCACATATTATGAAAGCTGCCCAAAGTTTGGTTATGATTCTTTTACAACACTGTAGGCCAGTGTTAGACAATCAAGGAATAGACAAAGCACATTTTAATGCTGTATCTGCCAGTGAGGACCAAGCATGTGAATAGGGAATGGTTAAAGAAAAAAATGATCTACAAATATGATCTTAATTAGCCCTAATAAAGCATGAACTCAATTCACATTGAACCGATAGTTTATTTAGAGGGATTCAGGCTTAGTACGGTAACTATTTATTTAAGGCATGATGACTTATGATTATATTATTATATGACTAAGCCCAAATCATTCTTAGTTCATTTGTTGGCCCGTAGGCTTCATTGGACAGAACAGTGCAGGGTGAAATGGGGATAACAGAGGGAAGAACATTCAGAAAATTGCTGGAAGTGACCGGCCGGCTGTAGATGGAGCCTGGCATGTGTTCTATTCTCCTCGGCCATCGAGCAGCATCTGTATCATTCTTTGTTCTGTATACAGCAGTGGCGTGTGGTCAGGGCAATCAAGGCAATCAGTGATTGGCCAATAAAATCTATAATTACCGTGTTTCACAACTATGTATGAATTGTTCTAAAATATATTCAAATAAGCCTGTTTCCCTTCACTTCTGCTGCTGAGGCTTGGCTGAAGTCGCTGTGTCTTTTACTGGCCGCTACAGGCCGCTGGGTATTACTGCGCGGGAAGCATGGTTCTGCTTTTACCCCAGCTGCTCAGTCTGTGACCGTGTTCAGAGAACCGTTCATGCTCCGCTCTCTAACATGAGCTTTTAGAAACAGAGTGGACAGCAGCTTCTTTTAGAGGCCTGCACATGTGCTCTGAGGACCAGCCTCAAACCCATGGATCTATGCTCAAGCCGCGCTGATAAGTGTGGGAATCAAGGATGTTTGCAGGTTTTGCCCTCACTGAGCATGTGCAGAGGAGAAGCGAAGCAACAGCAGCGCCAAGTTTCAACAAACAGACTTAAAAACAATCTTTTAGAGACAAGTCTTTGTTTGTAGCCAAGGCTCTGTTCATGTTTCCAGTGACTAGATGTTAGTTAGAAACACAACACAGAGCGCTAATTTGTGTAATGAATTGGTCGGAGAAATTAGGCTGACATTCCCATTTTTTCCCCACTTTTCTATTATCCACTAAATATTGATGAAAACCCCAGGTCTGCTTGCCCATCCATAAAAGTCCCCGCACGCCACTGGTATGCTGTAAATTAAACCCAACCCAAAACATGCACATGAGGTCAAATCCTCTAGCAAAGGTAGTCCTGTCCAAGATCAACTAAAGACCTGAAGATGGGTCCCCCACTGCTCCTGAGGAGAGGCCCCAGCAGCAATGAAGGATGGGCAAATGCAGAAGGCATAATCTAATCGAATGATACATTTTTGTTCATGCTTTATTAAAGATGCTACCTGTATCTGATGTTTCCGTGTAAACAACATAAAAACCAGAACTTGTTCATTTGAAACTGTTTGCAGCAGTCCACATGTATCGCTCACTTAATACTTCACCTCAATGAGTTTAAAAACGATTTTCACAACTCTTTGAACTCAGAGCGAGTTTTGCTGTCATGATAAAGTTAACAAACATTAGCATGCTAATGGCATACTTCCTGCTTTGCAGAGATTAAATTGCTCTGTAATTAGATGCAGAGGAAGCGCTGTGGTCTCCTTTTCCCCCGAATAGATGCTTATTATGATGCTTAGTACAATATATCTGCACTGGGGCAAAACAGATTTTACTTTATTACATGCAAACATATTAGGTACAGGCTCTTTAAGGCTAGTAAAAGCGTAGTTAAAGAAGCTATATGTAAAACAAAAAAAATCTTTAAAAGTACTTATAAGTAGATTAATGTGACCAGATTTTCAAAATTAAAAACTGGGACTGTCCCGGGTAAATGGGGATGCCTGGTCACCTTAAAATAGATGTGGGTGATTTTTAGTTTGAAAGATAATATTAACATTTGTAACAGGAGCCAAGGACTGCCCATATTTGTTTATAAACTTGGATATTACATAATAAAAGCACATATAGCCCCTTTAAAACCGAATGTCCAATGTTCTTAATTGACCTGTTGCTAAGCGGCTGTTTTCAGGCGCACAAATGTTAGCCCGCAGCTTTAGCAAAACAATAAACTGCTTCTAATCTGGGCTGATGCAATTTGAAAAAAATTACCAATCATGTTGGGGAAGCAAAGCCTTACTCCAACTGAAACCACATTGATGACTGTTTTGTAAAATTGTACTTGGCAAATGATAAATGCTTGGAGGGTGGGCTACGAACACCCCTGCTGCCAATATTGCTGTCATAATAATCCAATGGAATAATACATTGTCAAACTAACTGTAGCCCTTGGAAGCAAACAAATAATGGATTTCTTGGATCCATCACTCAGAACTTGTCCTGACAATTGCAGTTTGGACCAAAGCAGCTGAACAAACGTTTGCCTGAGTGGAGCTGGCGGCGCTTATCTATGGGTCAATTAAGCATGACAGTATAAAGCTGACCTCTGGCACATTTCACAGCTTCACAACAGACCAAAAGAGACCTGACAAAGAGGCGCTTTCTCTGATATACATATAGTTATATAGGAATCATATTATAATGGATTTGTTATTTAATATTTAAGAGTGAACTATATTGTGTTATTGGCTGTAGGTTGGCGATGTGTTAGGGCTGAAGCGTACAGGGATAGCTTCGTGTCACTTTTCTAAATCTCTTCAGTGTCATCGTGACTTTATGCACTGCTAAAAGAGATTACAATGCAGAGTTTGGAAGCGTTTGGCTGGAGAAACGAGGAGGCGCTTGTGTCAGACTATTGGCAGCCACTGTTGTTGAGGAAAGCTATTCTTTAGATATGTCCAGGAGCACAATATTCACAGATATGTATCGCTTCAACAACTCCAACACTAATTATTCCAAAGTTATTTTTGCATGACTGCTTCCTTCCTCTGTCAGAGTTCCTCAGACGAAAAGCAAGAATGCCACGACTTTTGTTCAACGCCAGCGCGCAAGGACAGCCAAAACAACAGCCCTCCGACAACACATTTCTGTTATCGTTATATTATTTTCTTATGAACAAATCTTAATTAAACAAGTTTACACTCTGCAGCCTGTCATGTGTCATGTGTGGACCTTCATTTCTGTGTGATAAATGTGACTCTTAAATGTGAGTTTGAGCGTACAGTAGTGTGAACACCACTTCCCGCGCCAGATGACTTCAGATGACTAATCTTCTCCAGAGACCAGGAACAAGCAGATACAGTCAGAGATGTTGGATTATTTATCACCACTGGGGCGGCAATAAAATATGTAAAAGATAAAATATTTTGCGGAACATTTTTCATATTCCCATTTTAAGTGATGTATGAGAAGCTTTCTACTTGTTTATAAAGCGTCCTAGAAGATACCATGGATGACATTTGCCAGTGGAAAACATTTTCAATATACGATTTGTATCTCCTTTGTCATGGTAAAAAATTAGACACAAAATTATCAGAAAACTGGTATATGTCATTTCATATTTCCAAAAATGAGGCATAGCTTCATTTTATATCCAGTTACAAGTCAGAGCTGTGGAGAGATTACTCAACTCAGACCTATGATTGAATAAATGTAATGATGTAATGTGATTGAATAAATGTAATGTAGATAAGTTGAATGCTGCACTGGGTAGTATTCCAGGTAAAGTAAAAACATAGTGTACATAGACGCAATAAATATTTGAATTAGGTATGTCACAATATCACATTTTAGTGTTTACATTTAGGCGTATCTTTCATGTCATGATTTCTGTGTTTAAGTATCAGGAACTCTTCCGCAGATTAACCTTGTTCCTGTAGTCCTGTGTCTGTGGTACATTCGAATTACAATGGCAGAACGCTTGTCCTCTGGGTCCCCATCTCAGGCTGTCTCTTCCACTTCGTCAGCAGCTGATTTCATAAACCTGACAAAGGAAGTAGCGCTTTCACCTTGACGTGTAACCTACGTCGATTTCTATCTGCTTCTCTCCGCATTGTGCCTATTGATTCAGACTCGCATGCAGCAAATGCTAATCAGAATAAATGTGTAATGTATGTATTTTATTTTTCTGACGAGACCTTTATAAAAGTCGCGAGTGTGGAGGGGATGGAGCAGCCAGAAGAAGCTCAATTAGAAGAAGTGTGGTGATGCAAGCCTGTGAAAAGTCTCGACGCCAATGCGAGGAGCGGAGAGGATAAGTCAGAGGAAACGTGTATGTGTTACACTATGGGATGTGAATCAGGGTTCACAACCTGCTCTATAGATCTGCTGTCATGGAAGAAAATGGGAACATGTGAGACAAGAATTCACAATGTATGGAAAACAAAACGTGCTCAGAATGATGGGTTGCTCAATATACGTCTGCCACTGATATAAAAGCATAACAGATTTAGAAGTAAGATGCCATTTGTATGTAAAAGTCCCTTTATATAATTGTAAATAATCTGGTTGTTTCTTTACTGCCACGGTAAAGAATTAAAGTTAAGGTACACTTTATCGTCTCTATATAAATTTGTTTTCTGCATTTGACCCATCCTTCAAATGCAAAGGCCACCTGACAGAAGCAGTGTCCATGTCCTGATCTATTGTAGGAAAGCAGAATGACACAGTCTCTCTCTCTGTCACGCCTCGAGACAAACTCAGACAGAACAGCGCAATCAGAAACAACTGTTTATTTCAGTGACACGTGAAACAAATGAGCTCATTGTTCCTCTTACCTCAGATTAGCAGAGTGTTGTGCCTTGCTCTTTGATTCTGCAGAGATCTTTTCATTTTTCCTCATAAGAAGCCATATCTGTTTTGATGCAGACGGACCGTGTCGGTTAATCCATCACCGTCATCTGAATTTGGGGAGATAAAACCAGTGACTAGACTCACATCTTTGTAAAGTATTATAGAAATGTGTATTCTGGATCCTAGACAAGGTCAGAACTACCTTATAGCTTGAGCAGTTTACCAATTTATTACATAGACAACAATTCAACATGTCATAGTGTGATTGTCAGTGCCCTTCTGACCAACAAAAGGTGGGTTAAGTGTCTTGCCCAAGGTTACAACAACAATATGTACAGATAAGCGCTGGGATTGAACACTTCAACAATGAGTCACTGCTGCCCCCAAGGATGGACTTTAAATTAAACATAAAAAAATCTTTTAAATGTTGTCCTTTGCGGTATATGCAGATTACATGAAAGAGCTGGGGCGGTGAATGTAGGTCAGTGTGGAGTCCTAAAACTCCAAGACGTCCTAGATAACATCACTATTTCTATCTTCAAAAGCTTCTGTCCGAAAGATTGACTATCAGACAGTTAATCCCTCGCAGCAAAGTCACCAGGCCGGCACACACCTTGAGCACAAATACACACGCAGCCAGCTCAGACACAAATCAGATCAAAAGTGCCCTTGTGGAAGGACTCTTATACTAGTGCAGTTTGGCACCAGTCACAGAGCAGAGATGTTGTCACGCTTGCTAACAGAGTTTTGATATTCCTAGACTGCCACAAATGTTTCCGTTTCATTTCCGAGTGTTGCAGTTTCTCCCTAGCGGGCACTTATTAGACCGGAGAAACCAGAGCACCCACAGGAGCAGTATGGCGACAGAATCATAAATAACAACAAGCCAGAATGAAGTTTTCGAATAAATGTTGCATGGAATTGCTGACATGTTGGTTCTGTGAGCAAAATCAGACAAAGCTTTAATTTTAAGGTCTATGGTTTAAGGTTCTTTATGATTATATGTACATATTATATTATATATTATGTTTATTTAAGCCCGAGCGCCACAAGCTGGCGAGAGGCCTATTAGTTCCGCAAGGCCGTGCAATGCACGGCTGCGTAAGTGCTCACTAACGCACTCCTCCACTCATGCACGTCCTCTGCATACTAATTAGTAGTAAGAAATGTTTTTAGTTCTTCTGCTCTTTGAGCTCAAATTTGACCCCCTGAACATGCTAGGGCATTTCACCCACTGGCTTCAAAATCGGTGTACATCCTCTAGACAAGTGGGGCATCTAAAGTTATCCAAATTTTTGGATAACTTTTACGGTCTTACGTGCGGCGCAGCCGCAAAGTTGGACAACGCATTTTGAAGTTGACCAAATTTTAAAAATTGCTCCCATTTGCGCAAAAAGGGCCCGATGTGGACCAAATTTGAATCAGTTGTTAAACTTTCAAGCTTGAACCTGTTAATCGTGAAAAAAATTGAAATCGGCCCAATAGCGCCCCCTACAGAGTGACATTTAAATTAACATGGAGAGAAAAAATTTAGTTTTACCAAAATGTTCCAAATTTGGCCCAAAATTCTATTTTGGCGTCCCGGTCAAAAAAGCCAATCAGACTTATGCCATATTTTTTACGGTTTAGCCGTAGCGATGACAGAAACATCCCATGTTATCCTAATGGGAAAATCGCCAAATTGCCACATTTTTACGCTTCACACTTTAACGAACTCCTCCTCGGGCGATGGCCCGATCAAGCTCAAATTTGGGGAATATCATCTTCAGGAGTGGGTTATCAAAAGTTATCCAAATTGTTATTATACATTTACGGTGTCTCTACGGCAGAGCTGCAAATTTGTCCCACAAATCGCACCATTTCACCATTTACAAAATGGCTCCCATTTGGTCTTTAGCGTGGCCTCTACACCATATAGTTTTACCAAATGACATGAAATTTTGCACAACACTCTATTTTGGCACTCTATTCGACTGGCAATTGTGTTCATTTGCGCTTAATGTGTCGCCGTCTGTTTTGTTTTTTTGGATAAAGCTCAATACACCAACGGGCCCAAATAATGCAGGAAGCGGAGTGCGAAGGCCGGCGGCCCGCAAGGGCCGTTGGATGCCGCTTGTGGCTTTAATTTTCTTCTTATTCTCCTATTCTATTTTGTTGATGACATGCACATTTGCAATCAACATTACCTGGAATCATATTAGTTTGTGGGGGCTCCATGCTATGGGCTCCTCCAAGGGCCAACAATTGAGGGGTCACGAACCAAAGATTCTCAGGGCAAAACTAGACTTGAATTAAAAGTATTCACATCTGCTTGATGCATGATAATGATATGACCCTTTTCCATCATCATAGGATTTGTCTTTCCACATGATTGTTTCAGAAATGAGAAGCTACTCACTGCATCAGTTGAGTTGAAATACCGTGTTGCAGCAGAAAGACAATCACCAAGGCAGCAATTATCCAGTAAGAGGTTTTTTTTGGACAGGCAGTGACTTGGCCTGATGGAGATACTTGTATGCCATACTATGGAACATCCAACGCACAGAAACAAAAAGGCAGCGAAACCTCCGCTGAAAACGTTACACACCTTAAGTCCAGATAAAAGGTCAGCGCTGCCTGTATATAGTGCGCCCTCTTCAATAAACTTCCTATCACCTCCGTACAGCGAATCTGAAGTGCAGCCCACCTCCACACCTCAGCATACAGCTCCTCTAATCTTAGCCATACAGAACTCTCCTTCCACTTTTGCTCATTCCCACACTTAACCGCACCATACTGCTGCGCTTGCCCTGACATAAGCAGGTGCAGCGTGGGAACTCACCGGTTTGATAAACAATTTGACACATCACTCCTTGGCTTCGGGCTGTGGACGGGTGACTGCGGGCTTCTGCAAACTCCATAAATGTAAGTGTCACCTGGAAGAGCAGCTCAGGACTCCCGCCTGTAAAATATTCATTACTTTTTCCCCCCACACTGTCAGCTGCCCCCCATCTTTCAAATGGATTTAGAGCACTTGAGAGACCACGAGCGTGACTTTCAGGCTGCAGATGTTGGATTTGAGCTCAGGGAGTTTGTGTTGTGTTTGCTTAAAGCCAGGCTGAATCATCCTCTTCTCTGCTCTGTGGGAGAATGACTCACGGTGTGTTCCTTAAATGTGATTAAAGGACAACCACACAGAATAAATAAGAAGAAAGGGAGTGTATTCATGAATCAAATGAGGTGAGAGTAACATGTTGTGGTTGGCATCTTTTACTGTTGCTATTGATATGTGATATTTCATTTAAGTCCAATCAATACTATTGTTGTGTTCTCTGTGATTTCTTCATAGTCAGCTTTTCGAGTCATGAAGATGAACAATTTAGAAAAATGTTAGAAAATAAATTCTTTACGGCAACAATTCTTTTATAACTACCACTACAAGTATTATAAATTGTGCCCAACATGCCAGGGACATGTCAATAACAGGCTCACGGAGGAGTCGAAATGATCCAAGCCATTTAAAATTGTGTCAAAATCAGCCTGACAATCCCACAGTGTATACTCCACTTTAGTTTGCTAAAATTCATAGATTCAAATTACAATTTTTGATGTAACTCCAATGTTAGACAGGAAAACAACATAAAAAAAAAAAAAAAATAGTATAGGAATGTTAATAGCCTTGTTGAAAAACTTGGCATATGCATTTTTTGCAGCCAGGAAAACAATATAGGCGACTCATACTCATGCTACTACTCACTACGACGAGGAAGGTGCACTCGTTAGCTACTGGCTTGTGTGCATGGAGATGTTATTGCTTTGCGTGGAATGTTTCACAGCATGGCATTGAACATATCTATCTTGTATTAATGAATTGACAGATGTTTTATAGCCCCCCCATGCATTCTTACAGTGAGTGCTCTTTATAATGTCCTTTTAACCACCTCATTCAGGAAGTGGCCAAAGGCGCCGCCATTAATTGTGCCCCTTCTTCCGTCTGTGTGATTTTGCATAGTTCAAGGTTTTCGACAGCAAGCAAGTTCTACTCCCACTACAAAGCTGTTTTCAGGCCGCCCAGAGACACGGTGAAATGTCGACTTGTTGGTGCACATGAACATTTGAAAATTTTGCACGCAATCAACCAACTTTTTCCTTTTTCTCTGTTGTAATGAGTGGAATTCCTGCTTGAATGCAAATATCAACAGACATGCAGTCAGAACAAGGTGAAATGCGGTCACACAAATCAAATAAATCCAAGATATTCCACCCTGACTGGGAAAATTCAACTACTCGGCAATGCCAAGGCCTTCTGTGTTGCAAGATTTGGTCTCTTGATGTTAGAAATATAAAAAGGTAGTTCTTTTCTGTACTTTTATGTTTGAGAAAATAGATTGAACTCCATGTTAGTACAAGAAGCAGACGAATTCGCTCACATATATTTTCATTGACACAAAGGCTCAGTCAAAAAAACCTCACTGTCTCAACAATATAAATTCAGAGACATACCGTACATCCAACAAAATAAGTTAAGTCAAGGTAGCTTTTTCTGACATATCTGAGGGAAAAACTTTTTGACAGCTTTCCGACTTCAGTTGTAGGTGTTAACAGAAATGCTGCGTTCTGTGGTGCTATGAGGAAAATCCATCTTTAATCTCATCAAAAGACGCAAGGTTGTGAGGGAAAAACTGCGATGCCTTTCAAACCGGAGTCAGTAGTGATGTCACGTCTGCCCCACTTCCTCTGTATTCTGCTAAATTTATCCTTTTTATTCTTTACCGCATTTTCAAAACAAAGGCAATAGTGGCTTCAGTAGTGGACATATATGTTGAAGGATTTGTAGCTTGTATTGCGCCTGTTTCTTTTTTAGGAGACGGGATTCAACTTGATAGGGGGAGTGGAGTGGGATGTCTAGGGGGATGCGCATGTGTATTTTTAGAAAGGTTCACGTAAAGTAGTGTCATAGGTTAAAAAAAAAAAAAAGGTTTTACTAGTTAAAAAGGTTGGTACAGCTGAAAGCACTCCACGAGGGCACAGGTCTCAGAGGAGTTATGTAAGGGCACAACAGGACCAGAGTTGTTGAAAACACAACCCTCAAAGATTACAACATCAAACCTATAAACTGTTTTTTTTAAATGATTTTAAAATGTTGTCTTCATTGGTGTGATGAATGTGAATTAGAGTTTTACACCAATCATGTAACCGCTTGTGAAGAATACGTTGAAAATGACACAAAGAATTCATCCAAAAGTTTAGCATAATTTACAACATATTTTTCTGACCCTTTAAACATTAATTCAGCAAAATAAAAGTGTTTTAATATACTTTTATTTGTCAAATGATATTTACTGTGACATTAAAGGAGTTTTGGCCCAGTGTACAACATGATTTCAAAGTAACAGTTATGCAATTTCCTAGTGTGATGTCATGATTTACATTCAGAAGTTCTAAACCTAAAAAAAAATTCTGAGATAGAATTTGTAAAAAAAATAAAATAAAAAATAAGCTCAATCTGAAATATTGAGCAGAATTTTATGAACTGTGGTTAAAAATATATATATAAATCCAACATGTCCTCGGCCGTATTCTATTCTATTCAATCTTTATTTCAGACTCCAGGTCAATATAAAACACACATACCAGGCAAAGCAATACAATTGATCTCCACAGAGACATGCGGGTGGCTGACCTCTCCACTAGAAAAGTTACAGAGTGAACCTTTAATTGATACATTCAATTTGCCTAATTGCATATAATAAAATGTTGTTAGCTGAGTGTGATTTTCAAACTGCACTATTTGGTCTCTTACCTTTCCTCAAAGTAATTGCAAGATGGACCACAGAGTCTAAATGTGAAGAAAATCAATACAGCAGCCCTTCTCAGAAAGAAGTGAGAGGAATGGAAAAGCCTGCTACAGACACAACATGTATTGTATAACAATATTCTTTATGATCACTTCTTTTACAGCACGTTGATGGTGACTATGTAGTTGGTGATAGTCAGGTGAATTTTTTGAATAGAAATAATGGTTTAAAATAGTTGAAGAGGCATAAAAAAACAGGAATTGGGACCTGAGTGAAATAATTACACAAACTCTCTCAAGCAGATCACTGGACCACAAATGGTTATGGTGTTTCCCATACTCCCATAAAATATATTTCATTTTTGGCATGAAAGGATGAAAAGTTCATTGATTTGTGCTATTATGACCAATCAGCCAAAGCAGATATCATAAATGTTTTATCAAAGACGTTTGACTGCAACAGCAATTAAAATCTAAGTTTGGAATATATAGAGTTAGAACTAAATCTTTAGAACATCCTTTGAATGAAGTCGCTGACAGTTCCATCCAAAATAAATCCAAGAAAAACAGAAAGAATCCCTTGTTTGGGAAAGCCCAGATGTTACATAAACCAGCTCTGAAACTCTTTCTTTGCCTCCTTGAAAATGATTCTTGCTGTGTACATTTACACGATTTATGCCTCTCCTCTGTTTGGACAGATGTGCTCCTCATTTAGTTATGCATCCTCTGATATGTCATTGTTCCAGTTCGGGCTCTAATGCATTCTAAAGGGCTGCCCAAAATACACCGACAGATCTGGGACAGCATAGACACAGATTCCGTGTAGATATGACAAAAAATTGGGATGTAAGCTTCCTAAATGTAAATGCCCTCGTCAACCATAAAAGCGTTGGCTTGGATCAGCTACCTCAGTTTGAATGGACTTCACCCAAGCAACTTATATACCACATATTACAGAATTCAAGGTTTTGTGGTCACCGTTAGGTTTATACCCTTCGTCTGCCAGAGTGAGACACTGATTTTATGAGAGGGAGTGAAATAAACAGCAGATTACAGTAGACCCCAGTGAGAGGGTCTTTTTTTCTTTATTCAACAGAACTCAATAGATAGGTGTGTAAATTCTTCAGCGTCTTCAGGCCCCCCAAAATTATTATTATCGGATTTGACCCATTACGGCATACTCATTGACCTAAACATGATTTTTTTTCGTTTTTCATATTTGTTATTAAATGAGTTATATGTCCAAAGTAGCATGCAAAACAAGTGGGGTCTCCCTCAGAACATTTGGAACAAATCATTGTGATTTTGTGTATTTTGGCAATATTTTTAGCAGTTCAGTACCTTCAATGGCAATTTGAATAGTTACAGCATGAACTCTTATGTTACTCTTATAAATAGAGCTTGAACTATAGGGTTAGGGTTGTGGGGTCCTTTGGGTCTTCTGTGCCCACCTTAGAGGAGATTGTTGTTTTACCGCAATTTGCCATGACCTAACATGATTACCTTTTAATATGCACTCTGATGTCCTCAAAATCCATCAAGTTAAGAGAAAAGTTTGAGAGAGGTCTACCTGGGTACATTTAGAATGAAATTGTTCAAACGCAGTTCTGGGCGTAATTGACTTTTTACTCAGGTGAGCTGGTGTAATCCGGCTTCACTTCAGTCACAGCATCCAAAGCTTTATTTTTCTGCAGATAAAGTCGACTACGCCCACAGCAACTTCTCACACTGGGCGAGTGGGAGTTCTCCTCTCAGCCTTATGCTCTCTGCAAATTAATTATGGGCTCACACATAACAGCACACACATGTTGGGTTTTCATTCTTTTAGGGGACATTGCAACTGTCACTAGTCTCCTTAACTTCAACCCAAAATTCAACCCAGGGATCTCCCAAATTTTTCTCTCAGTGAGATACTTTTAATATAATAATAATTATTATAGTGACATTGTTCGTCTCCTTCTCAGGAGCTCAACACGCTCTGTTCCAACAGTTGATGTCACAGCTCTGTGTATTTAAAATCAATATGTTATACAAATTTTACTCACAAAAATGTGTTTTTTTGTTTTTTTTGCCTCATTTAAAGGTGCACTCTAATAAGAATTGCAGTTATTCAATAACATGTGTTTTTATTGCAGGCATTCTGGGAGTAGGCTTGCCTCTCCACCAATCAGATTTTTTAATTTGTTTTCATTGTTTTAACTTGTTTTGACGTCACCTGCTTGTCGCCATGGAAAGAGATATATTTAATGTCAAACTGTGAAATATTCAAGTAAAAACAAGCAGGTAGTAGATCTTCCATCAGAGTTTTTTTCTGATTACACTATATATTTTAAGGGACTATAACAGGGGTGGGCAATTATTTTTTCCTCCGAGCGTAGTAGTACTTTTCTGTAAAATATAGGCAATTGAATCAATTATTTCATTCATTTCATGTAAACTTTATTAAGGACTAAGTGCAGACACATGTTACATAGCCGAGAAAGTTATAAAATAGAAAAAAAAAAATTGTGGGGCGCCGGATTGAAACAGGCCGAGGGCCACATCTGGCCCCTGGGGCTACAAATGCCCGGGTCTGGACTATAACCAGAGTCTACAGCAGGTATTACCCGAAGCTTGGCATTTCCCCTTCAAAAATCCAAGTAAATCCATGAGTAAAACAATATTATACACTAAATGATCATTCTATCCAAAAATAAAAGTAATTTAGCCACATTTTTTTACTGCAGCTGTAATTGTCATGAAATAAATACATCTTGATTCTCTTGTCGCCAGGCAGGTTTAAAGAGACCAGACTACAAAGTGAGGCTAGCTCTTGTGTGTAAAGGGGATTCCCTGTGGTGGGTGCACAGACAGGCTGATTAAAGCAGGTCTAAATGGAGCAGATGAGCAGTGGCAGATGGCTTCCTCATCACAGAGCTGTACGGGTGCTATATGGTTTGCTGTGAGCACCTAAAGGATCCCACTCATCCACCACCAGTGCTGCAGACCTGACCACCACTGGATTTGCATGTAAATGATGGTCGAGCCCCTGCCGGCAGCATAGGCTCTGTATTGTATTGTGTATGAGTGTCTCCATTGTTGTAGGATTATGTGGGGGCGGTGCTGGTTATGAAGAGGTCAGGACCATGTGAGTCTTCATTTGAACACCAAAATGTTGTTTTCAGATCAGTACAGAGAAGCAGTAAAAAGAAAACACAGAAAAAATGTCCATGACTGCACTGGGTCACAAGCCTTTATGTAGCACAAACACACGGCGAGAATCAACCATAGAAAATGTACCAATTACTGGTGTTTGGATCCAATTTGGAGACAGAGCAGTGCAGGAGAAGATATACTTACTTTAACCCTAGATAATTGGGAGTGAACAATAGTTTGTCACTCACTGACAAGTTCTGCACTTGTCCTGTCCTTTACCAGAAATTAATCTTTTCAGTTTCCAAATGTGAAATACATTAAAAAAAAAGAAGAGTTTTCTATAATTTATTTAGTTGTCCATCATAATGCAGGCTGGAGTATGTGTGTAAACCATAACCAATTGAGACAATAGCCGTGCAGGATACCAAACTTAAAACGAATAAGCACAGTTTAAGAAGGTCAGTTTCAGCTCACGCCCACCTTCCAAGATATGCATGAACAGCTCTCCAAGCCTTAATTGGCAGCCTGTGCGGTCACTTTTTAATTTATGATACATAAAATAATATGATAAATTGGCTAAATAATTATGGTGTGAATCATACTTATAAAAACACATTAACTGTATAAGTGTCAGCACGTGCAAATGTTGCGCACATACTGACACTAGTCAAACTTTTGCGGCATTTTACAACAGCGGAACACTTGACTGTTGTGCATCCAGCGCAATTACAAAATAGTGTCGACAGTTTCTATTAAAAAGAGGACAAAATACAGGCAAATAGACAGAGCATGGGAGGGATACAAACACGGATGAAACACCAACACAAAGATGAAGGTGAGGGGATGAGCCATAGGAAGAGCTCGCAAATGGCAGATATTCCAAGCAAGAAACAAAACGTACAAGGAATTCAAGAATATAAGCACAAATCTATAGAGCTGTATGTAGTGTAGCTCAAAAAATGGCAGTGACAGTGAATGGCTATCTGCATTTCTGTCTCAAAGTGACTAGCTAGCTAAAAAATTTAAGTATATTGATTAAAACAGGATGTTTAAAATCAGTGGCTATTAACAGGGTCATTTTCTACAACAAATATTGATTGTTTGCATGTTTGGTAATTAGCACCTTAAATCGCTGGCATTTCCTCTCTAGACTTATTGTTTATTGTCTTCATAATCCATTTTGTGTCGAGTCTGGTTCTCATTGTGCTGCAGATTGAGTTTAGCGGGCTAAACACAATGCACTGAATTAATTGCTGACAGTTGTGCTGACATTTCGTAGCTAAAGGCTGCAATGCTCCCGTACCCACAGTAACAAGCAGCGGCAGCAGGCCCATCCAGGCAGAACTTTGGCATACACTCTTATTGTGCGTGGAGGAAATTTAACAGTGTAGTGAAAAGAGCAGATGATCATAAATCCACTAAAATTGTCAATTTAATTTAATTCTAAGGTAGTGTTCTTAATATATCTACAAAGTCTGAGCTAATAATTAAAATGGGGATGGTACTATTCAAGTTGTTACCTTGACTACCTTTTACAGATTATTCATTAAAATAGACTAATTGTGAAGCAAACCAACGTTTAGCTGAGGTTAGTTTGCAGTATACGTTTGTGTCATATTATTTCTACAGTAAAACTTACTTTCTAATGTGTTAAAATAAATTGCGTAAAATCATGAATAACGTTATCTGGCTGTACCACAAGGATCATTGTTAGGCCCATTGTTGTTCTGGTTAAATTATTCATCTTTTCTTTTCTTTTCTTGTTCTTTTTTGCCAATTGAATGCAGATGAAGTATGTGTAGCAATAGACACTTCTACACAGGCTTCAGATTTGTTAACTTGCTTACTTAAGACGTAAAATGGCAATGTTATTTTCATGATTAGTTTTGCTGACGAGTTTCCCCACCACAATAGCGGAAATAGATTTGGCATGAAATGTTGTTATGATAAAAATCTCCATGTCATCACATAGCATATATTGAACATCTTTGTGGCATGCTGACATTCTCTCCTCTGCTCTTGTCTGCTCTGTCACCACACACACTCCGGATCTGCTGTCTGTGCCTTTGAGCTCTTCTCTTCAAAACAGAGCGGGGATGTTTTTAGCTGCAGACTGAGGTCCCAACGCTGCAACCGGCTGACAGCTGGCCCTCTGCAATAGGCCTCCACACACCTGCATCTGAGGGTACTACACATGTCGCTACAAAAGCAGAGCAGAGGCATAAAAGAGAAGTTACAAGACGGCCCTTGAATTCATCTGAGTTTTCTTCAGTATCACATATTCTACATAACAGATATGTTGCTGCAATTACAGAAAATATATGTGATTTCAAAATCAAGAGCAATAATAAATACAGACTCTTAAAAAGTGTAGTGTAGAAAGGTTTTCTTCTCTATACACCCTATACAAAACACCCTTAGTTATGCTTAACAATTATTAATGTATCTACACGCAAGCCCTAACATTTGGGAAACCTTTGTGCCCCCCAAATACCTCCTCCTTTATGCTCCTAGTTTGACAGAACAAATCTGCAAAGACAATCGCCTACTCCAAAAGCTTTCAACCAAATAACACCATGTAAAATTATTGCAAGTATTATTCTTGGAAGCGGTGACTCTGTAATTATTTCCCAAACATCAAAATGGTTCTGTCTGGCACTTGGAGCCATCACCCTGCTCTTTTCATTATGTATTTATGCAGGCTTTCTCAGCATAAACAATAGATTTCATTAAAAGCTGAGACTGGAGCTGACACTTTTGCCACAGGCTTTCACTGCTCTCTTAACCACAATAACACAGACATGAGCGCACTGGCGCAGGGTTGTGGACTCCGAACATTCATAATTATTATGTCTTGGATGAAATTCAAATCTAACAGTCGACCCTGCACCTTACTAACCTTGCAAGTAAGATTAAGTCTCGCGAGTTTTGTGAATTCACAAGCTCTTGAGAATTCACAGTCCGCTCCAGCGGTAAACGGACCAATTATATGGCATTTAGGGCCCGCAGGTGGGACTGGAACAAATCACAGAGCAGCATTGTGGTTTGGGCAGAAGTGAAAACAACCCAAACAAAAACAAACATGGTGGAATTTTTGATTTTTCTGCTTCTCCAAGTACTGATACCAAATCTGTACTTGAGTTAATGATTATAATTATTGACTGAGGTTAGTGAGCAGGACCTCGCCTCAACCTCCCACTACTCCTCCCGCCAGCTACTCATCCTCCATTACCCAGAAGCTCTATTTATACAGGCCTATTCCAACATCACCGTTTGTCTCTGCTCTCTCGACGTGAAGTAAAAAGTACACAACTAATTACTTGATACATTTTAAGATGGTTTCAGTATAATTTTACATCAGTCTTTTGTACAAAAGTTCAAACTGTTCAAACAGTTTAAAGGAGGAAATGTTGTTTTAAACTGCCATTTGCATATTCTTTGAGCTCTGTCCAATCAGAGCTGGCAATGCTGAGATGTTTTGTGAGTTTGTAGGTTTAAAGCGGAGCAGAAACAGAGTTGAGACACAAAAAAGTACAATTACCCAAAAAATCTACTCAATTAATTGTAATTAGTTACTTTCCACCCCTTGTAATTTTACAGTCTTTTCACATTGAACCTCAAATATGTATTTCAAAACATGTTCAAACACATTTCTGTTGGATTGACGAAATATTGTTGTTATCAGGATAGTACAAATACATATTTCCATCAGCCTTAGAATGACATTCTAAGGCTTTACTGTACCTGATTGAGGTCAATGTCAGGTACAGGACCTTTCAGTTGAATTCCCAACTTGAACGAATAGGGTCTCAATGCAACCCTCTATTCAAATACACTGATAACACTCTCTCACTCCACCACATCCCAATTCATACTTTATTGTTTAGAGCATGTTTCTTTCCTGCAGCAGTGTTGGTTTGAGACAGGCTGTGTACTCATCCTGTCGGGATGCTTCCTGAGTTTATACGTACTATATACAGCCCTTTTGTCTCTGTCAAGTTCATCGGGTTTAGCAAAGCCAAACCAACACCAGAACTTCCCTCACTAAGTGCCCTTGTCCTTCACTTCTCTGTGTAGCTTCTCTTTACTCCGGCTCGTCCAATCAATTATTTAGCAGTGAGGAAACCCAACAGATTTCCCCCCTCCGTCCCATGAGCTCGCAAACAGGCACAGCCCAGAATAACACGCTATGGAGGAGCTTGGCAGTGGGTTTTTCTAGTTCAGAGAGCGCTTGTGCAAATGTAGCAGAAGATATAGCAAGAGAGGTGTCCAAGCAAAAGTGATGATGCCAAATAGGAACAAAGAAGTCTTCTCTCGCAAGCGAAAGGATCAGAGCAAAAGTGCCCTGGAAAAACCTGAAGCAAGGATGATCAAATTTTGCGGTAAGAATAAGAAGTGGTTGTGTTTACAAATGGCGGTTGTAGGTGGATATTTGTATACAGATTGAAGAAAAATATGAAAACAAAGGCCCTCAAAAAGTAATTTATCATATAGGGCGGTGGTTCTCTACGATGGAGTATAAGGGCCAACCCAAAATAAATAAATAATGCAGAGCACTATGAGAATAAACTCGTAAATTAACGAGAATAGTAAATTAACGAGAATAAACTCGTAAATTAACGAGAATAAAGTCATACATTTATGAGAATAAAGTCGTAGTCAAAATAAAGTCGACATTTAAACGTTTAGGGGCCGGTGTCAATGTGACTTCCAGGACGCAAACAAATGGGCTTGGAAGAGTAAACATCTTAGAACTACACAAAAGCAAGAAAGATCGCCACTGCAGTTTAGCAGCACCTTTCCTGTTACGCATCTGGCCTCAGGCCCGCGGTACAGGGTCTGGAACACTAGCCCCAGACCCGCGGTACAGGGTCTGGAGCACTGGCCCCAGACCCGCGGTACAGGGTCTGCAGCTCTGGCTCCTGGCGCGGTGCGCACGGCTCCACAAGCCCGTAGTGCTGTGTTATAAAACTTATGCACACAAATAACTCATATGAACGGTGACTTTATACAAAGTTTAGAAGGGTGAAGCGGCCGAAGTCGAGGGAGCAGATTATTGGCGAAAATCGTCCAAGACCCTCACCTGCGGCTGTGGCTCTGAGCGCGGTCAGTCCTGCCCAGTGTCCAGGAGCTGAGCTCTGCATGCAGACCCTTAACCAGAAGGACAAGGGGGGCACTGCACGGGGGAAATTATTGTTTGTGATGTCTAAAAGGTCCGCATTGTAAAGTTCGATATCTATTGTGGGCTTTTGTGTTAACTTTTAACTCATCCAAGCCATTCTGACCACGAGTTTATTCTCGTTAATTGATGAGTTTATTCTCGTTGTGCTCCGCATTTTTTTAAATTTAGGTTGACCCTTATACACTGAGTATTACCTACGAAAATATTTGGTTTTCTATTTTCTAAAATAACAGGTTTATCACAGGTAAATCTAAATTATGGGAAGAAATAGGGGTAGAAATAGATCTAAAAGGTTTTAAACAGAGAATAACCCCAAAAAGAACAAAATCTGGTTAAATTGCCTCTAAATTTACTCAACTTCAGAAATCCACGTACCGCCTGATGAAGCGTCCCCAATAGTACACGTACCACAGTTTGACAAGTATAAAGAACATGTAGTGCGAACCCACCAAGCCTAGAATTTTGTACTAGACCCAAAGATGAATTTAAAACTCCACAAGATAAAACTATAAAAACATGATTGCCTTTTTTTATTTTAGGCCGTCAGCATGTCAGCGTGTCAGATTACATATTTAGTTCTGGTTTGGAACTGGCAATGACCCGTAATCAACAAAAAATCTCCATATCAAATCTGTAAGACATAGATACGTATATAACTCCCTTTTAAAAAATGTTCTTTAAAAAAACGTTCCCAAACAAGCCAATCCCTTGTCCGAGCTTTTGGCAGTGTGTCGAAAGCACATTTGAGAGCCCCAGGTTTGAACAAAGAAACTTCTATTAAAACTCCTTGGCCTCTGGCTCAGTGCCACCTCATGCCATCTCAAACTCTCCCTCTGTCGTGAGTCTCATCTCTCCATCCTCAGGCATGACCAATCCATCCACCAAACCCTGATGGATGTTCCTCTCCCTGCTTTTTACATCACTCCAGACTCCAGGCAACATACATGACAAATCAAACCACTACATGAAAAAGGAGTCAGAATGAATCAAAATGTTAAGTTTGATTTGAATTGTTTTGACTAGATTTATTTACTTGATAGAACTAGGTGATTAGATCTGTGTTATCTTAAAATGTCATGAAATGTTTCTGACTAATTGACTAAACAAAAATAAATTAAATAGAAATATTAGAACGTTTACTTTGATTTGAATTGTTTTTTCTAGATTTACTTACTAATCTTATTTTGCAACTTAACAAAATGTTTCACACTAATTTAAATGTTTCCTCAGGTCTCTAGCTAATTTGTCTTTTTTTCTTCTTTTTTATATATTATCAAAACCAGTCAGAAATGTCATGTTAAAATGATAAATAATGAAATATAACCTGGCCAATTTTATGAATAAAGATTACAATAATGAAATAGAGGTTTTCAATCCATGCAAGATTTTTCGGGGGCGTGTACTATCCTTTTTAATGTTGTTTCCTCTAAACCTTGTACACTCTGCTATTGATCTTAAACATTTTGTTCTATAAATTGTTTCACTCCCTCAAACTAGAAAAATCTTGCCTTCTCTGACTGATCAATAGAATAAAAAAATAGTCGACTTTGTAATGCAAATACCGGCACAGTCTCGGCACTTATCCTAATTTCCATACAGACTGGAAGTTGCAGATTGCGCGGTTCCTGTGTGAGGAGGTGTCCAGGGAGTTGGCTGGCGCTTTTATGCCGTTAGCCCCCCACTGCAGCCTCTGAGGTAGAACTATCTCAAAGCACCCTCTGTTTTTCACGGCACACCCCACTAACCTGATGTATGCTGGTTTATGGCCTTACCCTGAATGATGACTATTCCACTTATTTTCACATTTAACTGCATCTCATTAGTGTGCTCTGTGACGTGGACCTCCTACAGAGGCACGCTTTGCATACTGGTAATTCTTCGCTGTGGGAGGTGCTGTTTAACATGCAAGTACAGCCTTCGCCATTTAGTTTAACGGCAGTCTTAAAATACGCACATTTAAATAGCCTATTTGTGAGGATTATTCCGAATAAATTGAAAATTATAATCATATAATAACATCACAAAATCGCCAAACACGGGACAGAAGTATACCTGTTTATTGTTATGGGCCTGAGATACCTTCCATTTTTCACCCCTACATTTAATGCGGTGTCAGTCAACAGTGATTGTCTTTATTTTTCTTTGGACCTATAGCTAGGATAGAGGGGTGTTTTATTTGTGTCTTCAGTAAGACACTGTAGGCTACACATTATTTGATGAATAAGCCCATTATTTGTATGTATAGGACAAATTGTAACAAATTGTGATGGAAGTTGCCTCACAGTAAGAAGCCTTTAAAGTCCTTCTGCAGAAAGTGAGGCCTTTCTGTGTGGAGTTCAAATGTACAGTATCGTCATGTCTGTGCAACAAAATACACTTACGTTGGCTATAATGAGCACAGGAAAGTCTCAAATGAACTACTCAAACATGCATGAATCATTCAAAATACAATTGTGAGTAGGCTAATGAGGGAATACCACTAATACATGGTTAAAAGCATGTTAAAGTAAATGTTGCATATCGCCTTTAAAATGGCAATACAAAATCAAATGCTAATTTCTTCCTTTAATCTCACACGTTTCTGTTGTATCTCCTGTGATGAAAACGCCAGAAACACAAACATCACCTGCATTATCAGATGTGAAGAATGTCCTCATCAAAGCTCATTCTCTCTACTTCGCATCCTTTAACGTGGCTAAATGTTAAATCAGCCGCTGTCTGCTGGTGTCTGGACCCTGCTGTTCCTGCACAGATAATCGCCCCATCATCCCTGAATCATCCGTCAACTCATCCATCTCTATTTACCTCCTCAGCTGCCGTCGCACCAGGCTGCTAAAGCAATAATGGTAAGCTGTGGATATTGACTCAGAACTGCCTGCGGCTCAAAGGAGACGCACTAAAGAAGACTAAACTGTTTGACTTGGTCTCATGTGGATGCAGATAAGGTTTTCTGATCCCTGTGTCTCTAAAGGCCAACCAAACTGCAGCAGAGAATTCAAACCAGCCCAATTTCCACCACAGTATCTGAAGTATTTTGAGTCATATGCCGTAGAGGTTTGGAGATGAGAGAAATACTCAATGAGAAAATATAGGGTTTTAATCCTTCTATGGAAGTTGCTTTTGAGGAACCTTGCAAATAAAACAATTTCCTCAAAACCATTTGAGTCACATTTTAGTTGATAGCTTGGCTGACGTTTTCAAGTAGCATAGCATATTAGCATAGCAAAGCTCGTTTTGTTAACTGAATCACAATTTCATGTTTTATCACTGTAATATTCACAAACAACTCACAGTGATGAAATTAAACATCCGAAATATACAGTTACTTCCAGTGAAATAAAAAATATAAAGCGTCACATTCACTGCTTGATTTGTAAATCAGACGTTCCTGGAACGGCATAAAGGCTCTCAAAAATGACAAAATACAACCATCTAACTCCAGATTAAACAATGTAAAGTGTGATATTTGCACCTGTTGCAGCGGGATATTAATTTTGGCTCAAGGCACAGCATCAGCTGCCGCAGCAGCCGATCCACACAGGATGCCCTCCCACACGCTTGCTCCCAGTACCGGAACAGTATCCCTCTGCTTTAACATGTTTCTTTCCAAAAAAAAAAAATTAGGCCTAGTTATAGTTAGACCCGTTACTTCTCCCCAAAAGTACTGCGTTACTGCATTTGTGTGTGATCAAAGTAACTTGCAATTCTGATTGGTCACACTTACCGTCAATCTCTCTTTAAACCAGTCGCAGTCTCTAATGCCACGCCTCGGGCCATATCAGGCCTAATTAAATTAAACATCATAAACAGGACTAGAATAACTATGAAACCCCCACAACAAAAACAGAGATTTATACCACTTAAAAATAGATTTAAAGTGCATGTCACAGGTTCTCATATTTTTCTAATTATTACTTAGTTTGGTGGGATAGTCCCTGTGGTAAATATCTATCATAGTTTCACATCAGTCAAGTGGCAGTTTGTGAAGAAAAATAGAACAATCAAAGTTGAAAATGACAGAAAGTAGAACTGAGTTCTAAAACAGAATAAGACCTGAAAAATGAAACTTTACATCGCAATATTCATTCTTTTGGTGAATATTGCGATGTTCACCAAAAGAACATCGCAATATTCGATGGTAGGTGGTAAGCTACCAAAGTAGTCACAGCGGCCCTGGGGCAGACTGACTGAAGAGAGGCTGCCAATCTTCGCAATCGGCCCCTCCCACCACCATCAGTTAGCACACACCACATTC
This sequence comes from Chaenogobius annularis, assembly GCA_015082035.1. Classification (NCBI taxonomy): domain Eukaryota; kingdom Metazoa; phylum Chordata; class Actinopteri; order Gobiiformes; family Gobiidae; genus Chaenogobius; species Chaenogobius annularis. The sequence goes on along the minus strand of BJKM01000011.1, from coordinate 1,539,114 downwards.
ATACCAGGCAATGTGGGTGAAGTGTCTTGCCTAAAGATATTACAGCCACAGCCGCCCCACTGTGACACCTGGTCCAGCAGTCTCCCATCTAAGTACTAACCAGGTGCAACTCTGCTTAGCTTAGACGAGATCAGATGAGATCAGGCATGCTTAAAGTGATAAAGTATTTGAACATTGTTAGCTTTCGTGCAAAAGTATATGAATAAAATAGCTTCAATAGCTTGAAGCTACTGTATCTGTTCCAATCTTCTTAAACTGATGAGTCAGTATTAGTATTCCAGAGACCCTGTTTGTTTTCAAGTATACAAGTATTTTAATTGGTGCAGCTAGAGTGCAAACAGAATTTATAGTTAGTGTTTGGATTGGCATAATTTAAATGAAGTGTTCGAAGCTTTCAACTCTAATTAGCACGTAGTGTTACCTTATACTGCTAGTGTTGTTAAAATTATGGTTGAAAATTTACCCCAGCATAAAATTTTAATTCCATATTAAACATTGAACACAGTGAAGTGCACATGAGCAGTAGGGGAGTAGGAGTAAGCAATTCTTTGCCTCTAAATTGGTAGTCTCTTCAAAATCTTATAAGTCTGGAGTAAAGAAGAAAATAGTACACCGCTGTGGGAGTTTTAATATCTTAAATGTAATGTTAGTATAGTGGGATTATTAAAAAGCTAAAAACAACAAAGATAATTCAAATATACTGTCAAAGTTCTGAACAACAAAGATTCTTAATAACCTGAATTCCTCTGTTGAAATCATCACCAGGCGCTGGCTCAGTGTACATCCTCACAATGGGGCGTCCACTGCTATTGTCAACAGTTCCGCAGTAAAGTTTGGTACAGGCTCTCCCCCATGTCCTCCTCACTCCATTAGCCAATTTAATCTCCAATTGTTTTAACCCAGATGTCTATGATTTACGCTTCGATCTGCTGCATCATAGATCATTAAGCTACGGCTGCGACATTAGGCCTCGCCACATCTCCGCGGGCTTCATTTACTTTGCCTCCCGCGGCGACTGTAAAAATAGGTGTGAGGAAACATTTTGGGTTAAAGTAGGTCTAAAAAGCACAGACAGGCTGGCGGAGCGTTTGTTGTTCTTCCGTGGTTCTACCCTCGGCACTCGCGCTGATGAAAGAAAATGAGTCAGAAAGACGCACACAGAGCAACTCATTACTGCCACGGTTCACATTAGACAAGACAGTGGATAAATAAGATATTGCTTTTCGCATTTTTGCTGAATTGTCATCAAGATTTATTGCAATTTAATCAGAATTATCACATACAAATTTAGTAATACTAATAATGTTCTTCTGATTCCCAGGATCAAAGAAAACAAAGCTGGTTGCCCAAAACTGATGACAAATCCCTGGATAGGAAACTTGACCCACATGGCCCACTCCAGTCACAGTAGGCTGCAACAGGAAGGGCATCCGCCGAAAATAGACTTCAGTGACCCGCGACTGGGACGGGAGCAAGCGGTAGAAAATGAATGAAAAAAATTATATGCGCTAACATTGTCAGATCAAAATCTAGATAAGGAGTTAAGGTGAAAGATGAAAAAAACGCAGACACCATTCATTAACAACAATACAACAATAAAAACATGGGAGCTGCATCTTACATTACTTTGGTGTTATGGGAGTAAACAAAAATAATTGTAGTCGTATTTTGATTATTGTAATAGTTATTTGGACGAATAATACTGTGCAGTTTATTCATTAATATTCTCTATGTAGGAGCCTTCACTCACATATTTCAACCTTCTGTGGTAATGTATTTAAAAAGTCTCAATGTACAATAGAAATAATCGTTTGACTAGTCGACTAATTGCAAAAATAATGGCTGACAAGTCGACTACCAAAATAATCGTTCAGGAGCTTCTCTGCTAGAGCCATAGATGAGTGGAGCCTCCTGCAGCAGAGCCTTGACACCTTGAACGAGCTTTCCTTCTCCCTGTTCTCGTCACTAATGCTCTGGTGTCAGAGAGCGCTTGTCTCCTCTGAACAGGCTCTCTGAAGGTCTGCTGATTCATCTGTCCCCTCCAGTCACCTCCAGTGCGACGCCGCTCCTCTGTCAGCTGCAGCTTTGAGTCTGGCTTTATTTAAACCTTTGAAGGAAGTCGTTAGCATAGCGACATGTCAGCGGTGGAATCAGGTGAGGAAAAACTCTGCTTTAGGAGCGAAGTTTTGTTATAAGGTGTAAATAAATAGTGTATTTACAATTGGGTGATTGGTCAGGGTTTATTACGTGCAGTGGTGTGTGCAAAGCAATAAGTTCATGGTACATTGACTTCTTATAATAAGCTGTTGCCATTTTAGAAGCTCAAATGTAGTAGAATCAGCAATGATTATTGTTATTTGGTTCACTTTTTTCTTGTTAATTGCTTGTAATTAAGAGTCACTTTTAGTTTCTACATATTGTTTTTATCTACTGATGTACAGTAATTGAGAATAGGTTTTCCATTGACCGCCCTGATAAAATATTGAATAAACAATAAACTGCATGACAAATAGTTGCAGTCTTCACATGCATATCTGAAAAAGTGGTGGCTTATTTTAAAGATTTTAAAACAGGGGTGTCCAAATGCGGCCCCCAGACCAATTTTTGTTGGCCCTCAAGCTTCCTGCTAAATTGGCCCACCCAACAAAAAGTAGTAATTTTTACTGTAAAATTGGAAAAATTCAAACAGTATGATGTCATACCAACCCAATATTAACATTCCAAGTCTTATTAAAGGTGTGGCGGCCCTTCGAAACTATGTCAGATGCGCAATTTTGAATGATTCACTTCATTGTCGTGTTGTCTGTGGCCCTCTGCTCCTAATAAATTTCCAAAGGCTGCCCTCTGTGTAAAAAGTTTGGACACCCCTGTTTTAAAACTATGTATCTATAGGACATAAAACACCAACAATGGGAAATATTTATGGATACATATGAAAGAATCTGAATAAATAGAGAAGCCATTGTCAGTTAGCAAAATGAACTTATGTGCTTTGACAGTTTGGATCATATATACCATAATTTCTAAGAAGTATTATAATAGGAATGTACTAGGGCAAGTGTGATATATCTGTGATGTATAAATATATAAAAAAATTTCTCCTATATATTATAATATTTCATTCTCGCAGTTCACTTAATGTAGAATAACTACCTTCCCTATGTAATCTTCATTAACTGATTTGAAAAGCCACAAAATGCCAAATTACACCATGCACAAACCTGTTTTTTTAATGACTCCATTTATTTCCTCGCTTGGTGTATGTTGTAGCCCACTGACCTTTACCACACTTCCCTATTTCCTGCTAACATCACAGTCCCAGATGTGTTTCCGCCTTGCCAAAGTTATGGAGTGAAACGGGAGAATGCAGATGAACTGGCAGCCTAACTGAGGCAGGAACAGCAGGACCATTCACTGGCTCGGCTCCTGCATCTCCTTTGCAACAATTCAAAAAGCAGCTTGCACAAATTAAACCCACGGGGAGACAGAAGAGACCAAGGAGCAGGCGGAATACTGTCACTCAGAAAGAAAGTCTTCTTTCTACAGAGCAGCCGATATGCTAGGTGCCCCGACAGATGAATGGGCCTCCAGGGAGCATGTGTTTTCTACAATGTATAACCTCCTCAAGCTAATAAATGTATCTGTACTCTGTATCGTCATTCATTTGAACGCTTGGTCCACTTACTGTGTTTAATGTGTAGGTATTTGTGGAGAATGTGTGGGTTATGTATTGCTTCAGGTCATAAGGAATTGCAGTGACGTATGGACCATACTGAATATAGGCTACCTTTCATTTTGAAAGGATTTTTTTTTTACCTTCGGTATCAGTAACATTTCTCATTAGCAGTTAGTAGTACATTGGAAAAATTACTACCATTAGCTTTGGGAGGCATACAATATAGGGGAATAGAGGGTAAAACAATAACACAGCAGCATTTTTCCAAGTAGCTTAATAAATGTTGCCTCGGTCGGCAACCATTTTATTGGGCGCTCAAGTTTAATTGAGTTGGGCAGGTAAATACCTAGTATTTCTTGTGTTGGTGATAAATATAGCAAGATAATAGTTCTTGTCTCTAATATAAATCCTTTTACCGTATTTTGCGGACTATTAGCCGCTACTTTTGTCAGATGTTTTGAGCCATGCGGCTTATTTAGAGGCTGCGGCTTTTCTGTGTTTTTTTTTCTTTCACCGCTAGGGGCGCACTAAGACTAACCGGGAATTAGAATCAAAACTACAGAAAAGTTAAGCAAAGAAGAAGATGTTGCTTTTTTATTCAGCTAGCAAATAGAACACGGACGACAAATTACCAACTATAAATTATTTTCAAATTCTTGCCCCATCATTATGGAACCCAAACGAAAGAGTTCATATGAAGCAAGTTTTAAGCAGAAGGCCATCGATCTTGCTAGGAAGCCGCGCGGCTGCACGCAAGCTTAACATCAATGAATGTACGGTGAGACGCTGGAGGGACGGAGGGGACAGCGGGGAGAGCTCATGCGATGCCAAAAGTCAAGGAAAGAGTTCTGCGGCCTATACAAAAGGTGCGGCCTATGTATTGTTTTATTATCGTTTTTTTTAAAATAGAGCAAATGCGGCTTATATAGGGGAGCGGCTAAAAGTCCGGAAAATACGGTAATTACATTTTGTTTCACTTCATGGGTTTTAGAGTGAAAAAAGAAGGAGCATTTCAATACCAATTCCAAAATAAAAGATAATATCAAAAAGGTCAAAAGTCATCCAAATGGTGCGTGTACAGGAAACCGAAGACCCTGTACTGAGAAAGCCAAATTGTTCACTCTTACCCCAAATCATCTTGTATTTAAAGGGGCACAATGTAGCTTTTCTAACAGAGGGTCCTCCCCCTGCTTGTCTCTATGGAGATTATATTTGTTTCTCTGGAATGGATTCAATAGCAGCATAGGACGTTGAAGCCCAACAATACTGAAAAAGTAAAGAAATATTCTTGCTTCTACAAAGAAACATCTCAAAAATAGACTAGAAAAAAGTGCTACTGTTTTGCAAAAGTGACAGCGACAATCCAAGTTTGTTGTCATGTATTCACATTGAGGCAGTAAATTGTCCAGTTTGACTATTTCCAGAACACAGGTATAGTTTGGAGGTGAGCGATGGAATTGGGAGCACGTCAGAGGAAGTTTGTAACGTGGCGCCGCTCTAATGATGTGGTAATGGAGCAGAGAATGGCACAGTGGTGAGGCGGAGGGGAAACTGCCAAGTGCCGTCTACACATGGCAGACGAGAGCAGCACGCCAAGAGAGAAAACAATAAAATGATTTTTCCTGTCAGAACACTGTGTGATGATGTTTATCAGAGAAGCATCGCCGTGGAAATGCTCCAGCACAAGCCTAAGATGGAGTCGGTACCAATTTTAAATGTGAAACCAAGGAAAAGGAATTCAACAGTAGGAATTTGTGAAACGGTAATACCAGATTAGAGGGAATCACAAGACAATGACCAGACTTGTATACAACAAGAAGGTGGCAGAGTTTTAGAAAAATAATGACACTATTGTTTAATATTGGGTAAAGAAGATATATAAGAAGATCAGACCAGGTAGATCACTGAAGAAACTATACTGTATACTTAAGTTCAGGGCACATGCTAACGATATTATCCTGAACATATAAGGGCATAAAGTCACTTCCAAAACTGGTCAGTGAAAAGTCAACAGCTTCCTGTCTAAGGAGTCTGAGAAAGTTGGTTATTGTTTTTTCCGGCCATCTAGATGCCTTCTAAATACAGAATTTGCTTTTACTTGCGAATCCCACATGAACAGATAAGTGATCAACTTATGAAAAGTGATGCTTTCTTTACTGCAGGGGTCTTGATGACATCCCAACGTTTTATAGGTCTATCATATTTCATGGAGACGAAGCAGGTAAAATGACAGATAATGTATTGTATAGAATCAGAAAGCCATCAATTGTGCTATATGTACAAACTAGAAACAACATGGTCAAAATCAGTGGACATCAGTAAACATGTAAAGGTAAATTAAAATGGTAGATAGTTCAGGAAAGATAATAATTAGTTTGAGCAAGGTCATAGTGTGTAGCAAACAGTAGCATCATTTCATCTCCCTCACGCGGAGCAGGTCGCGATAAGACTAATTTGACATGTTTGCATCTTCTGTCACCAGTGGCTTAACACACACATTGTTCTTATGAGAAAAGCTTGTCCCTTTAACTCCCTTTGTCACGTACCAAAACATAAGTCTGCTTTTCCCCTGCCATTGTTGGAGGATGGTTTTGTGGCTATAACGGCAGCCAATTACAGCAGCTTTTCATCCACACTGCTGCTTAAAACACTTTACTGTCAGCTTTTGTTTTGGGTGCAGACAGTGGTTAGTCTGCAGCTCTTCTCCCAGTGTACATCTCTGTGATCAATTACATGTGGTGTGGCTGAAGTCACAAGGTGGTAATTAGGACTATGTAATGTACAGTAAGAGCTCAGTGGTGTACCACAATTTGTAATGGAAGATCTGGCTTATTTGTTGTTGTGAATATGGTGGCAAAGTTAGAGGTGGGCGACCTGAGCGCATGTGCAGACCTCCAAAAGAAGCTGCTGTCCGCTGTGGTTCTAAAAGCTCATGTCAGAGCGGCGCATGAACGGACCTCTGAACACGGTCAAAGAATGAAAAGGGGCAGGTGGAGAAGAACCAAGCTTCCTGCAGTACTGCTCAATAGCCTGTAGTGGCCAGTAAAATAGACCTTGACATCCTGCCAAGCTTCAACAAATTAACAATGATGATCTTACTGCTCTTAGTATGTTTAATTTTACAGTTCAGTCACTTATTGTGCAATAGTTGAACCTCAACCAAGACTTTTAAAAGGCCCATTTTAGTAGCTTTCTGATGACCTCATATTGCCCACGAAAAGTACTGCTGACATCCCTGAAGCACTTGCTGTTCTTTGTTAAACATTTCTGTTATGCTTATGTCTTAAAGCATCCTATGTCTATATTCTTTTGTACCCTTTTAATTTCGTGTACTGTCAGACAAAATAAAGAAAGAAATTGCCAAGAGAAAAGTCAGTCAAGTGTTGTGCTTAACGTGTCCTAACATTGTAAGACATGAGACTATAGATGTTACAGGAGAAGTTTATTTCCCATTTACCATTAGCACTGGACTCATAGATATGAATACTCAACATATTGTGGTAGTATTGTCTTTTACTGTCAGCCTATGCTTCCACACAAAGAAGTTTGAATAGTAGCTTAGACGGCCAGCTGAGAGATAAGCTGGGCATATGAGTGAGATGAGTTGAAACTGCAGTGTTGGAGACGGACAAATTCCGTAACAGTTAGATGATGCCGGTCGTAGATAGAGTTAACTACATAGAGCTAGAACTGGAGGTGTCTTTATAATTACTACATAGAACGCTGACAAGAAGTAGATGATAAAGATTTGGTGCAATAGAAATGTCCAGAGGTCTTTCATTTTTACAAACTTCAGCAAAGTAAATGTAATTTAAAAAGTTGCTACTTTCTCAAAATAGGTAATGTGTGAGAAAAGCCAAAAGTAACACCAAAAGCAGCAAAGCAATATCTCACCAAACGGGACAGCCTGCAGCCTGTGCAGAATGTGGTCCAGGTTTTTCCACTTTGCTGCTCCCTGTGACAGCTCAATCCAGCCACAGTCAGGACATGTTTGACTTTTTCAGTCCCTCTGCCGCTGATTATGGTAGATGAACCATAAGCCACCAATAATATCTTTATGAATTACAGGGTTATTAAAAACTGTCAAAACTGTGAGTGCACAACATTTGGTTTACTTGTAATTATGACAAACATCTCAACTGCAGCCAATAGTAGGGAGAGGAGCATTTGAATGGTTTTTGAAAACAGGCCCTAGATCAGGGGTGGGCAATTATTTTTCCGCCGAGAGCCAATATTCAAATCCAGGCAAATGGCGGAGGGCCGTGGCACGATCATTGGTGTAACAAATTCTCATAATTATAAGCACTTTTCTGTAAAATATAGGCAATTGAATCTATTATTTCAGTCATTTCATGTAAACTTTATTACAGGCACAAGTGCAGACACAAGTTACATAGCTAAGACAGTTAAAAAACATTTTGTGGGGTGCCCAGGTCTGCCCTCGATGGTTTGTAGGGAAGGAAATGTAAAGGTGCACTATGTAACTTTTCTAATGAATGGGCTCGACACACAGAAGACAACAAACGACAGCGAACAGCGACACTCTTTAAAAATCGAACATTCGGGCAGTGATGAACTGCAGCGTCCAGCGACAGCTTCACATGTCGCACTCAGAACCAGGGCAGGTCAGGAATCTCCCACACATTTGATTGGCTGTGAAATTTGAGAGAATTGTGAGGTTTTAAGAGTACTTTTAATATTTCAATGCATTTCAGGAGTGAAAAGTGGCATGTATGTATAGTCACAAAAGTAAAATAATTTTATTGACTCTGCTTCATCGAAAGAAAAAGCTGACCAGAGGCCGGAAAGGCAGCCACTTTCTTTCATGCGAGTATTTTTCATTCATGTTTCTGCATCGTATCACCACAGGCTTTTCTCCGCACTTCAAGCAAGTGTGTACATTTGTACATTTTAATTTTAATGTTTTCAAATGGTGCAACGCTTCTGTCTTAGCAACTTAGCAACGAGAGCTAACAAGAAACAACGGAAATAAATGTCTTAACAGTTAAACTGGCGATATTCTAAATAAATATGCAACTATTCAAGGCAAGGCAAGGCAAGTTTATTTGTAGAGCACAATTCGTACACAAAGGCAATTCAAAGTGCTTCACACAACAGGAAAAAATGACAGAATAGTTTAAGACATAAAAGAGAAGAGTGTACATAAAATCATTTCAGTCATATGCACAGCTAAACAAAACAGTTTTGATCTTAGATTTGAACAATGCCAGAGTAGAGGCCTGCCTCACATCCCAGGTAACACTGTATAAACATTAGGCTTGTTCTCATTTGTTTGTGGCCAATACAGAAAATGATCAGTTCTAAACTGGGTTGTGGCTCTGTGATTAATTTAACTGGGGATTAACAACAGCACTGACAGCTGTTTTACACAGCTGCTTTTCTTTACAGCATTCACAATGCTCTGAAGTGTCCTGTTCACCTCCCTGCGCCCTTGTGCACTTCAGTCAAGTGTGTAATGCGTAGTGTGAATTTTGGGACAGAGCCTCTTCACTCTCACTTTATTAGCCTGCATCAGGTGCTCAGAATGTTCCGCAATATAGCATTAAACATACCCAGGTCCATGGAGACAAAAGTGACATCACCAGGCCAGGCGTCCCAGCTAAAAGTAAGAATGCACGTTTTTCAAGGTTTAATTTTTTTGGATATATTATAAATTGAAAATAAATTAATTGAAATTTGTGGGGGAAAAAGTGAATCGTTGTTGCACATGAATGCAGGTCCTAGTCGAAACCAGGGTGAGCTGGTCTATCCGTAGCTCACTCACCTGTTTGTTCTGCTCACCTCGTTTCCACCTCTGGGCTTTCCTCAGCGCTGTGGCCGGCTTCCTCTGGGGATTTAACAGATCCAGCATCACAGCAACAATAAAAGTCCTTAGCTACGACCAAACAGACTGTACACAAAGCACACAGACTTAGGGGCAGCAGGGGACAAACAGTTCCTGTCCGGAAGGGGAATATTTAGAGTGTTGCGTAACGCACTTTTAACACAACACAGAGTGGATGAATTTTTAATGCCACCAAGAGACCGGGCGGGTGGGAGGGAACACGAATAAAGTGCAATATTTAATCTGGGCTGCATAGAGGGAAAGGCAGACAGATGTGAGTTGTGTCTGGATCACCTCTCTTATCTAAACTGATATGAATAACACTACATGTTACGCATACAGCACATGATAAAAATGTAGGAATGGTCACAGTAAGAACTGACCACAAAGCCAGTGAAAAGCCTGTTATCTTGTACTTGTATCAGTGTAATTTTAGTTGATATATTTGTATTTTTGATATATTCCCATTTTGTTTATAAAAATAAATTAATAATAATTATAATAATAGTACGTTTGAGACATTTTACAAGAAACTACTCTTAATACAGTTTTTCCAAACATGTGTAAACCCACAAAGATTCTGAGTATTCATAGAAAGCAAATTATATGACAATCTACTGTATAATATTATATATATCAAACAAACAAACACACACACAAAAAGATTAAAAAGAAGATTAATACCCATTTTCATCATTAGATTATTAAATCTTTAACCTTTTTAAAGTTCTGTTTTACTGTACTTTCTTGGTTCACCTTTGGATAATCGTTTTGAGTTTATCCAAAGGTGAACTTCTGTGTATTTTTTAAAGACACAGAATTAAATCCAGACATACTTTCATTGGTCCAGATCAAGTCCAGACCAGGGTCCAAAGTCCAGACCATCTTTTTTTAAATGTCAGCGTTTGGAAATCAATTCACAATGTCTCTCAGTTCATCATTAAAACTTAGAATGCATTTTCACATTTTTGTTTTTCAGTTTCAAAGGTTATGGACCTCTTTTGTCTCCATAATTGCCTGTCCAAATGAAGCGAGTGCACTTTAGTAATGGTGGTGTGAGCCAGTAGTGAGGAGATCCACGCTGCCTGACTGACAGACCTGTGCCACGAGGAGAGGATAACAGGACTGCAGCAGACACGCTCCACTGACTCCACAGAGAAGACGTGTGACGGAGGCAGATGGACTCAAATGTGGCCAATCTGTAGGAGCGAGAGATCGAGGCGAGAGGAAGAGGAGCGACTGTGCATGGGTGAGCAAGAATAACAACGCAATGTCAAGGCCCCAACTCCGAGAATCACACTTCTCATCCGACGGTTTACTACTACATGTACTGACAAGGCTAGGGTTAAATTTGGAGCGTTCCAGGCGTGTCTTCTGAAACAAATTATGCCTACAGTGACGCAATTGCGATCACATGCTGTTGGAGTCACTATTCCCCTGGGAGGCTCATTAAAGCCAGCGTTGTTAAAGTATTGTCATCTTGCATTTTCTTGGCTGCTATTTTTTATTCATAAGTGTGTTCAAATCAGCTCTGACGCACCAGCAGCCCAAGCCAGTAAGTCACATGATGCATTTAATATATTCGGCATCGTCTGTTCAAGACTGGTGTAACTGGGGGTTGTGGTTGTGAGTATGACATGTAGGAAAAGGCTGTGACCAGAATATAAAATAAAATTAATCATCAAAACACACTGGAAATTGTATATTCTGAATACAACTGAAACTATACTATATTATTATTATTATTTTATAAACTGAAGCGAACAAAAACATTAAATACACTTGCTCTAGCAGTGCTCCTAACCATAATGATAAAAATGAATAAATAAATAAATACAATACAATACAATACAATACAATAAAATAGTGAAATAAAAAATGCAAACCCTTAAACTGTAAATAAATGATCTAAAAAAAATAGTTAGTGGCTAAAAACAACAAATAGAATCAAACTGTGAAAGATTTTTTTTTAAGTATTAAAATAAATACAAAAATACAAAAATGCAAATAATATAAAAAACACAGAGGACCACATAACTCACGCAGTGTTAAAAGCCATTAAGACTTAAAACAGAGCGTTCCAGAGTTTAGGGCCAACCACAGAGAAAGCCCTGTCCTGGTTTTAAGTCTTGCCTTGGAACACCACGAGCTGGAGCTAGCCCTGAGACCTCAACGACCTTGAGAGACCTTGTAAGACCTTGTAAGTGTAAATTTGAATGAGGTCTGAGACATGCTGTATTGCGGGGCCAGTTCAGTCAATATTTTAAAAACAAACAAGAACATCTTAAAGGAAGCCAGTGCAAAGATGCAAGGATAGATGCGATATGTACGTTATAGGGCGGGTGATATAGTAGTGGTATAGTCAGGCCGTTTTTTTGTCCTCATTTAGAATTTGAGGGCCAAACCTCCCCAACGGTGGCTTAATTTAAGCACCACACTCCACATCATATCGATTAGAGCTCGTCATGTATTTAGTTTTATCCCAAACAAACAAAAATAGCTTTTCATCTAAATTTCATGAATATAAACAATTTTGTATTTTGACATAATTTCCATTGAACACAAAATAAATCCTCAAAAGTCTGAATTCTGCTCCAAACCACAGACCTTTACTGACAGACTAACTCTAGATTAAAAAATTGTATCATTGATGATTAGAACTGATTGATAATAAAGACCTAAGTGTTTAAATCCCTGTTGTGTGCAATCATATTTTGCAAAACCAGCTAGTGTCACTGACGCGTATTACTCTTATTTTATAACTTGTGCATAAAGATTCATATGGAATACAATCAACGGGCAAGACACTTTGCCCAGTTTGCCTCTGTATGAATGTGGTGTGTGCGAGAGTGAGGGGCTGATGGTGCAGATTGGCAGCCTCGCTTCCGGCAGCTGTGGAAATAATAGCTTACAACCACCGTTTATGGAATGAATGAATAACGCACAAAAAGAGCGTCTGGAAAAGAGCTGTATAAGACTAAAGCATCATTCTTCTTCTTATTAAACGATGGCTGAAAAACAAATCTGTTTAAATTCTTTAATACAGAGGAAAGGACTGTCCTTTGCTTTGGTATCTCTAGATTTTCTCGAGAAATCCACAGTGTAGAAACATTAAGAATACATAAAATAAAGATTACATTCCTCTTTTAAATATGCACTAAATAGTCACCTTTTTAATTAAGCTAAATAACAAAGACCTTTGGGAGGCAAAATCCTACGCAATTTTGTGTTGTGTTTTGTTTCTAGTTCTAGGTTCATATCCATTCATGTGAAAATGTCATCCCTACTCAGTACTATCTTACAGACGTGACAGTATGTATGTGCAGTGTATAGCGTGTGTGTATTGTGGGATGTATGTGAACACCTGTGTGCACATGCAGAGTAGGGCATGTCCATGGGGACCCCCTCTGCCTCATCTCTCCTCTCGACAGCCCTGTGTTTTCCTCACTTGAAAAATACCGCAGAGACCAAGAAACACTGGAAAACATGACAGATGCGATATGTTTTCTGTAGTGTTCCAGTGAGTGTGTGTGTGTGTGTATGAAGTGGCTGCTAATGCTATGTACAGATGGAAATGCAGGGGATTTTGTTGTGTGATCTTCACAGACAGATGTAAAAAGAAGTCTTAATCCAGTATATATGCTGACATTTCCTGAATAGATTGACTCAGAAACAGTACATTGACACGCACAATTTGGGTTGGATTAGCGATCTCATGACCTTATGTAACCAGCAACAGTATAGGACTGTGTTTCCAAACCACTGGTGCAGGGACCCTATGGTATTGAAAGCACTTTGCAGGGTGTACTTAATGAGGTTAGTATGCAATATTTTCACATTTAACTATATAGAGGCTAAAGATGGAAATGTCCCAGTTATATTCTTAGATCAAAAAACAAGTGCATATAACAGGTTAGACTACAGATTTCACTAAAATGAAGTGAACATGATTATATTTAAGGTTTTATTAAAAATGCTGCCAGTTTGACCATGTTGGTAAAGTTTATAATTGTACTTCCTGGTTGAGCAGCAGATGTGACATAGGCAGAGGTAATTTCTTTTATTTTTCAAAATGTGTTCACAAACTGTCACTTGCTTGATGTAAAACTATGATGAATATTTATCACTGTGACTATCCCACCAAACTAAGTCATGAGAATCTATCCTATGCACTTATTATAGTCCCAACTAACTGATGCTCTTAAGGTGTCTTCACACAGCGGAGTCCAAAGCATCCATCAATGGTGGATGGAAGTCCAGAGCCTCTAGCATTTTTGTGACATGTCCACAGCATCCATGGTGTTCAGGGCGTCCGATGCACAAGTCAAACAAAACGGAAGTTTTGGACGGTCTGAACGCAGCATTACAATTTAAAACAAATATTAAAGGGACAACAATCACATTTGATGTGTCAGTTTATTTTATTTTGTTTTGGGAACATTAAAATAAACAAATTACAAATTGTTTTATTCAGGATTGGGGATGCTATATTACACTGATTTCCCTGCAAGTTGTTGAGACCATACAAATAATCATCGGATCGATAAGAGAGGCAGCTACAGAATCTTAATTATGCAGCACGCTCATATTCATTTAGATAAGGTAGATTTCTTCATTGACTGATACCACGCAAAACAAGCAAACAATCTATCAGCCGTTTAAAACTAGACCTACATTCAAGTACTCCTGTCAAAAAGCAGGTTGCATAGGTTTGCAGGAGTCGGCAGGTGAAACAGGCTTGTAGGATGAGAAGAACAAGGTAGGAATTCACAAGCCAGTACAGGGTTATTACGCAGGTCTACCCGAAAAAAGACGACCAATTTGGCAGAGCTGCTGTTTGAGCTGGCTTAATAGAGACGTGGCAGCGGCTGATGGAGGGCTGCCATGGCTCCAGTGCACCTGTCTTCACTAACACAAAGGACTAAGAGGAGAGAGGAGCAGAGCGAGAGGGTGTTGCGAGCTTTCAGAGGAGCAGCTAGGACCACATGAATATCATTATTAAGGACATATCACAACGTTTTCGTTGACTTTGTCTTAGTATTGTTTAGTCTATTGCATTTGTAGAATTTGGGAGAATATATGTTTTAAAGGGCTTATATTTAGGATAATTTTATATTTATTGAGAGGAATTTTCTATTCTGAGCTTTAAACCACATTTTCAATGCCTCGTCAAAACCATTCCTGAGTTGCATGCATGTTTTAGTAATCCTTGTGTTCCTTTTACGACTTCGGCGTCTTAGTATTGTTTCGTCTATTGCATTTGTACAATTGAACAAAATAGGACTACATTGTTTTCTTAAAAGATTGAAGTTAAACATGACTGTGGATGAGTTTGAAGTTAATCAGCATCGGCAATTAAAAAACTCATATCGGTAAATCTCTAATTTAAAGAGGTTTTTAATGCAAAGAAATGCATTGAAAATATGCACTATAAGCAAGGTCACCTTATTAAACATATTTGCCCTAACCTTAACTCTAAGTCCCTTTGACAGTAAAATATGTATTTTCAGGGTGTTCGAAGTGTCTGTCCTTGCCCCCTTTTTTATATTTGAAATGTTTTTGTATGTGACTCGACTGTCTTATTATGATGAAGAAAGAAAACAAAGTGAGTGTGTTGTCACAGGGAGCTGCAGTTGGAGCTCTTTCACCAAAGTTACTTAGTTCATAAAAGAGGCTTTTTTTCATTAAGGTGAGCAAAATCTGTTTAGCTTCAGTACAGATATATTGTAAAATCAGCTCCTAGGATAAAAATGAGACCGCTGTGTGCTGTCTGCATCTAATTATAGCGCGGTTTTGCAATGCTAATGATTGGAATGTGGCTACAGTCTTTCTAAATGCTTCCTTTGTCACAAAAACTGGAGTCCATGACTTCTCTTTCTGCTTTTAAATGTAAACGAAGACATTTTTTTTAAGGACTCATGTAAATGTTTGACCAACGAATGCTGTGTATTTTAATTAAAACAGAACTAAGTAACTCTGGCGATAGATCTCCCCCTGCAGTTCTCTGAAAACAGACGTGAAAACTTACCCCCCCACCACACATTTTTTCTTTATTTCTCTATCACAATAAGACAGTAGAATCACATTTAAAAACATTTCACATTGACAAATATTTTAAAAGCCAGGTTTTTTCAGCCGAGTTGTCTTTGGGTCGATATCGGCAAATGTCGCAAGGCTGATTTTCCGCTCAGACACAGCAGGGGGAGACGACTTCAAGCTTCAACCTCCAAAAACCAGGAAGAAGACTGTTAGCATGCCAGCTGTTAGCATAACCATGACAGCAGAACTTGGTCTAGCCTATGTAAAGTTATGAATTATCATAAACTCACTAAGTGTAAGGAATATTTTTGAACAGCAGCAAACAGTTTAAAATGAACTAGATCTATTTTTCAGGTATTTTAGACTGCTATACTTTGCCATTCACCTGAAAAGTTACGTAGTGCACCTTTAAGTTATCAAACGTAACATATAGCAAACATGCCAATGCAAAGATGGCCAAAAATACCTCAAACATGTTTGAACTCAAGTGTGTATAAATGCTTTTAAGAAGTACTTTCCCTTTCAGCAGCGTCTACTCAATAATACTGATGTCTGTATTGATTAAGCATAAACCTGAAGAGAGCAGATCATAATGTGGAAAACAACAGTTACATCTGCCTTATCTGCCCCGGCAGCTGCTCTGGCTGTAGGCTACACTGCACCGCTTTGTGAATTCACCAAAGCCTTAAATTTGATAACATATGAAGCTGTGTGCGATGCATTGAGATGGTCTGTAATTGTTCTCACTGTAACCTTCTGCTACTTTATCTGCCAATGCGGACTTGAATTCTCAGACGGTAAACAACTGATAATACAGAACTGTTGATATCAAATTTGTTTTATATTCATACCCAGAAAATAATAAGACAACAGCAGATGGAAAAAAAAATGTTCAATTATCTCCCGTGTAAGCCATCACAGGCTGTTGATACAATGACATTTCAACTGAAGAAAATGTGTTGGCAAAATTACCTGGTGAACTTTGTTGTCACCCTTATCAATTCACAGTGACATTTGAGGAAGAAGTACAATACATATTTTAGAAACACTGTCAGGGATAGCATGGCAGGTTAATTGTAGCTATCTTCCTCACAGTGAAAATATAGTAAACTGTACAAACAAACTACTTTAGGTACGAGGGACACAATTTACACGAACCGAGACACAAAATGGGGTCAACGAAACAAGACGACATTTTGAAATGACTGATTAGAAAATATTCAATTTTAGCATTGCTTTTTTTTTTTTTCTTTAGGTTTCTCAAGAGAGGTGTAACTTGCTACTGTTAACCCAAACCCCAGTGGCTGTTATGTTTGTAAATCTTTTAAAATATAATTCAAAAGGTAAAGATAAAATTACATTTTGTGCATTGAAACATGTTATAATATTGTCCTCTCGTAATTCCATATGTGGAGTTATGTTTTAGTCATGAATCACCTCAGCTCAGGTTGTGTGGTCCTCTGCCTCTGTCTTTTTTATTTATTTTTATTTATTTTATTTCTATTTGTATTATGGTTTTTGCTTTGCTTTGGTTGGTTTTATTGATCAAATTGAACATTTACATATACCTTTTTGTTGTTATGTGTCTGTGCAGCAATTTGAAACGTGTTTTTGTTAAAAAAAATAAGTGCTATACAAATAAAGTGGAAATTTGAGAACTGCTGCATATTTTGTCAGCTTAGTTCAATTGCTATACTCAACAGTTCACCAAAGTTATGGGCAAAAACTGAATATTAAATAAAGATCAATATTGGGAATTTGTGTGTTTTCTGTAACATAGGTAGAAAAATGAATTGCTATTAGTTGCAGCTAATTTTGACCCATCATTATCTACAACATGATGACAGTGTGTTTAGAAGGCTTCTGTCATTAAAACTGTGATTTGATGGAAAACCAGAACTCTTTCACCTGTAGCAGCAGCCAGCACCAGCCAATATTATTTACAATGCAGAATACACTTATTCACAGCACTAAAACAAGTGGAAAGTATAGGGGAAGCCACCCACAATGGGACCAACACAATTTCTTGAGTTTGTTGTCAGCCATCATCTCATCCAAATTCAATTTCAGGCAGAAGTCTCCACAGGCTGCATAAGCACACAAACTGTAATTTCCCCAGTGATTCCTATCTGAATGTAGCCACCATATACCGCCACAATATAGTGACTCCATTCTCTTTCAGTGGAGAGCAGGCGGAGATAGAGAGCTTTTACCTGAGTGTCAGGGCAGAGACACTGATGTGATAAAGTCCATATTAAAGGGCCTGGGACACAGGAGGGACAGCTGAAAGCTCTGCTGAACTCAGGCTGCAGACCACAAGAACCTTAGGGGCCCATACACACACACACACACACTCTCTTAGTTAAAGGTACTGAGAAGGAGAAAGGTCAGTTATAGAAGACACTCTCTGAAGCACAAAGAGTGAAATAGTAGCTACTTCTGTTAAGAAGTTGGCTATATACTAATCTTATAAAAATTATAAATCAATTTAGGGATTTTTACAGTTCATATGCACTGTAAAACCATTTAGTTTTAAGTCAAATAAATACAATGTATGATCAATAAGAGGAAAAATATAATGAATCATATTATATATACATATACATATATATATATATATATATATACATACACACACATATATATATATACATATATACACATACATATACACATATATATACACAGATACATACATACATATACATACATACGTACATAGTACGTACAGTATGTATATATAGTATATATATATACACTACCCATTGTCATTGCATCTCTATATATATAATATGTATATATTATATATATATCGAGATGCAATGACAATGGGTAGTGGTATATAATGATTGGTATTTTTAAAAAGATGACTATATCTACATGTGCGACAATATATGTGATGATGGTAATGATAATGTGACACATTTTTACAGTTTGAATGCATACACACATATACACACACACAAACACACGTACATCCACGCACACACCCACACGCGTACACGTACAAACACACGCACACACACACGCACAGACAAGCACACACACAATCACCCCGCTCTGAAGTTTTTAGACTGTTGTCCCTCTACTTGTCTAATGTCTGTATTGTTGTCTATCTTTTGCTGTTTTTGTTCTTGTTTTCCTCACTTAAGTTTACTGTTTTGTATTTGTAAAAAAAAAATAAAAAATAATATGGGATATCATTTTTTTTTTTTTCGCCATTTTGCCATTTTGTCCAGCACTCTGGTGTCGTTTCTGACAAGATACCCTAATGTACGCCTTGTCACATGCCTGTTGTCATAGGCTGTCAACCTTGTGTCTGCTTTGTATTGTTGGTCTTTGCATGTTCTGTAGTCTGTATGTTGTATCTGCTTTTACCCCCCGTCCTACTGGGACTGTGGTTGGAAACTAGCTCTGAGCTAAATCCGGTGTATTAACAAGACTAGCTGTTCATGAGGTGATAAACTACACTAAATCACAACAATCTAAATAAATCTACCTGAATTATCTCTGAATGTTGTACATACTGCATACTAATGTTGTTTTTTTACGAAGATATCTCTATCCCAGTTAAAACAGTAATAAACTGTGTGTGCATAGTAAACAAGTACAGAGATCCTGAAGGTGCTACAGACAGCTTCATAGTAAAATCCACAGCGGCGTGACAGTGCCCATGCTGAGTGTATTTCTGCTGTCGACTGCTCAGATATATCGCTCTTTATGGCTCAGAGTGCGGGGGCCGACCTGACTGACTGACGGCCCCTCTCTGAATGCCTCTGTTCTAGGAGCGGAGTCAGCAGAAGGCGGGCCCCTGAGAGCCAAGAAAACAAACACGCTTGATGCTCCCACATAACGCGTCTAACGCTGGTTCCGAATAGAAGAGCGTTTCTAAACGACCCGCCACAGAGGTTGAGAACATACAACAAAACAAACAGAGCTGGGGAAGTATTGCTCTACACCTGCGACTCAACCTATTAGACAAACAAAAGAAAGAAATGAAAGTCATGCCACAGGTAGTGAGTGATACAGAGAGTGTCCTGAAGGATAAGTCCACTTTATAATGTGTGAAAACATACATTATAACAGACAAATAGGGTTACTAACGTGGATTATATCAAATCAATTGTATGTATCTATAGGTAATCTTGCTATTAGTATTGGAACACAAGAAGAGTAAGTAAAATGTTTATACTAAATATATTAACTGCTTTATTAACAGATTAATTGACCCAAATCTAAAGAATCAATGCAATCCGAAAACAAGATCTAGCAAAGAATAGACATATACATTCAAAGTGTGCAAATTAAGGATTTTGTTGTTAATGGTTATGTCTATTGGCGCTGAGTTAATTAAAATGAGTAATTGACACATAGGTTGAAGTTGTGTGAAGGAGCTGAGAATGTGGATTATGATACACAGTTGAAATTAAGTTCTGTGTGGTGTGATTCATTACAGACTGCAACATTCAAGCACTTATGTGTGAATTCTATTTTTAACAATAATGCCCTCTTGTAACACAACCAAAACTGTCTTTAAACATGAGATGAAAATCTAAACTTGAGATTGCCTTCACACTAAAGTATAAAGGATAATGTTTTAGAAATATTTACCAGACAATAAGAGCTGCATATTGCCAGACCCGTTTTTGTTGTTGTTGTTGTTGTTGTTGTTGGCAGTGCAATTCTATGTACATTGGACCCTGTCTGATTCATTGCGAGATAGGGACACACAGCCTTGGCGGTGGTATGAGCTCTTGTTTGTCTTTCTAGTCATACAAAATATCTAAATTCAAATATGCCATTATTTCGAAGAAGCAGCCTATTGACTCCCTTAAAAGGATCTGTTATCATAGTGTTCAACATTCAGGAATGGAGGCGACTGGAAGCAAAATAAACTATAAAACGTTTTCAAGGATTAACTGACATTAGATTAAAATCCTGATGGTTTATGATGATTGTTTACAACAAAGAATAAACAAATTTTTTTGAATTACCAGGGTAGAAATGTAATTAAGTTGCTTTTCCATTAAAAAGATGAAAAAAAAAAAAAACAATGGTCAACACTTTATTTGAGCTTTAAAAAGCATACTTTGTAGTAAAGCATGAAATATATCTGTAGAAAACAAAATTCTTTAGGTAGCTAAATGTCTATCATAATCTCCTATTAAATTAACAAATAATGTAAAACACAATATTAACTGTCTTTAAACTAGGCTAGGCTGAAATCACTCATGTATTTGTGTGGTTTTCATTTGCTAAAACCACCCTGATTTTTATGTTTTATGATATTCTGTGGTTAATTCAAGTTGCTCTATTAAAATCATGCTATGTTGTACTTCACTTTTGTGTCCATTTTGTAATTTCTAATGTTTTTGTTTAGAAAATCTTAAATGGTCTATTGATATTGGCTTATCGAGAATGGGTGGTCCTGCCCTGCCGTTTCCATGGCAATGAGTGAGGTGGATACAGCTGCAGCCTGATGTCAGTGGCACCTGTCTCTACTTCAGAGTTAATGCTGTTGAAGAAGTGTGTGAACTCCGCTGAATGCAAAGCGGGTGTGAAAAGTAGCTGTGATTGCTGCATGCGCCGGTGAACATTTGTCTGACAGGGCAGAGAAGACCTGAGAGGACCGTGCACCAGCATCCAGCCATCTGCTCAGCATCTGAGACGGTAAACAAGGAGACGAGCGCTGTAAACACTGTCCAAGCATCGACATGTCAGGGATGTTCAAGACTGTTTATTTGTATTAGTGGGAAACTGTCAAATCAAGCATATTGTAAAAGGGAACGTCTGTGGAAAAATAACTCATACGAAGCTTTGCCGTTGGTTGGTTGGTCTGCTTGACAGGGTTTGTGTGATTGGATTTGGATTTTACCAAAACACTAAACAGGAATATTTGAGATATGATTTTCATCTTGAGTCATTTAAAAGTATTACTCACAATACTACAACAATGGTGGTTAGAACTTTTTGGTTTTGATTCTAGTCTGTATCCAGAGGTGGGTAGAGTTTAGACAAACATTTGAGCAAACAGTTATTTCAAAATAATATTTTTCTAGTAGACGTACAAAGTAGTGGCTGCTGGCCACTACTTTGTACGTCTACTA
The DNA here is from genome assembly GCA_015082035.1 of Chaenogobius annularis. Lineage (NCBI taxonomy): Eukaryota > Metazoa > Chordata > Actinopteri > Gobiiformes > Gobiidae > Chaenogobius > Chaenogobius annularis. The sequence goes on along the minus strand of BJKM01000011.1, from coordinate 1,517,447 downwards.
GAAAATGTCTGAAGTAAGAGTAAAAAAAGTATTTGGAGAATCTACAACTCAAGAGTCATTTTAAGAGTAGGCTGTTTGGATATAAGAAATTAATGGAAATGGAAGGAGGAAACATTAAATAATGCAGGAAATTTAATACATTTCTAAAAAGATCTAGAATTCAACAAATCAACAACAAAATTAATATCTGAAGGGGCAGTGCAAGAAACAAATTACTCAGAGTGAAAAATGTACCGTTACACTTACACAAATATATTACTCAAGTAAGAGTAAATGTATGTTGTCTGGTTGACTGTAGTCTGACAGTAGACAAAAGAGGTTTTGAATTTCAGTGACACTTGTCAAATGAAGGTAAATAAATAAGGTAGGCGAATTAGAAGGCAATTTCTAACTGTAGAACAATAACAATAATTGAAAAACAAAAATCGCTTCTGACCTATAGACCTCTCTACTGACAGCCATTCCCATGGCGAACCTTGAAGCGGACAAAAACGTATTTCCCAACGTGGAGGGAAAGAAAGAAAATTAGGTTTGTTTTACGCTTGACGCTAACATTCCAGCATAATTATCACCATAACGATGGAGGAGGGGAGCCTATTTTCAACATTCAATTGTTGTTTTGATAGGCCATTAGCAAGCGCAGTGAGGACCACTTCTTCTGTGCACACTGGGAGCAAATTACCAGAGCCACTGTAACTCTGTTGTGTAATGGTGGACAATATCAAAAGAATAAAATGTTGCTAACGTTGGTAGCACAGACATAAGAGGACAGCAGAGATATTTAGTGTACACACACCCCACTGTTTCCAACTGTCCTTTTATGTGTGTCAACAAAATGGCAGCCTAATGTCTTGTGTGCCTGTTCATTTATATGTGGGGGTGAGTGGACTGCCACCACATGTAGTTTCCCCAGAAAGAAATCTACATATCTGATCTCTGAGAGGAGGAGGAGAGGTTAGTGGAAGGATTTTTTTTCCTAGCTGGGAATAATGGCTGTAACCCTGTACAAGGCGGTTTCCATCAGACGTGTTTGAAAATTGACATTAGTGCAAGTGTTATTAGTCTCACAGACTGAAGCAATGGGTGCTTTGAAATAAACAGTGATATGAATAATTATGGGATAACAAAAGGGCGAGCAGGCCTGATGGACCACATACATCAGTTCCTTGTAAATAGTTCCTGCAGCATCTGGACTCCAAAAAGAACCTACGCCAGGATCCTGTTTGTGGACTTCAGCTCTGCATTCAACACCATCCTCCCTGCTCTGCTCCAGGACAAGCTCTCTTAGCTCAACATGCCTGATTCCATCTGCAGGTGGATCACTGACATTCTGTTGGATCGGCTGTAGGGGGGGAATGTCTCAGACACTCAGACTTTAAACACAGGGACTCCACAGGGCTGTGTACTTTCTCCTCTGCTCTTCTCCCAGTACATAAACTGCTGCACTCCCAGACACAACGCCTTAAAACTGATCAAGTTTGTGGACGACAGCACGCTCATCTGGCTCTGCCTACAGGAGGTAGGTGGACTGGCTGACGTCCTGGTGCAGTGGTAACAACCTGGAACTCAACGCCCAGAAGACAGTGGCGATGATCGTAAACTTCAGGAAAGTCACAGCCTCCCAGCCCCGCCTAATCCTGACAGACTCCCCCATCACCACCATGGACTCCTTCCGCTTCCTCTGCACCATCATCACCCAAGGCAAGGCAAGTTTATTTGTAGAGCACAATTCGTACACAAGGCAATTCAAAGTGCTTCACACAACAGGAAAAAAATGCATTAAAATCACAAAGACATGGCAGAAATCACAAAATCTTTAATTTAAAAGTGCCATTTTCAGGCTATCCGTCAAATAGTTCAAGACATAAAAGAGAAGAGTGCAAAGAAAAGCATTTCAGTCATATGCACAGCCAACCAAAACAGTTTTTAGTTTTAGATTTGAACATTGCCAGAGTAGCGGCCTGTCTCACATCCTCAGGAAGACTGTTCCAGATTTTAGCTGCATAAAACTGAAACGCAGATTCCCCATGTTTAGTCCTGACTCTGGGCACCAGCAGGAGGCCGGTCCCTGAGGTCCTCAGAGTCCGAGATGGTTCATATGGCACTAACATGTCCGAGATGTACTTTGGTGCTAGGCCATGGAGAGACTTGTATACAAGCAGAGCTGCTTTAAAGTCTATTCTCTGAGCCACAGGGAGCCAGTGCAGAGACCTGAACACAGGACTAATGTGATCGTACTTCCTGGTTCTAGTCAGGACCCGAGCAGCAGCGTTCTGGATGTACAGCAGCTGTTTTACAGCTCGTTTGGAGAGGCCAGTGAGCAGGCCGTTACAGTTGTCTAATCTACTAGAGACAAACGCATGGATAAGTCTCTCCAGGTCTGGTTTAGACAGTATACTTTTGTATTGGCAATGTTTTTTAGACGGTAAAAAGCTGCTGATGTTATTGATCTGACGTGACTGTTAAAATTCAAATCTGAGTCCATTGTTACCCCAGATTTCTAAATTGATTTGTAGGTTTTAGAGCGAGACTCTGGAGGTGACTGTTAACACTTTCTCTTTGTTTCTGTGGGCCAAAGACGATGATTTCCGTCTTGTCTGAGTTCAGCTGGAGAAAGTTGTTTTGCATCCACACACTGATCTGTTGGATGCAGTGACAGAGTGAATCCACTGGTCCAAATGTCGTCTGCATAATTGTGATAGGACAAATTCTCGCTGCGTATTAACTGACCTAACGGCAGCATGTACAGGTTGAACAGAAGGGTCCCAGGATTGACCCTTGGGGCGCCCCACAGGTCAGGGGCATCTAGTCTGAGACACAGTTACCAATTTCGACAAAGAACTTCCTGTCTTCCAGATAGGACTTTAACCAGTTTAGGGCAGTACCAGTGATTCCCACCCAGTCCTCTAGTCTCTGTAAAAGTATCCCATGATCGACAGTGTCAAAAGCAGCACTCAGATCTAACGAGAATTAAGACTGAGGCTTTGCCCGCGTCAGTGTTCAGGTGGATGTCATTTGTCACCTTGACAAGAGCAGTCTCAGTGCTGTGATGAGGTCTAAAACCTGACTGGAAAACATCAAATGAGTTGTTTATTAAGAGGAAATCAGTGAGCTGTTGGTAAACAACCTTTTCAAGGACTTTGCCCCAAAATGGCAGATTAGAGATGGGCCGGTGATGACTCAGTATCAAGACTGCTCTTCTTTAGGAGAGGCTTTATGACCGCAGTTTTCAAAGAAATTGGGAATGTTCCAGATTGAAGCGTCATGTTAACTATTTGAGTGAGTGGTGCTAACAAACTGTTCATTACAGACTTTAGAAATCTGGAGGGTAACACATCGAGGCAGCATGTAGATGAACTCAGACTGGTGATGAATCTCCTGGACAGTTTTGTCAGTTACAGGTGCAAAGTGAGTCAGCTCTAAGTGTGTAGGTGGTTTGAGGGTTATTTTTTGCATTGTAGAATTTATAGCATTTTTAATGCCCTGAACTTTGTCATTAAAGAATAATGCAAAACTCATTACACTTGGATGTGGAAATGAGTTCTAACGGCAGCTGAGCTGGGGGGTTTGTTAATCTGTTTATTGTGGCAAACAGGACACGTGTGTTGTTACTGCAGCTTCCAATTATTTCAGAAAAATATCCTTCCCTAGTTCTACATAAAATGAGGTTGTACATGTACAACTTCTCTCTGTAAATCTCTTTCTGAACCTGGAGCTTTGACTTGCGCCATTTTCGTTCGGCACTCCCTTTTCTGTGCCCTGACCGAATCATCATTTCTCCATGGCGCCTTCTGCTTATTTTTAACAATTTTTAGCCTTCATAGGGCAATGGTGTCGAGAACATTCAAAACACTAGATGTAACAGAGTTCAACAAATCATTTACATTAGAACATGAGACATTTTCAAAGTTTATCATTTCCATAAACAGTTTTCCCCGTGCTGTCATTTATGTGTCTCCTCCGGACAATTGCAGGACCAGCCGGTGGTTTGGGAAAAACAGACAGGTCAAAGAAGACACAGAAATGATCAGACAGAGCAACAATCGACCACATTGACGTTTGAAATATTAACCCCTTTTGTAATTAGAAGATCTAGAGCAGGGGTCACCAACCTTTTTGAGGCTGAGGCTACTTCATGGGCCCCGACTAGTATGGAGGGCATAGAACCCGTTTGCCACAAACTTCCTAAATAACAAAACTGCATGTATAACGTTATAATAATGATATTTAAATAGTAGTAGTTGTGAAATGTTATCCACAATGTGTAATTATCCACAATTACCAGTAATTTACATAGCAATAATAATCAGAAAAACATGTTTAAGCATGAAATACTTATTTATGTTTATTTGCTCAAACATTTGAAAGTCAGGGGAAACACCTGCTGTTTTTGTAATGCAAATCATCACTTCTAACATTTTTAAGTCAAGGAAACAACACTTTTTTACCGAAACAAGTCAATAAATGCTTTCTGATACCTTTTTTATATACATGTATAGGCCTGCAGCTATCGATTTATTTAGTAATCGAGTAATCTATCGATTCTTTTCTTCGATTAATCGAGTAATCTGTCAATTTTTTGGTACATTCAGTAAATCATTTTTTAGATAAACGCTCATAATAATAATAGCTCATAGTAATAAACAAATACAAAATAAGGACTTTCTGCTTAAAATAACACATTTTATTCTTAATTTCATATGAATTTGTCCCAAAACAGCAACATTTCACTTCAGTCCAAACTGTTCTGTTTGTATAGAAAGAATATATATAAAGGACTTAATTAACTTGTCATAGATTGTAAACAGTTACAGTAGCTCTGTCACATCACTTAAAATAAGACATTTGTTAAACGTTACGTTGGGTGGGACCAGTGGTCCTGGCGTTTTGAGCATTTTGCTCATTTTGCGTTTTGGCCGTTTTGGCTCGTGTGCCGGTCACTTTGGCCTCCGCGTCTCTGACTTTCTGTTTCACAACAGATTTATTATGACATAACCGCGGTCCTCCGCGCTGTTTCCATGTGCATTGGCTGTTTAAAAGTACGACTGTGACTGGAAAGCAGAGTTGTTGAGTGGGGGAGCGCGGGGGTCCGCGGTGGCGTGTCGACGGCGCGGGGGCTTGGGTGGGCGGAGCTAGATGCGGTGTTTAGAGTTGCAGCTCGGGATTATTATAATAGATCCATGGCTCTTTCACTCATCAAAACTCTTCCCAGTCGCACTCGTGAGTTTAAAACGCGCCGCTCTCTTCCTGTTGCGCCTTCGTCAGAGCGGAACAAGCTCCGTGTGAAACAAATGCGCCACAAGTCGTTCCGTGCGCTCCGCGCGCCACAAATTCACGTGTTTTTTGATTAAATATGTAAATTAAACGAATCATCTAAGCAATATAATAATAATCAACGCTTTTTTGTAATCGGATTATTCGATTTATTTCGAGTAATCGTTGCAACTCTATATATGTATATGTTGAAATATGAGTAGTGCTATTTTTGGTGCATGCCTCGCGGACGCCATCAAGGGTTGCTCAGGGCGCATGTGCGCCCGCGGGCACAGCGTTGGTGACCCCTAATCTAGAGTGTGCCCTCTGCTGTGGGTGGGGCCACTCACGCGCTGAGAAAGACCGAAAGTTTCAAGGACAGCATGAACATTGAAATCACCTGTTATGACCAAACCATCAAAGTCTGTGCATATGACTGAAAGCATCTCAATAAAATCATCAATAAAACTTTGGCAGTGTTGAGGAGGCTTGTATAAAACAATAAAGAGAATGGATGGAGACTGTTTTAGCTCAATTTTAAAGGCTACGTACTCAAATGTTGAAAACACCCCAAAGGACAACCTGTGGGTAACAATTTAATCTCTAACAAAAACACACACACCTCCTCCCTTTTTGTTTTCTCATGTTTCAGATTCAAACATAAAGTTGGGTGGAGCAGATTCTATTAGAACTAAATTTCCTGTGTTTTTGTCAAGCCATATTTCAGTTAAAAACATAAAATCAAGATTATAAGAAGAAATAAAATATTAATTAAGAATGATTTGTTACATAAGGATCTGACATTTAGCACAGCAAGTTTCAGACTAGTTTCAGTGAGACTGGGCGTTATCTTTTTACAGGGAATAGGATTCAAATTTCTCAGATTGGGCCGTCTGACTCACATTTTGTTTTCCCATCTGTGTGATGTTACTACAGAAATAGCGCTAGGGGAGGCTGTTTTTACACAGGGCCCGGGTTGTTTTGATTTTTAATATGACATAATTCCCGGCAACGCTGAGACCCCGTGCATCCTAGCTATGGGAGATACCAGGTGAAAGGCGAGGGGGGATAGGTGGGGGGGCTTTTGCTGGTGTAGCGGGAGCCGGTGAGAGTTTGGGACCAGGTGAAAGGTGGGGGGGGGGTTTGGTGGGGTGATTTTTGTCTGTGTAGCAACAGTCAGGGGAGAGTTCATCATCGTTGATATCAGAACTCTTGATCCTGCTATATTAGGCGTGAGTGGAGCCATCTTAATGCCTAATTTGGTCAGATATTCAAGATGGCTGGGAAGGCCCTGGGTGAGGGTGGAGATGGAAAGGAGAGTGAGGAATCTGTGGTGGGAGTAGAGGTTGCAGGGGGGATCCAGGGCTGCTCTGAGGGCAGGGATACTGCCGGGCCTGTCACAGATGGGTCCAAGGCCTTTGAAGAGGACCTCATCAAAGAACTGAAATGACTCCTGCGCTAGCCGTGGTGAAGATTGTTGTGGTGCTGCTGCAGATGAGTCCTTTGCTGGAGGTGGTGGAGGTGATCGTGGAGCAGCTGGAGTTGAATTCTTTGCTGGTGGTGGTGGAGCGGCTGCTAATAAATCCTTTGGTGGAGGTTGTGGTTGTGGTGCTGCTGATGTTGAAACATTGGCTCGGTCTCTGGCTGATGGAGCAGGAATTCTTCTCTCATTCCTCTCTTCTCTAACTATCTGCTCAGGACCCTGTCCAGGCCCAGTCCAATGCCTCAGAGTGTGGAGCAGGTTCCTCTGTCAGCACCCTCACTCCACCTCTGCATAGGTGTGGGCCATTTCTCTTAAACAGGTCCTCTCGTTTCCAGAATAGATAGAAGTCCTCAATGTAGTGCAATCCTCTTGTTGCACACTCTTTGGACAGCCATGTGTTCAGCTGAAGCAGCCGGCTAAACTTGTTTATCTTCCTGTCGATGTTTGGAAGAGGTCCACTTATGAATGTTTTTATTTCCATTTTATCAAGCTCGTCGAATAACTCCAAGAAGTCTCTTTTCAAAACTTTAGTCTCTTTGCGTCGTGTGTCCACTGCGCCCACGTGCACAATCAGCTGTTTAACTCCTTTATGTGTGGCCAAAACATTAGAAATACGTGACGTAATCTCAGTGACTGTGGCGCTGGGAAAAGAATGTGTTTTCATTTTTTCATGCATCATGTGACTTATCGCACCATCTCCAATCAAGACGACCTTGAAATTAGGCACAGATTCTCTCTCTGTCTCTGTCTGCCTTTTCGCCACGTCATGTCTCCCATCTTTCCTTTGTTCACCTCAGTCTTTGAAAATGGTAAAAATCTGTTTGTAAGCTGTATTTTAGATGTTTGTTCCTGGTCTTTAGACAGTTTTGGAAACGACACAGGACCTCAAGTGGGAGCCCACCATTAGCTCCCTCATCAAGAAGGCCCAGCTGTGGGTGTACTTCCTGTGGCAGCTGAGGTAAGCCAATCTGCCAGCGCAGATGATAGTGCAGTTTTACACAGCAAACATCCTCATCTTCTCCATCACCGTGTGGTACGCTGGAACCACAACCAGTGACAAACAGAGACTAAAGCGCATTGTGCCACTGCTGAGACGGTGATCGGCTGCAGACTTCCATCTCTGCAGGACCTGGACGTCTCCAGGATTTGAGGACGAGCTGACCCTTCTCACCCTGGATATGGTCAACGGTCAATCCAGACCAGAACCTCCCACCACAAGAACAGTTTCTTTCTCTCTGCCATTGGACTCATGAACACTTCATAGCACCTTAACACCTTTAATAATTCATGTTAATACCTCCTATCCACTGCCAGTTTTCAGTATCGTTCTGATCCTGTTGATATATTATATTTCATATATTATATTATTTCACTTTTACTCTACACAGTTTATTTTGCATGAGCTTATTTTATTTTAGCATATTTTAGCATAGTCTATATATTTTTTAAACTATAATAATAATAATAATAATAATAATAATAATTATTATTATTATTATTATTATTATTATTATTAATAATAATAATAATAATAATAATAATAATATTATTATTATTATTATTATTATTATTATTATTATTATTATTATTATTATTATTATTACACACTATTAGTTACCTAGTTTGTGAATTGTTCACCAACAATGGCAATAAAACTGATTCTGATTCTCTCTAAAGGCATTCAAATTATGTTATGCACAACTTTTTCTGAATGTTTAATAGTAATGTTAATTTATTTTCTTTAAATTTAACCATGCCATCATGAATCTTAAAATTTCATAACCTTAAATTGAGTCGGAAGTGTAAAGTCTTCCTGTGAAGTCCTCGTAAAATGTATTGTTAATGATAGAATACTTTACTGATGTCTTCTACAGTTAATACACTTTTTTTTTTCTGAAAAGACACTTTTGCAAGTCCAAGAAGAGAAAAAAATAATAATAATTATGGGTTAATGAAGGGTTTTACCTTGAATTGTCGATGAAGAGCTTGTTTCTGAATGGTCTGCCAAAGCTTTCTCAATTCGCCAAAAACACTGCAAGGCTTGTTTGTATGAGAGCTGGAAATGTAGACACGGCAACAAACAACAATAACCAGCTCCATCTCACTTTTATTTATTTTTTTAAAATACACCTAGTAATCACATAGTTACGAGCCACTAAAGACGCAAAGTAAAAAATGACACATCCTACATGTGCTCGCGGACAGCGCTGGATCTGCGCCGCGACGCACGGGAAAGTGCACCTTGCTTATATCTGCAATATTTCAATTTAAAGACAAGCAAAAAGGAGACAAATAGTGAGCAATACCTTTGAGAAATGTGAATTAATATATAGTAATAAATAAATACACATAAATGCCCCACATACACATTTATCAAATAATTACTCACAGTTTAATAGTTATGTAATTTGGTTACAAATGTAATTATAGGCCCAATGAGGCTAATTGAACAAGTAGCCCTCGACAAAGTCCGTGCTCATAAAGTAGCCCTCGGCCCTCAGGTTGGTGACAAATGCCACAGGGACAAATGCCAACGCTAGGCTCATTTTGTGTTTTTGTTTAAAACAGTAACAACTATGAAACTATACTCAATATAATATAGAATTCTTCACACCAGCTTTCACTATACAATGCTCATATGTGGCTCAATACGCCACAATTACTTCAGTGCAACTTGGCATCCGTTGCAGCCATAGTAACAACTCATAAACACATTTCCCTAAGATACTTTCAGTACACTACAATTTCACAATGATTGTCAACTGCAAATCTCATATTAAAATGAACTTAAGATATGGTATAGAATTTGGTACCACTAGATGGAGTGAAGAGCTTGTGCATTTCAGTATTACCAAAATCAAGTGAGTAGACAATTTACAATAAATATAAGCTGCCATTAGTATTCTTGTTTGCTCTGCATATCCTAACCCCTACAGCAGATCACTGAGACGCCAAGTATCAAAAACATAACATGCACAGCCAAGTCAAGCTGCCGAGACTTACACTATGTCAGGATTCACTACAAACCATGAAAAAATAATTTTCGGATATCAGCTTCCTTGAATCTTTGACTCTACAGAGATTATTTCATAACACAATTCTTAACCAATTACAGTATCTGCTCTAAAGCAGAAGCATACTTCACAGAGTTGACAAGGGCTTTGGAGCGCTGCTGTCAGAGCTGCTGGCCAAACTGGACCCCCTGGACAACCATGTACTATTGACACTAATGTAGACGAACATGCCTTTAAAGCTGTTATTTTGAAGGAAAATTGAAAATGGGATGCATTTTGAGAACACAACTGTCACACACAGACAAGCAGTCCAGGGACTTCTGTTGCTGTTGTGTTACTTTTAATGGCGGTTGGCAGCCAACTGAAAAGGTGCATTTACCGCCACCTACTGTAGTTGTACGTCTTCTGTAGTTGTACGTCTTCAAAGTATGTGATTACTATACCGTAAAAAAAGAGACATGACATGATGTAGGCTCTGCAGTTACAACATTTCAGTTTTGCTCCTTCGTCACACTTCCCATACTCATGATCTCCAGCACATTCCCCGCATCTTTGCTTCCCTTTGCAGACTGCTACTACATGACCAAAATGCTGGCACTTGAAGCAACGTAGGGGTGGTGGAACATATGGCCTTACTTCATAGCTCATGAACCCGATGAACACAACTAGGCAGACATTTTCCATCAAGTTTTAACAGTACTGACAGGCTGTCACATCTTATTCCAGCCTTCTTCTTTATTTCATCCACAGTCACCATCGTAGGGATGCCTGTGATAACTCCTCAGACCATGTTTCTTTCAGCATCTGAAACAATAACCCTTTTTCGATACAGCTTTTGAATCTTAATTACCTTCATTTACTGAGCTGCGTCTTTACACACAACCAGCGAGCCATTTCTAATCGGTATTGTCATTTATTTTGGGATTTGTTGTTGTTGTTGTGTTGCTTTTAATGGCGGTTGACCGCCAACTGAGAAGGTGCATTTACCGCCACCTTCTGTAGTTGTACGTCTTCTGTAGTTGTACGTCTTCTGTAGTTGTATGTTTGCAAAGTATTTGTTTTACGCTATACCGTAAAAAGAGGGAAAAAAAGGGAGAAAGAGAGAGAAAATTGTTACTGTTGTTGTGTTGCTTTTAATGTCAGTTGGCAGCCCACTGAAAAGATGCATTTACACCTACTGTGGTTGCACAATAGGTGGCTTCAAAGTATGTTTTAGGCTATACCGTTAAAAAAAAAAGGGAGAGAAAGAAAGAGAGACTTTAGATCAAGAGAGAGAAAGAGTACAATCAGATTCATACCTAGGCCATAGCACCTTCTGTCACGGTTGTCACAGAGCTGTCTTAAATCTCTTCCCCTCAGAGAGAGAAGTGTGATTTACCTTCAAGTCTTTGGTGTGTGTCTGTGCTGGGGGCAGGTGGTGCTGGAGCAGGGGTCTACAGGGTGGCTCTTTCCCTTCATCTGGGGCCTGTCACTAGATGTCAGAAGTGCATTGTGGGTCTGGAGGTATTGATTACAGGTGGCTGCACAAGCACCTGGGGACAGAGGAGAGCAACTACTACACAATGTATGAGTAAGGATAGCAGTAAGGAAGTAAGAAAATACTAAATGAACAGTATGCAAGTGACTTTTGAAAACAGGTTGGGGGAAAAATGGAGGCATTAACTTTAGCCCTGACTCTTCATTGGCGGCACGGTAGAGCAGCAGTGAGCACTCTTCACAGCAAGATGGTCCTGGGCCCCTGCTCCGGTTTCCCCTACCACTAAAAACATGTACAATAGTATGCTGGTGTATGAATCAGAGTGTGTTGTGAGAGCGAATGCGGGACAATGGATGGAAATGACATCAGGGCTACAATCTGGCATGTTTACAGCATGTATAACATGTATGTTCATTAACATGCACTGTCCCAACCAAAAAAGTTAATAAATGCATACAAATAGTGGCATTTCATCGATTTTAATTTATTATTTAAGTAATAATTATTGTTGAAGAATGACTACAAGATATTTTAGAATCCTACAGGAGACCAGGAGTCTGATTTTTTTTTTTTAAACGTAAGTAGTGGAGCAGTGAGATCCGAACTTTTCCGAGCACTCAAGCCTCAAATGAAGGACAATGTAAAATAAAGGAATCATGGAAATACAACTCTGAGTAAGTTATTGATCAGGCAGCATGGTTTAAAGGTTGTAAAAGTCAACTTTGAATAATATGTTCCTTTTAACCATTAAAGTCCCTCTGAGATGTGGCATCTCATTTACAGCAGAGCCTCGGCCCCCCAGAAGGAGGAACCTATTGTACATGTTTTTGGTGGTAGGAGAAACTGGAGCACCTAGAGGCAATCTGCACAGACACAGGAAGAATATGCACACTTCGTGCCCCTGGGAGTGGAACCCAGGACCTTCTTGCCGGTATTCAATAGAATTGCATTCTCTATGGAGGTTCACTGGAATGTTCCACAGCATGGCATTCAACTATGTATGCATTGTTACTCTGAGCAGGGTTTGCTCTCCTCAGATCGAACCTGTAACTTGGCCTGGCTTCATGGAGATAGACAGTATGTTTAATGCCAGACTGTGGAACCTTCTAGTCAAACAATAACATCCTCATATAAACAAAAGGTAGTGTCCAACATCAGAGACATGCCTGTATGTATGCATGTATGATTAACTATTACTTTTTGGTAACTGTCACAGTAAAGTATTTGTCCTTAATTCATATGTCAGATAGCCTCAGTCTCACTAGTCTAATCTGCTCCATGTACCTTTGTTGTCTGCATTGTGCAACAAACAATGTATTCAAAAATGCTTGAAACTCTTGAAACAAACTGCTCCCCAAAAATGTATTTTCTTTAACATAATGTTTCTATGAGTCCAAGAACAATATGTCTTTTTATAAAATGTAAAAATCAGGAATTGCTGATGGTGTAGTAAAACCATGTAAATTGATCAACATGTGTTTTTTGACAATGCGGGTTCTGCCCAACCCTGATTTGTTATTGCTTCAAGGTAATTATTTCCTGAATGCAATAGAAAACAGGATTTAATTTTTCTCCCGCTTAACATTTATTTGGAGCACTAATTGGCACTTTATTTTTAGTTCCACTGTGCAGATGGATTGTTATGTGGCTTGACGCCTGACATTACTAAATCTTCTCTATGGTGTAAATGGGGAATGTGTCCATGACCTTGGTGTTTAAGTCTCATTAGTAACTTGTGCAGTGTAATTGTTCTGTTTGGTTGGAGTCTCTGGAACAACAAAAATAAAACAAAATAATATTCATTTTTCTACCACCACTTACCCTTTGGGATTACTAATTTGGAGGCATTCAGTTTCTCTGTTACATTTGTTCTTGGTGATGCACATATACGTACATACATATTTCCCTGGAAACAACCCACTGCAGATATTTCTAACATAACTTGTGAAAAAATCTAATCTAAGTTTTATAACACACAATGGTTTGAATTTTTCCTATAGAATTCTTGATATGGACAAAACTAAATGTAATATGATTGTGTGGCTGTTAAAAGGTCCATAGATGAAAGAATTTCAATAGAAAAATCCTCAACCAATATAATATGCATTTAAATGTAATATTTGTATTTATTTTTTTAAAGCAGATACTAGTGGTCCATAATTAGTCATAATCATATTGAAATCACAAACACTGCACTTCATTTATGTAATAGAATGCCTTCTGAAAACAGAAAATCTAGTTTTTTATATGAGACAAATCTTTCCCTGTTTAGAACTCTTTGAACATGTTCTAAAATATGTAGAAAATTCATGAGTTAGTTTAGCAGTTCATTTTTTCAAAAATATCAAAGCTCCTATAGGCATTTTAAAATGTGCACTGTGAACTGAATCCTGATTTGGAAATCACAAAACTAATTGCTATACATAAATAATCCCTTTCTCACACGCTCGACCAAACATCAAGGCTTTGGATAAAAGGTCAAGGTTGAGAGACACTAATTGCTTTAAAACCAGGAAATATGTTTCATTACATAACAGACACACAAATGCCACCCTCCTACACCTCCTCTATATACATTAACTCACCAATTAGCTGAAGAGGGCTTCCTGACAGGGGCCGCTAACTGAATCCTGGAGGTCACAGCAGTGGTTCCGACCGGAGATCCAGGTGTTCCGGATGTAACCTGGATTAGATGCACATCATTAAAAAAGTCATTCACCCGGCGCCTGCTCATTAGGAGATCTCAGACTACACAATCTACCACCACACTCAATCATTAAAGGATGTGTGGGCAGTAAATGTAGCTTCTTCACCAGAATTATTATGAATGTGACAGATTTGGGGGGGAGGAAAAAATTCCATGTTGTGAATAGGTTTATGTCATAGGGCGAGAGCGAGTCAATGTTTTTGGAAGACATAACCATAATCAACCAGACATTTCCTGCAGCGTAGAGGCAGGCATTGTTTTAAAATGTAGATAATATCGCGAAGGTTGTTTTGAAGATAAAGCAAAATTTGACCATCAAGTATATTGTTGCAACAAAAAGTGCTAATTAAAAAAGTTTCAAATATGGGTATTAGCTGATATTTCTGCACCTTTCTGACTAAGTTTACAGGCCTTTTACATTTGGTTGATAACGAAACCTCAGCTAATATGTTCAAAGTTATGTTCTAGCAGATATTTTGTTGGCTTAACATGCAGTAATATTGTTTGAATATCATTATTAGGCAACCCTTCACTTTCTACCACTTCAAGCTTATATTTTCATGGGAATAGGTTCTTAAATCAGAATCAGAATCAGAATCAGAAAGAGTTTATTGCCATTGTCAATGAACAAAATTCAAAAACATAGGAACTTGTCTCGGCCTTAAGGTGCAACATAAAACACTGAGTAATAATAAAACAACATATATTCAATCAAAAAAGGGCATGCATTAGGAAACAATTTAAAATTACTATACAATAAAAATAAAAATAGGCAAATGTATCCTATTTATCTTGTGGTTTTAGTCCTTTCAACTGACAACAATTGTTTATGCCAGTTCATATGAATAGGCCCAATTACAGAGATATTAGCCATAAACCAGGACAGTTTTTGACAAATTCACCTGGGTTCCAATTTAGTATTAACAAATTGGCAGTTTAGATTGTTGTGATTTCACATGGCAATTGTGGTTTTCCAAATATGACAAGCATTGCAAATTTAGAAATATAGTACTACTTTCATCATCTGCTACTCCCATTACAAACAAGTGTCATGAATTCACTTTACAAACGCATGATTTTGCATCCTTCTACCCGAGGAAATTAGAAGAATCAAAACTCCCGCTGAGCCTCACGGTAAACAACTCCTCCTGTGTTATTCCAGGTGTGTTAATAACCTTAAGCGACACAACAGCGGGTGGTGAGAACAGCAGGGGAACTCATGGGGACCAACCTCCAGAAGATCTCGGCACTCCCCACTGCTGAAGAGCGCACAGAATCCTACAAGGTCGACCGGCACACGCAACAGCAGCAGTTCCAGCCTTCAGAAAGAAAATGCATGTGGAGCAAAACTACCAAAACATAACTCTGGCTCCATATCTCAAGGGAACCCTCAAAGTCCCTGTACTCTTATGCGTTGCTGGTGGGAAACTTTGGACACTGCATTCAACTATAACTGATATTGATTGGATTCACTTGGATTCACATTCTTTTTTTAAGTTTTAATCAGCATTTTTGTGTTTTTTTGCCAGGTATTTGAAATTAAAATATAACTTATGTAAATCATTATTTTACATTTTGTTCATTGTATACATGCAATATTGATCTAAAACAGCGTAGTAACAGAAACAGGTCCCCTTCCTGTTCAAAACTGCAGAACTGATTTAAAAGACCTTAATTTATTGGAACCTGCACAACAACTTAAACTTCTCCCGGGACCACTCAGCTGTCATGCTTCCAATGGCAACCTCATCAGCATCACAACTATCACAGTGGAATCTGAACAAGGCGATCAACGCGTTTATAGACACAGCAATGCTTCCCACTGCATCAATCTGGACATTGTAAAATGTCACAGCGTAATCCGAAGTAAAATTGATCTTAATTCTGCAAACCTTGGCCTGTTAGAAGTGTTTAAGTACGTTTGCCAGGTCTGAAATAATTGGGCTTGGGCCTAGTGGAGCACTTTTTAATTACTAAGTCGTGGCCTCAGTCCTACAGGAGGTTTGAGCTCATTATCAAACTTTCCTGCAAGCAGCAGGAAGGTCAAGTGCTCAAAATGTACGCCACGTCAGTCCCTACAGTTACTCCTTTGAATCTACTATAGTTTGTGCAGGGGAATTTAGAAATAATAGTTCGTCTATTTTGCTGCTACAGTTTGAAAGCTGTCCACCCAAAAGCAATATGATGACGTAAGTGAACTATTATTGTTCTTTATTGATTGAAAGCGCTGCATTTCAGACACGTTCCATCACCCGGAGCTTTACAACAAGGAACATAGCGGGAAAAGAATGAAGCTGTTGCTGAAGGTGACTTATTGTCTCATTAGTGACCAGTGCAAGCTGGCCTTGTGTCTTTGGGCAACACACGTCACCCACCATGACTTTGTGTGAATGTGATGTGAAGTGCGCGCGAGTAAACAGTGGTGGTCGCAGAGTCCGATGGATTGGCACAGCCTCGCTTCCATTAGTCAGTTCCCCAGGGAAGTTTACAGGGCGTTATTCTCATGTGTCTATCAGTCTATTGCGATTGTTATGTAATGCAATACTATGTGAACCAGTGACCTTGCTGTACTATATATATATAAGATTGGATGGAAATAGAGTTCTGCAAAGAGCCTTGAAGAAATGACCTTAAATCTAAACATTTTAAAGTTACTGAATGAATTGGTATCTTCTTCCTACATTCTAAGCTGCTTCCAGCCTTCATTGAGCCAAACTATATTTATTTAAAGCACTACTTATTGCATATAACTAATTTCTCTGTGTCCATCTCTCCTGGTTACTTACTGGTTACTAACCTTTACCACACATTCTCTACCTGAACATCCCCTGACTTTCATCCTCTCAAATAATAGACTCTTCATTCAGTGACCTGCTAAAGTTGATTATCATTCAGGGCTTTTAATCATACCAAGTGATGTACGACAGGCCCCTCATCAGCATTAGTCATTGATGGAGCTTGGATCATTTTCCATTGAACTTTGGACGAAGCCGTGTTCAGAGCTCCAGGGGCGAGGAGGAGGAGGAGGAGTGGTGAAGAGAGAAGGACAGAGGACACTCGAGAAGAACACTCCATACAATACAAAATCATCCACGCAGCCATTGCCAAAAGAAGGTTCTTGCAATATTGCTACAGATTATCTGAATTGTCTGAATGAATGTGAATAGATACACCACAACTAATCATGTCCTTGTGGTCTAATTCAAGTCACTATTTTATTGCACCTTACTTTATTTATTTAATTTACTTCATTTATTTATTTATGTATTTGTGTGAAAGGAGAAAGTTTGTATTTAAATATATCCAAGCTCTGCATGGATTTGTTTTGCCACTAGCACTGCTTATTGAATTGTAGCAGCGGGGACCACCCTTGCATATCCAATCAGATCTCATTCCAATTTATCTCATATACAGTAGTGATACACATGGATTTATCCTACAAGTGCGTGATAAAATGTTTTATAGTGAGATGAAAACAGTGTGTAGAAGCCTGATTGGTCACAAAGTTTTGCTTTTACAATACACTTTCTGGGGAGGACTGAGGTTTAGGCGCACTTGCTAGGGCCACTTGTCAGGACCCGCTCGGGGACTCACTGCAGATCTTATGCTAAGCTTAGTTGAGACCTAAGCTTGAGGATTTTGCCTATGGTGCATGTTTTGAGTTGATTGGGGAAACCGAAGCCTGAAGGAAATCCCCCCCAACACAGGGCGCAACATGCAAACTCCGGACAGATAACAGCTCGACACCTTCTTGCTGTGAGGCGAGATAGCTAGCCACTCTGCCACCTTGCAGCCCATAACTATGTTTAGTAATTTATTAGGTTACTTCAATAACAGCAATTTCAGTTATTCATAGAAGCCTTGTTTTGAATCTGTGCAATGCTGAATTTAATTGATGTTTTAGCTGTGATTTATTCATCTGATAATTCTTGTGTAAAACACTGATGACATTAGTATGTATTAGACTATGTAATGAGAGACGTGTTGTTGGGCCACAGAGGGTCTCATTAACGCAACATACCTCCAGTTTACTTACAGCTCTGCAGGCGGTGATGCTCAATGGAAATCTATGAGGAAGCCACTCAAGTGTGTGGGCCCGGCAGTGATCTGTTTACAGACAGAAACAACTAAATATTTAGCCTTGTACTACAGAGCCCATACGTGAGAAAAAAAATGCAGACGTGCCAAAAGCATGATAGGCTGTAATTGTCCATCGTGTGGAGGTATGTCAATGTTTTGATCAAGCATTCATAAAAAGTGAACACAAATCCAAATGCATCTCAACTTGCCACAAAGCTGAACTGTTTGCCCGCGCCAGCTGACGGTGTGTTCTTTCTTGGTATTTCACTGGACCGTCACAGCGAGACATTCAAGAGGAAGATGACCGGACACCAGAGTTACCTCAGCTGGCTCCTCATAATGTGTCTCTACTCCAAGCTCCATCCAGACGTATAGGCTCATGCCACTATCTTAGCCATTTACGACACCATAAATATATTATGCATTATATGGTTTCTGACATTTTTTGAAAAAAAGGCTGAGGATGATGTGTGCGTGAGTGACAGCTGCACTGAAAAAGTGTAAATATGGCTGATACATTTTTATATCTAATGTGTGATAGCTTCATGGACTCCTCAACGTCTTATAAAGACAGACAACTATCTAAAACACTATCCACAATGCCTTTACATTTGTACAAGGCCATACTGCATAGAAAATTAGATGAATCATTTGCATTTTCCAGTGCTTTATTGAGGATCCAACAGCAGTCTGTAAGAGCAACCGGCATTCTGACTCAGTACAAGCACACAAGAAACAGATGATTGTAGACGCTGTTTGTCCACGGCATTAAAAATGTGCCTTAAATGCACCTTCAGCTCATTCAAATCCATAATTGTACCATTTGAAGAAGAGAACCTTTATTTGTCTCACAATGGTGACATTTCAATATTGCAATGAAAAAAAACCAGCAGGAAAATAAAAAAAATATGCAATAAAAATGAATAACTATTCTATCAAAATAATAATAATAATTGTATACTGCTGCTAAATAAATCAACAAAACATTGCCCTGGAGAGTTTTCAAGTATATCACAAGACATTTTTTTCACTCTTGAAATTCTTTGTTATCAAGTGTATTGTGGGTGTTTTACCCAAAGCTTTTATATGTTGTATAAATTCTCTGCATCACCGTCGCCTGTGTTCTATATACTGACTGACACAGCAAAAAAGGTCTCTGTCCCCATTAATGCTGCATAGTGTTCTGAAAATTGCTGACCAGTTTATAGTGTGATGCATACAAAAACTAGGCCATTTTGTGATGTGTTCAAATTCAAAAGGTTAATTATTTTGCTCTTAATGAGGCATTCAAAGAGATTTACATCCTTTTCCAATCCTCACTGACAATTACGCACATTGGCATCCAACCAGAGTGAGGCAATGAGGCTGAAGTGCCTTGTTCAAGGATACAACAATATGTTTTAATGGAGACCAACGCATTGTTAAACACAACATTATTAGCTGGTTTAACTACCCATTTGAGGTTACAAAAAACTTCACCACTTATATTTGTTTTGTACTATTTGTTTGACAATTGAGCCACAGTTTTTATACTACCAATCTAAAGCCTTCTTCACCAGGCGCAATGAAAACACAGTTTCCTTCAAGTTTTAAAATCTAACTTGCAGCATTTCAACTCTTTGAACTGTTTGGACTTCAAGAGACTCTGGTTCACCTGTACTTTCTGACCACAAAACCACATTCAGAAAAGATTAAAGAATTATTTTTCAAAAGAGAGTTCAGTCCATCATCACATATCACCCTGAACATGTTCAGTGCATTCATCCTGTGTGTTAAAGGGGGGTGCTGGGTGAAACAGCTGACTAGAACAAGTGATGCGAGCCGGGGAGTCCATCAGCCATCATCCTCACTGCAACTCCTCTCTGAATAATGCATGGCTGCTCACTGCATGCTTCAGCAGCACATGCACAAGCCTCCCTGGCACTTCCTCTCCTCTCAGCCAGGCTACAGGCCCTCCATCTGTGCACTGAAATAGCAGCGAGGAGTGCGAGAGCAGCGCCCCCGACTGCAGGGACTGGGAATGACGTCTTCCTATGTTTCTCGGCTCTTACTATAGAGCTATGTATGGTGCAAGTATGCAGAGATGTACAGATGAGAGATAAAAGGCACGCCCTGAAGGGTATTTAACACATGCAGAGATAAAAGCTTGCTGCTGTGTGCCACCTGCAGCCCCAACTACAAGGCTTTAACACAAGGTTACAAGAACATTCAGGAATTCTTAAGCTGTAATTGATTGTAGTTTGTGGAATAGAAAATTGTTAAGAACTAATTAAAATCATAATAATTATATGATCAAATTTGCACTTTTCTGTACTGTTCTATGTAATAAAGCGTATGGGCCAAAACATTTTGTGCAATTTTAAGATTAAATCCAATCAAATATTGTAAATCTGTGATCTTGTGTTATTATCATCATGTCTTTATTCCTACCTGTTATGGTTTAACAAGTTATAAATATATACATATATATATATATATATATATATTTAAATTTTCTGTAGCACTACCTTGCCTAAATATTAATGTAACAAATAGACCAGGGTTTCCGAACCAGGGGTGGGGGTATGTAATGAGTAACTAGGGGGTCCATGGAATGGTTTTCGATTTTAAAAAACAGTGACAATGTGGACATCAATATTATTTATAAAAAAATATATCACAGTAATAATTGACCTAACATTATTATAGTAAACAGATTTATTTATCTAGGGATTTGGAGTGTGAGACAAAGTTTAGGGCGATATAAAGAGGCTGCAATAACCAGAACCACTGCAATAGACCAACGCAATGCCACAGTCCTGCTTTATAAAACAGTGTAATCGTTGTCTCCACTTCATACTACAGCAGAGGAGCATATCCTTTAATTAATGAGTGACTTTGAAGCTGAGGCAGATGAGGCAGCCGTCAGTTCTGTGTGGAGTAGTCTACTGTGTGACTGAAGACTGGACAGTTTGTTGTCAATCAAGTGTGCTGGACCATTACAGAGGAGAAGGGGAAATGTGTTTGGAACATACAGTGGCATAGGCTTGTCTCCATGGAGAGGTTGATGCTTTGCCTGAGATGTTCCACAGTATGGCATTAAATGTATACACCTTGCATGTATTGGGTTACAAAAATACATTGAAAAACATGCATTGTTATTTTGACTTTCTTTTCCATAGATCGGACCTGTAACTTATCCTGGGTGAATCACATGCTTGCCTTCATGGCGATAGATGAGTTTCATGCTAAATAGACAAGCAAAATCAATCAATTATTTGAGGTGCATCTTCAAAATAGCTCACTGAAGCAGATTTTGTTTTAATTTTTATTATTACAGGCAGAAAATGTATTAGCCTATTACACAAGCTGTAATAAATCATTATTTGCTGGTAGTGTCAGTCATGTTGTATCATTATAGCTCTCTTTATACATTCTTATTGTAGATGGTCGACATAACAAATGCATTTTGTCCAAGCCTGAACCCCTGGCCTTTTGAAGATTACAGAAGATGACGGCGCTACAGTGTGTAAAATGATCAAAGTTGGGAAGCAGTATTTTTCCATGGTTTTAGCCTTGTACTTTGTAGTAGGAAAATATTAAGTGTCATGACTTATAAATCATGTAAACGGATGATCAATGCACTGGTTTCTCAAGGTGTATTGGAAACGCAGGCTTTATACATCTGTATTTCACATGCATTCACTTTATTGTCTCTTTTGCTTTGGATACATATTGAAGTCATGGATATTTGTTATTCCTAGAAAAGTTTTTTTCACAATACTTGAAATTTAACTAGGTAGCAATCACACAACTAGCAATTATGTTATTCCTTGATATTCTATTGAGATTTCCTAATTTTAAGTATAATTTTGGCACCTAATCTTGGCTCAGTTGTAATAATAACAATATAATAAGATAAGATGTGAATGAATAAAACATTCAAACTAAATGGGAGCTTTGGAAGATCCGTGCATATTATCTATAATCATTTGGGAGGCCAGCAAAGACCAGACATTTACCTTGCCTTCTTAACCTCCGAAGACTGTCCACGCGCTAATAAAAACGCATTTTCAATTAGCACCTAGCTAACGTGGCCACGATAACACAAAACCAATTACACGGCACGCTGCAGATAAATCCTGATCCACTTAATAGCTCTCATATTTCCTCCCTTCTCCTTCCACCATTCCCCGATCGCAGTCGCCTCTGGGCATTGTGTTGTTGTGCAAAGCGGGACAAGATGGTGAGGAGGACACATGTGCGATAGTGGCTGGTCCAATCACATCGCAGCGTTGCCATGTTGGTAAAAGGTGTTGATGACAGTGACAGGTGTGAAAGAGAGTCTGCATCTTCACACCTTCAGAAAAAAAAAACTGTGAGCTGCTTTACAATAATAGCACGCTGCTGTTGCTGCTGCTGGTGACTTTGATTCCTAGAAATAGATTATTTTGGAGCAATTGTAGCACCTCCGCCTCCCGCAATCAAGAGCAAAACACAGCATCGAGTTTTGAGGTGTTATTTCTGTGTCTACAAGTCAAAAGCACGGTGGACGGAAATGTGCCAGACCATCTTAATGGGGGGAAGATGTAAATGTTAAGCAGTAGTAGTTTAACGGTATAATTATCAAAAATAAATGGGGAAAAAGGAAATGGTCGGAATCAGAAAGGGTTTATTGCCATTGTCAATGAACAAACAACGGAATTTGCTTTGGTGATTCGGTGCAACATACAATGATGAACAATAATAAAAACAACATGAAATCAAAAAGGGCATGCCTTAAAGGTCCTATATCATGCAAAATCAACTTTTCAGAGCTTTTAACCTTCTTACAGTGCTATTGGTACCTCATATATGTGCCCAAAATGGTTTTTTGATTGATTCCAGCAGTCTTTAGCAAGAGAATAGTCTCTATCCTTTCCCTCGGATGAGCAGACGTACGAGGCCTACTCACCAGGATGAGTCAGCATGCCGCAGCACGCTTCCCTGTTTCAGCCCATCCTCCAGGAAGCACTCTGTACCTGCAAGATATGGGTGATATTTTAACTATTATGTTATGGGTGTTGCACAACACTTATGATCAACTATGCCCTTAGGGTCGACTATGAAACGGGAAAGATAGCATAATATAGGATTTTTAACGAAAACAATTTTAATTTCCTATAGGATAAACTAAAAATAGGCTTACTATGTACACAAACATGTACAGTTATTACATTTACAGATGTAGTAAGTAAGCAAACAGTGCAGTGAGTGATGAATAGTTGCAGTTAAAGTGGCAGGTGTTTAGAAGTGTTCATGAGTCCAACGGCAGAGGGAAAGAAACTCTTCTTGTGGCAGGAAGTTCTGGTCCGTATGGACCGTAGCCTCCTGCCTGAGGGGAGTGGTTCAAATAGACCATGTCCAGGGTGAGAAGGGTCAGCTTCTCGTCCCAGAGCTCTGGAGACGTACAGGTCCTGCAGAGATGGAAGTCTGCAGCTGATCACCTTCTCAGCAGAACGCACAATGCGCTGTAGTCTCGGTGATGGAGGAGGTGAGGATGGACTCAATGATGGCCGTGTAGAACTGCACCATCATCGCACTGGCAGCTTGGCTTTCCTCAGCTGCTGCAGGAAGTACATCCTCTGCTGGGCCTTCTTGATGAGGGAGCTGATGGTGGGCTCCCACTTGAGGTCCTGGGTGATGGTGGAGGAAGCGGAGGGATTCACGGTGATGATGGGGGAGTCTGTCATGGTGAGGGGGGCTGGGGGGCTGTTTCATGAAGTCCACGATCATTTCTCAAACCTGGAGTAGAAGTTGTTGAGTTGCTCAGCCAGTATCCGGTCGTCTGAAGCATGGGGAGCTCTGGGCTTATAGTTGGTGAGAAGCCGGAGCCCACTCCACACAGAGGCGGGGTTGTTGTCAGAGAACTGCTTCCTCAGACGTGTATTGTACTGTGATCTAGCTCTCGACACCTCTTTGCTAAATCCATACCTAGCAAAGAGGTGTTATAAATTATGAGGAATGGGAACATATATGTGCATCTCAATGGAGAAGCACAGAACCTCATGTTTGGAAAGAAATGTATTTTATAACACCATATGTCAGTGCACATTATTCACAGAGAAGTTGCTGGAGAAACTGTGGCAGTCAAAGAGCACATCAAATGTTTTGAGACTGCCCTATTTTGAGACAGGCTGTTATCAGTATTGTCTGCCCGTGGGCAGGGCTTACTACGAGTAGGATAAATATCAGAGTTCTCAGACTCGATCCACAGATTGAGAATGGCTCTTGGATGAAAGTAGAAACATTTTGTTTTTCTAAACCCAGTATCCAGGTGACAATAACTGAATATTTTTCTACAATATTCGGGTATTAAACCAGTGGTTCTCAAACTTAAATAAAATAAGTAAGAAAGTTTAAGTAAAGAAAAGTAAGTAAAGAAAATATTTGGCTTTCCGAGAACCACCAGATCTGAATTGGGTCTAACAGAATTATTTCAAATCTAAATTAGGGCTGAACCAGGTCTAATTAGGAATACTGTACACCATTGCCACAGTAGTTTTAACTAAGAATGAACGAATTGCCGTATTTTTTCGGACTATAAGTCTAAAATGCATAATAGAGAAGAAAATAACATATATAAGTCGCACTGGAGTATATGTCACATTTTTTGGGGAAATGTATTTGATAAAATCCAAGACCAAGAACAGACATTTCATCTTGAAAATAATAACAGATTAGAGAACAAAAAGGTGAATAGAGGTACGTATGCTAACGTAACACCTACATGCTACATGGCGCATAGACAACGAACTGTCGTAAGTTGCCAGAGTGAAAATAACAAACAAAATGATATAATAATGTGTTAATAACATCACATATAAGTCGCTCCGGAGTATAAATCGCTCCCCGGCCAAACTATGAAAAAAGGTGCGACTCATAGTCCAGAAAATACGGTACTCAAGGAAGAGCCAACATTTTAATGAAATGTAATCTAAACCGAAGAAGTGTGTGCGTACCACCAGAAGAACCTTGCATACCACAGTTTGAGAAACACTGACTTAGACCATTACTACAATTTGTAAATTGGCTTATAATTATACCTTAAACATTTTAATAACCAATTGTGTGTTAATAAACCATTTACAAAATGTTTGTAGTAGCACACATGGCATACTTATTGCCATATATCAGAGAATAACCAAGCAAAATTGTGTTCGAAAGTGAACTCATATTGATTCTTCTGAGCTTCACCTCTGTTTAGCCTTGGAGCCCTTCACAACATTGTTTTTTCTTTGAGGTGAGCGCACTTGACTTTCTTTGTGGGTAAAAAAATTTCAGTTTGAACATAATTTATGAATTCAAGATCAGTTTGTATGAGGCGGCCTCATTCAGTCTCAGCCAGTGGAGCGTGAGGATGGAAATGAAGCAGAACTGAAGAATTGCACTGAACCACGGCTGCTATTAACCTCCAGCCTTGTTAGCTTTGATAACGTAGACAGGCCGCTAATTACACTCTGGTATCACTGGAATGAGATGGCGCTTTAACTAAGAGACGTAGCAGGGAACTTAATTACTTGTTACTTCTATTATAAATGTTTTGTTTGGTTTTGTTTGTTTGTCTGTACAATTTGGAAGATAGTAAATACAGTTAGAAGCCACAGCTTGGAGAAGTAAAGAAAAAACAATTTTATAAAGGCAAGGAATTTGTCTGGTGTAAAATTCTAATAAATCATGAATATGAATATGAAAAGCAGTAGGTAATGTATATTCTAAGAGACAAATGTCTGTGTAAATATTTACTAAATGATGTTGTGGGAGAATGTTTCGATCAGAAAGTGGACTTTGGGAATTGTTCTTATTTTTGATTGGGTGTACCTGCATTGCATAACATCTCTGTACAATTGTTCCTCCAAATAAAGACTAAATTAAACTACCTAAACTATAAATGAAAGGTAAGTCAAATTGAAAACGACTATAGCCATTATGTGAATTTTTTAATGGGAAACACATTTACTCCTGAAATAAAATCCCTTCACTTTAGATGCAAATAGAGGTGGGCAATATATCAAAACAGTAAAATTAAAAATTAAAATCTAAAATCTGAAAAAAATAAAATAAACATACATATTTTAAAAGTTTCAGGTCAAAAATAAGGGTATATGGTGATATTTCTGCATTTTCGTGATTCATTTAACAGATATTTCACATTTGTCTGATGATTAAAACTCAGCATATACATTTAAACACAAGTTTAAGAAGTATTTTTCCCAGTGGTTGAAAATATATAAATACAAAAGTAAGTGCTGTACTACAGTAAAATGTTTAGTTATGTGTACTTTACTTTTTTACTTTTACTACACTACGTCTGAGAGTAAACATGGACCGGCCTCCTGCTGGTGCCAGAGTCAGGACTAAACATGGACCGGCCTCCTGCTGGTGCCAGAGTCAGGACTATACATGGACCGGCCTCCTGCTGGTGCCAGAGTCAGGACTATACATGGACCGGCCCTCCTGCTGGTGCCCAGAGTCAGGACTAAACATGGACCGGCCTCCTGCTTGGTGCCAGAGGTCAGGACTAAACATGGACCGGCCTCCTGCTGGTGCCCAGAGTCAGGACTAAACGTGGACCGGCCTCCTGCTGGTGCCCAGAGTCAGGACTAAACGTGGACCGGCCTCCTGCTGGTGCCAGAGTCAGGACTAAACATGGACCGGCCTCCTGCTGGTGCCAGAGTCAGGACTAAACATGGACCGGCCTACTGCTGGTGCCAAGAGTCAGGACTAAACATGGGAATCTGCGTTTCAGTTTCATGCAGCTAAAATCTGGAACAGTCTTCCTGAGGATGTGAGACAGGCCGCTACTCTGGCAATGTTCAAATCTAAACTAAAAACTGTTTTGTTTGGCTGTGCATATGACTGAAATGCTTTTCTTTGCACTTTTCTCTTTTATGTCTTAAACTGTTTTGTGATTTTAATGCATTTTTCCTGTTGTGTAAAGCACTTCGAATTGCCTTGTGTATGAATTGTGCTCCACAAACTTGAGCTTTGCCTAATTCACCAGAAAAAATAGGATGTTCAAATTGCTACCGTTGACCAAAAAGCTGCAAAATTATTTATAAAAATCACCACGTTTAACACTTTAACAGTTCTCAAAATGTGCACAATACTTTTGCTCTTAAAGGTACTTTTTTACCTCTGTAGATTTTTGCATGTGCTACTTTTTCTTTTACTCCAGTAATTATTTGCTCCTGTGTCTGTCTATACTTGAGTACTTCTTCCTCACTGAAGCTACTTTTACTTTTTACTCTTAAAGTAAATTTTCAAACAAGTACTTAAAAACTTTTTCTTACTACAACTACATCACTTTTTTATTTTCCTTGAGTACTTTCTTTGCTCCTGTATCAGTACATCTACTTAAGTAACACACTTTTTCCACCGCTAATTTTGACCCTTGTAGAAGATCAATGCCTTTGTGAACGTCTGAACGTCTTTAACCCTTAGTCTACCCTAAAGGAAAACTTTGAAAGGCCATTTTATTATACCTGATTATTTCAACTGATTCGTGCATTGTGTATGTAGACCGCATCACAATTATTCCTAAAACTCGCACTTGCAGGCACAATACAAATCTACATAATATCCCTCCATCTCATAAGCAGGAAGCCATTTACACTATACACAGTATACACTAGCGGTGCGAGGAGACAGCACTGTTGATGCATTTATCAAAAATAGCAATTTGCTTAATGGACTCTGACAAAGCCACTAGCGCCCTTTATTTAGATGCAGATGACTTACTCCATATTGGTTTTCCTCTGTCACTGTATCTCTGCTGTATCTCTCCCGGTTTTCCACTGACACATCATCATTACATGTGTCGATGTCTATACAGGACTGACTGACACACGATACTTCCCATTTACTTCATGCATTTCACATCATTGCAAAAAAAGGGAACAAAAAATCTCTCTGCACATTAGCATACTGTCAATTTACCGCAGCAAGTATTCTATCACTCAGATAGCATAGTAGCTGTTGCAGAAGATTACAGTAGTCCGTATAATCCACCATAACTTAACAAATATGCGGTCAGAAGTGTAGCAGTTTTGTATATAATATTAGTTTTGCTTACAGGGTGGAGGGGGGGGTTTGAGCTGCAGGAGCTAATAAGCATGCGCCGAAGTATTTCACAAGACCTTTCCTCTAAACTCCACAAAAACAATGTCTAAGAATGTATGGATCTGTGCTACACCCCTGGAATATAAAACTGTTTTCTGCTCCAATAGATACAGAATACATCTGCTACTTATAATTCTACTACTTCTACTATAACTACTACTGCTACTACCACTACTACGTTTACAACCACCTCATTTGAGCAAGTATCAATACTTAAATAATGCTCTTGAGCTTTATCAGAATTAGAATAAAACCACATGAAGAAAGTGCTAATATTTTGTTTTGAACATGTCTATTGTCGAGTCTATTCCTTAATATCGAAATCAAGTTTGAAACTTTAGTATCATATATAGTTTTTCCATTTCTGTTTGCAAATATGACTTCTATTCCTAAGTTTAGTGTTCTGAATGGTGTATAACTTTTAGTATTTTTACACAGTTTTTCTTTAGTGATACTGTACGGATTCAGCATTGCTTGGGTCATATCATGGCCAAGCAGTAACATTTCTCACAGAATAAGTTAAACTTTTGCCTGAGGGACAACAGAAATCCATAGAGAATGTGTTCAGTCCATGTGGAAATGAAATAACCTTCCCACACTCTGCACAAGTTGAACTAGCATCTAATTACAAAACACATAGCTGCTGAGGTTGGATGTTATTGGTGCTAATGAATTGTTATGGCCAAAATATTACCTCTACGTATACGAGAGACAACAGCACAATATACAGACACTGAAATCTCAAGGGAAAATATACTGTATATGTGTTGCCTTTCCAATGAAATAAACAATTTACAGCCGGCAGTCACAAAACATGGCAATGCACAGCTGAACCAGTTTATTTTAAGGTCTTGAATTTGTGGTATCTACTTTTCTCTATTGATTTGTAGTGATGGACAACCACTTAAAATGCCAAATGCCAAATCCAATTGTGATGATAATACACATAATATTGTTTATTTTCAGCAACTGTTTTCTATTGTTATCAAATGAACTCTTCGATGGCTGACTATTAAATTGAAATGAAACCCTCAAGGACACATAAAGTTAGCGTTTTTCATAGGCAATTCTCAACGTGATATTAAATTATTATACTATTAAAAATACACAATTATACGTTACAAACATGCATTCCACCAACAAAATGTGGATTAGCATTATAGAGTTAAACTTTCAGAGCAGAACGCGCCCAATGCACACCGTTTAAAGAGGTTTTTTTTTTTAGTTTGTTTACCGCAAATGCTTGAAGGCATGACAAAGCGACTGGGATTAATTTGGCGTTTGCTTTTAGACAACAGCATGAGGTACTTTAAGTCCTGCACGCCGAGGAGTGGAGTATAAAGCCGCTGAAAATAAACACAACAATTGTAGCTATTCTTAAATGGAGCTTAAATATGACTTCCGCGCTTAAGACGTGGTAATGGAGGCTAATGGGGTGTACTGTGGCAGACTCAAATCCACTGTGTTTTCATCACACTGGAGAGATTAACTGCAAGAGGAAATGGTGTGTTTAGGTCCTGCTGGGGACTAATGTCTGCTAAGGATGTGATGTGTTGATGTGTCTTGCAATGGTACCCAGATGTGGAATTAGTATCTATGCAACAATCAAGCTACAATCTAACTATCTGACATTTTTGTTCAAAGTGAAAATTCTAGTCCCTAAAAATCATATCTATCATTAATGAAATGTGGTAGTTATTTCCCCATTTCATTTTGCTTTACGGTTGGTCAAAACTTTAAATAACATTTTCAGAACTACCAGAAATTTAGAAGTTGGAACCATACAATTCTAATTGGATGAACAACACACAATTACAAATTAATATAACCTTTTGATTTGTTTCTTTGGATATTAAAAACAAATGGAAAAGAGAGGGCAACCTTGTTTTGACAGATGAAGGGTGGGAAGGTGTGTGTGCATCCCAGTGGAGGGATGCACGTTTTTTCAGAATCAGAATCAGAATCAGAAAAGGTTTATTGCCATTGTCAATGAACAAAATTCACAAAACATAGGAACTTGCTTAGGTGATAACACCATGTCAAAGTGCCCGTTATTCACAAGGAAATACTGCGGCACCAGGAGGCAAACCATTAGCATGTGTTCTGGGACTGTCCTGTTGTTCAAAAATATTGGACTGAAATTAATGACGTTTTTCACAATTTTAAAACTATGTATCTGGGCCTCAAAACTCATGCCATGGACACAATAAACAAAAGAAAGGCCATCACAAAGAAATGTATGACACAAACCTCACCAACGGGGCTGGACTGACATAGGATGAAATGGACAAATTTGACCGACTATAAACCAAATGGGACTCTTATTTTAATTTAATTTAATTTAACAATAGCGGTGCCATGGTTATGTTTCTTTAGTGGTTTAGTTGATTTCTATTTGTACTTGGATTTGAAAATGTGCTTTGTGGTCGTGTTCTGTTTGTTTTTGTGTTTTTTTAATTAAAAATAACTATTTGTTAGTTTGGCTTCTTTGGGTAACGTTGTTTCTTGCCTCAGTGATACAAACAGAAATGCTGTTACGAATTCAAACCAAAACCTATTTTATGGCCGTTCAGTAAAAATAAAAAAACTGATCAATAATCAGTACTAATATGTTGTTATTTCATTTACTAACAAAGTAAGAGATGGGTAGCTTAGGTTTTTGTGTG
Source organism: Chaenogobius annularis (assembly GCA_015082035.1). Taxonomy (NCBI): domain Eukaryota; kingdom Metazoa; phylum Chordata; class Actinopteri; order Gobiiformes; family Gobiidae; genus Chaenogobius; species Chaenogobius annularis. The sequence goes on along the minus strand of BJKM01000011.1, from coordinate 1,486,627 downwards.
CTTGTATTGGTTCAGTATTAAAAAAAGAAGTGATGAAAAAGGAAAGGAAAACCTGCTTAGGAGTTACGCTTACGAGACCAAATGAATAACCTGCCTGAGAGTATTTCAATTCTCAAAATGAAAATGGTCAGTGAGCTCCATTTTCTCATCAAACTGAGTCAAGCCTATCAATTTGGCTGCTTAAGAACAATAATGGCCAATTTACCAAGTTCCCCATGTGCTCAAAAATGAAATTTTAACTTGCAAAAGTGTGTCTGCAGCATGAACACTGTTGGAAAGAATACTCTGACAATGCAGAAAACTGAAGCAAAATGTTTTTTGTAAAATATTCTGTAAATTTGTTTAATGAGAGTACTTTATTCTGAATACTTGCAGTTGCATCATATCATAGAGTGAAAGCACAACATAAGATTTTTTTATTTTTATTTTTTTTTCACTTTTTTAATGCATTTATTTATAAGATAAGAGAACCTTTATCACAAATTATAGAAGGAAGAAATGCACATGCACTAAATTTCATGATCAAATACCACAACGTCTTTTTCTGATTTTAGGAAAGTAACTGTGTACTGAATACCCCCAAATGAAAGAGTAACTGTACCAGAATACAGCTACACAAAATGTGTATTCTAAATATTTTTGGTACATTATTCATTTACTTCCCAACACGGAATGTGGAAACAACTGTGGCTGGATCAGTATTCATTATGGATGGTATTTGAGGACACCAAGGGCAAAATTTGAAATAAACACATGGGATTAAATGAGAATGAGGATGCAGTGAGTGTTATTTGTCAGCACAAACCGAGTGTCAGGTCAAGACCTTGGAGGGGAGGTGATGCTGTTCCCATCCAGATGCATAATAAGCTCAGGGCAAGACGGAGGGTCACCGACAGGAGCATGGCAGGAGCAGACTGTAAATCATATGGTGCATGATGAGGTAGAACAGGACAGGATTCCAAATGAAGGCAATGATGCTGTTTTTGAGTGCCATCCATCAAGCCATCTACTGTGCTAACATGGTTTTAAATGTTACCTTCCATTTTCAATTGGACGCTTTATGACTTCATTGCTGCTGCTGTTAAATTATGTGTTGTAGGTCCTTAATATAGAAGCCTACATTTTACTATGGATGATTTTTGGCATTTTATTTTAAATTCTCCAATGTGCAACAAAGACATTCTTGTTCCAGCATTTATACACTGGAAGTAAACCAAATGCTAAATATTTACTACAACTTGCCTTACACCGTTGATCCTGTTCTCTCATTGTGGCTGCAGAGAGAAACATACTGAGCGCAAAACATGGCAAGTATTTTAATTGATACCGAAATAAAACACCAAAGCTGAATTCACTAAAACTACTGTCGTGATAGCGCGGTTGGCATTCTCTTTTATGACACTTTGATCATTATACGGTAAACTCCCTGCAAAGCTTGAGCGCGGTTGCTAGGTAACCCATCGACCAAACAAACTCAAGCTCATGCAGAAGCTGCAGCTGAAGAATTGAAATTTCGCCTCTTCTCCCACAGACTTCTGGCAGAATTTTTTTTTCATGGCATAGGCAAAACATTTATATATTTGTTCACTGATAGATACTATTATTTGCATCGTCCGTAGCGTTTAGTGTTTCAATGGCGGGCAAGAAAAAGGAGGCGAGTTTACAGGTTTGTAAAGCTTTGCTAAAAAGAGTTTAAGTAAGATAGATCGTGTTCAAGTCTGTCATTTATTTTTAAATATTTTGCGAATGTATTTTGTAATTCTCATCAGGTGTCTTTAACTAACCAGGAGCAATGGGAAGAAATGCTTGCTACCAAAGGTCTAACAGGTTAGAATTGATTGAGCAAACAAATTTAAAGTTAAAAAGTTATAATGAAAATGTGTTGAGTCTGAGTCGACTTGAGTCTGTGCAATTTGAAATGTTTTGCTGCCCTCTTGTGTTAACTGTAACAAACGCAGCCTCCTTGTCTCTCCTCTGAGCTGTAGTTGTGGATGTGTACCAACAGTGGTGTGGCCCATGTCGAGCAGTGATAAGCCTTCTGAGGAAAATCAAAAATGAATTGGGAGATGATCTTTTGCATTTTGCTACAGTAAGTTTATCCACAAGCTGTAAATGGATCATACACATGCATGTATTTAGACTTGTATTTGCTTTAGGCTGAAGCAGATAGTATTGATACTCTGGAGAGGTATCGTGGGAAATGCGAACCTACTTTCTTATTTTATGGGGTGAGTATTATGCAAATAATATCTGTATCACATTATAGTTGAATAATTGGTTCTCTATTAAAAATCTGATTCAACTCAAGATATTTAAAACTGTGCTGCACTTTAATGTTTCTTCCTGATATTTTGTTCTATTGTTAAATGTATTCTGAATGTCATGGACAGGGCGGGGAGCTGGTGGCAGTGCTGCGAGGAGCCAATGCTCCTTTTCTTCAGAAGATAATAGTAGAAGAACTGGCTAAGGAGAAGGCAGTCCTTGAGCAAGGTGGAGAAAGGAGAGTGGTATGGACAAAAGTCATGGATTACCATCAATATTTTATTCATCTCATGAATTGTGTCTGGGAAAAATTGTCATTTAAACACTGCAGGTCAGTTAGACAAGTCACATATTTTGGAATTTGGTTAGATTATATTTTTTTATATTGTTACCATGTAACATCTGATACTGATTTATTTTAATAGATAAATGGCGGGTGTTTGTTGATGTAAAATATGTTAATGAAAGATGTTGGTGGTATAACTCTATAGCTATTGAAATTGAAGAAGACAATAAAGCCACAAAACAGGGTATTGTAAATGAAATAAGATAAAATAATCTTTTATTGTTTCCAATAGGAGAACTGTTAGGAAAGGTGTCGTACGCTTTAACAGAAGACTTCATCAACACTGTGTACACAAAACATTCAACGCCCACCATTAAACAAAAGCAAGCGAGCAAAGTTTTGATTGCACAAGTTTTGATTGCACATTCTCTTGACCTATGTGTAGTTTTGATTGCACATTCCCTTAGACTATGTGCAGTTTTGATTGCACATCCCCTAAAGCAGACTGCGTGTGTGCAGTTTTGATTGTACATCTCCTAAAGCCTGTGTGCAGTTTTGATTGCACATCTCCTAAAGCATGTGTGCAGTTTTGATTGCACATCCCTTTCGACTATGTGCAGTTTTGACTGCACATCCCCTAAAGCCTGTGTGCAATTTCGATTGCACATCCCCTTAAGCCTGTGTGCCGTTTTCATTGCACATTCCCCTAGACTATGTGCAGTTTTGATTGCATATCCGCTAAAGCATGTGTGCAGTTTTGATTGCACATTCCCTTCGACTATGTGCAGTTTTGACTGTACATCCCCTAAAGCCTGTGTGCAGTTTCGATTGCACATCTTCAAAAGCCTGTGTGCAGTTTTGATTGCACATTCTCCTAGACTATGTGGAGTTCTGATTGCATATCCCTTAAAGCCTGTGTGCAGTTTTGATTGCACATCCCCTAAAGCCTGTGTGCAGTTTTGATTGGACATCCCCTAAAGCCTGTGTGCAGTTTTGATTGCACATCCCTTAAAGCCTGTGTGCAGTTTTGATTGCACATCCCCTAAAGCCTGTGTGCAGTTATGATTGCACATCCCCTAAAGCCTGTGTGCAGTTTTGATTGCACATCCCTTAAAGTCTGTGTGCAGTTTTTGATTGCATATCACCTTAAAGCTGTTGCAGTTATGTGAAACATCCCTTAAAGCCTGTGTGCAGTTTTGATTGCACATTCCCTAAAGCCCTGTGTGCAGTTTGATTGCATCCCGCTAAAGCCTGTGTGCAGTTTGATTGCAAATCCCCTAAAGCCTGTGTGCAGTTTTGAATTGCACATCCTTTAAAGCCTGTATGCAGTTTTGGATTGCACATCCCCTAAAGCCTTGTGTGCATTGTTTTGAATTGCATATCCCCTAGACTATGTGCAGTTTTGATTGCACATCCCTTAAAGCCTGTGTTGCAGTTTTGATTGCATATCCCCTAAAGCCTGTATGCAGTTTTGATTGCACATCCCTAAAGCTGTGTGCAGTTTTGATTGCATATCCCCTAAAGCCTGTGTGCAGTTTTGATTGCACTTCCCTTAAAGCTGTGTGCAGTTTTGATTGCATATCCCCAGACTATGTGCAGTTTTGATTGCATATCCCTTAAATCTGTGTGCAGTTTTGATTGCACATTCCCTAGCCTATGTGCAGTTTGGATTGCATATCCCTTAAGCCTGTGTGCAGTTTGATTGCATATCCCTAAAGCCTGTGTGCAGTTTTGATGCATATCCCTAAAGCCTGTATGCAGTTTTGATTGCACATCCCTAAAGCTGTGTGCAATTTTGATTGCATATCCCTAAAGCCGTGTTGCAGTTTTGATTGCACATCCCTTAAAGCCTGTGTGGCAGTTTTTGATTGCACATCCCTTAAAGCTGTGTGCAGTTTTGATTGCACATCCCCTAAAGCAGACTGCGTGTGTGCAGTTTTGATTGTACATCTCCTAAAGCCTGTGTGAAGTTTGGATTGCACATCTCAAAAGCATGTGTGCAGTTTTGATTGCACATCCCCTTCGACTTTGTGCAGTTTTGACTGCACTCCCCTAAAGCCTCGGTGCAGTTTTCATTGCACATTCTCTAGACTATGTGCAGTTTTGATTGCATATCCGCTAAGTCTGTGTGCAGTTTTGATCGCACATTCCTTCGACTATGTGCAGTTTTGATTGCATATCCCCTAAAGCATGTGTTGCAGTTTTGATTGCACATCCCTTTCCACTATGTGCAGTTTTGACTGCACATCCCTAAAGCTGTGTGCAATTTCGATTGCACATCCCTAAAGCCTGTGTGCAGTTTTCATTGCACATTCCCCTAGACTATGTGCAGTTTTTACTGTACATCCCCTAAAGCCTGTGTGCAGTTTCGATTGCACATCCCCAAAAGCCTGTGTGCAGTTTGATTGCACATTCCCTACGCCTATTGTGCAGTTTTGATGGATTGCACATCCTCTAAAGCCTGTGTGCAGTTTTGATTGCATATCACCTAAACCCTGTATGCAGTTTTGATTGCATATCCCCTGAAGCCTGTGTGCAGTTTTGATTGCATATCCCCTAAACCCTGTATGCAGTTTTGATTGCATATCCCCTGAAGCCTGTGTGCAGTTTTGATTGCACATCCCCTAAAGCCTGTGTGCAGTTTTGATTGCACATCCCCTACAACCTGTGTGCAGTTTTGATTGCACATACCCCTTGCCTATGTGCAGATTTGATTGCACATCCATTAAAGCCTGTGTGCAGTTTTGATTGCTCATTCCCCTAAAGCCTGTGTGCAGTTTTGATTGCACATTCCAGTTGCCTATGTGCAGATTTGATTGCACATCCATTAAAGCCTGTGTGCAGTTTTGATTGCACATCCCTTAAAGCGTGTGTGCAGTTTTGATTGCACATTCCCCTAGCCTATGTGGAGTTTTGATTGCACATCCCATGAAGCCTGTGTGCAGTTTTGATTGCACATCCCCTAAAGCCTGTGTGCAGTTTTGATTGCACATCCCCTACAACCTGTGTGCAGTTTTGATTGCACATCCCTTAATGTCTGTGTGCAATTTTAATTGTACATTACCTAAAGCCTATGTAAAGTAAATTAAATAAATTAACAAATCAAAAAGTTTAGTTGTACTTTGGTTAAAGCATTAAAATGTATTGGTCATATTTGACTCCGGCTGGCAAACCACTAGTGTTGTTAACTAAGTACTAATTCTTAAACTTGCCATGTAAACCTGCTGCAGTGTAACTTATTTGTATTTATCAGATTAAAGACGACGGCCTTGTTGAAGACAAAGAGGAGCCTACAACGCAGTCAGAAGACGAGGAAAACATAATTGGTTCGTCTAGATTGAAATAACAGCCATTATCTTTATAACCGCTTTGCCATTACACTTACGTACGTGCATTCAACAACAGCATTAGCAGTAATCATTCCGGCTGCTCTCCTCTGTTTTAGTGCCTGCCAGTAAATCCTGCACGGTTGCCATCCTCAAACCAGATGCCGTGGCTCATGGCAAGGCAAATGAGATTATTATGAAGGTACACAGGGACTATCTCTGCACACTGTCTAAGCATTTCTGCTGACACCAATTAAAGCTGCTCTTATTATTCCCCTGGCTAGATCCAAGACGCCGGTTTTGAGATCCTAGTCCACGAGGAGCGCACACTAACCAAGATAGAGGCTCGAGATTTCTATCAACACAAAGCACAAGAGGTATTGCCTGGAAACAAGGAGAATACATTAGTGGATAAAACAGCATACAGTGCATATACTAAAGAAGCTTACAGTGTGAAGGTTGGCATTTTACATGAGGGATTCTGTTCAAGTGTTAAGAAAATGTTTTGTGTGAGTTTAGTCTTGACATTTGAGAAAGCGGGGAGCAGTCACCGGCTCACAGCTGGTGCAGAATCATTTCATTTAGTAGCTGCATGTCCATCTGCATTTTTCACAGGGCTCAAAATAGAGCTGCTGTGTAAGCGGCTTTTTCCTGCATCTCAGCCTATTTGTGATGGGAGTTAATGGTCACAAATTCTGAATAGAAATATAACAAGAATACACGTCCATGCAAGACAATCAGGTCAATTATATAGCTACATTGACATCCACTTTACTGAATCAAGTTCATTTTATTGCGGCATTGCACTTTCTAATCCAAAATAATGATCCTTTTCTCATCATATTTCAACATGTTTCCAATCCAGTTAACCAAGGGTAAGCGAAAGGATACCTTTAAGTTTGCTGCGTCAGTCAATGTTTTCAAATACCACCTACTTGTCCCCACCTACTACTACTACTCTGACAGGCAGATTTGACCAATTACAGTGAAGCATGAACAAGGAGAAACATGTAGCTTTGCTTTCCTCTTAAAGGCAATATAAATCTTCTATGTGTACATGAATCGTGAGGAGATCAACTTGTGCTACACAAGCATTCAATCATTCTAAATATGTTTAGACCAATTCTTAACCCAAGAGATTGATTGTTGTTGTTAAAGCAGCAGTATGAAACTGTTCGAACGCCGTCACCTGAAATATTTCCATGGAAATAGAAAGTTAAAGCCATACTTCAGAACATTTTCCATGGCTTACGTCTAATGTCATACTGGGGAATATTATAAGCAAACCTTTCATTCAAACGTAATGTACTGAGGTTTTAAAGAGGACACAAAGGTAGATTGTGTGCTAGAGGAGGATATAGAGGATATAGTTAGGTATAGAAATGATCCACTTACAGAAGGAAGAAGATAAGAAAATAAGATTAAGGTATCATCACTTTATAATTTAATCTTCCCTGTCTTTCTCTCTGCCATCGTGTGTTAAACTGCAATGTTCAGCCCTGGTTTGAGGACTTGGTGCAGTTCATGTCCAGTGGTCCCTCGCACATGCTGGTTCTGTCTCAGCCCGACAGCTCCGCTAACACTGTCAGAGCGTGGCTTGACTTCATTGGCCCTGCTGATATCGAGGAAGCCAGGAGAGACAAGCCAGAAAGGTTAGTTTATGCAAATGTCACACACAAAATACACAAAGTCTGTTTGACACACAGTTCTGCACCATAATATTATAATCCCCATTTTGAATTGTGTTGATTCTGAAACTTTTGACACCATGCAAAAATAAAAAATATAGCCTTGCAAAAGGAGCTTTGGCGCTTAGGTCTGAACAAAACGTACAGACCTAAACTAGGACAAAAGTATAATGCAACCCAGTGGTTTTCAAACATTTCCCACCAAGTACCACTGAAGAAAATATCTGGCCCCCTGAGTACCACCAGATTTAAACCAGGTCTATAATAAAAAGGCTAAACTAGGTCTAAAAAGACTCCATCATTGCTCCGCTAGTTCTAACCAAGGACTAACCCAAAGAAAAAAAAAATTGGGATAAAATAGTCATTCAATTATTTACCACCAGAAGCAGCTCTACACGTACCACAGTTTGAGAAGCACTTAATTAGTCAGTTCCAACCAGGACTACCCAAAGGTCTAAACTGTGAAATGTAGCCGCAATAAGAATAGAACTAAAACAAAGATACAATTTGTTAAAAAAAAAAGGAAGAAAAGAAATAATAATAATACTAATATTTTCCGGGAGAGATATTCACCAGTTGTCTGTGTGGCAAAATATCTACACACTTTCTCCAAGAATTCAATCTTCTTTTACCGTGGAACCTACCTGAGCGTCTACACGTCACATGTGATTGCATGGAATATTTCATAGTGGCAATAAACTTATCTTGCATTTATTAAATTACAGTTGTTTCTATTACAATACAAAATACCTTGAAAAACAAGCATTCCTACTCTGACCTGTAACTCGGCCTGGTGGGGTCAAATGTGGAACATTCCAGGCAAAGCGATCTCCATGCAGGTGGCATACCCTCCATAAGAACGGTTACAAAGTGCACCTTTAACTAAACTGCATGACTCCTGTATCATAATGAAAGATGCCAACTGACCAACTGTAGTATCTAGTACAACACATTTTAAGAACCACTGAATTCACCTTAGTCATGCAGAGGGGCATGTTTTTGCATACTGGATTGGAACAGTGTGAACAGCCCCGGTCCAAAAGGCTGTAAAGGGAAATGAACAGCACATTCTGGCCCAGTCTGTCAGACACACCCAAATATTCTGCCTCTCTGTCGGTGCAGCGCCAGCCGAGTCACCATCTGCTCTCCTCTCTCTTTACCCCTGGCTTCCCGCAGCTTACGGGCACAATACGGCACACAGACCCTGTACAACGCGGTGCACGGCAGCGAGGACAGTGACCGGGCCAGCAGGGAGCTTGCCTCCCTCTTCCCCAACTTCAGGACGGCCACAGCCACCGAGCAGGATGGGAAGGAAGAGCCTGTGGAGAGGACACTGGCTCTTATCCGGCCTGACGTGGCCCAGGAGAGCAGAGGTAGGGCAAGTGCCAAGTGCATCAGAAATAACTACAGACAGGCATTTGTGGTCGAGCTGCTTATAGTGTAATGAATAGAGTTTGTATAGAGAATAATGAATAAAGGTTTGTGTGACTTGTGGTATTTGTTTTTGGTTCTTTTTTATATATATTTATATATATTTATATTTTTTTTTTTCATATAATACACAACAAAAACAAAATTAGTCTTTCTAGCATATTGTATGTCCCCTTGTATGTCCCCTTCTATCTGTTTCAAATTCACTTGAAAAGTTAGTCTTTCCATTTTATAAATGTCCAATGTTATCTCAGTCCAGTCCTTGACAATCGGCTCTGTCGCTGTCATCCATCTCCTTGCTTTTTGTTGCTGCAGCCAAAAGTACATTCCACAGGTATCACTCTATTGTTTCCATTGTTGGAGTTTTACATCTCAAATATATTGTTTTGAAGGTTGTGGTTTTTCAAAGTAAGTGTATGAAGTATTGAGAAATTGAATCCATACATTCATTTGAAACAATGGAAAATACTACTGCTGCTTGGTGTTCATGATGTAATGTTATTGCATGATTTAAAATGGAAGTGGTGGGCAGATTCGGATTTGATGGGCAGATATTAGAATATGACCGGGTAATAGATAACTTTGTAATTACTTGAATCCACATGAAATGAGGGTTAACTGGAAGTTAAATGTCTTCTGGCAGCACATGTCTCTCTCCAATTTTGACTTAGAACAACTACTATCTACAATATTATGCTGCGACATCCACTGCTAATGTCCTCATATTGATATTTCAACTGCTACTTTCCAGTATTTGGTATTACAATAACTGACTGCTGATTTGCTATCACTTCTCAATGAATAAGTAAATAGCCAGAGAATTACATTTATGGCCAGAAAATAACATTTTCAAACATTTTGTTGGTTTAAATTATTATTTTCAGATGAAATCCTGAATAGAATCCACGAGGCCGACTTCACAGTGGCTCTTCAAAGAGAGGTGACAGTAACAGAGGAGCAGGTCAGGCAGTTTTATGCCAAATATGTGAATGAAAGCTACTTTCCGGCTCTGCTCAAAACGATGACCAGGTAACTTAACATATGTTCTTCTTTACAATCCTCACACATTGTTGGATACATAATGCCATTTTTAATGAATCAACTGTTACCGGCATATAAAAGGCAAAACAAGCAGCAGAATAGAAAAGGGGATTCAATTGACTTGAATGCATAACAGTTGTGCTTTGTTTCTACTCTGTAAAATGTTTCAGAAATATTGGACACATAGTCATATCATATTTTCGCCTGCAGCGGTTATTGTTTATTCAATGTTTTGGTCTAAAGCATAACAATTATAGCATGTACAGAAATAATTATACTTTTCTACCGCCAGACTTAAGATAATGCATTACTTTTTACAGTGGACCTGTGCTAGCTTTGGCGTTGGCCAAAGTCGGGGCAGTCCAGCTTTGGAACAACATGCTTGGGCCTTCTGATGTTGCTGAAGCCAAAGTGGAAAATCCAGATAGGTGAGTTCTGTGCTTTAATTTATTTAGTCCATACTTTAGTCCAATGACGTCACTATGGGACTGCTAAAAAAGTACAAATTTCTCAGGTCCTGTACAGAATGAAACCCACCTCTTTGTGTGATTGTGGTGCAGTTCTTTGAAAAGATTGTACTTTCTGTCTCCTTGCTCATTGATCCCATCTTTTTGAGGTTTTCTGACCAGGAAATGGCTATTTGAAATAGACAGACCCACAGAGTGAGAGGGCTTGAAGACACTGACAGAGTAAATTACTGCACTTACCTGAAAACCATCAGGTTACATGCTGACTCCTGTGTCCCCAACCCTCCAGTCTGAGGGCCCAGTTCTGTGTGGAGGGAGAACCCATCAGCCCGCTCCATGGCAGTGCCAGCACAGAGGAGGCCCAGCAGGAGATCAACTTCTTTTTCCCCAGACAACACACTCTGGCTATGATCAAACCTGACGCAGTGGAGGAGCATAAAGGTGGGTGGAATTTACAGTACATTACCCATCAAAGAATCTTCAAATCGATGGCCAAATGTATCTCATCACAATCACAGTGACCAAACTAAACACATTTGTAAATTCCATTTGTTAGCGTATCACAGTCTCCCAGTCCAGTTATTCTTTCTTAACTACAAAGCATACAGATTGCTTGCCTAAAATGCAGCCTTTACACCAGGGGTGTCCAAACTTTTTTCACCGAGGGCCGCATTTTGAATCACGGAGCAGAGGGGCACAGACAACCCGATAATTAAATGAATCATTTGAAATTTCGCATTTGACATCGTTTCAATGAGCCTCCACACCTTAATAAGTCTTGGAACATTGATATTACGTTAGTGTAACATCAAAATGCTTGAATTTTCCCAATTGTACAGTAAAAAGTACTACTTTTTGCTGTTTGGACCAACTTAGCAAAAAGCCGGAGGGCCAACAAAAATTGGGCCGCATTTGGCCCCCGGGCCATAGTTTGGGCATGCCTGATTTACACTAGCTTAAGAAGTGGTTTACAAAAAAATGTGTTTAAAGTAGAGGTAGGCAATGTATCAAAATGTAGATAAAATTGCTTATGTTGTTTTGAAAATTTCAATATGAAGTATATTGTTTATATAAAAAATGCTACAAAAGAATAATTGTATGATGTAGGGTATTTGGGGATATTTCTGCACTTTTGTGAATAATTTTACATATTTAAACATCAACTTATACATTATCGAGATGGTCCAAAAAATATCAAGATATTAATTTGCCCACCCCTTTTCTTATCCGCATTTAAAAATATTTCTTGCTTCTAATACAATAAAAATCAAGCATAAAATGTACTTGCTTGAATGGTTGATTAATTCATGTGTGTTTATATTGTTAACTTTTTTTACTAACTTGTTTTTTTTTTTTCATTTTAACAGATGAGATTCTGGAGGAAATCCGCAGTAAAGGGTTTGCAATTAAAAATACACAAGAGACATTTTTGTCAAAAGAAGTGGCTGAAGAGTTTTACAAAGAGCACAAGGAAATGCCATTCTTCAGTCAGCTGGTCCAATTCATTTGTAGGTAAGTGAAACCGCTTTTTTATTTACAATAGGCTACCACTGCAAATAAAACAGAGAGGGCAAATCAGTCCACTTTATTGTTCTTTATTGGCTGGCAAGTGGCGCCTGCAGAGCCTGCCAAAGTTGGTCCGTGTTATCTGATATTTTTAATAATTAACCATATAATAAATATCACACGGCAGGTTCGTTATTATCATAAGTTCAATGAAAAAGTAAGTTTGTACACAGCCGTCAGCACTCTGAACTGATATGCTCGAAGATCCTGTTTAGACCTGTCCAAAAGGGATATAAAAGAGATTTGCTGCCTGCTTTTGAAACTTTATTCAGCTCTTGCCCCAGAAACCCTATAGAGAGTGATTAATAACACTATGTCAATGCCACGTTGTTCCAATTGTTGTCTAGATTTAAAATGTACCTTTTTTTCTGATTAGCGCCTTAACACGGCTGCCCAGACTGTAAGAGCAGAAAGATTAGTCTCACAGCACTTCTGGAAAATAACATGTTAACATCAGTTCATGGTCGATTTTTCAAGGCTATTGATTTCTTCATGATTAATGATGCTTTACAGTGACTTAAAGGTGCACTATGTACTTTTCTGGTGGAGAGCCTGCCACCTGTTTGTCCCCATGGAGATGTTATTGCGTTGACAATGAATGTTCCATTGTATAAGCTTGTCTTAATCTTATTTTTTTCAACTAGAGATGTTTATTGCTTAAAAATACCTTCTTACTGTGAGTGTGACCTCCTCTCCACAGCTCTGACCTGTAACTCGACCCGATGATGATGATGCTGCTTGCTTGTTTAGATGGAGCTAGTCTAGATAAGTCTAATGCCATACTGTGGAACATTCTAAAATGCAAAGCTGCAACTTTTCCATGGATATAAGGAGTGCTTATGACAGGTTCTCGTGTGAGTTTGGTGTGATAGTCCTTGTGTAAATATTTAATACAGTTTTATATCAGTTAAGTTGCACTTTGTGAAGAAAATTTGAAAAATAAAAGTTGAACATGACAGGAAGTAGAGCTGAGCTCTAAAACAGAATCCCTCTCACTATGTCATCAATAACATTTCATCGAAATTGCAAGGGCAATTTACATTCAATTCAACAAAATAAAGGTTTTATCAAGTATTATTATATGTCAATACATTACTATTGTGTACTTTATATGTCGTTTGGCCCTTATTTATAACATAGTAGTGAGGTAACAGTTATGGACTTACCTCTAAATGCCCAATGAGTTATAATAAAGGCTAGAGAGCGTCACCATGGTAACAATTAGGCCCTAGGAAAAAAGAAATTATAATAATTGGAGGTAATACATTCTTCATTCATACAGTAGGTATAGTGTTGAAGTCAGCAGAATAATGATCCATTGTGTGGTGTTTTGACACACAAGAGTCAGTGTTAAAGATACCAGAGCAGGGTTTGAGGGTGACTATTTGTGTTAATAATTTAGAGAATAAATGTCCAGACAGACACAGGTATAGTTCTCTGCATTTTTGGGACCACAAATATGCCATTATAAGGCCATTTAAAGATTTTAATCTATGATTTGTATCACCTTGTTTTAAAAATGTAATATTAGAATTGAGCTGCTTCTGATGGCACCCAGTTACCACGGCAAGAGAACCCATGATGTCTCTAGCCTATATTATGGGCCAACCAGGAAGTTAAAGTATAAACTTCAGCTAAAATTGTCAAACTGATGAAAAATAGGTAGAATGTTTGGCTTCCACCTCTGTCCAGTCAACACGGTCAGTTTCACTCACATCATACTACTTAGATGACACATTTGTTCCCATTGTTTTGGTTTCAGTGGACCCTGTCTGTTGCTCGTACTCGCAAAGGAGAATGCAGTGGAGGAGTGGAGGGCGGTCATGGGTCCCACAGACCCGGACAAAGCCAAGGAGACCTCCCCAGACTCACTCAGGGCCCGCTTCGCCTCTGACATCTTACACAATGCAGTCCATGGCTCCTCCAGCGCAGAGCAGGCCGACAGAGAGATACAGCTAATGTTTGATGATCACAGCACAGAGCAAGTGACCAGCAGTGAGGGAGAAACTGATAGATTTGTTTTCGGTAAGACTAAAAAAAAGGGTATTACATCACATTATTTTTGCATAAATAGAAAATGTAGAAATATGCAAAACTTGTTCTTTTTTCAGTAAAAGAGCAAAGCAACACCACAGATGAGAATACGGCACTGTCAAGTTCTTCAGGACAAATGTCGGACCATCAGTTTGACGGTACAAGTAGAATATTTTTTACATCAATAAATTCAAAACATGGCCTCTCAATTTCTGGCTGTTTGTCTTGGTTTGTTGTAGATCCATGACATTGGTGAAATTTAGCCTTTAAATGTTTTTCGAAATGTACTTCTTTAGAGTAGCAATGACTAACTGCTCTCCCTTTATGGCAGTATATATCTTGCCTCTCAGACCAGTACTTTCAATCTCAAAACCATAGTCCAGAAGACGCCCTTTGAAACCATTTCTACTGTGGGCCACTCTTGGACAAATGAGGGATTAGATCAACTAATGACCAACCAGAATAATTGTAACTATGCAACTATTTAAATTAGGAGTTCTCAATTTAATGTTAATTGTCATTTTCACTATAAACAGACTCGAGACACCATGTGCAGGGAAACAGAGACCTTGTTATATTTTTTTACATAATAAAATATAAATATATATTTTTTACAAAATTCTCTATCAAGAGATGTGGTTGACCAAAATATTTCATGAATTAAATTATTGATACATTACAATTAAAAACAAACTTAGTGACAGCCCTTGTTTGATTTCAAGATCCGGACAATGTTGGGGTCCATAGAGTTTTTCTGTACCTGTTGCCAAGCGGAATTGGAAAAGCACATAAGGCAGCATTATTGCAGCAGCAGAGAAAAACAATTGGTTATGTGACTTTGGAAAATACATCCTGCAACAATTTACAGTAGATTGCTGTGATGATGAGGCGGTTTTCTCCAGATTTATGCGACACCAAAGCACCTCGTCTTCATAATGTCACGGGCAGCAGCTGAAACACTCATCCAAACTGCTGTGTATCCGTGTGTAAAGAATGAACTGCATTTTTATGAAGCCAAACAGCTTTGTGGAGGCAGAGCACCATTTCACTTAAGATTTCTTATTGCCATTCCCTCTTTACTTAAGTGTAAATCGTTTTTACAGATGAGAAATGAGTGCAGACTGTGAATGACTGTCTTCTGTAAGCGGGTGTATAGAAAATATAAACCCAACTCCCAAACAAGTTGGAATACTGCATTGACATTTAAGATAATGTATTTAAAATAAACATAGCCAATAATTAGATCTGCTATGGTCAAAATGACTGAATATTGAACTATAACATGACCAAAGTAAACCAACCACTATTGTAACGACTTGTTTTCCTAATACGTAACCTTAAGGGAACCCGTTTCAAAAATACTTGTGCCAGTAATAAGCTACAAAATGTCCTTCCAGTTTATGGCATGTACTTAAAAAGAGCTGCTTGCTGTCCTCAAATTCAAACTGTGCCTTGTCAGTGCAAATGTACACTCTACAGTTAATGTGTAATTTGACTGTTTTGCCCACAGGTCTCACTCCTGATCTGCATCTCTACAGCACAGAGACAGAGACAGAAACACAAGAAAGTGATGATCCAGAACAATGAAACCCAGAACTGTACACAATCTGTCTTTAATAAAACAGAACCAATAACCAAATGATGCATTCAAAACGTGGTAATAAAATGCACTTCATAGATTTGTGGTGATTTGAATGCCCTGTGACCACATGCTGTAAACCGCTCTGCTGGAGGGTATTAATAATTCATGTAAAGACAGCCTGGAGTCAGGGATTTATTTCTGCTTTGTAAAAGAAATCCTTTTTATTAACATATCACTTTAAACCCATTCATTTTTACAACAGAATATCATGATATATGAAAAATAAAATGGAACTTACAACTATATACAGTCATTTATATGTACTGTAGGTTATCGGCTGAAATAGTCCCCAATGCTTCTTTTGTTAGTATTTTGGGTGACAGTACTGGGATGGTTGTTGGAGATTTGGTCTGATGGTGTTGTGGTGGTGCCGTCCCATTCATTTGCAGCTTCTACTAAGAGAGCTTCGTCTATGTCATCTTCAGCTGTAAACGATCTCTGAAACATATCCATGATGCTTCTCTGGTTTGGGTCCTTAAAGAAAAAAAACAGAACACAGGTTTGCGTTAGTACGGTAGACATACAGTGTTACATTTTCTTCTGGTTCTTAGTATTGAACTATAATATAAGTAGTTTATCTTTTTATATATACATAATATTTTTTAGATTTTGTTCATTGTAAACCGCAATGAACCGCTGTTGATTAGTACAGCTTAGTAATATTAAGCTCCGCCTCTTCATAGTGACATTTCATTGTAATAAGCAGTGGATTGTCATTTACTCGTTTTTTCCCCTGAAAAGTAGCTATGTGACATTTTAGGACCCTACAAGGATGACTCGGAGTCTTCATTCTTCAAATAATCGCAACAAAATACAGACATGTGGGTGGGGATAGGGGGTAGGTGAAAACAGGAATTTTCCTCAGTTACGGAACAATGCGGTGTAACTGAAACATGCATAAATCAATCAAAATACAACTATGAGTAAACTAATGATGAAGAAACGCTGTTGTAACAAGGATGAAAGATCATTAAAATTGATTTAGTGTTTAGCATAATACTTTAAAATTCTACAATGCCTTCAAAACTCACTTGAACCTCAAAAGTTATCTGGCTGTTTCAAAAGTATTCTCAAACTCGCAGGCACTGAAATATGTATAACTTATTTCAAAGTGCATTGCTTACCTTTGAGTGGAAGCTGGAGTTGATTGCATTTTCTGAGAGATTTGACTCAGACAGACCAACCTGTTCCAAGACAGTCATTTTCTCCTGGATAAGCGGCCTGTATAGGACAAAAATCAATATGTATCACACTTCAAACAAAGTACTAAATTACCTACAGTCTGTGTGTGAGCTCAGTGGCGGACAAAAGTGAAACGCTGATGAGTACCGGGTGAAAAGCAGCGATGTATCTGCCACTGATGCATACGTACCAAAGGTGGTCATCAGCAGTTCCCTTGGCAACCAGGTAGTGAATGTTCACATTGCAGGTCTGTCCAATTCGATGCACCCTATCCTCCGCCTGAAGTAGCACCTGAAGCAAAATGCAAAATGTTTTATAGAAATGATAAAAGATTACACTTAATAGAAACTTCCCATCATTTCATTATGAATTAATATTCATAAGAAATGAATACTAGAAAATCATATTCATATATTGAACACATTTTAAGAAAGCCCAGATTGTGTTGACATTACTTTGAAGAAATCCCTTAGCTTTTACTTCATTTTGGAAGAGAAGGTTGTTATTTAAAACATTTAGTACTGTTTTACATTCCAGCACATATCACAGTTCAAAATGTGCAATCGTGAAGAGTGAATATTGAGAGTGGATGTTGAACCCATTTTCACATCGACAAATGTCTATCCACTGTCATTCAGTTTAGTCTGTATTCATTTGTTCCACCCTCAGGAAATCAAACTTGAATTGACAAAGAACAGACTACCCTTTCTTTTTTGGGGGGATTTTGTGTCCGTAGGCTTTATTGACAGGAAAGTGGTGTGAAATGGGGGATGAGAAAGAAGGGCGGAAATGCAGTAAATGTTGAGTCGAGTCACACCATTCTGCAAATACAACCAAATCGAGCTGCTTATTACTGTAATAAACTGTTAGAAGAAGCCCACTCCTGCCATACCAATGATCAGACCCAAGAAAGGTCTTCGAGCACACAGGAACCTACCCCAGGGTTCCAAAACAGCTCTGCAAAGATAACCAGGTCAGCAGTGTGTAAAGTCAGACCCATGTTGGCCGCGGTAACAGACAGCACTGCCACATAGGGCTTAGTGGAGTGTTGGAACTTCTCACACAGCAGCTGCCGCTCGGCGGAGGGCGTCGCCCCGTCAATACGGATGTAACTCACGTTCTGATAAAGAAAACACGTTAATGTTAAAAGCGCATTTCTACATCTTGAGCTGTAACAAACTATTATTTTAGTAGTCGACTAGTCAGCAATCGGTAGTCGAGTGGTTAAGGCTCCTAGTGCACCCGGCCGCAGTGTTGTGAGTTCGAATCCCGACTCCGACTCATTTACGGTCCTCCCTTCTCTCTCATCCCCATTTCACGCTGTCTTTCCTGACTAATAAAGCCTATGGGCCAAAATATTTATAATACATTATCAACCTAAGAAAAGGCAGAAATATGGGTACTGAAGGCTTCAAGAAAGAGACTATTTACTAATGTGTATTACTAAAGAATTTACAGTTATTAATGCCAGTCTTTGTCAGATGAGGTCTTTTTGTATGCGTTTTAGGGTCTGACTGTCAGTGTGTAAAAAATGTTGTCAGACTATTTCGTTAAAACGAGAACATTTTCAACTTATTACAAGAATATTTTCACGTTATTATGTGAATATTTTCACGTTGTAAACACTTTATTTTCTCGTTTGAACGTGGACAAATTTCGCTCATATCCACTGTCGTAAAGGGCACGTCACAGAAGAGCGACCTGCAGGAAAAGCCAGGCACTTTTAATTTGCATGTGCTTAGTGAGACATGTGCACTCATAGGGCATAGGGCAACTGTAATAAGCTGCAGGCCTATCTTTTAGACGTGCCAATGCGCCTCATAACAGGAGCGGACATCCAGAGCGCGTCACAAACCTGTGTTGGTTCTACATCTGGTAATCAACCACAATTCCCCTGCAGCGCACACATCTTGGACATCTTGGAGCAAGATCGCAATCTTGCTCCAAGATGTCCCAATTCTCATTTCCGTGTGTGACACTGACAACAGCCGTGGCTTTTCCCCTGCAGATTGCAAACTAGAAGAATTATGGCTGACTAGAAGCAGAACCAACACAGTCGCGATGTGCGCTTCTGTCTCGAGGCGCATTGGCACGTCTAAACGATGATGGCATGTGCTGCACCGTAACCACTCGACCAACGGCAGCACAAAAATGTTTTTGTTTTAATGTAATACTCTACTATTCTATTGAAAAGGCCCGAAAATTTTTTTGTTTTGTTTTACCCCTACACTGAAATTTCCGTATGTATAAGATAATGATCACAATCTTTTTTTTTTATAGTCAATTAATTGTTGCAGCCTTAACTACATCCAATTTATTCTCTATTGTTTTATGTGATCTTGTTAATTGGAAATTTAAAATATTCAAATAAGCAGAAACACACATTACATTAATATTAAACATGCTCACCAGGGAAGAAGACCGTCTTTCAACATCATTATTAAAAAGGGAAATTAGACCACTTAAATCTGCCTAGTTTTCATAGGCAATAAAACTTAAATGTTAGGACTAAGCTGTAAGTTAAGCAAATGTTTGTACAACAATATAAAAACAGTATAATGGCATTGGCTGCATATAGAATTGTGCAAGAATGGAAATGGTCCATTACACTAAGCCCCTTTTAAAAGCTTGACTGTACAGGGTAATGGCTTTTTAAGTTTTGTGTTAAGGGTTTTCTCTAAGGCAAAGTGGCGTTGGTAACTGCAACAACTACGCAGCTATAATTACTCTATTAACACCACTATATGAATGCATTACCCACCTTTTTTGTCAGCTCTACAGTGATATGATCCAGGACCAACTTGTGATGTGCAAAGACCAGAAATTTCTCCCTCCCACACTCAAGCATGTCTGTGATGTACTCCCTGCAAACAGGTGAATCATGTACAAAAGTGCTGTGGCGTTATACATTTCATTAAGACATAGCCATTAACTCAAAGCAGAATGGACCTCTAATACTGCGGGAACAGACTGCACATACATGACGGCTTGGAGCTTGGCTTCCGCCGTGTAGTTATAGAAGACGAGCAGTGCTTCCTTCTCCTCTGTTTTCTGGGAAAGAGATAAGAAAGAGCACAAGATAAGAACTGACAGGAGATTCTGTTTGATTCAATAATGCTGCCATTACTTGGGGGAACAGTGCCATTATGCAACTCATTCAAATCTCTTGGTCATTCAAGTACACTCGCAATCACAGGGACCTCAAAAGACTTCTGAACTCATTATTACTTATTTCATGGGGAAATATTTCTTGGACTATGCGGACAATCTAACTCACATTGCGGTGGCCCTTAGCCAGCTCCTTGGCGGCAGCAGACAGCGCGGCTTTGGTGCGGGTGTTGATCCCGTCAATGGTAATTGTCACCACCTTGCGCTGTTTTGCAGGCAGCTGAGACAGGACTTCTGACTTGAGGCGCCGCAGCATCAGACACTCCTCCAGCAGCAGCTTTAGCTCGCCCAGATTAGACGAGCCTGAGTAGTCCCAGCCCCAGTTCATCTGAAGAGGAGAGGATCAAGGCAGGCGCACAAGAAAGAAAATTGGGAAATGCATGAACAGACAGTGGCAAAAGATAATGTGAACTGAAACTCTGGAGGATTTTGAGTGTTTTATTTGATGCAGATTTGTTCTTTGAAGTTAGTGTTGGCTTTAAAACTTATTTGAGTCTGCATCCAGAACAGTCCCATATGAAAATAAGAAATTTGTGGAATCCTGAACTACACTGACCTCTCAGGTCGAGCAGTAACAGCTATAATCCATTTAAAACTTTATATCAATATTTGTCTTTCTTTTTTTAAACTTGGAATTCAGTCCTCTTAACAACACTCAGGGAATGATAGGTGAAAAGTCTTGTTCAAGCTATGTAAATGCACTGTATTAATAATAATAACAATAATAAATAATAATAATAACTGTCGACTTCCATATTAGGGTGCAAATGCTAAATATTTAGATCTACTGCAGACATGTGACTTAGTTTTGTATTATTTACTTAAGAATTGATGACATTATGGAAGGGGCATTTGTATAGTTCGAAGAAAGTATTACTAACAACCTTACCTGACCGGAGTCAAAAGTGAAGTTTAAAGCTTTTGTGGACATGCGCAGGTACCTGTTTGGCAGCACAGTATCGCGACCCAAAGTCATGAAAGCGTGGGAAAAGTGTGGGTCTGACAGCCAGGATCTGGGTGTAAAGCTCAGCAGGCCTGGACATCGCAGGGGTCCCAGACAGAAGAACAACTCTCTTTGCTGCCTGAGGATAGAAAAGAGACCAATGATGGCAGAGCAATAAATTAAAAAGCACCCAACCAAACAGTGGGATGTGTTATCACTGCTGGGGCCTGCTGCGTACCTGCACCTGGGATACACTGAACAACACACTGCAAATATCTAATCTAACTAGTTTATGAATAAAATATGAGGTAAAACCAAGTTTACATCAACTGATTTTTTTTTTACCCCTAGGGAGTTTTTGGCCCTTAGGCTTTATTAGATAGGACGGTTTAGTGTGAAACGGGGATGAGAGAGGAGGGTTAGGGTAGTAAATTGTCGGAGCTGGAACTCAAACCTACGACTCACTCGACCACTGGGCAGCACGCAATGAAAAACAATGTCTGTTAATATGAAAAACAACAAAGAAGAGAAAGAAGAGGAGTACCTTGAGCAGTGGCAGAGCTGCTTTACAACGGGCTGTCTTTATGTTCTTCAGAAAATGTGACTCATCCTGTAAACAACATGAATGTGAATTAAACGTGTAACTAAATTGCCAATAATGCATGTACTGTGAGATTGCTCACAAACTCTTTTCATAACCAATTCTGGCATATTTACAGAAATGTTTATTAATATGCACTGTCCCTGAATTAAATAAATAAATAAATCAATACACTCACCATGATGAGAACTTTAAAGGGATTTCCTGGATGCTGTTTGTCTATTCGGCTCAGTAGATCATAGCTGATGATGTTGACTAAACCAGAGCGGACGTTGTCTTTGGCTTTTACCACCACATTAATGCTCTCAGGCCTCAGGAAGGGCAGCCACCGCTTGAAGGCCTGTACATGACCGGTACAGTCAAGTTTATGAGACTTACTAAATTAAGTACATTCCTTTCCTATAACACCGTCTAGAATATGTACAAAAATGTATGTTGACCTAAATGTTCCTGTTCTGCCCATATGATGTAACAGAGCATTTGTTTACATATATAAGACAAATTTCAGATCTCTGATCTGACAAATTCTTACCTAAACTAATTAAAACAACATGTTTACCTAAAATAAAAGTAAAGACTTTCAGATTAAAACCAAGCTAGATAGCCAATGTCCTTTAATGGAACAACATCCTGTGATCCTATTCTCTGATTCTAAGACCTGATATTGAAGATAGAGAACAGCCGACCATTTTCCACAAAACTGATTTACCTCAGCCCATGTAAATCGAACTGAGGAAGGAGCCACCACCAGTAAAGGCCATTCGCTTTTGTAGTAAGCAGCTATGCAAATGGCTTGTATGGTCTTTCCCAAACCCATGTCATCAGCCAGAAGAAGCCGACCCTCTTTCGACACTGCAAAACTTTGGAAAACAAAAAAGAACGCACGTCATGTTGCAGTTCTTTTCTTATTAAGATATGTATTAGATAGTGGTACAAAGTGGTCTAAAGGCACCTACTTGACTCCCAGCCTCTGGAAGGGCATGAGGCTTGTGGCGAGTGTGGGGTCAATATTGGAAAGGTCTGCCTCAGGGATAGCTACAGACCTGGCCTGAGGCCCTTCAAACTTGGCAGAGAAAGCCTGGATTATTGCCCTGGGAAGAGGCTCCACCTCCACGGCTGCTATCCCACTCAGGAGGTCCACTGAGTAAGGAACACAGCAGGTTTAGAAAAAGTGACTAATCCAAGCAGACAAAAAACACTTAAATACATTATACAAGCAAAGAACGAGTTGATATTTACTCAGTGGTTTGTAATCCTCAAGTGAGAAGCTCCACTTTCTTGATGTCATGTCTACAATTTAAATAAAGCAAATATATTGTGAATGCAAAGTAAATTATATGGTAGTAAAGATTAGACCAATTCTACAAGTTTCAATTACCATAACTCTTGGTTGGCATTTGCTTAAATGCAGCGATCAAATCCACATGGTAACCTATGTCAACTTCAAACTTTGATGGAGACACGAGGACACACTGGCCCTGTAAGATGGCTTTAGGTTTCTGCCACCCGCTGCACAGCTTCAGCAGTGCTCCCAAAGCCGCTCCATCTCGGGCACGACTCATGACAAAGTCAACGTCCATTGCTTCCATTCCCTCAAGAGGCCCCAGAGACACTGAGGCGATGGCAGCAACATCCCGCACTAAAGGAAAAAGTGGATGATGCGCACATCAGAAATTATGCCATTATATTACACCCTCCCACCACATGAACACTATTAACATATGTCATTTCATATCTATTAGTCATATACTTACTTAGATGCTGATAATCTTCAAGACTGAAGTTCCACGTTTTTGTAGCTGGGTCTAAAAATATAAGAAATGTTTCAGACTGCCCCGTTTATGCAAATGTATGTCTTAACATTTTGTTAGTACTACTGGATACTACAACTGTATTGTATTACGCTTGCCTAATATTTCATTGTAATAATAAATAGCTCAGTCTTGGTGGAAACTAAAAAATAGATCTCATTCAAATTACTGTTGTATTTGAGTATATCTCTAGAAGAACGCAAAATGCTTACCAAAATTTCTGGAGGGGATGGATTTGAAGGCATCTATTAGTTGGGCATGAAATCCCACCTCCACTCTGAAGCGGCCCTCGGTGTGCGGCACACACTTGCCTCTCACAGAGATTGCAGGTTTCTTCGCAGGTACATGGTTTACAATTGAGGAGCCTGGAGCAGGCCTTGCCACAGGATTTGGGACAGATTTATTGGGTGGTTTATAAAAAGAGCCCACTGCACCTCCAGAGTTGCTAGAGGCAACAGGCTTCACAGTAAGGACTCCACTAGACAAAACAGGGCTGCTACCATGCTGACCTTTATTGTGAGGTTCATCAATAATTTGTACCTACATGAAATGACAGCAACAGTCGTTAGGATTTTTTAATTATTTTTTTTTTTACATGCCTCCCAATAAACAAAAGATCTCACCTTTCTGGGAGGAGGTGCACTGGACATATTGCGGCTGGTTTGTGTGGATGTGCCAGATGAGACAAGTACAGGGGCTTTGGTGTTACTGTTATGGGACATCTTAAAGGGAGGGACAAATCGATTTAAATTAGAAAGTGGCACCGTAGGTTCATTAATATGAACTGGCGCCTCGTTTGGCTTATGAGACTGAAAGGTCACCGATGTCCCGCTAGTAGCAGGCCTGTCTGTAGGTGGGGCTTGCCTGAGTCTTTGCGCTCTCCTCTCCAAAGCTTTGCGCCTGTTCTCCTCGATCATCCTCTGTTGCTCTGCCGTTAGCTGATTAGACATGATGGTTTGTGATGCTGAAGCTAGTCAGATATGCATTTAAGGTAGGCTACGCGGATGTTAAATGTGATTGTTGCTTACGTTATTAATCAACTTGGGAGTAGCTATTAGTAGCATGCTAATCTACAACATTACAGAAAAAGTCAGACTTTAAAGTAAAAAGTGTCAACAACATAAGTGTTACTAGGGTATTCCATTAGCCGATGTCCAAATAAGCCAACATCAACTCCGGTAAAGACTGTTGTGCAGCGAAAAAACAAAAATAAACATGCTACACGTGAAATATGAAGTTGTAGCTGTAGTTTCCTTTCTGCCGCGCAGGAAGTGACGTTGCATAACAACAAAGCACGTGTTTCTGGCTGATGCGTTTGGAGAATCTTGAATTGTTCACTCGTTTTTTTGTTTTGAATCCACTTCCAGAAATAATCCTATTTTGTTTATTTAATATTTTGATTCCCGCAACACTCAGCTTTTTATTTTTTCTTATTTTTCAGGATTCCCAGGACTGCTGCTGTTCACAGATCAGATCCATGTTCCCCTTACCAGCACAACCCTTTGTCTTTTCCTTTCGGACACGATTAGAAGAAACCTGGCTCGGTCTTTGTATACAATTGTGCAAAGGCGGAATTAATTTGTGCGCGCTTGCTTGGATTTGTTTGTAGGCACTACTGCACCTCCACAGGGTTAGAATATGTGCTGGGGTCACTTCCATTGTCCCAGCTCTGGACCCTAGGGCGACACCACAGATTTGTTATTAAATCCGATACTACGTAATACCATGGCAAATATTTCAATATTGAGCCGGTACTGATGCCAAAATATGTTTTGTACTAAAATGCATTGACACTTCTCAACCGTGAGCAATTTGACCATGGCTATCATTATTTTCATTCAACCTCAATTTGAACTAGTTTGAAAAGTGAGTATTAGTGTTAGTACTAGTATGTACAGAACACCTATAATATAAACATGTATTTCAAAAATGTAACAGTATTCAAAAACTGAATTTCTTTTAGAAATATAAATATTTTTTGCACATGTATCGATTATTTTGGATACGTCTGTCAGTATCAATATTTTGTATCTATCCGCCCATCCCTACAGGACCCATCCGCATTCGACCCGCAGTAGTTCTCTAACTCACGGATGGGTAAGAAAATAATTTAATCATGTAATCATAATAATGTGGCGTCAAATTACTATTTTGTTCCCACAATTAAGCCCATTTGTTCCCACAAATTTGCCAATTTGTACAAATAGGTAGCCTACAATATACTATTTTGCAGTGCTTCTCAAACTTTTTCTGCTGCGCCTCTCTTAGGAAATTAAAATTGTACCCACGCCCCCCCCCAAAACCGAGGAATTATAAAGTATGATAAAATAAAACAACAAAAATCACATCTATATAATTGCATATTAGCCTGAAATAACAATAATAATTTGAGTTTAAATAGGCTAAATTAGATTAGCCTATTTTTAGTTTCATTCACAGACTAACTGTCCTCTTTTGGTTTGTGCTTTGAACCTATGAAGAAATGGCACAACACAGGTTCATTGCTCTACAAATCTCTGAGTGTTCTCCCCTCCCTCTCTCTTTCTCCTGTGCAGACCGGGTAGGTCAGTCCCCGTCTGCAGTGGGACAGCGCAGAATTGGCACATCACTGCAGTGAATGAGATTTTTCAAGGAAACATGCTTGCGTTACTTGCCGGTCACTGTGGATCACTTTTACCTCTGCGGTTTCACTATCACGTCACGCACAGACTGATTTCTGCACGGGGAACGGCTCTGCACCCACCCAAACGGGCGCCCCACACATTGAAAACCTCTTCTACATTGTGATTCCACCTCGGCATGTGAAATCCATGCCACCAGTCAGCTGAGCGAGCAGTCTGCTCATTCACCCTGCACACGTCACCAGAAAGGCCCCTTACCTGTTAACATGATAAGCATATTTATTGACTCACCCTCACTCAGGTGCGTGATGCACTGCTTAAGTGCTTGGACATGACAGGCAATGGCGCCCTGGATATCTAGCCTACTGTTCATTCATCCGAGGCGGACTCTGAATCCACTTTGAGCAGGTGGTGCTCCGCATGACCCAGCCCATGGACACTGTACTACAGAGCCCCGGCTTCGCTACAGCTTTCCGCAGAGCATCTGGCTTGGCCTTGTGCGTAAAGGGATGCATCTACTACCTCAATGATCTCAATTTCACACAGGGACTGACCTTGAGTTGACGTGAACTGTAAGCTCACATCCAAGGAGCCTTTTAACCACGTTGGATGTAGTTGTGTCCAAATAGAAGGTAAATAGATGATGAAAGATGCAGTGTTTCTGGTGTAGACCGAATAGCGGCAGCATGATGATCCTTGCTTCTTGCTCTCTCAGCTGATTTTCCACTGATTTATGAGGTAGCCTAAGAAATATTTATAACTCATATTATTTATGTGTTTTTTTACATTTTATGTGTGGTTTGAGTATAATTATTTGTGGCTCAGAGTGGCTCGGAGTCCTTGTCTGTCGTTATTCTATCATTTAAAAAAATTGGTTCACAACATATCTTGAGTTCATCAAATGTTGAACCAGGTTTGTCTTGGGGGTCCCTGCCCCTGATATCCCACTCTCAAATCCGCCTCTGCTGCAGCTGTACTCAGCCCTGGGCCTCCCCTCTTCTGCACCCATGATGTGAAGTCCAGTGAGCTGAACATCTCCTTGGAATAGTTCTGATCAGCTTTCTACACAACACTCCCCACTGTTCATCTGAAATGTAAGATTTTTTAAAAAATGCTTTAACTTTCATTAAAGTTAGAATATATTTTAATCCCATAGAACCTGGTTTTATACTGGCTGGTCAGTATGGGGACAGGCCAGGGCAGTTGACAAGGTGCGCAGAGGGGTCTGTTGTCCCTAAGGGCTTAGGGGTCCTTAATCAGGCTTTCTAACTTTCTATTAAAGGGGGGCCCATGTGAGCCTTCTTGTTCTCGGCCCCCAAAACTGTTGATGGCTTGAAGCAGGCTTAACCTTTCACAATAGCTCTCGTCTTTTACCGATAGTTTTTGTGCCAGTCCCAAAACTGGATAAACAAAGACATTTTGACCATGCATTCACTAAATGTTTTCAAATGAATTTACAATTTTTTACTGCTCCATGATACTAAAGATATACTGGAACGAGTCAACACCATTTCAATTGGATTGTGATTAATGACTTTATGAGCAACATTTACTTTTATCTTGAGGTGGGAGATATGCATTACTTGAATAGTATAAAAAATTATAATAGTTTAGCTTGATAATGCTCACCTCAACTCTTATTTCTTTAAGAAGGCATGATATTTTGGGGGCTTTTTAGTGTAAGAACTAAACATAGATCATTATTTTAAGTATTTTTTTCTATGTAAACTGCAATATTGAGCTAAAACAGCTTAATAATACAAACAGGTCCTAGAAGACCTTGCACCTATAAACTGTTGGATAGAATTTTTTGTTTGAAATAGCGGAATATATTTAGTTACACTGGAGAAAATTGCATTCAGACTTCATTTGAAAATGGACATATTCGATAGACTAAATGGGACTTGTATGTAGGACATAATGATAATTTTATTTATGTTTTGTCATACTGTACTGTACTGTTATTTATTATTATTATTATTATTATTATATTTTTGGGTCTTGTTCGCTTGGTCGTGTTTTTTGTTTTGTGTTTGTTTATGTTTCAAATATTTAATAAAAGTATTTAGTTACAGAATCCTGAATATATGAATTTAAAAGTAATATTCTGTTACTTTGGCTAATCAGAGTACTGTATTCTGAATACTAAAAATACTTGTGTGAAAACACAACATAGGATTAAAACAACTTTTTTCATGAATGTTTGCCATGCATTTATTTGGAGGATAAGAACCTTTATCACAAATTAGAGAAGTAAAAATTGCACATGTACTCACTGTAAGAGCTGTATTTTATAATGTAGTCACTAATTCAGCGCGGTTCGAGGCCTAAATTTGATGAACAAATGCCACCACTAGTCACTCTTTCACGATCCATGTTGTTGTCTTGCCCAGTGACACAACAACATTCTCTGATCAGAGCTGGGTATGATCAATTGACCTTCAGGTTACTGGGCAAATGCTATCCTGTTTATGCATTTATTTTTAAAACTCTATGTTAAGCATGTATTAAATGGGACACAATGGGACATTTTGCACGTGTCCAATTGATTTATGGCCATAAGGATATGTCCTGTTCAAAGTGAGAACACCAGATACTATGCTTTTTGTCCCTGCGGTGTGATTATGAACATATTTTAAGAAATTGCCGTTGATGCATTGCATTGATTAGTTTAGTCTTGTTTTGAAGATCATCTTAAAGTTGTTTACTGTCTTTTATTTCTATCTGAAAATCGTATAGGTATGCCTGTTTTTTAGTTTTTTTTTACTTCCAACCCAATAACTAGGCTATACCCTCCTTTCCCACGCATGACAAATAGAAGAGACCGACCCAACTATTGTATTGTAGCTCGCGTCGTATTTCTCTCTTTCTCTTGCTCCTGTCCAGTGCTTCGCTTGCATCCATAGCCTATAGTAGCCTATTGAATTGGCTGCTTGCATCACTGTGCGGTGATGACGTACGGCGTCTGGGAGCTGTCCCAGGAATCATGGGGCTGAAGATGCAGCACCGACTCCACGGCCAATGATCACAAGAGAATCCGCGTTCACCTACGGCAGGACCGTCCTGCCCGCGCTGGATTTTACGCACGGATTTAAACCCCTTTGGCGTGTCCCCGGGAAATGGAAACCCGATCAGTCGGGATGTAAGCTTCAAACAGACTAGTTTTCGACCTGCAGTCTGCCTGGGCATCCATGAAAAAAGCCTGAAACTGTAAGTCCTATTGCAATTGCAATTGGTGTAGCTCGCCAGGTAAGACAGATTTAGCCTTAACGTGCCACGCCATGCATTATATGTTCTGCTTTTAAAACTCCAGGACAATGTAGCTTCAATGTGGCTATTTACTGTTTAAAATGTATCTTTAAGGTTCAGTCACTAGTCGCCTACATAGGCTATATTAGCAGCTACGCTGAGTCCGCTGTGAGCGCTGGGCAAAAGCCTGTCCTGTAGTTCATGGGCAGAGCAGACTACTGAAGCGGTGAAATGACAGTGGACACAGTTATCGGCCCGTAGCTTGTTACTTGAATACATATTCCCATCAATCTAACACTGACTTTGTTCTTTTAGCACTCCGTTTTTCCAGCCCAATGGCTTCAGACACTTGTTTGCATCAATTGGAATTATTGGTCAATCGGATTTGCATCCCTCTGGAAGGAAATTAAACCAGCGTGTTTGTAAAACGGATATAAACATATAAATCCAAATATCCTTGATGGTGTGGGTTGTCACGACACCAAGTGTTTGCTGATGCCGGGGTCACGTACAGTACACGCCAGTACAGTCTCCCCTCTCCTTTCCGTGGTGCTCTGAGCTGGTGGCCGGACAGGGGCTGATGCTGCGCGGCCAGGGCATGCTGAAGAGCCGCTGCTGCGTCCTGCTTGGTGACCTGAGGGTGCTCCTGCTCGCCCCCATGAGCAGCCAAGCGACGGCAAGCCATGAGCCAGGCGTCACCGTCCCCGACAACAATAACACTTTAACACGGAGCCACCAGCAACAGCCGGCGGGGGAGCGCGCCGCCCTGGCCGCAGCGGGAGCCAGTGCACCAGCGGGCGTATGGGTGGACGCTGCGGAGCTGTCAGCGGCTCTGCGCGGCCACAGCAGCTCTTCAGATGACTGCTCGAAGGGCAAACTGGAAGAGAGGTTCTCCCTCACCAGCTACACCGAGAGTGGCTTCAGGACGCCCGTGTGCAGGATCTGCTTTCAGGGGCCTGAGCATGTGAGTATAGAAGTAGCACATTTCTTTAAAAATCCTGTGGAAAGTGCAAACCTTCACTTGTAAGGGGTTCCCTTATCTGAAGGAAAAGAGTGAATGGGCACATTATTAGACAGGTATGTTTATATGCCCTCATTTATTTTTTTCATTTGATCAAATGAAGCCCAAAATGTTTTTTTCGGATCATGTAGAAATCCTGATGCTAGAAAGACAAGTATAGTTCATGTCACTCTTAATCAGTGTTATAACGATTTCATACCAGCCAATTCAGACTGTCATGTGTAAATCGACCTATGTCAAAACGAGATGTAATAACTAAACTGGAAACATTTGCCCTAGGATCAAACAAAACATTGACCTGCAATTACATTTTTCAGGTTTTAATGAACCTGGCCTGTTCTGGGAGACTAGGCTCATACTTTAGAGAGGATAGAAAGTACACTGTCTTAATTGGAAGAATGGTGGATAGGAAAAATGCTTTTTGTTTTATGCTGCATTTTTACAAGAATTGGCTACTTCAGTTTGCAGTAGCCAGCATGAGACCAGTCATAAGGAGCGGACGATTACCAGGAAAAATGAGAACCACCTCTGCTCTGGTGTTGGCGAAGCCGGACTGCCGCTGGAGAAATCCCACTCCAGTCTGAACTCAGCACTCCCTGTGCATGAAATGACAGCTATAGCTACCAGTAGGAGGATAATGAAATACCTCGTCCTCATAGTCGACAAGTGTGGAGGATACATTGAGCTGCAGTAACAACTCATTACTCATTGCATGCATGGGAAAAAAATCAAATAATATTTCTCTCACTCCACCACCACCTGGATACGCTCACGAAAGAGTGTGCTGAACAGACGGGGAGAGCCTTTTCGTTAATCATCCCCCCAGTCCACGCCTTTGGGGCTATATTGATCATAATGTGGCTCCACATCAATCAAGACAGGAAAATCTGAGACATGACGGCTAAGACGGGCTGCAATAAAAAATAATAAATTGTTACAGGGAACGCCAGCGCTTAGCAATTTGCAGAGACATTAGTTACACTGTGTGACAGAGTCTTTGAGCACATGTTGGCGCGCACGTCACATCTCGGCTGTTGGTAATGGAGATGAAGGGGATACAGCTGGTGTGTGGCAACTTAGTATTAGTGCTATACTTTTTCTTGAGTGGTTTTCTTACATCTGAAGAAGGGGTGGGCAAAATTGACCAAAAATAATATCAACTTTTTTTTTGCATGTTCTCAATAACAATTTTCAGATGTGCTCAAATATGCGCGTAAACATCATGGTTTTGGTTCTGTTCTAGCAGAAAACGAGAACCATAAAATGAGCAGAAACATCACTTTATATCATTGTGTGGGAGATTCTGTCTATTTTTGGGGTCACTTTTAATCATTTTAATTATAGACGATGCACTTGATATTCTAATTTTGCACATCTCTAAAACAACAATTGCATGAGTATACATTTTTTGGTATATCTCTATTCTGAAGTGTGAAATATTATCACAGTTTTGGCGGCAATAATTGTTTACTCAGATTGTAAAACATGCTATATTTTTTTCAAACCTCTTTTCAGTAAATATCCTTTCGGTGTCCTCAGGCCTTTTGTTATCCAGTTGTTGCACTCCTGGTCTAAATAAATACTAATACATATTTTAACAGACACATGGAGAACAGGCTCTAAGTTGTACATTGGTGATAACTGTCTCATAAAATGTGGAGCAATGAAATTGAGTTAGACAACACCCAGCATTTAAAAATCTCATTTAACAGTTTTCTGTGATCCAGCATCCATTACATCTGCATTCGCTTGTATTTTCTGTTGTCTGTGGCCTTCCCTCACCCCAGCATTTCTTATTTTATGGTTGTTACACTGTTTAGTCCACTTCATATCTAAGTTTTTTCAGCTAATTACTCCAGCCACAATTTAGTGCATGAGTCCACCCTTGATCGCAGACTAACTAATTATTAATGACATTTATTTGAAAGGATTTTATGAGCTGAGCGCCTTGGCACTGCACTGTTGTTACTGGGCTCCACTATTGAAAGCATAGTAAATATCTAGTCTGTCCCATTAATGGATCATTTTTTGTTCCTAGTTTTATATATTCCTGTTTACCGGTTGCCTAAATAGCCTACTTTTTCGGTGGTTTGGTCATTCTTTCAAGGTTGGTAGAAGGCCATTTGATTGAGTGAACTGAATCCCACATTTGCTAACTGGGAATGGATCTTGCTGATCTGGCTATAGAAACACAAGTAGTTTTTAATAACCTATACACATCGTCTGCATACTCGGTGCATACAAATCACCGCCTCAAACTTTGCAGCATTTCCCTCGGCTTCCTCCGCCTCATCAGGGCTTTCATGAGAAATTGCAGCTTGTCAATAACACTTGATTTTACGTCGTGCCATCGTTATGCGAGCTCCCATCCACCTCCGGGGTCTTTACCCCTTTGTCTTTGTCCATCCATGGGGTTGGGTCAAGTCCAAATATGGATCAGGCGAGTAGGTGTAAACAGGCCCCAGTTCGGTCTGAAAGGGGGGTTGATGTAGTGAGGAAGAGCCAGCGTATATGGGACATTAGTTATCCACTCTTCTGCTATGGCCCCAGGGACGTCACATTGACCAAGAGTGTCGGTATCTGATCTGACAATCCACCTCCAAAACACTTTCATCTCAAGGCTTGCCTGGTAAATACACAGTATAGTGAGATACAAATGGCACAGCGATGCAGAAGAAATAACAATGGACTTTTATTGCTTGACCCGATCGTTTAAAATGATTATACTCAGATTTAATATGCAGTGAACAGTCCTCTAGTCCTCATATACACGTGGTAATAGTCGTTTAGCATTCATAGAGAAATCTGATTTTTTTGCAGTGTGTAAAAGTGGTCAGATAATAGCAATGCAATATACAAATAAATATATATAATTTTATTAGAATGAAATAGTGTTGAATGCTAATTAAAACACTTTTTCTATAATACAATATAATGACACTATAACATCATGGTCTCATTCTAGTTCTGATATGGAACAAGACCAACTTTGTCCTGTTTATTTTATTCTTATCTTTCAATATTGTTACTTGTAGTATTTGAGTATTGATTATTTTATCAACCCTAGAATGAAATACAAGCATCTACTCACGGGTTTCAGCTTGCAACACTTTAAGAACTGTTTCCCATTCAAAAAAATCTATTATTTTGTTTTAAATTATTAATCACTATGGCAACCATCCTTATCCATCATATCATTATAGGATTTGATCTGATAAACACTTCACGGACTCATTCCATGATGCAAGCCAATTAACATGCCTATTAAAGATTTCAAGAGTCTTAAATTTTCTTGTGGTCTCAACAATAGCGCTTTGGAGCTTTGATTTTTAAAAATATGCTGTATATGTTTTGCTGTTATTGGTGTGAGATTCTGCCTAGATGATGCCTCACACTGATGATTCCCATTACAAAAGGCTATGAGGTTATTAAACAGTTGTTATTAGGAAAATCACACATTTGATTTGAAGTGATAATTGCTCAGTGCCCATTGTTTCCACTGGGCCTGTTACTGTAATTACTATATTGATGTTTGATAAATGACAGATGAACAATAGTTTCTTGAATTATTTCTACATGCATGACACGTTATAATTGCTAACAATAAAGTTTAACATAGGGCTGGGAGAAATAGTGATCTGATCCTGAGACAATCTGCTATTTTGATGAGGTGGTCATTGCGGTTCAGTGCTTTTCGATTTGATACACCTCTATGCTCAAACACAGACACTTTAAAGCACTCACTCCTCCTATTGGTCAGACTCTGTTAGAGGGAATAACAGGTGGGTTAAACCAATCGCTGTGAAGAACCAGCAGATGGCTCTAATTACGTTTTGCCAAGAGATTAAAAGGTACTAACTGCATGAATTGTGATAAGATTGGAATTGTGGTGCTGCTTTGGTCGTCGAGTGGTTAAAGCAGCAGCACATATGCCAAGCTCCACGTGCAGCCGGCTGCAGTGTTGTGAGCTAGAATCCTCGCTCTGAAAATTTACTGCATGTCCTCCCTTCTCTCTCATCCCCATTTCACGCTAAGCTGTCCTGTCTAATAAAGCCTACGGCCAAAAAATGAAAATGATCATGCCCTAAGTTTATCTGTGTCATAAAATTGTGATAATATGAATTATCTCAATATTTTCTGCAACAATAAATAATTTTAAATTTTTTATGTTACAGCCCTAGTGTCTACAATTAAACCTGACCTGAAGAAAAGCCTTCATAACTTCCTCTCTGTGCCAGAATAATGTACCGTTATATTGAAATCATTTACACTGGTTGTATAAAAAGCCCTTTCCCAAAGTGTCATGGAGGATTATGAAGGGCCCTTTGGGGCCGCTGTCGCAGCTTCACTGAGGGAGAAATGTTGTGTTTTCTCCCTAAATCATGGAAGAGATAATGCACTCGCACACAGCGTTTGTCCGTGCCACAATGAGACACCTTCAGGGGCCAAGGGAGCACCATCTTTCCTATATGGCTCTGCTGTGTGATGGTTTATCAGCTGTTTTCATCTTATATAACAGAAGGATCGTTGCGTTTGAATATAGACTGTAAATTAGAGCTGCTAATTATTTTAGTTGCAGAGTACTCAGTGATTATTTTTTGATTAGTTGACTAGTCAAATGCTTATTTCTATTGTGCATTGAGATTTAAATGAAGTATGAAATATGGTGACTGAAAGCTTCTTGGAAATATTTACAAATTTAAGTGCATTCTTTTTTGACATTTTGATTTACTAATGCAGCTGTTTTTATTATAAAACGCCTTTTGGCATGTGTTTTAGAGTTTGTTTTGTCCAGATAACAGTTATATGTTTGTGATGATTTTAATAGTCGACTAGTCACAATTATTCCGATTCCTTGTTGCAGCCCTACTGTTTAATAGGAGAAGCTGTAAATTGCTGACTTTGTGTTTTTAATGTGACTGGACATTTACCACTGGACTATGATGAGACCAGTATTATTACAGATTATTTCTGTTTATTAATTGACTAGTCAAACCATTACTTCTATTGTAAATCTATAACCAGATTATAGTAAAAATATGGTACTGACGTTTTCTAGATTGAGAATATTTACGAAAAAGTGACTTTGAAGTTCACTCTAGTTTTGATTTAACACTGGCGCTGTCTTGTATGTACTAAAAGGGTCTGGTTTAGAGTCTTTATTATCCAGATAATTATGAAAAATAATTAAAATAGTCAAAGATGATTTTATTTGTTGATTAGTCACGATTATTTTGATAAATCTTTGCAGCCCTAGAGACCAGCAATGTTGCAAGGTGAAGAGTGCTAGACGGAGCTGAAGATGTTGTGGTTTGGGAGTGACTAAATTTGAATGGCCACATTTAGTAACATACAACAATAAATCCCACCTCATTATGTAAAAATCCTTTTGTTCAAATTTGAGTCTTCTCTAAAGTCTTGATGCTCCTGAATGAGTTCAAAATGTGGATTTAAAGGGTTATTCTTGATTTTAAAGCATAACTTGCTAATTAAATTGAAATGCTTGTCAGGAACATTTTATTGAAATATGAATGTGGACATTTTGTGGACAGCACATAGATAATTTATAGAGGTTAGAATCGATATACGTCTTGGACATAAAGATTCTACAGGGATGCTTAATTTATTACCTGAAGTAAATGTGATTCTTTGATGTAGTGTGAAAGATAAGATGAGGTTAGTTGGTTTTTGAGAGGAGAATACAGAGGATAGGGTAAGATGGATGCAGTAGATACACTGAGAAGATGTCTGAATGTCACGATGTAGCCATAAATGTGTGGAAAATGATTGTAGGTAAATCAATTAAGTCAGTGATTGCTTATTATCCCCTCTAACCTTTTCAAATGGCTCTGAAGTACGTACTCTGTGTAATGATGTGTGCAATAATCCTGGTATATATAGTAGCATTAAAAATGAAACGCCTGCGGCCAAGCCTATTATTGTTAAAATTGGAGTATGGAAACTGCTTTATAATCCCACAATCTCCCTGTTCCATGTGAGTTGATAGAGTTCACTTCCATTGATTGAACTGACCCAAACCAATTGCTAAATCTAATTTCCTGTGGTGTTAAGCGACTACACATCAGTTTCTTTAAATACTTTTACTCACAAAATAAGATAAAAAAATATATTAGTGCAGTTATAAGATTATTTTTTTTATAAATAAACACATTTATAAATTTGGTTTACTTTGAACTACAGCTTCATGATTTTGTGGGGGGAAACCACCTTGTGAATTTTTTCTAACAGTGCACAATGCATGCGTATGAAATTAGCGTTGTGATTTATGTTTTATTTGTAGGTTCCTATTTAAATTAAACATTTAAAATCCTTTCAAGAGCATAAACATTTGATAGAAGATCAAATGTTTTTTACAGACTAAAACAGCATGCATTTTGTTGTTTGCATAGGATGATATTACGTAAATACTTGGCGTGTGCAAACTGTGATTTCGTATCATACAGCCCTATACTTTGAACTGCTTGCATATGTACACAAGCCTTGTGTAAGTATGTAACAACAATAAAAGTGGATACTTCAAAACAACAATTTTGAGACAATTGTGTGACTGTGATATTCAAGTCTAGATTGTACAATATGTATAATAGCAGCCGTATCAAGTCAAAGAAATAGTAAAAGTAATCGTAGTAAAAGTACTCAACAGAGAGGATTCAAATCGTGCCAACAGCAGTAGGCTGAGGCAATAGTGGTTGTTGAATTGTATGTTGCTGTCTAGTTTTTGCAATACTATTCAAGAAACAAAGTAATTGATTATAGAATTATTATTATTTTTTTATTTTTTTACAAAATTCGAGTTCTCTTTCACCCTCACCTAATTTTACAATTAGGAAATTCCTAACACTGAATAGGTGCGGGCACATGCACTCGGTATGCCTGTCATCAGACCCCAACACAATAGAGCTCATTGTTCCTTTGTGTGTCAGTGATGATCATGGCTGTTTGATCAGAAAGACATTTACTTATCACTCCCTGTCTGCGTGGGCTTTTGATATGGAGCGCTCTGGTATCGCGGTGAGCCGTTGGCTGCGATTGGGCTAGTCACAGTGAGTGCTCTGAGTCCCACTGGACACAGCGCAAGTGTCATGGAGCCTGTGCCAACCCACGCCCACCCCATCCATCTGCATACAGCCCATTTGTCCCCCATACACCCGCTTTTCCATTCTTCCTCTCTGGGCCAGGGCGCCTCGCTCCATCTGCTAGGCATGCCGGCACAATAACGCGACGGTGAAAGTAATCTAGGCACTCGCCGCGCTTTGGATTTCTCATTACAATATGGATGGCATGTTGTAGGTTGACAGGGGAGAGGGGATATTGAATAGACAGGTAACAATGGCTAACTCGGAGTGACTGAGAGCTGGTTTCTCTGTCCTGAGGGCTTAGCTAATTTACTTTTCATTCAGTATAGCCTGGCGCTCAGTCCCTTTAGACGAAGACACATCTATAGAGAGAGAACATGCTTTGAATTTGTCAAGATTCCACTTCTGTTCAAACCACAGCAGGAAACCCAAAGGAATTTTCTTGCCCGTATTTGGTCGTTCTTATGACAGTTAAAGAAATATGATTTAATGATTTTAAGGCTTTTTGTGAGTGGAAATAAGTCCCTCATTTGTCCAGAGCATCCCTTTGTAATGTAAAATTTTGAGAGTCTCGTTCATTTGAGTTTACGTGAAGGCCATGATCATTTGAACAAGAACATTGAATTAATTCACTTTTATAAAACTGTGAGAGGTTATTAAGTACACAGATTCAACAAGGCACTTGAAAGCACCAGCCTCTTGTGGAGACGTCTGTGAAGGCCATTCCAGTTCAGCTTACATTTTCTGATGTTAAATAAAGCTGTTTTTAAGAGACTCATGACATGATAGGCACATTATCCTATGTTCACTTGACACAACATTATCATATGCCTATAATTTAAAAACTGTGCTGGAGACATTTATTTGATAGAATTTTCTATTTATTTGTCGGATTGCAGATTTGTTGACCTGATTTATGGTTCAGATCTCTGACAAATAAGCAAAGGTGAAATTATTTTTGTCACTGTAGCTTTAGAGCCTGAAGACTGGATTGCTGTCAGATAAAAGCACTGTAAGCCTTAAGTTTAATATGACAAATTTGGGAAACCAGTCCCCAAGAAGTAATTATAAGGTTATGTTTGGATATATGTTTGGATATTTCTTTCAAAAACAGTCTCCCATAGAAGAATAGCCCTTGTCCTCATCAACATGCAATAAATGAAAGAAAGGCAAACCTGCGTTATAGAGCTGGGGTTTGAATGTCAAAAAGCTGACAAAAAATCTAAAATGTTTCTGGCCACAGTGCAAAACATCCATTGAGATGCTTTATCCAAAACAATGTTTAGTAAACAAACCCAAACCCAATAAGCTGTCACATATTATAGTGTCAGAATACTTTTGAATGAACGCTAAGTTTAAGAGCTCCATTAGGCTAGTTTTCTTCTATAAGATGTGACGACACAATCCAGAGCTCTTTAAATAAATACTATTGATAAATTGCCGCACAGTGTTTTTGCCACATTTATTTGTACAAAGTTGTTCATTGGCTGAGTCAGTCTTCAGGAGTAATCAAGGCATCTCACCTGACAGCTCAGCGCCTGACAAAGCTTTGGCTTCAAAACCGAGCTGGTATTTGTGTGTGTATATATTATCCTTGCAGTGTGCTTGCAGTATGCTTAAACAGTGAATGCATTTTCTCACTTGACAGCACATGCAAAGCTCCCAGAAAATCAATAAACTAGCACAAAAGGAACAGCAACTAAAAGTGATATGCATGTTGTAACCCACAATACAATGCTTGTCAAATTGGTATTCAGCTGGGGTTGAGAAGTTGAGAGGATTGGCAGTAATTGCTTTAGGCACCTGGTTTTGCGCTAGTCTGTGTGCTTTTTTCCAAACTGTGTGATGAGCATGCATTACGGTAGCAGTTGCATAGCGGCACAATGCATTGTTATTCGTACAGGATACAACAACAACAAAAATAGGACCGTGTTTGTGTGAGCAGCTTCTTGCTTTGGGACAAGGCTGACACTGACTGGCTGTGACTTTTGCCCACAGGGGGAGCTCCTGAGCCCGTGCCGCTGCAGTGGGTCTGTCCGCTGCACTCACCAGCCCTGCCTCATCAAATGGATCAGTGAGAGGGGATCGTGGGCGTGTGAGCTGTGCTACTACAAGTATCAGGTCATCGCCATCAGCACCAAGAACCCACTCCAGGTGAGACAGCTGCAAGTGATGTTTACAGGACAATGAGCGTTGGACATTAAAAGGAGTCAAAAATAAAATGCATTATCAAATACAAAATACAATTCTCTAGGATGTATATATTTCACAAAAAACATACAAGAACTATATGTAATTTTGGTAATACTTTAAATCAAGGTTCCTTAGTACAAGGGTTCCTAAACCTTTCAGGCCGGGACCCCCAAAATAATAATGAAACCTACTCGGGACCCTGACAGCAAAATATATTAAATTTAATTATATTTATTTTAGTAGTTTATTGTGATATCTGAGCCAATTTCACTAAAATAAGCAGTTTTCACAAAAACAGATTAAATACAATATCCCTTTTTAAGCATTATATACTGACTCATGTAAACCTCCCTTTACTCTCCTGAAGAGGTGGCACTATAGTGATATTTAGATTATATTGTGAATGTTGTTTTGAAGA
This sequence comes from Chaenogobius annularis, assembly GCA_015082035.1. Lineage (NCBI taxonomy): Eukaryota > Metazoa > Chordata > Actinopteri > Gobiiformes > Gobiidae > Chaenogobius > Chaenogobius annularis. Next base: position 1,446,580 of record BJKM01000011.1, on the reverse strand, counting down.
TGCAAAAGCTGAATATCAATCATATCATTTATAGTAACAAAATGCTGCAAAAAGAGATGATTAAAAATTAAAATGAAAAAAATATATGTGTTGTTATTCATCAAATAATAGTATATTGTTGTTGTGGTTTTAAAGACATAATATTGTCTCACTATCTTTTTGGGATGGTCAAAAAAATAGATATTAATTTCAATCTGTCATGTCAATATTGTTTTGAGCAACCAATGGTAACATGTTGGGGTAGTTTCACTTTCTATTTGACTTTTATTCCTATTATTATGTGTTATGCAAGTCTCCTTAAACACTATTCACGCACACATGAAGAAAGGGAAACAAGTCATTTCTCAATCTGCTGATTAGTCTGAGAACTCAGATCATTCAGTTGTAGTCCTCTGGGCACTGTTTCAGGGTGAACTTAAAACAGTCTAAACTAATAGATAAACAAGACAGGCTATTATCAGGAGGGTTTATGCAGCCCAGAGTAGGATAAATATCTGAGTTTTCAGGCTAGATCAGCAGATTGGCAGACTACTGTCCAGATGACTACAACTGAATCTTTGTCTACAATTGACTTGGAAGTTAAATTTCTTATTACAGTTTTATTTCAATTCTACGGATTATGTGAAAGAACATTGTGATTGAGGCTTCTATAATAAACTCTCTCTTCATGTTGCAGTACGTTGAAGTTCAAAATTCAATTATCAGCCTGAGTAACTTTGAATATAAATAATTAATAGGAACTTTTCAAATAAAGATTAGTTCTATTGATTGTGGCGTATACAACAATGATCCAGAATGAAAGCTCAAATAGCACGTGACAGCAAACTCTAACAGCTAAGATATTAAAATTCAAAACATGTAGTATTGTCTCCTACTTATTCTATTGTTGTTTTCATTCAGTGGCAAGCCATCTCCCTGACAGTGATAGAGAAAGTGCAGATCGCAGCAGCCATATTGGGTTCCTTGTTCCTTATGGCCAGTATCTCGTGGTTGGTGTGGTCATCGTTCAGTCCATCGGCGCGCTGGCAACGGCAGGATCTGCTGTTCCAGATCTGCTACGGCATGTACGGCTTCATGGATATAGTCTGCATCGGTAAGGATGTTGGGACATTGTATTTTACTTTACTTCTGTTATAGTTCAATACTGAAAAATAATCTCCTTTGAGCTCCATCCAACGCAACCTTTAGACCATGGTTGTACAAAGTATATAAAGAGCCCATATGCAAACAGACTTTTATCAAATCTGTTTAAAACTCTGGTCCTTTCCATTACAAACGACATTATGAAAACAACCCCTGACTTGAGAAGAACAATAAGGGGTGAGTAAAATGTTTTGCGACCTCCTCCGGTCTGTGTGGGCTCTGAGCTACAAGCGTGCAGCCCTCTTGTGGAGCCCGAGACCAGCAGACTTTTGGTGAAGGCGTCTCACATTAGGAAAGCAGTGTCTGTCACGACAGCAGACAGAGGATGAGTATCTCCTCAGCAGTTGTTCTGATTGGCCGCGGAGTCTGCAGCGCCGCACTTTACACACATGTCACCTTGCAGACGTTTAAGAACAAAGGTCTGATGTTCACCTATCAGAAAACAAGGTTTGAGGGAGACACTGGAGCGTAGACAGTGATTTCTGCTGCCAATGGAAAAAGATGACTCATTTCATTCAGTGTCGATGTAGACTCATTAATCACCTAAGACCGAAATCAAGCATAAATTAGGTGAATGACACGTACTTTCTCTTCATTATGATGGCACCTGTGCGGGTACATTCTGCATTTGTGATGTGTTGTATAAATCTGAAACTAGGGCTTCACAGTATGGGAAAAAAAATAAAATCTGACGTTCTTTTTACATTAGAAGTCACAAAACCTTTTAAAATAAAGATCTCTGTCAGATGGAGAATCTCAATGTTATGGAATATGTAGTTTTTGGGATATATGAGATATTGTTGGCCAATATGGTAGTAACAGTCAGTTTGTGATATAGCCCGATAGCAAACCTTAAGAAATTGTGTAATGTGCAGATAACTGTCCAGGCCCTCAGTACTAGTATTAGAGGATAGAGGAGAATAATGTGGCCAGAAGCATATAGTCATGCATAAAACAATAAGCCATAGAAACATACTGGGTTTATTGAGTGTGACTTGACCTTTGCATACTTGAAAAGGCTGCATATTGAGGATATAGAGGTGGAACTGAGCTTAATATTTTGAAAAGGTCAGCCCAGGGACTGTCACAAAGTCGTCTTGATTCGTGACCCCTCTCAAGCTCCTGATCCGTGACCGTTTTATCACTATAGCAATATAAAGCTTTGGTGCCTTTTCATGATATAAGTCGTTTACAAACATGCCCATATAAAATGGTACACTCTATATTTTTTTATTAATTCTAATATCATTACATATAAATTTCAATTCTTCTAATAAGACAGTGGTGCACAAGCTTGTCAGAAGAAAAGTGAAATGTATTTGGTTATTACATATCCACATTGTAATGTTGCATTGCGTCTAATGAGCAGTTGAGTTTCCAAAGTTCATTGAATGTTGATCAATACGCAATTTTAAACTGTAATATAAGATGCTATTGAATTTCTCCCTGAGGCTAATTAAGTTCATTTGGCCGAATCTTCCACACTAACACTCAGCTTTGTCTTTATTATTATAGATTATTTGTCAGCATAATACTACGGTCAGGAACAAATGAAATTGTTGCTTGATGACACCAATGCAATACTGACACTGATGGATATCTTCGCAATCATTTTTCTGTATTTAAAAGACCCCAGACATATTTGAGAATTCATTCTCATTCCTAAATTAAGATTTGCTTCTCTGATCACATTTATTTTAGCATGAGAAATTGTACAGTATCATACAATTTGATATACTTTGACCCTTTAGCATCAGCTTTGGTGTGCATTTGGAACATTTTAATCATTATAAATGAGTCAATTCCCAAGTCTGAATAAATTGTGTGGGCTTGCCCTAAACACTTGTAGACAGGAAATACTGGCAGACTTCCTGTTATGACTACTTAGTAACTGTTCCTCTCCTCTGCAGCGCTGATTGTCCACGAGGGTCCCTCTGTTTTCCGTATCTTCCACCGGTGGCAGGCTGTGAACCAACAGTGGAAGGTGCTGAACTATGACAAGACTCTGGACAGTGAGGAGCTGAAGGAGGTGGCGGTGGACAGGACTCAGCCCAGACAGGCCTTTCAGACTGGGGTGGGCGTGTCCCACTCCACGTCCTCGCTCATGGTGGTGGCCTCCACAGCCGCAGGCTCCACCTCCACTACGATGGTCACGGCTGCAGGACTCGAAGCACACACTGACTCCACCAATGGCAGTGTGGTCCCAGAGCACTGTCCTTACAGCATCCTCCAGCTCCTCAGCCATCTGCGACAGACAGAGCCCCGCAGCAGCCAGCCCAGCCACAGCACACGGGAGCTGGTCATGAGGGTCACCACAGTGTGAGGTGACCCTGACGCCTTAACTCAAGAGGAGACTTTTACAAACCAGCCACATGCTCCCTAGGACTGCATTGAATCAGTACATGTCTTGTTTGTTCAAATTGCATCTCTGATGTCCTTACATGGATTGAATAAAAGTCAAAGTTGTTTGATTTGCAAATGAGATCCGAATCATTTTTGTTTGGAGAATAACAAAACCTCGATTTATATTTGAAACAGAAAATTTATCAAAATAAAAATCTAATTTAATAAAATTGAAATGACAATTAACAAAAAGCAAAAGTTGTAATGTGCGGCGCAGAGAAAAAACATCTTATCAACATGGGTTTTTAATATGTATAAAACGTGCTAACCTTGTAGCACTCCGCAGTCATGTTTGTGAAATCCATGTAATTCTTGTATTAACGTGGCACTTTCAGTCTTTGGAGCCTTGGATAGTGAATGTGATGTGAATGTAATCATTTTCCCCCCACCAAATTGCAAATCTATTTGCTATCACAAGAACCAAAACTGCCACTAGTTTTACTAAATTGTTCTGAAAATTGGTTTTGAAACAGTTTTGTTTATTTATTATGGTTTCTTTTCATCTACAATATTAAATTACATAAATCAATAGGATTACAAGTTTTAAGCCTTTTCACATTTAGTGATCGACCTGCATTTCTTACACAATCATATTAAGAGTTAAAGGGAGAGTTTGTAGATATTGTATTGCAAATTTCATAAACATGACCCACTGTATATACATACATGTTCAAATCAAATATTGCTTTAATAACAGTTGTGATATATTCTAAATTACAAAAATATTTGACATGATGGATAAGATGTTTATGTTGTCATTTGGTGTTTTGGTTCTCAACCAGAATAGGCCTCACATGAGTCTCTCACTTGGGTTTGAGTTTGTACGATTAAAGCCAGTTGGAAATAAATCTAAAAGGATCTGAATACTCCAAAACCAGAGCACAAGCTACATTCACTCCATTTAATTGCAGTAAAAGAAAGTATAAATGACTTCCCAAATTTTCCTGTTTTCCACTCCCAAAAACTCCTGTTTCCTCTTTGGTGTCAGTGGCCGTCCATTAGACCCTGGTTCATGTTCATCTTTAACTCACAAAGCCAATGAGCTCTTCTCTCTCAGCCTCTGATTCAGTTATGCTCTTTGAGATGCTTCTGCTGCTTTTGCTTCTTGAAAGATCAGTTTTATCCCAAAGGGTTTTCTATCTCAGACGCATGTTGGAGGAGGAAGAAAAGAGTATTTTGGTGGAGACTCATTTATGCCAAGCCATTTTTACCAGCTCCATGTTGTGCAGGGGTGTAGCATTAAGGAGCCCCGCAGTTGTTCATTTGGATGCACTTACCGTACTTAAAACCGTTCCAAAATCCAATTATTTAATATTATACGTTACAAGCACAAGTCAGACCCGATTCCCAGTGTGAAAACAAGTGGACGCCTTTGAGCGCTTTCCTTCTGACATCAAAATACATCCAGTATAAATTACAATCGTGCTGATTTTAAAGCAACTGCCCTGAAAAGCAACATGACAGAGGTTCTTGTTCTAGTAATAGACTTTTCTTGATTTTCCTTCTCAGTTGTATTAACCACAGGCATACATCTGCTCCTAAACTCATCCTGTGTTGAATTATTAAAGCCTTGAAGTGTCGATATCAATAGAAAGTACAGAAAGAACCCACCAGGAACTGTAAAGGTTATTGCGAGTTCACGCTACACCCCTGTCTTTACGTCTTCACACCTTGTCTCTTTGAATCCTCTGCCGCTGTCGTGTAGATCCAGCTTTGATAAATCCGAAATCTCAGCACACTGTGGAGAAATAGGACGCTGATAGGAATACATTACCCTGCTTTTTGAAACATAAATGGTGGTGCCTGTGCAAGATTCAGTTTCAGAAATGCACTTATTTGCACAAAATTTAACAAATTTAGGACAAAAAGTAATGTACTTAACTTTAATTGGGTAATGTTAGTTGAAGATGGTTTATGGTTTGTGAAGTTAACTAACTACCAATGTAGGCAAGAGCAGCAACTATGATTCTGTCTGCACCATAGTTACATTTAAAGTAATTTAGTTTGAAATACTTCTTTTTGGGAACCTCCATGAATGCCCTAATAGGTATTAACTCAGGGATAGGCCAATTATTGAATGTACTTACCATTGTTGGCCCAGATCTCATCATGTTTGAGCTTTTACTTGTACAACGAACGCTGTTCTATTTTCTATTCATGTTTCAGGCGTAAGGATTCCTTCATGATTTGAAAGATTTGGCATGGCAGCAGTCATATGTTGTTATAGCAATCGTGCAATTTAAATCAAAATATGATATCTTTTGAATGGGGAAAAGTCCTCACACAATTCTTCAAATCAGGAAGAACTCATTTGCCTGAAACCCATGAATAGATACTATAAAATATATAACTACTCCTACTCCAAAACCAGTTTGATTTTAAGTGGAGGGGGCTGACAATTGTGGCAACTCTGTAAAAATCTAACTTCAGTAACAGAATCACTTTGGATGGTTGGGCTACTTGAAGAGCATTTGGCCGGGTTGCCAGTTTTTTTTGTTTGGAGGAATAGAACCTGTGGTAAATAATGATCATCATTTTACATCAGACAAGTGACAGTTTGTGAAGAAGAGTGGCACTCATGGTCGAGTGGATAACACCCGTTTCAGTTAAATTGAGCCTGTCGGCCAAAAAGAAAAAGAAGCCTTGAAAATACAGGAGGTAGAGCTCTACAACAGAGTCATACCTGTCTATCTCATCAATAAGCGATATTCGATCTGAAAGGCAAGGACAATTGACACCATTTTCTGCCAGTTTAAACATTAATTTAATTAACTATTGTGTAATTACATGGATTTTGTTTACAGTATGATTGCAAGGAAACAGTTGAATTACCTTTACCTGCAGTATGTCAGGGGCTCTGTAAATGTTAAGCATTTTGATTCACGTTGCAAAGTCCTATGCTTAACCAAATTCACTGCTCCTAAACCTAACACTAATTCTAACCCTAATCTCATTGTGAAATAATAAATCATCAAAAACAATCATCATCAAAAATGCCAAACTTTTAGGGAATCTCCCCCATGTCACATTTGCTGCTCATGTCCAACCAGGAAGTAAGATTATATAAACGGGGGAAAAATAGTCCAAAATGTTGTGGTCTAACCTGATGTATGCACTAAGTCTCGCTCCGGTTAGCTTTTCCAAAATGGGGAACGTTGGCAAATATAACATAATTTACTAATTCACATGAACATCTTCCATAACTTGTTTATCTCTCTATGTTTCAATGGCACATTTATTACAGAAAAAAAAAAGATTAATAAATTATTATGTCCATATACATTTCTTAAAACGTCTTTTAAATTTTGAGGGCTTTTGCTTTGCCATTCTACATTATGTGCTGTGCTTTCATCTGCAGAACATCGACCTAGAAAGATTTTCACACTCTATAGAACTGTGAACCTTTGAAAAGTGGGTAAATTGCAAACAGCTAATGTGCTATTCAAGCAGGTTATCTTCAGTCTGAGTCACGCGGCCAAAAAGCACCGCATTCTCTCACCGACTTCTGTGGAAATGAGACGGCAGCATTTGAACGGCCTGTTCGCTTTCGGTAATGTATGACAAAATTACACCCATTACAGAGAAGCATTACCGACCAGAGAAGATAATAATAATAATAATAATAATAATAATAATATTAATAATTATGAAAATGCACAACGTGGATGGTTTTAATACAAGCTTGTTTTGTGTTAGATCCAAAATGGGACTATGGGATTGAATCTGGTTTATTTGTTTATTTATTTGGGATCTTATTATTCTTATCCTCAGTGTATGGCTGTTTATCTTGATTTGTCACTTTTCACAGCTGACATTTAACAAGGCCTGTCCTAGAAAAAGAGTGTGCGCTGGCTCTTTAGGTGAGATCTTAATCACAACATGACAAGCTCGTTACCTTGTGTGCACCATGTAACTTTTCTAGTGGATGATTATTTCTGCTTGTTTCCTCAGAGATTCCACCGTATGGTATTACACTTATCCATCTTCCATAGAGGCAAGCAGGCCAAGTTACAGGTCAGATCTGTGCAGAGGTAACCACATTCTCAGTAAGAATATTTGTTTTTCAAGGTATTTTTGAGCAATAAAACACCTGCAATTGAGTAAGCAGGATAAAAAAAATGAAATGTCATACTGTATAACATTTTAGGCAGAGTAATAACTTCTCCATGGTGACAAGCGAGTAACGGGCCGTCAATTAGAAATGTGACATAGTGCATTTTAAATACATCCAGTGCTGTAAAAAAGAGATTTCTTTATCATATCGTGCAACATTCCAGATGTTTGCTGCTAAACAATTAATTTACAACCATTCTTTTTAAATGAAAGGTGCATACTGTCACTGTGTATGCATTTCGCCCACTTCAGTAAGAATTTGCTTTGGAATTGAGCAAATAGAGGCGGTTCGAAGAAACTGTTGGGGCAGATTGGCAGCCATTTCCCTGTCAGTTAGCCTCAGGGCAGCTTGACTGAATGAATCATTTGTGCTTTTAATCCTCCTGATATTTTAAACAGTTATATGTCGTATACATTTCTGTCTCATGTTTTTTTTTTTACAGAGAATAGTTGCAGCAAGCACATTACAACCAACCCCTGGAGGACAAATCTCACGTAGCCTGCCTCCAACCTAATCGCTCACTTGCTCACTCAGCACCTCCTCGGAAACGCACTGCCTGCACCCCAGCCCCCCACCCACTCGTCCGGCACACATTTGGGTGCTCTATAAACAGCCCCAGTAGGTCAGTCAATGTGAGTGTACTATTGCTACGTTTCATCTAATTGAACTCCTGAAGAGGCTGAGGTTTGAATGAGCGAACATCCTGAGCAGCAGTGCCAGTGCCACACAAAATGTCAAGACTCCAGCATGCGCGCTCATTAAAATGCAGCTCCTAAACTAGGGCATTTACCTGCAAGTGGCTTATCCCAAACACCAGCGTCCCCTACTCCCACAAGTGCAATGCCTGTTTGGTTCTAGATTGTCATTTGCATGGCAGTAAATAAATCTAATAGTTGTGCAGTGATGGAGTCAAAATAAGTGTTCTGTATGATTGGGGGGTTTAAAAAAAAAAAAAAAAAATGCAAAACTAAGTTACCAACCATTTAATTAAGGCTGAAATGTACTAATGTACTTGTCACGGTGTGCCAAGCTTGCGAGCAGATTTCATCATATTGCTCATATTGGAAAAACAAAATCCAGGAGGTCTATTCAGAATGATGATATGTGCAAAAGTAAGATAGCACATGTAATAATTAACCACTTCCACACAATGATGCTGTAAGGCCCAGGGCATTTAGATTAAAGGTATATCCTATATTTAGAGGAGACTTTTCCTCCTTGTTTTTTATGATGAGCTATTAGCCCTTGAGGGATATGGTTTGAGCTTTCTTTAAAAATGTGTTGAAATGTACGTACTTTAATATTTTAGTAACCGGTAATTGATGTGAAGCTATAGCGGCGTTTCAGCCTGGAAGACTGATCCTGCTGGCTCAGCTGCACACCCTTCACCGCCCTGCTGTTATGACTGGCTCAGCAGCTGCCAATCACTGCTCAGCCTCCATCCAGCAGTTCGGTTCACCCAGCCCTCCTCCACCCCAGCACCACCTTTACTCCGGGGGAAGATTCCTCATCACCTGCTCTGTACCTCCTGCACATCGCTCATCATATAAGCACAAAAGCGTAATATTTTCTATATATATATCGTTGTTAGTCTTTCCAGGTTAAAATGTGCCAATGTGTCATTCATTTGCACCACCACTCCATAGTTTATCCTATAAAAATAGATGTCAAAATTGAAACATAAAGAAATTACAACCGGTAATTTGAACTACTGCACTATTTTGCAAATTTTTGTGGAGCACCAAAATGTTTATTGAATTATCCAATTGACATGGCACCTGTGCTCAGTTTGCTCTCTGAAAAGGTAGATATTAGGCAACAAAAATGAATTGTTGGTGTTAATACAACACTTGACACTAAATTGCTTTTGTGTATTTACCATTTACTTCTTTATCACACTCTGTGATGGAAAACTTCTTCTATAGCCACAGCTACCCTGGGACAAACCGGCAGGACAGTGGCTGCCAGGAGCTGCGATTTAACAGCCAACCTTCAGGTTTATGGAACAATGTCTGAGCCAATTTCTCCTCATTTAAACTTCTTCCTCTGCTATTTTACAAGATTACAGATAGCCTTATAAATGGTTTCATTTGAAATGGGCTGGTGTCTGTAAATGAGACAGGGCTTTAAGTGAGATGGTGATATTTGGCTGGATCTAGCAAAGTTGTCAGCCAGCCTCCAGTGTCTTAATATTTTCACTAAAGCATATCGGCTCATGTCGTTAAATAATAAAGATAAATGAAGCAGAGCATTTCAATCATCAGCTCGCAGAGTGACCTTGCCACAGTTCCTGCTGAGAGGAAATGTCCCAGGTGCTGATTTATTCAACTCTGAATAAAACCACAGAGGCGCGAAGAGGCAGGTGGGTCATCAGTAATAATATACCTACAGTACCTTTAAAACTATGTCCTTCAAGAGCTAATGTCTCATAGCACAAAAGAAAAGCGTGTTTGACAAAATTATAGTGGCTGCTTGAGCCAGGATGGAAGCAAATCGGAATGACTTTTGCATAGGTTCATATGTCTGTGTAATCCACTAAACCAAACATATAAGATCACAGCAACCACAAACTCTATAACATGAAATGAATGTTGCAGACGTTCTAACAGCATCTGGTGGCGACATTGCAAATTGCACTTTTACACAGTGTAGTTGATGGGAAGACCACATCTATCATGGAAATCTGGTGTCCTTAAAATACATGCACCAAAATATCCTCACAGTGTTCTCTTGGTGAAAGCAGGATGAAATGACAGGGAAGAGACTAATGCATTATAAATTCATTCATTAAGACTATTTATGCAGTTGGCTGTTTATACGGGTATGTATGGATGTTCTTTTTGTTGCATTCAAGAGCCTTGTCACTAGCAATGTCAAAATATGAAATTATAGTGCTAGTTATTGTGAGACACACACAATTTAGCGATTATTCATGATTACTGAGATCACGACCAAACAACAGTAAAATCTTTAATCTTCTTTCATTCCCATTTTCTAACCCGTTGCTTTATGAAATCAAACTTTCTGAATAACAAAATAAAATGAATGTGACAAAAACAGAGGGATAAAAATTTACTGTACATATTATTTGGACTACGGATTGAATTTTTAGTTTTTACAATAATATATTATGAAAGTAGTTATGTAGCCTATGATTGCCTTATCATCAGAAAACTAGCTCTTGTTCCTCAACTACTTCTCATCACATCTGTAAATCTGAAAACCACCAATACAAAGTACCAATAAATCAGTTTCTGTTTGTTTTGTCCAGAATAAATGGCCGTAAAATATGACGGGTGTGTGTTTATTTAGTTATTTGTGAAATGTTTTTATTAACATTTACAAGTTTACATATAGACTGTACTAGACAGCATTCCTACATGACATAGTTGATGTTGTATCCAGTCGAAACATAAACATACTTTGAGTGTTCTCTGTCCGTCCCATGGTCCGTCCTCTCCATTTAAGGCCGTGCAGGGTCTGCAGACAAACCAAACCCACTCTGAGTCTGCGCCTGATCGAGATGAATAGATTATTGTAGCGTGTAGTGTTTGCTTAAAGCTCCTTCGACATTGCATCATTACCTTTGGAGACTTCTCTGCGTCCAGCTGTTCCAAAGAAAAAGGAACTAACAAAAAAGGGTTGTCTGTTTGCGCATGCGTACGTGCGTGCGTCTCTGAGCCCACACTTGACCCAGGCCGAGCGCGCGCCGATGTGGGACATTTCCGACTCCGATGACTATCTTCAGTTTACCCTTTCTGCAAATTCCTTGAAAATCTGGGGGAATTAAAGTCGCAGTTTGGGTTTGGACGCTATTATATTGGTGAGTTGTCAACATTTTGTTCTGAAATATAGAAAACTAAAAAGATGTAAACTTTTCGACTTCAGAAGCGCTCACCACCGGGTTTTCCCTGCTCTACGCCTTATTTATTTCTGGCGTTTTAAGACGTTACATATAGCCATGGCAATTAGCTATACGAAACAAAATATGATATGTTTTGAATGGACAAAAGTCTTCTAAATATCACTTATAAACGTGATGCTGAAACCCATGGATAGTTTGACTGCCTGTTCACTTTCAGGTCCTGCACAGCCATTTAGGCCCCTGAGAATTAAGTAGACTAGTAAACATTATCTTTGCAAAGAAATCTAGACTTTTTGTGCGCGCAAGCTTTCAGGGTTGTAATATGTTGGCACCTTTTGAACAATTTGAAGTAGTCATCCTAAGCCTATAGGCACATTTTGTGTTTGTTTTTCAAATCTCAACATTTGTCATCTTTCCACATTTACATGACCATGTCAAATATGTATCTTATTTAAAGTAACAGTATGTCACTTTTTGAAGGTGGCACAATTCCGTGGGAATACAAAGTTAAAACCATACTTCGGAACATTAGATACGTTTAATATTAGCCAAAGAAACTACATTTCCATGAAAACAAGCAGGAGGAGGCTCAGAGTCAGGTTTGTGGATATGTTTGTGGCACTGTAAGGATTTTTTGTAGGCTTTATTCGGGATATTAGTGTGAAATGGGAATGAGACGGGAATGACATGCTGCAAATGATCAAATGTCGAATTCAAACTAAATAAAACAACCAAAATTGGTTAAATCGATACTTACTATGGCTTTAAATAAAAAGGGGGAAAATGGCAATTGCGAATTATTTCGAGTGAAAAGGCTGAATCATGCTTTGCCGGTGGTGCAGTGGTTAAGGGCGTTCAATTCCTGGCCTTGACCGTTTGCAGAATGTCTCTCCCTCTCTCTCCCTCCCTCTTTCATGCTATAACAGTCCTGTCAAATGAAGCCCTTGGGACAGAAAATAATCTTCATCCCTCTGCTTCTATGGCAACTCCTTTGGAAATAGTGTTAATGTGAATTTTGGAGGGAAACCTTTCCAATGGAACATTTATAAAATGTTATAAATACTCCTCTATTTCCCATGACGACCAAATTTAATGCATATCCTTTACATTGAACTATTATTCACCAATCATAAACACATATACAAACTAAAAGATAAACATAGTAAAACCCTAAACCAAGTTGGGCTTTTAGAGAGAGAGCTCCAATTCCCCTCCTCAGACACATCTGACACACACATATATGCATGTTTGGAGGAATTGAAGCACAAATAACATAGAATTGTCTTTGTTTCTTTACTTTATCGGTCATTTTGGATCTTAATCCTGAAGAAGAACTCCATGACATGTTAAAAAACTATAAACATTCTTAGCTTCAGTGACGGCGCCTTCTGCAAAGACTCACTTGTCAGATAACTATTTCCTCCTGCATTTACCAGGGAGTCAAACCAAAGTGCTTATAAACTGCCTTGTTTCAGAGTAGGCCTGCTGGAGTCAGTATGTCCCTCGCTGGCTTGGCCCTAGTATGTCTGCTCCAGGCTGCAGCATCACAGCTGGTACCTCGAGGTCCCAGGCCCATCCCAGGACGGGGGGATGATCCCTTCATCACCCCACCACCGCCACCAACTCTGCCCCCAAGCCTTGAAGGGTGTGAAAGTGAGTGAGCAATGAGTTCTTACTTTTTTAAGGACAATTCTCAAAGGCACATAAGACCCAACAACTGGTTCCAAGGATTTTAAGTTTACATCTAATTATTTTATTGAAATTAACATTCATGGTTCTATTTAAAATGTTGTTGCTCTTATATCTTATATAATTTTAGGCTGAATATAAAACTAAAATGTCACATGGTAATACCTGTAATACCTTGATTAACACAGATGAACTATTTAAATTGAATCTGAAACGCCACTTACACGTTTTCAGATCCATTGGTTCAATTTAATAATGACCTTCTTAGAAATGTTAACTTTGTAAGGAGTGGGGTACATTGAAGTCAAACTGCCCAGTCTTATTATATCAAGATCGCCAATGAACTTTTCTCAATGCTGTCACTTATTCCACAGGAGTGATTGACTGTCCCATCAGGCTGTACTTCACCATCGACACTTCAGAAACCATCGCGTTGCAGGAGTCTCCCCCAGGACAGCTGTTCCAAAGCATCATAGAATTCACCAAGATGTTTGCACAAAGGCTGGAGGACGAAGACTACAAGGGTCAAATCAGGATTACTTGGTCTATCGGCGGCTTGCACTACTCTCAAACTCAGGAAATCTTCAGCCCCTTCACCACCAAGACCAATTTCATCAGGAGCCTGAACAGCATCAACTACCTGGGCAAGGGCACGTACACGGACTGTGCCCTCAAAAACATGACGTACCAGATGACCCACCAATACCCGGGTACAAAGGCTGTGCGCTTCTCCGTGGTGATCAGCGATGGCCACGTGACCGGGAATCCCTGTGGGGGCATCAAGGTCATGGCCGACAAAGCCCGGGAGGAGGACATCCAGATCTTTGCCGTGGCAGCGTCCAGGCTTATCGATGAAGTGGGGATGAGAGAGATCGCCAGCTCGCCCACCGACGTCTACAGGGATGACTTCATAGCAGTGGATGTAGTGGACGGACGGCCCAAAATCATGACGCCGACCATTGATCAGATTATAAAAACGATGGTGATGAGAAACATTTACTAGTCCTGGTTTAGTTCCTGACTTAGTTTAGTCACAACTTTGATGTGTTGTGTGAATGTAGCCATACTTGAGCTGCAGAAATTTTGTGAGATCCTTTAAATAATAAGGAAACATGAAGGAAACATAAGTTGACAAAAAAAGTTGATAAGTATGGAGGCAGTTTAAAATGATAATGATACATGTATCTGTTTTCCCTGTTTCTCTACAGAAATATCAAGCGTATTTACAGGTAAGAACTATTGATGAAAATTATGTATATTCAGAAAATATTGTTGATTGATATTTTTTTTGGTTCTTGTTGTTTTAGTGTTATAAAACTCCGTGTTATGAGACTCCTGGACTAACTGGTCATAAAGGTTCCAGAGGCCTAAAGGTGCAGTATTTTCATTTAGATTCAGTTCATTTTGTTGACCATCACTCCTTAGTCAATGATCTTATTTTTTTTGTGCTTTTCACAGGGATCTAAAGGGGGGCGGGGTTTTGTTGGACCAAAAGGTGAAAAAGGCCAACAGGTACAAATTATGCATGAATGGACATCTATTACAGTGCTGCTAGTGCTGATCATTGAGTGTTTTATAGGGAGATCCCGGCATTGAGGGTCCCATAGGACGACCTGGACCAAAGGTTTGACCTGAGCTTTGATAATAAATACTATGTCACTTTTGTTTTTGTATTTTAATGTTTGTGCTTTCTCGTCTGCATAGGGAGGAATAGGTCTTAAAGGGGACAAAGTAAGGATCACACAGTTCTTGTAATTCTGTTAAAGTTTAGATTTGATGTTATATAACTTTATATTGACAGGGAGACGTTGGAACATTAGGAACAAAGGTAGGCTACTTTAGTTTTTCTATGTTTTTTAAAATACAAACAATTACAAATGAAACACTATTGAGAAGATGTTACTGTTCTGACTAATCTAATCTGCCTTTCTTCAGGGAACAGGGGGACTTTCGGGCAGAAATGGGACTGATGGGCAAAAGGTACTTACATGTTTGCGGCAACATGTATTTGATGTATAGAGAAACAATATTGTTGTGTTTTCAGGGTAAACTTGGCCGTATCGGAGCTCCAGGCTGTAAAGGGGATCCAGGAGACAAGGTGAGTGTAGTTTTGTTGTTTTTTTGTTTAAAAAAAAAAAGAGATATTTACGCATTAGTTGTATATAAATTAAACAAGAGCAAAATGGAAAAACCCCATTAACTGCTGGGTCAGTTCTAATTATTGGGTCAGTTATAATAATTTTATCACAAGTCAATTTTAATTCAAGTTAGTTAGTAGTTAGCACCTTTAAAATCTCCATTGGTTTATTTGCTGACTGAAAATTCCAGAGGGTGTGACAACGCAATCCCGATCCTGTCATTTTCAGTTTCAGTGTCAGACTCCTGTTAATGGGCACCATTTTTAGCAAATGTTTTATAATTTGCAATGACAATGCTGCCAATTGTAATCACTCTGAAACACATGGGTTTTATCATGGATTTACAATTTGTCTCAAGTTTCTTGTCTTCAATCATTCAGAAGTAGATTAATATACAACCAGATTAAATATAAAATAATGTATGGTGTGTGCTGAAAGACTATGGTTCCAGTGCTAAATGGTTTTGCTGTTTGAAGGGACCAGATGGTTTTTCAGGAGATGTGGGTGACTCAGGACAACCAGGAGACAAAGGTGACAAGGTCTGTATCCAAACTGCCTGTTTCCATCTGTAAAATAATTCAGTGTCAGAGTCTCATGTAACATGAACATAACCTGTTGAAGATGTTTGAGCAATTAGAATATTTCTTCCCCATGATACAATTACTTACAAGAGTTCCTATTGGGTTTGAAGAGCCACCTATATCATATTAGTTGTGTCTTAGGAGATCTAACTTGAATAGACACCCAAATTCTTTTTAAATATCCAAATGTCTTTAGGGTGAAACTGGACATTCGGGAAAGTCAGGTCCTCCAGGCCCAACTGGTGAACCTGGAGCAAAGGTTAGTTTTCATTAAATATACATAAATACAGCCATAAGTCTATAAATAACCAACCTGTATCACTATTGCAGGGTGAAAGAGGAAGTTCTGGCAGCCCAGGGGAGCAAGGGCCGAAGGGGAAAAAGGTATTCACAGGACCAACTTTTTAACTGCTTTTTTGCTACAATATTCTTAATGTTGCCACTCCAGATTCACATTATAGCACTCTGAGGACTGTGAAAGCCAATAACACTCAGCTCACAACAACCATTATCTCATAATTTCTCTTAAAATATGCATAATTAAATTTTCAATATCATCCACTCTATTGCCTGAAATCAATGCAAAGGCCTCTTTTTGCAGGGGCTTAATGGACCTCCCGGTCAACGAGGAGAACCGGTATTATTTGCAAATTCTAAAATGTTTTCCGGTTCCAAATAATGACTAATATTAATTTGTTCACAATGCCTAACAGGGGAAAAGAGGAGATCCTGGTCCAAAGGGCACACCAGGATCGGACGGACTAAGTGGTGAAAAGGTAGAAAATGAACTTGTTTTGCACCATACATAATACTGCGGACTGTGGTTAATCGTAGATAAGCCTGTAGTTGAAAAAAGAAATTGTGTGGGAGTACGGTATGTGAATTTCAAAACTCCCTGGGGAACGCTCCAGCTCCAAACACTTCCTGTCTGCTGTAATTTGGCCTATTTTCAAGCTAATAGACTTTGTAATGAGAGTCCCTGGACAATTCTTCACACACTGAGCAGAAACGTGACTACTTTTTGGTTGCCTCCATGGGTTGATTAATGAGGGGGTTCAAACTTGACACGTCCATTTATTTTTAGGGTGATCAAGGACCATTTGGAAGCACCGGTCGACCTGGCGAGAGTGGGCTGAAGGGGGCAAAGGTATACACACACTTTAGTATGAGTCAGCAGCCTGTGCATAATCCAGCAGCTTCACCTCATCCTCCATTTCTCCAGAAACGCCCACGATTTCCCTGATTTAGGTCTGAGAATTTTGTGAAATATCTGAGAATTTTGTTTTTTTATCATAAAGACTGACATTAATGCACTGTAGGCCTATAACATTTCCCAAAATACCACAATTATAAGACCGTTTATTTTAATATTTTTTAGGTCATTTCTAGAGAACTTTTGCAGGCCATTTCTCTTCAATAAGCAAAAAAGTGTATTCAAAAATGTATAAAAACCTACAAATGTGTGAGTTACGTGTTGTGTGCTATGAAATTACTTTTTGGAATTAATCAAATCAAACACATATGTTACCAGTGCGGTTTTAATAACTTTTCTTTGTAATTGTATTTTCCTTAGGGTGAAATAGGGCTTCCTGGTCCACGAGGTCCTCCAGGAGAAGTAGGGGGCACAGGATTACAAGTGGGTTCTTTAAATATTAGTAGCAAACTAACACTCTAAATGTAAACAACAGCTGATCGCTATATGTCATCTGTAGGGCAATGTGGGTGATCCTGGAGATCCAGGACCAAGGGGAGACCCAGGACCCCAAGGACCAATAGTAGGTGTTAACTTATAACATTATTTATAAAAGTGTTTACGAGATGTATATTCTTTAAAAGGGCGATAAAGGAAGGCAAGGATTCAGCTTTTCCGGATCCAGAGGACCAACAGTATGATTTCCATTTTCTCATTTAATAATGAGTTTTGAATATAAGCTCAGGTAAATCTGTATTGTTGCATGTTTTTTTTTTTGCAGGGAGAGAAGGGTGATCCAGGCAGTAGAGGCTCCAGAGGTGGTAGAGGTCAATGTGGTGCCAAAGGAGAGGCTGGAACAAAAGGGCTGCTAGGAGATCCTGTAAGCCCAATTAAACACTATTGCATATAATTGGTATACTGTTCTTCTATAATTCATATTATTGGTATACTGTTCCTGTAAGAATGAAGGATACAATTACATTAAAATAAATGAGAAGAAGAGGGTAATTTTGTTTTGGCGGACGAAACATGGGAAAGTGCATGTACATCACAATGGAGAACCGCAAAATCACAAGTATGGGAGTTCTGTTGGAAAAACGTGTCACATTTCTTCATAACACCATGTCAAAGTGCAGATTTTCACAGGGCAATTCTAACTGTAGGAGGCAAACCATGTGTTTTGGGACTGTACTGCTCAGAAATATTGGACAGAGATCAATAAAGGGCATCCCACTTGATTTCAGAACTATGTATTTGGGCCTCAGGACTCTGGCCATGGATACAGTCAATGGATACCTTTGGAATGTACGCCTTGCAGCAGGGAAAAAGGCCAATCAAAGACTGGACCGACATTATTGACGTACGTAAAATGGAAAAAATCCCATTTGGACTTAATTTGAAAGTGAATACATTTGACAGACTCTGGACTAAATGGGACATTTACTTTAGACTTGGGGTGCCTTGATTTAATCTCTGGTCCTGTTCCGTTTCATGTGTTTTTTTGTGTTATGCGTTTTAAAATGTTGGAAAAAATATATTAAAAAATCATTATTTAAAAAAAAAAAAGCGGGGAATACAAGAATGAGGTATACACCAACTTTGTATGTTTTGTAAATGTATGTTATTTTTTGGCCTGTAGGCTTTATTAGACAAGAAAGTGTTGCTTGACATAAGGGAGAAGCAGGAAGGGCATTAAGTAAACTATTTAACAATTATTTACTGAGTGTTTCTTCAATATTTTAGGGGGAACCTGGTGAACCAGGTCATCCAGGAGAGAGAGGACCCAGAGGGGAGTCAGGTCCTGATGTAAGCAGTTGCAACTCAACCCAAGGACCAGAAACAGTGTTTTCCTACACTTTGAACGCCCTTTTAATACACTTTTCATGGGGTGTTTTCAGGGGGAGTCCGGACCAATGGGGGATCCTGGACTGACTGTAAGTACTTTAAAGATTGTTATTTGTTCTGCTCTGTTTCTAAGTAAAGAGTAATATATCAAATATATCATGACTACAGGAGTGCGATGTCATGACATACATCAGAGAGACGTGTGGCTGTTGTGGTATTTCTTTATCTCGTATTACAATGCATACTGATACCTGGAATATCTGGTGTTTTAAGAGGATTTCCTTGTCAATTGTCAGATTGTGAAAAACATTGTGGAGCCCTGGACATAGTGTTTGTCATTGACAGCTCAGAAAGTGTTGGGCTGACAAACTTCACTCTAGAAAAGAACTTTGTAATTAACACCATGAACAGACTGGGATCTATGGCCAGTGACCCCACATCAACAACGGGTAGGAAGTTTCAGTAAATGTTATGTAGAGGTGTTTCTCTCTTTCCCTTTTGAAAGAGTATATCTGTCTGTTCTAGGTACAAGAGTTGGAGTCGTGCAATACAGTCACAATGGCACCTTTGAAGCCATCCGCCTCGACGACCCAAACATAAACTCCATATCAGCTTTCAAAATGGCAGTGAAGAAGCTGGAATGGATCGCTGGAGGGACATTCACTCCCTCAGCTCTGAAATTTGCCTACGACACCCTGATTCGCAACAGCAAGAGAGAACGCTCCAAAGTGTCCATGGTGGTGATCACAGATGGAAGATTCGATCCACGAGATGATGAAGACCTGTTGAACTACATTTGCAGCGATGCTCAAGTGGAAGTGAACGCAATTGGGGTTGGAGACATGTTCGGCAAGATGCAGCAAACTGAAACACTCTTCTCCATTGCATGCAATAACAAAAAGCGTGTAACTGAGATGAGGCGTTATGCAGATCTCATGGCTGAGGACTTCATTGACAAAGTAGAGACTTGGATTTGTCCAGGTAGGTCAAATCCAATTCTCTTTAATACAAGTACATACTTTTAAATACTCAGTTCATGTTATTTTCTTTACAGAACCTATTACTGTGTGTCCAGACCTTCCCTGTAAACAAGGCAAGTACAAAAAGCCCAACATCAAAACAGTAAAAGTCTTTCTCAATCTAAATAGTAGTTTGTGGAATCTACTGATGTAAAAGTTGATCATTACAAGCAGGGCTGTAATTAACAACTGCTAATCAATATGACAATCATGAAAGATTCTTTATTAAAATGTGGAAAGCCTGATTGAGATTTTTAATTATTTAAATTTGACCAAGATAATATCCAAGTAATGCTGCTTGATGATATCGTGAGTATGCCTACAGACAAAATTATTATTTGATTACTCATTAATTGGGAGCTATTAATTAAATTATTTGTTTCAGCCCTAAAATACAGGTGTCAAAGAGTTGTCCATGTTCATTTGTTCTGTTTTGGTTTCAGAGCCTGACGTGGCCCCGTGTGTGGACCGGCCTGTAGATTTGGTCTTTCTTTTGGATGGGTCGGAAAGGCTGGGGGATGAAAACTTTCATCATGTGGGTGAACTTGTGCAAAGTGTTGCCGACAGTCTAAGCCTTGCGCAGAGTAAAACTGACCGTATGCGAGTGCGGTTGGCTCTAGTGGAGTTTGGCAAAGAGAATGAGCACATAATTGCTTTTCCCCTCACTCATGACCCTGCCCTGATCTTGGCTGGCCTGGGAGGTTTACGTTATCTGGACTCTTCCTCTGACATAGGCTCAGCCATCTTATTCACCATTGACAACATACTCCGTCAGGGAGAGGCGAGGCGCTATGCAGAACTCTTATTTGTTTTCATCACTGATGGAGTCACAGCCAGTGAAAATTTGGAGGAGGCCGTCAGTGCTATGCGCAGGGCACATGCGGTTTCCACGGTGATTGCAACAGGAAGTGATGTCAACCAGGTGGTCTTACAGAAGCTGGTCATGGGCGACCAAGATGCCATCTTTCAAGGACAAGAGTTTTCAAGTCTCACCCAGTCATCTTTGTTCAACAAATTCATTAGATGGGTTTGTTAGAGAAAAAGCCAATAGCAACAAAAGAATTACTGGCGTTATTGTTGCTAATCAATATGTTATCATTATGCTAAAACACTGTATGATTATTACATTTAAATATTTAAAAGAAACATCACTGAAATAGCTTAACAAGTCTAATAGTTTGTCCACCATAAATCTTTAATCAGAATACAAAAGGTGTCTGTTACAGTTGTGCCTTGACATTTAAACATTCTAAACGCCTTTTATACATGAACTGTTAAAACTACATTAGTTAGTACTGTACATAGAAACTCTGATTGTATTCAGTTTACTGCTTTTGACCACAGTTCTTTACAGGGCATTACAACTGTTCTCCACAGAATCTCAGGCTCTGGTCTTTGAGTAGGAGTCAGAACAATGGACAGATGAAGGAGTTGATCTGGCGAGGTTCAAATATCAGATTCTTGATTTTCTTGCCCGTTCACTGTACTCTCTCCCATTGGTTCACATCATGTCCAGCTGCACAGGAAGGGGATAGACTTAAGTTTATATCTCATGTCTCCTGACACATCATTTATGCACACAGAGGTAAACATACAGAGCAGCCTTAATACAGGCTGTGACAATGTTTACTGAGAATGTTCAAAACCAGGCAATGAGCCCCATCATATACAAAACACATTTTAGACTGAGGATTTTAACCAGCTAACATTGACTTCCTTGACTTGGACTTGTGACTAATAACTTACAATGGCGCATCAATCTCATATGTACAATTACTTTCTCAGAAAAACTACATTTTAAAGAATCAAGAAAACACACCAAGTCATCTACGTCTCCAGTGTCTTCAGCAGTTGGTGCAGCCATTTCCTCCTCTTTCTCCTCTGCAACAAGGAACTGAAAACATCGATATAATGATTATGCTTTGCTTTGAGCCTGAACAAACTCATTTTAGGAATGTATTGTTTTCTGTATTGTTTCATAACCACCTGGTTAGCTTCCTGTTTGGATATTGCACTTCCTTCAACCTCATCTTTGCTGATCAAAGTGACTCTGTCTGCGTAAAATGAGGGGAATTTTTTTTTACTTCTGATAAAAATTCACATGATTTTGATGAACAATGAATGCCATAAACTACAGGTGTATAATACCTTGAACCAGGAGGTCCCAAAACACTTCCAGCCCTCTGTTTGGGATGCTCCTTTTCAAGGACTGAAGATAACTATTATACAGATCAGCATTCCCCAGCTGGAAAAAGTCAGATTAAAACCTATTCAAATCTCACAGCACATCAAACACACATCCACAAAAAACTGGGCTGCATTCCAAGTTGGGATAAACACAACCGATGTAATGCAATGATCTTTGTAATGTTGATTAATTATTTCCCAAGCAATGCAACTATGCACTGTAATATTTCAAAAATAGTCCAAACTCCCACACCAAGTAAGCACTAATCATGATTCAGTAACCAACAGAACTGCCGACTGTTTACTGACCTTAACAGACTGTTCCCTGAAAGCCTGGATACAGGTGATGCTTTTCATGTAGTAGTGAGTGTTCTTGTTGCTAAGCAACTGCTCTATCCTGTGAGTCAGCTGCTGACAGACTGGGAAGGACACAAGGGTCACCACAACCAAACAAAAATGGATAAGCACACTTACTAAGGCTTAAGACCAGTCATGACAGAGAACGTAACAAGAGGAAAGTTTATGAGGACAATATACACAAAAACAAGGTCAATCTGCAGCTCACCATCACCAAATGGAAGTGTTTTCTGTCTGATAAGTGTGCCGAAGTCCCGGGCCGGATCCACACTTCCCACCTACAGAGCCCCAGTTAGACAGTACACTTAAATACACACTATAAATGGTAAAGCACTTTTGTTTCAGACAATAGTACTTGATATTAACACCGTCTCCTCAATATGTGTTACATCTAACAGCTGCCTTGCTACTCACCGAGGTCACAGATCCTTCAGCAATGTCAGCCAGGTTATAATCCTCATCGTCTTCATCTCTTTTGGCCTTTTTGGCATCAGTCTCCTCAGATCTGCAGTATTTATGACCCATTAAATTCAATTCTGATTGATAACACATAGTCATGGCATTACTGTAGTTGGGGGTAATTTAAGTAAATGGTTTGCAACATTTTGTTTTCTAAATTTCTCAAAAGGTGACACAATACACACAAATAACTGCTAAGACTTACTCTTTGCCAAAAATCTGCGCACTTGTCTTTTTGGTTTTCTTCTTTTCCACTTCAGTCAATGGAAACTTCTTCTTGAGCTCATTAAGAGGAGCCTGGCAGCGTTGGTTTATCAGCTCAGGTCGCTCCAAAGACGCCTTCAGCCACTCTTCCATGGGGGGCAGAGGGGTCCCAGGGCTGACAGCTCGATGGTGCAGACACTTAGAGGAGGAGGTCTTGAATAAAGTTTGACTGACAAGACTTATGTTTATTACTACTTTATTTATGAGCCTAACTTTGGGCAGCAATAAAGGAGTATTTGAAGATTGATAAAAAATAATAATAATAATAATGTATTCACCACAAAATTCAACAAACAATACCCCGTAATGATATTATGATAGAAGGTTGTTGGAATTCTTTGCAAATGTATTAAAAATTAAAAAAGCCCTTGTAGATAGATATTCACAGACTTTGCTCAATCCTTTGTTGAATCACCTTTGGCACTAATTGCAGCCTCCAAACCCTAATAAGTTTGGTTGGTGAGCGTCAGTTCCCAGCCATTTTCAGGTCTCTACAGAGATGTACGATTGGGTTCGTCTGGGCTCTGGCTGGGCCACTCAAGGACATTCACAGCGTTGTCCTGTATCCTTTGTTATCCTGGCTGTGTGCTGAGGGTCATTGTCTTGTGGAAAATGAACCTTGGCTCCAGTCTGAGGTCCAGAGCGCTCTGGAGCAGGTTTTCATCAGGGATGTCTCTGTACACTGCTGCACAGTCTTTCTGTTGATCCTGACTAGTCTCCCAGTTCCTTCTGCTGAAAAACATCCCACAGCATAATGCTGACATCACCATGCTTCACTGTGGCCAGGTGATGAGCGGTGGCTAGTTTTCACCAGACATGACGCGTACTATTCAACCTTCAATGCTGCAGATATGTTTCTGTCCCTTTCCTACATCTGTGCCTTAATCCTGTCTCAGAGGTCTACACAGACAAGTGCTCTGATATTATCCAGACACCTTATATAGACAAGCTTGTGCTTTTCTCAAGGATGATAATTTATAAAACAATGTACTCAATTTTGACTGCCATGGCAATTTTATTTTATATTTATAATACATTTGCAAAAGATTCTAACAACCTTCTTTCACATTGTCATTATGGGATAGCAGAATTTTGAGGAAAATAATGAATTTATTCCTTTTTGGAATAAGGCTGTAACATAACAAAATTATGGGGAACAGGCCTCTATTCTTACAATGTTTAAATCCAGATTCAAAACGGTTAAATTTAGTTGCACGTGAAAGGAGTTTATTTACACTCTTTCATTTTAAAATTCATTTCTTATTCTATAAACTTGAAATTACTTTGTGCACTAATTGTGCTCTACAAATAAGCCCGTCTTTCCTTGCCATGCAAACTGAAATAGTAGAAATCACCCATAAACTGTTTTGACTGATTTACTAACTGGATATTTGTGGGGTGGAACAACACAATACGGACTTCTATAAACTCTTAACGTTATGATACCACTTGAATGTTGCACAACCTATTAATAAATAATATATATATAATATAAAGAGCACAATTACAGTAATTAATGGTGGCATTATTATTTTAGTAACATTACTATACAAGAGAACATGTTTCAACTGCAGTACCTGGAAGTGCCTCTGGAAGGCAGGGTTCGGAATGTGGTGGACCTTGAGCATGTCTTTATGCTCCCCATTTTCCTCCTCTTCAACCAGCATCATAGAGTCAATGAGAGAATCCATGGCAGACAGCTGGGTTTCTAAAGTAAAGATGTCAGGCAAAAGGAAACAAGTTAACAATTAAACATGCACGCACATTACCTTGTAATGTGTAGTTCTTAAGCTGAAGAATACCACCTGAGGGGGTGAACTTCTTGTTTTCTAAAGAAGGAAACGCAAACTGTCTGAGGTCCTCAGTAAAAGGCAGCTGGATGTAAAGTAGACACTAAAGAGGATACATTTTAAAAAGCTGTCTTGAAGGGTATGGTAGTTTACACAAATAACTGTAATAATCATCACCTCACCTCATAGTCCTGTTTAATACATGGGAAAGCAGCACCAACTTGTGGATTGCTGCTTTTGTTATAGGCATACCTCACAATGGCAGCCATATTAAGCTGGTCCAGAGCTCGGATGAGAGCTGACAGAGCAACTGCTGCATGCTACACAGACAGAGAAAATAAAGTAAAGAGATAAAAAATAAAATAATTTATGTATCCGCAAAGTGGACACAAAAATTTACCAATATTCCTACCTCATCATCTTTGGGGGCAAATATCTTGAGAACCTGATTTCCCATAAACTGATGACGCGGAATCTAAGGAAAGGGGAAACATTTTCACATTTACAGGATTCATTCCTATGAGATAATCATCAGTAAAATATTATTTATATCCAAGTTAGTTCTTACATAGTGCTGAGAATATTTGTTACACAATGACAACAGATAGAATAGTTTAATACCAAGTTTTGTTTGGTGAAGCCAAGAACAGCAAAGCATTTCCCATCATGCCTATATTTCATTTGGTCTTGATCCACTTTGGAGAAAGGAACAATGTCACTGCCGTAACGGAAACCTGTAAACAAGTTATTAAAACAAATCTAGTATTAGTATTTTATTTGTTTGAAAACAATAATATAATAAAAATATATTACTATATAATATATAGTATATATATTATAATATATATATATATTATACACACACACACACACAACACACACACACACAACACACCACATTATATATATTTAATACATACATACATAACACACAACACACAATGTGTATATATATATATCCATATATATACACACACACACAAGTATATATATATATACATACACAACATATATATACATACACACAATGTATATATATATATATATATATAACACATACACACATATATGTTATATGTATGTATATATATGTGTATACATTATATATATATATACACACACACATACATAGATATATACATACATATAAACATACATATACACACATACATATATACATACATACTATATATATACATATACACATATATATATACACATATAACATACTATAATATAATATCATTATACATACATATATACACACACATATATATACACATACAATATACACACACATGTATACACACATATATATACATACATACATATACATACATACATACATACACACACATAATTATAACACACAACATTTTATATATACATACACATACATACATACACACATATATAATATATTTAACATGTGCGTGTGTGTGTATATATAAATAATGTTATGTTTTCAATTTTCAACAAACAAAAAACAGAACAAGACCAGAGAGAACACAGGAGATAAAAATTAATTTAAGATGGAAGACATCTAAAGAAAATTAGGGCACAAAAAGTAAATGTCCTTCAATTCCTTATATTAAGTCCTTATTTGTAAATATCTATAAAAGTCCTACAGTATTTCTCCAAGCCAAAGGAGTCTTTCAACATATCAAAGTATTTCTGTTACCAGTACAATCTGGTGAAAAACCTTTCTACCTTTTTTTTTTCAGGGCTGTTAGGTACAAAACCTAGGTCATAAGCCAAATTACCTTGAATAGTATCCTCTGCTTGTACCTCTGTTTCATTGTCATCATCTAGACAGTAAACAGTCTCTTTCTTCACGTCATCTTTCTGGTTTGACTGGGCATCCACAGTAAGCCACATTTTCTTCAGTTTCTCTTCTGTCGACTGAAACATAAGAGAAGAAACATTTAAGGGCAATTTAACATTTAAAATCCTATATATTTGTAGATTTGTACCATGTAATTTAAACAAGCATCTTTTTTTAAAGCAGTAAGAATGAGAAATGGGTAAAATCGTAGAACTTACTAATTTATAACCAACAATTCGTATGGGGAGTGAACTGCCAATGGTTAGTTGACAAGGCCATGCCATTGGTTTTCTCTCAATGCGCTTAAACATATAAAGTTGCTCCAGTGCATTCCTGACAAAACATATATACATGAAAATGCATTTGTATTAAAAAAAAAAAAGACTGTTTGAAAGGGCTGTATTTAAACCTAAAGCTGTAGACTTCCTCAAGACCGTCCTCCTCATCCAGGCTCAGCATGATGTGTTTGACCATGTCCAGCCCCTGTTGCTGCTCTCGAGACAAGCCTTTGCCTGTCCCTGGGTGTCCAGGAGCCCCTCTGTCACCTGCTTCACTTTCCTCATCCTCTTCATCAACAGGGAACGGCAAACTTTGAAGGAAATGTACAGGTATATAAAAATGGAAAAACTACAACTACACATCATCATATTTAGTTTTGAATATTGGCATATCGACAGTGTTTTCTTACAAGAATTGAAGGGTAATTCCAGATTTTTTAAGGTTTTCAATGATAATGTCCAGGTTATCAGAGCTGGCCTGAGCACTGAGGTCAGTCAAAACCGCAATGATGAGTCGCTCAAACTTCTTCCCTCTAAACATTAATAACATTAATAACAATATTATCTGTATGAGCAAGATATGATGAGCTGTTGATGTTGATCAACTGATGATGACAGTTCTTACTTTGTCTCTGTCTGAAGGAGATCCATACAGACAACAAGTGCATCTAGCCCTGTATTAAAACAGGTAAGGACCATACAGATTTATGTTTTGACATTACACATGGCACTTGGGTAAGGTTATAGTTACGTTGAAAAGGCATTAACAAAATAAATATTCTCTCAAGACATTATTATAACCTTAATTTAATATGCTGGGTGTATCGGAGATGCTTAAATTATACAACAAACATTTACATGTTTAAAAGGATACAATCAGCCTGCTGGTTCTCTGGTTGGATTTGGTTTGCAATTTCTTCCAGGAGGTCAAAATCTGGCATCATGAGGTGACGATGCACAGAGATGTGTTGGTACTGATCATCCTGCTGTAGGGAATTTTTAGTACGATCTGTTCCAAACAGAACCAACGCCAGCTCGTCCTTGGTCTCAGCAAACACCTGCAATGGCAAAAAGTTATGGAACAACAAGATTGCTTTACTCTAACCACATAATGGATACTTGCCTGGCGTTGGACAAACTTCTGCATAACCTTTTTGGCAAGCTCAAACGGAGGCTCTTCACCAGGAGCAGAGTTGGACATGGCGAAGCCCACATCCATGCATAACACCAGTGCAGACTGAAACAAGACATTTCCATAGTGAGTTCAATTTAATATTTGTGCACAGTCCATTTTGAGATTTATCAATTGGCCCAGGTTACCCTTGAAAAAGTGGTTTCGATATCAATGGGTTTATTATTGCTATTATATACTATTTTTATCTTGTTTAGTAAATGTTAGCCGTTTCCTAACACATGCCTTTTTGATTTAATTAATGATGATGAACTCTCCCTTGACTGCTGCTACACAGACAAAAATCACCCCACCTAAACCCCCCCGTGCTTTTGTTAGAGATGGAATAGTTACCCACAGGTTGTCCTTTGGGGTGTTTTTAACATTTGAGTATGTATCCTTTAAAATTGAGCTAAAACAGTCTCTATCCATTCTCTTCATTGTTTTATACAAGCCTCCTCAGCACTGCCAAAGTTTTATCGATGATTTTGCTGAGATGCTTTCAGTCGTATGCACAGACTTTGATGGTTTGGTCATTACAGGTTATTTCAATGTTCATGTTGATAATATCTGTGACAGAAACGCTAAAGAGCTTCATGCTGTCCTCGAAACTTTCGGTCTTACTCAGCAGAGTGGCACACTCTAAATCTTCTAATTACAAAAACGTCAATGTGGTTGATGTTTCTCTGTCTGATCATTTCTGTGTCTTCTTTGACCTGTCTGTTTTTCCCAAACCACCGGCTGGTCCTGCAATTCTTTGGAGGAGACACATAAATGACAGCACAGGAAAACTGTTTATGGAAATGATTAACTTTGAAAATGTCTTATGTTCTAATGTAAATGATTTGCTGAACTCTGTTACATCTAGTGTTTTGAATGTTCTTGACACCATTGCCCCTATGAAGGCAAATTTTTTTTAAAAATAAGCAGAAGTCGCCATGAAGAAATGATGATTCGGTCAGGGCACAGAAAAGGGAGTGCCGCCGGGCCGAACGAAAATGGCGCAAGTCAAAGCTCAAGGTTTAGAAAGAGATTTACAGAGAGAAGTTGTACATGTACAACCTCATTTTATGTAGAACTAGGGAAGGATATTTTTCTGAAATAATTGGAAGCTGCAGTAACAACTCGCGTATCCTGTTTGCCACAAGAAACCAGATAAACAAACCCTCCAGCTCAGCTGCCGTTAGAATTCAATTCCACATCCAAGTGTAATGAGTTTGCATTATTCTTTAATGACAAAGTTCAGGGCATTAAAAATTCTATACATTCTACAATGCAAAAAAACCTCAAACCACCTACACACTTAGAGCTGACTCACTTTGCACCTGTAACTGACAAAACTGTCCAGGAGTCATCACCAGTCTGAGCTCATCTACATGCTGCCTCGATGCGTTACCCACCAGATTTCTAAAGTCTGTGCTGAACAGTTTGTTAGCACCACTCATTCACATAGTTAACATGTCGCTTCAATCTGGAACATTCCCAATTTCTTCGAAAACTGCGGTCATAAAGCCTCTCCTAAAGAAGAGCAGTCTTGATCCTGAGTCATTACCGGCCCATCTCTAATCTGCCATTTTGGGGCAAGTCCTTGAAAAGGTTGTTTACCAACAGCTCACTGATTTCCTCTTAATAATTTTCCAGTCAGGTTTTAGACTCATCACAGCACTGAGACTGCTCTTGTCAAGGTGACAATGACATCCACCTGAACAACTGACGCGGCAAAGCCTCAGTCTTGCTTCTTTTTTAACAGTCTAGCGTAAAACACAAACGTGCAACTACAGTAGGTGGCGGTAAATGCACCTTTTCAGTTGGCTGCCAACCGCCATTACAAGTAACACCACAACCACAACAACAACAACAACAACAGAAACTTTAGGTTGAAAGTTAAAGTGCTTTAGTTCACACAAGCCGCACTGACTCAAAATAAACTTTGTTTTCTGTGTTTTTTAATCCATTAATAATTGAAACTAGTGAACCTGGGTTACTTGGTGATCAGATTTCATGTTGGGATGATTTCTCCAAAACACGATTAGAAATGTAGACAGCTTTTCAAAACTCTGAATTACTTCACTTATCTTTAGCAGATAAATGATTGATGAAGCTAGTGTTGTCCACTTGACACGCCTCAACATGTCTGACTCTAGATTACAAAAAAAATTCGTCCATTACCCAATTAACTATTTAACTATATATGTGCTGAAGAGCTGCGTTACATATTTACTATGGGGCATTAGTTGAATGACAAAATAAAGATGGCAATTACTTACTTTTGACGATGCCATATTTTCCTTTTCCCCCTCTTCCCTACACTAAGAGATGTTGTGTCACTATATTATGAATCCGGAGAGAAACTCAGACACCCTTCGGCGAGAGTTCCGCTGTGAGCAAAATGCAAATGTAGGGCAAGTCGCTGTCGCCCTCCAGTGGCGACTTTTCTGTTTTTAATGGGCAGGAACCATGGCATATCAAACGTTGCTCCAATCCATCGTTTCGCAATATTCTCAAAATTGTTAATAAAAACGTAAACCTAAATAAAATTGGGCTTTGACATAAATAGTATTTATTTGAACTTTATTAGTAGTGATTTAGCCTACTATCACTGTGAGATATGAAATGGTACATAGTGTTCTATCAAGACGTATTAGAAATAAAATAAATAAATAAACATTTTTCTTCAAGGTCTGTGTACAAAGTATAATTCATTTTTGCTCATTCAAGTTGAGAATGAAAATGCTCGTCATGGGTGGAATCCATTTATCTGTATTTACATGAAAAAAGTGCATTAAGTCAAATTAGTTCAATATAAAATAAATTAAAAACACAGACCAGGACTAAAATAAATATAACAAAATCTACCATTATGAATAACCATATAAAAACTTGATGACATTAATAAATACACAAAACGACAATTATAGAAAAAAAAACCTGCCGCGTGTCCTCTTCAGTAATGAATCACCCATGTGACACACATCAGCAAAAAGAAAATATGCAGTGTTTTGTGTGACAGTGTTAAGATTTGCACAATGAGCAATGTATCAAATAATAGTTATATTTTTAACATAATAATATATTTTCAATGACACTGCAAAGTATAGTACAAGTATACAGCCAAAGTGATTTTGGATGGAAGTGAATGTACAACACTTATAAAATTAGGCACCAAGGCTATTCACCAAGTTGTTGTTTTTTTCAGTTCACTTTGACAGAAATGTGAGTTAGTTTATATTACCTGATAAGGTATTCATGGAAGGTAGTATACGTCATAGGTTAGTTCAACCACTCCATAAGGACCAGATACAGATACATAGTTTACAATATTTATAGAAACAGTGCAGGCAATGTAATAAGTTCATAAAAACAAGTGTTTGAATTGAAGGGAAAGTATTTCAACTGTTACTGTTCAACTGTAAGCCACAATCATCATAGTTACGTTTGAAAGGCTCAACTTATGCTTTGCTTGTTAATTTGACTTTTAGGTGTCCCTAATATTTGACTAATGTAAAATCATAGAGGTTATGGTAATGTAAAATTTATTAGGGCTGTATATATTAATTAC
Source organism: Chaenogobius annularis (assembly GCA_015082035.1). Taxonomy (NCBI): domain Eukaryota; kingdom Metazoa; phylum Chordata; class Actinopteri; order Gobiiformes; family Gobiidae; genus Chaenogobius; species Chaenogobius annularis. The sequence goes on along the minus strand of BJKM01000011.1, from coordinate 1,414,701 downwards.
TTTTCCATTCAACCCAACCTGAGCTTATTTTACACTGATGAGGTTTGGGCAAATTCACTCGGGGCTTTGCTCTGCAGAGTGTCTGAATCCAGCAGCTCCACAATGCTGTACGGGGAGCAGTCCTCTAGTCCGAGCTTCCCACATGCCCAGCCACAGAAGCCCTTCTCCAGGTCCCGTACATCCTGCCACCACTCGCTGAACGCCCATGAAACCTGCACCACAGCGGAGTACAGCGCCAGAGACAGCGCCAGGGGCATGATCAGCATAGGGTAGAAAATGATAAGGAAGGGGCATATGGTGATCTTATGCCAAAACGTCCGCTCCTCGTTGTACACCAGAAAAACATTGTACCAGGTGAGAGTGCCGTAGTAGAAGGAGGTGATGAAGGACAAGACGAATATAACAGGCAAACAGGAAATGCTCCACAAAACAACATGGGGTCCAGAACAGAGCCCCAGACTGCAGTTGCGTCTTGAGCCCTCCCCAGCCTCACACTCTGCGTCCAGGCGCTCCCTAGACTTGGCCAGGTCACGGAGCTCCTTTTCAGTCAGTGTCACGTGAATGTCAACCACCTGCCCCTTCTTCTTCCCCCGAGTGATGGTGCCAGTCAGGGTCACGTAGCGGCTGTCGGGAGGAAGAGACCAGCCTGTAACACCAGAATGTAAACGTTAAAATCATTTGAAGGCATTTAGGGGCTAATGGGCTAAATGGATGCTCAGCTAAATGGCTGTAGGCTGGGGAGGATTATAATAAAAAAAACTGGAATAACCACAGCTGGTTCATTTACATCTTGATTTTAGATAAGGAGAGCCAAGAAGGTATAAACGGAAAAGAAGTTACAGAATTTTAAAAAGCAGCCAACTTGGACAAGACATTGATTAAACATATACATATTGCACTAAATAAAGCTAGTCCACCTTCTGACATCATTATGTAGCTATAAAAGTATTTAATAATATTTCAGATGTTACTTTTTTGCCTAAATTGTTCGTTAAAGCACCAGAAGACAAGCTAACATTGGCGTTTTGTCTACTTAGCCTGAATAACTTTTACTGTCCCATGACTTACCAATATTACCAGACTGCATAATTAATAGAAAAAAAATACATAAAGTTTGTTTGTCAGTAGGTGCGTATTACTTCAGAAAGGTTAATTTGGTCTTCCAAGTTTTTTTTAAAATCAGCTATACACTCCTTTAAACAGACCAGTGCAGTGTTTGTTCATTCCTTCTTTAGGTAAAACACATGTAATGAATATATTCAGCTGATAAAGTAGATGTGAATGTTGCCCAGATTACATTGCAAATATTACTGATGAAATTGGATATTGAATGTACAATAACATCTTTGACCAACCCGTACCTTCATTAGTTGGAGTACACAGGAACTTGGCCCCCTCCTCAGAGCTTCTCTCAGGGGCCTCCTCACCAGTCTGGTCCTCCTCTGATGCCCTCTCAATCTCAGAGCGGTATACAATGATGGACTCAGGTCGTGGCTCTCTCTTTTTTCTCCTCTTCCTTCTCACAGAAGGCCCAGTTTCTGAATTGTCAATGTGATTGCCTGAGACGTCGGACCTCAGGGAGATCAACTGGGGGCTGCCCTCCCCCTCAGTGTGAGACGATTCTACTTGAGCCATGCTCAGACCTGCTCAGATGAATCTACGTTTGTTATGAAAGAGTCTGCACTAAAGTAAGACTTGTGATGTTGCCATGTTTGCTGTAGCCCATGTGATCTCAAATATGAATGGAAGGAAAGCTACAGAGAGGAAAAACAGAGAGGGGGAAAATGCCATCAGAATTTTTTTTTTTTTTTTCCAGAGGCAGATTAATCCCGCATGCATGGCCTATATTCAGTCTGTTTTTACTGATACAACTGTCATGTGTCATTTATAACGCAGTCCTACATAGTATATGGGAACTGAATGGATTAAACACACAAAAAAGCACAATGTTGCATTTGTTTTAAAAGCAGGATGTGCCTGGATGATCTTGCATGACAGCACTAATTGGTGACCCATATTTTTCCTTATTCAAACTGAAACGACAAGAATTGTTCGATTGCTTAACATAATATAATAATAAAACAAAATGCGGAAATGTCTCAAAAAAGACATAATGGAAGAAGAGGTGAAATGGACAAAGCAGCTCGTCTCACAGCTGATCTCCTCCCATGGAAATCCCACCCATGTCGGCTCTTTTGTCTGCAGCCGGCGAACAGAGCAGCAGAGACTGTGATATTCCACGTAAAAGCAGACTTACCTTATAAAAACTAGCGGTCAGAAAACGTAGGCTTGTATTTCTACATAAATAGACCATTTTGTCTGGTACACGCTACATGAGCTGACGGTAACATCATCACAGCGGCGTTGTCGCCGTTACGTGCGCAACGTACGAACAGATGCGCGGCTGCGCAGATTGTTTCATGAATAGCCTAATGCCCGCCCAATAATCCACATGTTTTACGCACACAAATGCGCCAACGCAAACAGTGAATGTGTACTGTACATGGATCTATTATTATACTTCCATAATACTGTAGCTGTAGGCCCCCGTGAGTGCGTGCAGTGTATTTACTTTTGAATTAATTTTGTTTGTCTGTCATTTTGTACATACACTTTCACAGTATGACTTAAGTGCATTTATTTAAATAATGTTAACAAAATTGGGTTGACTAACATTTACTAGTTTATTCAATTGTTTGCGTGTTTATTTATTTATGTATTTATTTGTCAGACAGGACTAACCGCTAACAGCTTCTTCTCCGCTAAAGCTAACTTTAGCTTAACTCTGTGTTTGTATAACATGGCTGACGAAGATTTTCTAAAAAACATTAACAGTCTACTGTTTCAGTGTGGTAAGGTAGAATCAATTACAAAATTAATTGATCCTGTTTGCTAAATGAAAACAAAACGGTTGTGTGTTTTTAGCCCTTCACACTAGAGAGCTTTCTCAAAGGAAAAATGACATCAGTCAACAAGTTGAAGGTTTTTCTGTTGTTATCATTTAAGACTGAATATTTCTATGAACTAGTTATGTTTAATTATCTGTGTAAACATATGTTGCAATGTACTTACAAGTGAGTATGAACAGTTTACAGAGATGATATTTCTAAGGCAAAGTCCCATATCGATACAACCAAGACAAATATCAAGAGCCTTGAGGAAGATATTAAGACAAAACAAAACACTTTGGCACAGAACAAAGCAATTGCCAAAAGGTAAAATGTGGGTAATTTAAACAACAACAACAACAACAACAACAACAATCAAATGGTATTTAAATGTCTCTCTCAACAGTATGAAAGCCAGCAACAGCCTGGTGCTGCACTATGAGCAGACGCTGAAGGCTGAACTGGAGAGCAGAAAAGACAGCTACAATCGAGACAGGTGGGCCTTTACCCTTTACCCGACCCATCTACTGCACTGAGCTTTGGTGTCACTGTATGACTGACACTTGTCTGCACATTTATAAAGGGAAGAGTATGAAAAGAGGATTGCAAGCTACAGATCATCCTTCCAGTCATATAAAGAATATTATTACAACAATCCTCTTGCCCAAAAACTCCTGGGGCTGCAGGCCGAAAACAGAGAGATTGAGGCCAAGATTAAGAGCTGTGATGATTTAATAACATTAAAGCAAAAGGAGCTGGACAATCTCACAGGTGTTAAATCAGTGTTTTGTGTTGGAAATTTAAAGACCATAATGTTTTTTGTTCATATCTGTTTAGCACCTCCAGTGATTGAAACCACTTCCCCAGAGAAACCCTTGGAAAAGTATCTTTTTTAGCGTTTTATTTAATTAACTGAGATTATTATTACATTATTATTGTTATTACAATGTATTCCTCATAATATGTCTCCAGTGAGAACCTTGAAAATGGGCCAGAAAAACAACCATTCCAGGGGACAGCAGAGGACAATATTTCCTCTTTACAGAAAACAAAGGTATACAAAAGTAAAATAAAACCCAACAGGTCTAAAATATTAGTTGTTACCAGCAAACTTCAAATAAAGAAAATATATTACAGGAACATCCTTTTTTGTCTGAGGAGGTTTGTGAAGAAGATGTCACAGAAGCACAGAGTGCTTCCACTTCCTGTCTACAAACAGAGGAGACAGGCGGAGGGGACTCTCAGCAGCTTGATGGCAAGTACAGTACATTTATCTTAACAACTGTATTAACTGATGTTCTAATACTGATTTAGATTTTTCATTAGAACAACATCAAGAAGAAACAGAGTTCGTAGAGAAAGACCAAGAGACTGGGCCACAGGATCCATCTCTGGTACATCATTTTGTTTCTTTTGACATCATGTCTATTCACATGTACCCTTTTAAAGCCCACTGTCCCTGATCAAGGACGGCTTTGGCTTTTGTTCCCATTAACTCCAAAGCTAGAGACATGCTATATTGTTGGAAAGCTTAATCTTCACACTAAAATTTGGTCATGTTTTTGATGTGTAAAATTGCAATTGAATTACACTAGGCGAGAATGGGAAAAAAGGTGGCCCTTATAGAGTTAAAACACTTAAATCAACATGTAGTATTTGTTTTAACTTTCCAACTTTTAACATTTCATTATCATGCCACACAGGAACAACAGTTCACTATAATGGAAATTGAACAAGCAATGGCAGTAGAGATGGATGAGGGTCCAGAAGAAGGCCAAGCTGCTAACAAAGAGGAAAATGAAACTCTTTTGAGTCAAGCATCTTCACATGAAACAAACCCGCACTCTTCTCCACCAAGAACAAAACCTGGCCTTGCAACTCCTACTTTCCCATTTACGTAAGATTTCAAAATAATCATCTTGGCTAAAGCGCAATGCATGACAGATACTTTCCACACATCTTTTATTAAAGGTTTAGCCCTGGCAGATCTCCACAGATCTCTGATTCAAGCAAATCCCCTGCTTTCCCCTTTAATATACACTCCGAACCAAGTACTCCAGGCTTTTTTGGCTTTGGAGCACAGGACGAGGTGAGCCTACTGTATGTATTACATATGGTACTGTTGTGTTCATTTTAAATGCAATAAAATATTTTTTGCAGGACTCAGCATCACCTTTTATAAGCTCCTTTTTTGGAGAGAAGGTATGTGCAACCTCTGTTTTAAACTATGCAATTACACAAATGTCATGGTCTTTGTTATCTTCACAGAAAACTTCAGCGTCTAAAACTTCCATGGGTAAAATTCCATATCACAACTGTATATTTAATTATGTCACTTCTAATACACAAAACATGTTTCTGTTCTGTAGAGTTCCTGTTCAACCAGCCTGAGCCAAGTGAGGACTTCCAGTTTTCCTTCAATACAGAGAGCCCTAATGAGGAATGCAGCAACAAAGATAAAGCCAGGGGAGACTTTCCATTTTCATTCAACTTTTAATTGAAGACATTGTTAAATATGGCAGTTCCAGAAGTTACATTACTGGTACTTGTTTTTAGTTTGAAAGGGAAAACAGTTCCGTACATGCAGTTTATATTGAAAAAGATTTAAGCAAATCACATTACAAGACAATAAAAAACAAACGATTAAAACGGTCAATTACACTGTTTATTCTGAATACTGTTGTAGCAGATAAAATATAATGGTTACATGCTTTTACTGTTTTAAGCAAACTTGAATGACTTGCATACAGTCAGTGGACAAATAAATTACATTTAAAATCACTTTCAGTTCTTTTTCCTTGCCACATTTTCATGATTTAGACTCACGATACACATAGCACCATAAATCATGATAAACACCATATCAGGAATGCATTAATTCCTGTAACATTGAAGTAGTAAAAAATTCAGTAGCAGTAATAGTCTTGGTCGTAGTGAAACGCCACTTTAAATTGTACTTTAAAATGTGTTGTAATAATTGCCCTTTGTTTACATTCTTTGTGGCTAGCTGCTGCGGCAGGAAAGGTAGCTAAAGGTAAAGTTGCACTCATTTTGACGCTGAATGTAGCCTAGAAACCAGCGTCAACACTTAGGGATCGGTGTGTCACATGTTTAAGGGATCCAGGGATATATTCACTGAAGCTGGTTTGATACTTGGCCAACATTTTTAGCAATGGTCTGATATGAAACCACCATTGGTCCTTTGGCACTCGGTGTCTGCAATACAGATGTAATCATTTTTTAATAAAACATCGTAACAATATAGTGCCAGCTTAGATTTGTCAAATGCACTACATGTTACAGGCTTTGGACAACTTACTCAAAATCTGTTATCTCCTTGAGGTCAGAGACGGGAGTGAATGCAACAACTTTTCTGTTCAGTCCGAGCACACATGCAGTGTTTGGCGAGTTGGCAAACACACGCCCTAAAGGAAACAAGAAATGATGTAGCATTCATTCTGACTCCAACAGAATGTGGACAAAATGGATAGAAGTATACTTACCCTGTCGATAGTTATCAGACATTTTCTCTGAAAGCCACTGCACAGCCTTTACCCCCATCTTAGTGCCAAAATTTCTGTCAAATGGAGACGGTGCGCCTCCCTAAATCACAGATTAGATATATTAGGTATATTTTCTTCAGTTTTTTGGTCAGTTAGCTTTCTCAACATAAGCTTTCTCCTGGAAACAACAAAATGGTCCAATCTACACCTAAAGATGCTATACTAAATAAGATACTCCCCATAATGTAATTTACTTTATCTAATGCGTCAAATGGAAAGAAAGTTAAGCTGGCTCGATACATTTTTTCAGATTTATATGTCGCATAAATGTGCAGTATTTTTATATAAAAACATTACATGATGAAATATTTTTTTCCCCCTTCCATTTATAGCAGCAAACTACAGAAGACGTTTCAAATGAATATCTTTAAATGTTAGATGTACTCCTGTTTACCTGTAGTGTCTCGCCTTAAGATCATTAAAAGGTTAAGAAATCTGACCTGTTGCAGATGTCCGAGCACATTAACTCTGCAGTCAAAGATGCCTTTTCCCTCTGCAGAGTAGAGCTTATGGATGAAGTCAGTAGTGTAGTGCTCATGGCAATATTCATTCCTGTTGAACAAAACCAAAACATATTCAAATCAATAACAGTATCTCCACTTTCGGTACATGTAGAACTTGTTGATATGATAATTACCGTATCACTAAACCTCGCTGAATGTCCTTTTTCATCTTTTCAGCCAAATGCTCAACATTAGTCTGAAAAGTAAAAGCATTAGATACTGACTTTGATTCCTACAAGTATGTTGTCTTTACTTATACCTTAAGGTCACGGATGGTGAAGGGGTCTTCATAGATGTAGACTGCGTCTGCCCCCACAGCCAGAGCTGTGGATGTGGCCAGATACCCACAGAATCCTCCCATAGTCTCCACCACAAACACACGCCTCTTTGTGCCTGAGGCAGACTGCTTGATCTTGTCACAACCCTGTAGAGACAAATACATGTTAAACTCACAAAGGCTTTACGTAGAACACCTAAATTATGTTACTTATTATCTTTTCTTCTTTTTTGTTTGTTTGTCTGTTGGCCTTGTTAAATAATACATTAGAAAATATGCAGCCCAAAATTAAGGTGTATAATAATAATAATAATAATAATAATAAGTAATATATGGATTTGGGAACAATTACATTACAAATATTGTGATACAGTATTTATAGGTCTAAGGAACACCAAAGTGGATTTCTTTAAATTAAAACAAGCTGCAGACTTTTCTCTATATTATATCCATTTGATGCATCTGTGAATAAAAACAGCCTTTTTTGGGCACAACTGCATAGGCCAAACACACACCAAAGTGAGGCTCTGCCCAGTGGTACCTCCATGGCTGCATTGACAGCTGTGTCTGCTCCCACACTGAAGTCTGTTCCCGGGACGTTGTTGCTGATGGTGGCTGGGATGACACACATGGGGATGCACAGCTCGTCATAATGGCGCCTGGCTTCAAACAGCTCCAACACTCCGTGATAGCCCTCAAGGTTAGTAGGCAGCATGTGTTATAAAACATCTCCAACATAATACTGTACTAGGTTATTATCCTTTGAATGCTTTTGTTGGGTTTACCTCGAAGCCTCCAATTACAAGCAGTGATGTGATACTGTATTTTTTGAGGGTACTGACAATGTTCTCCATGCATTTAGACGGAAGGGTTCTAAAGAAACATAAGGAACAACGGTTACTTCATAACCAAGTGCCCTTTTCTTTCATTTTTTACATAAATCTTATAAACATACAACAAAGTAATTGTAATTGTGTGTGTTCTCACCGTTTTGTCCCCAGTCTGGAGCCTCCTTGACCAGTCCATCCTGCAACTGTGCGCCACTCCATCTCAAACACCTGTGAGTAAAATGCATTAGTTTGTATTCACTTAAATGTACACTCAAAAGACAAATTGGCACACGCTTAAATACTTACATCTCCATCAGCCAGTCCTTGAAAGCCATTATGAAAAGTATAGACTTTGTGGCCCTGAGCAATTGCTAACCTGACAGCAGATCTCACAGCAGCGTTCATCCCTGGAGCCGGTGCCCCGACATTCACTATGGCTATGGAGTACTCAGTCTGGAAACAAGAGTCATTTATGTCGGGGCTCAATGTTTAACTGACAAACCTGTCAAAAGAGCCCAGCACTGACCTTAGTTTGGGCTGGTTTTTGAAATGCAAGAAGTCTGTAGATATTCCAGTTATTTTCAAAGCTCCTGCAAGAAGAGTTTTTGTCTTCTATTAGTATTTTTTTTTTCATTACAAGAAAAAACAAGATTATAATCCCTTACCCTCCACGCAGTTTAACAACTTCATTAAACCTTTTCTCGTGCATAGCTTGCTGGACCAGTTTAGTCTTTGAAAAGCAAAAGGTGGTTTGGTTGTGCTCATGACAACACTGAATAAAGAAGACAGCAGCTCACCATTTCTACACACTCCATGAGAGGTAGCCTGACAGCGTGGTTACCAGACAGGCCAATGACACACGCTGGAGTGTCCGGGGCAGCCTCCATCAGGGCAACTACTGCTTCTACGCCCAGCTTACTGCTCTGTGGAATGGAAAAGACACTTGCCATTTTCAGGTGTAAAACAAAGATGAAATTAACCTCGGTTTGGAAAATGGTTTGTAGTCTTCAAAATCAGGGTGTTAAACTCACCAAAATTCTGTCGAATGCTGAAGGAGTCCCTCCTCTCTGAACATGGCCCAGTACTGTCACTCTGGTGTCATAACCGAGCCTTTTCACCACCAGCTGAAGCATGATAAAATATTAATCAATCAACCTTTATTTAATATATATAAAATTTAAAATAAAATATAAAAATATGATTGGATATATAGAAACAAAGTGCAAAAGAGGAACACCACAAGTACAGCATTTACAGCAATACAATGGAAGTTACTTACATCTTTTACATAAGCTGATGAAATCGGCTTTCCATTACAGTCGATAGCACCCTCTGCAACAATTATGATGTTGAGTCTGGATCCAGAGCGACTCTGTGGTTAGAAAGTAACATTAAAGATCACACCCAATTAAAGCAAGAAAGATCATTTCAGCTGTGTGACGCAGCTGTAGGCTGGGGCTCACCGCCTCTAGACGAGCACACATGCGGTCCTCCCAGTCCTGTTGAGGAGGCACCTCAGGTATCAACAGCCAGTCTGCCCCAGACGCCAGCGCCGATACCAAAGCCAGATACCTAATGTGGGACAAAAACTGAAGTTAAACTAAGCTTTTGCATCTGCAAAATAAGCTAATAGCAATCTAAACTCACCCACAGTGACGGCCCATGACCTCCAGAACAAAGGTGCGTTGGTGGCTACAATAGAAAGCATGCAGTGTTACAACAATAAAGTGATATGAAATCATTTTTTGACTATGGCATGTTTTGACAGGTAAGGACAAGATTAAGTAAATCATCTAACCAAGTTAGACAAAATTGACCAGCTTTAGTAGTCAAATGTATAAGATAAGTACATATAAAAAAAGAATAGTTTATAGAATATTTTTGTGTTACTGACTAACCTTTGAGCAGTAGTCATAATAGCATCAACTATCTCCATGATGCGGTGCAGTGCAGAGTCAGCTCCAATCGTCATGTCAGTGCCACAGAAGTCGTTGTCAATGGAGCCCACCAGCCCCACAATGTTAAGATGACTATACTGTTTGGCCATTGTGTCTGCAATTCTCCCTGGAAGCATCACACACACCAAACATCACATATTGTTATAACTTCATTACAACAATGTACTTCACCAGCAAGGACCACATCACAACAATAGAATACATGGGAATATTTATTGATCATTGTGGTGATGACGATGATGATGACGATGACATCGATGATAGATCAATTAGAGTTGGCTAGGTGCTCAGCCCAGCCGATTCAGAACACCCCCTCCCTTTAGATGGTGATGTGTTAAGGTGAAGATGATACAGATGAGACATGGGGTGGGGGCAAGAGAGCAGAGGTAACCAGAGATGCTGAGATAGGCCTGTATAAATAGGGCTTGTGGGCAATTAGAGGTGTGGTTAAAGAGTGGAGGAGGAGGAGGAGGTTGAGACGTGGTCCACCTCCTGAACCTCAATCAATGATTAACAATCATTAACTACATTTAAGAGATTTTACCTTTCTCAACCAGCTCCTGAAGCAAGCCGCTCCACTCGCTGCGGAAGGTATTAGCCCCAGTGAGACTGCCGTCCCCTCCACACACACACAGGTTGGTGATGCCTCTTTTGACCAAGTTGAATGCAGCTGCAAGTCTGCCTTCGCGAGTGGTGAAGGCTTTGCATCTGGCACTGCCTATCACAGTTCCACCCTGCAAAGTGCACACAAACTCATAAGCAACAGAAATGTAAAGCAAATTTGGAGAATTATTGCGTAATCTTCAGAATGAGTAGATTTTGGGGCGCACCCAAGATCTTTCACTACTTTAGGTTCACACTTCACACAAGCCAATAAAATGACTGAAATTAGATCAGATTTGGTGAATATAAACAAGCTACAACCACAGCATTTGTCACATAAATCTGATCTGTATGATGCAAAGTCACTTACTGCTTTACCAAGAAACATGTTAACTACCATTCTAAAGCGTGATAGCTTACTATTATTTATTTTTGTTCTTCTAATTTTGATCGATGTCCAACATGCAGACAGCCATAATGGAACTAAAAGCTATGGACTCTTATTTACAGTACTACCGTACCCATGGTATTCTTGTTCATCATCAATTGGCTGTCTGGATGAAGTAATTTCCAACAATTAAGACTTAAAGCTAAACTGTGTGCAATTGGACAAAGCAATAAAAAACAGCACAGCACTCGTTTATGGTAGGCTTGTGAATCACAGCATGCAAAAGCTGGTGTTAAACTAAAAATAGTAACAAGCTCAAGACCCCTTACCAGATAAAATTCACTTTTAGACAAGATCAAAGTGAGACAGAAAAGAATGTCATAAAAATTTCAATGAACAAAAATGATAAATAATGCACTTAATAAGACAGCAATTATGTAACGCTATCAGCAGTGAGTCTACTTACTTGTTGGATGATATTGGTCACACTGTGCCAGTGAGCCAGTTTGATGTTATCCCCTCCATCCACCAGGCCCTGGTACCCCTGTCAACCAGTAACACATCTGTGTGTAGTCATAATAAGGCTGTTTACACAACAAGAGCCATACATCAACATGAAAACATACTTACCTCATGAATTAGATAAACCTTGGCCCCAACATAGATTCCCATTCTGGTGACCGCCCGTACCGCAGCATTCATTCCTTTTAACACCATAACACAGAAATTACAGAAAAATACAGAATTATATTATTACAAGTATTGTGTAAACTCCACTTCTACATCACACAATAATATAACTTTTGGATGGGCAAAAGTCCTCAAAACATCTCGTATACACAGGAAACTGAAAGCCATTAATTGTTAGGATCATTGATCAATAAAAGGCTATATGTAGATTGAGTATAGCTCCCCCCAGTGTTGACCATGCGCTATAAATCTGTGTTGAACAAACTGCGCCGGAGCCAAACGCACAACAGCCCAGATCCTGCTCTGACCTGCATCATTATTGTGCAGCGCTGACACACATGAAGTCAGAATGTGATGTCAAAAACGTCACCTTGTGCATCTCCGCCGCTGGTCAACACGGCCATGGCTCGTCCAGCCCCACTCATCTTCAGCTTCTCCAGGTCTACTGAGGTCTGCCGCTTCATTGTTTCCAGGTTCAACAAGAACAACAACACAAACACGAACACATGCAATGCTTATAGTCTCGAATAAGTGTATTTGGTTTGGCCCAGTGTTGCTTCCTCGTTTGCAGCTTGTTGTGTTCCGACTTAAACCGAGCAAAGACACTTCCCCCCGGCTCGGCTCCTCCCAGGGACATATAAGGAGGAATACATTTTCTCTCAGTAACACATCCAGGACCGTGCTTTACTTCAACGACCCCCACCGCCAGCGTCAGGTCTGTGCGTAACGAACGCGTCGGAGTTGGACCTGCCCATCGGCCGTGCCCTGTTTGTTCACGCTGTGGAAGGTCACGTACTCCATGGATCTCTTGTTTGATTCAATCAACCGCTGGCAGACCAGGAAACGCTTAAGCAGGTCACCTAAAGACTCCCAAGCGTAGACCACCAGTACAGGCCTACAACAGAGAAATCATGAACAGCCCAATGGCACAGACAAACATAAATGTTATTATTCATTCAAGTTGGCAAATAAGACTTTAGGCCCTCCTTGAAGAGTACGCACATTGTAGTGACCCGATGAAAAAAATAGACTAATACAGCGTTCCAGGTATGAGCAAACTAGATAAAGCTCTGGTCTGAGCTTCCAGCCCCCGTGTCGGTGCAGTGCCCAGACGGAAAATGTATTCAAAGATACATTTTTCAACAATTATTTCGCAAATTTGTTCTCAGGATTTTGCTAATGCTTTCCCACATAATGAGGTCCACTACCCTTTTAAACCCAACACAAAACCAGTTTTGGCACATTATGGCAGTCTGAGGGCTGTGAGCAAAACCGGTTTTGGCACATTATGGCAGTCTGAGGGGCTGTGAGCGCACAGGGCAGCTGTGACAGTGGCCCCAGGGCAGCTGTGGCTTTGCACAGCAGAATGTGTGAGGAAATTATGCTGGGTTGCCAAAAAAGTACATTATAAGACATTGTAAGAGCACCTCACTCGGCTTGTAGCTCAAGCCCAAGTGTGTTAATGTCGTGTGAGAATCCTTCCAGCAGAGAGCGCCCTTGTGTCTCAGTGATTAGAGGAAACCATGTCTGCTGACGTGTAAATCAGTGTGTAACTCTTTCTCCTTGACCGCCGTGTGCGTCGGGGAGGTCTCACGGGGAGCTCTGCGTAGAGTTGGTCTGCGTAGAGTTGATCTGCGTAGAGTTGATCTGCGTAGAGTTGACGGAGAAGCCTACACCAGCCTTTAGCTGACTTTGACTTGAACCAGCAGAGCACCGACTGTCCTGCAGAGGAGCTAGCGCTGACCCGTCAAGTGTGAGTAACTTGGAACATCGAAGCACCGTCTACAAAGCAGGAAACTACTAGTACATCAGATCAAACCAAGCAAAGTCATATTATTTAATGGGTGGGGAAATTCAGATAGTTTGTTGTATCCTGGGGCGACCTCTGTCTTCATCACTCTCAGCCTGGAACATATGCAACGTTTAAAAAAGCATACTTTATAGTTACTTGCACCTTGGTAGCCTACTTTAAAGCTGCACTCTGTAACTTTTCTAATTGAGGTTGCGCACCAATTGGTTGTCTCCATAGAGATGTTAAAGCTTTGCCTTGAATGTTCTATACGGCAAACTAACCATGAAACCGATTCGGGACCCCACAGCAAAACTAAATAATAATCATTGCAGTCTAATCATTGTGAGTTAAAAATACATATTGAAAATTAGTTTTATTTATTTGTTCAAATATTTTATTTTGTTATTGGGCCCAATTTCACCAAAACTGACTTTTCATTATCCCCAACATCTCCACCACTGCCCCGAACTGGCCTGTCCAGGGTGTACCCGCCTAAGGCCCAAAATCAGTGGGATAGGCTCCAGTCACCGGTAAAAAAAAAAAGCAGTAACACATGAATGAATTAATGACTCTTCATTCATTTCATTTCATTAAAACTGTTTTCATTCAAAAAAAGAGCTCAAATACAGTGTCATATAATGTTAACCCAACCCCCCTGGGAACCACTGGTATACACTGTATACTCTATATTCAAATTTTAAATTTCTCCAAAGCCACAGTTGCAATATCATTGCACTTATAATAATAAAAAATAATGTATTATTACTATCATCATCATCAATTTGTCGATATATCATTAAGTTTAAGGTAATAAATTCCAGGTATGACACTGAGGTCTCGGTGGAGACAAACACAAGAAGAACCCTCCACCAAAGGATCATAAGCATAATGAAGGACATAAACCTCATATCTAATCCAGTGCCTCAATGTAGACTACAGTAACAAATAAAATCCCAGAAGTTTTCTAAAGGCACAAGATAGTTGTGAACAATTATGCTTCTTGTGACTGACACATTTTTCTCTAAAAATGCACACGTTTTTCAATTTTATATTTAGTTATTATAATTAAAATAATTAAAAAGTGGCTTTGGAACAATCAAACTTTTCAGCATTAACAATTAAACATTCTCTCCCTTATAATAAGTCTAATGTAGCACTTTGTTAACCGTTCTATGACATGCAACACCCCATACTGCGGAAATGTGTGTGTAGTATGTAAATATGTAACATATGTACATATGTAACACTCTCATGAATAATTACTTTTTTTTTTACAGGACAGATTGACCAATGTCTTGTAATGTGTATTTTATCGGTCATGTATACTCCTTATGTTTATGTAAATACTTGTTGAATGAGGTGTGTGGCTGTGTGTGAGTGTATTTGGGTCAGAATGTGGACTGCAAAATCATCACATTATTGAATGTGTTTTGTTTGCACTCTATTATTTATTCCTGTCAATCAGGGACTGCAGATGGAAATGAGCTATTTAGCTACAATCTGGTGCGGAACGTCTTTGTTTTTTATGAGCTTAATGTCTCTGTACACTATCCCATCAAATAAAGACTAAACTAGACTAATAATAATCCTGTTATCCTTATTAAAGTTCTCGGATCTAAATATTTTTAAATTTTTTAAAGAAAGAATCAAAAAACCGAAAAGAAGAGCCAGTGATGTGACCCTTACTTCAGCCATTCATTGTAAAAAAAGAAAAAAGGTGGTGTAAAAACACCACATTAATCTTTATATGTCGCTATTAAGTAAACTTTATTACGTAAAGTTACAGCGACTCCACTCAGCGGATTGTGACGGAGATGGACATAAACAAAGACTACTACTTAGACTACTACTTGGGCTGTTTTTTAACCTCAGAACACTGGTACTGCTGCAATAATATTTATAATATTTTATTAGAAACCTTTGCCTGGTTTGATCAACAGGCCGACTACAGGCCTGTAGCGCTGACGTCTGTAGTCATGAAGTCATTTGAACGCCTGGTCCTGCCCCACCTCAAGTCCTTCACCTCCTCCCTGCTGGACCCCCTGCAGTTCGCCTACAGAGTCAACAGGTCTGTAGACGACGCCATCAACCTGGCACTCCACTTCATCCTGCAGCATCTCACTCATACCTGCCAGCATCTGGACTCCCCTGGAACCTACGCCAGGATCCTGTTTGTGGACTTCAGCTCTGCGTTCAACACCATCCTCCCTGCTCTGCTCCAGGACAAGCTCTCCCAGCTCAACGTGCCTGACTCCACTTGCAGGTGGATCACTGACTTCCTGACGGATCGGAGGCAGTGCGTGCGGCTGGGGAAGAATGTCTCAGACACTCGGACTATCAGCACAGGAGCTCCACAGGGCTGTGTACTTTCCCCTCTGCTCTTCTCCCTGTACACAAACTGCTGCACCTCCAGCCACGACTCCGTAAAACTCATCAAGTTTGCGGACGACACCACCCTCATCGGGCTCATCTCGGACGGGGATGAGTCTGTCTACAGGAGGGAGGTGGACCGGCTGGTGTCCTGGTGCAGCAGCGGTAACAATCTGGAGTTCAACGCCCAGAAGACAGTGGAGATGATCGTGGACTTCAGGAAAGCCACAGCCCCCCAGCCCCCCCTCATCATGACAGACTCCCCCATCACCACCGTGGACTCCTTCCGCTTCCTGGGCACCACCATCACCCAGGACCTCAAGTGGGAGCCCTCCATCAGCTCCCTCATCAAGAAGGCCCAGCAGAGGATGTACTTTCTGCGGCAGCTGAGGAAAGCCAAGCTGCCAGCGCAGATGATGGTGCAGTTCTACACGGCCATCATTGAGTCCATCCTCACCTCCTCCATCACCGTGTGGTACGCTGGAGCCACAGCCAGGGACAAACAGAGACTACAGCGCATTGTGCGTTCTGCTGAGAAGGTGATCGGCTGCAGACTTCCATCTCTGCAGGACCTGTACGTCTCCAGGGCTCTGGGACGAGCAGGTCGGATCACAGCTGACCCTTCTCACCCTGGACATGGTCTATTTGAACCACTCCCCTCAGGCAGGAGGCTACGGTCCATCCGGACCAGAACCTCCCGCCACAAGAATAGTTTCTTTCCCTCTGCTGTTGGACTCATGAACACTTCAAAACACCTGTCACTTTAACTGCAATATTCAACCACTCACTGCACTGTCACTTTCTGCACTACAACTTTAAACATAACTGTAAACTTGTGTACATAGAAATGCCTATTTTTATTTTATTGTATAGTAATTTTAAATTGTTTCTTAATGCATGCCCTTTTTGATTGAATATATGTTGTTTTATTATTGCTCAGTGTTTTATGTTGCACCTTAAGGCCGAGACAAGTTCCTATGTTTGTGAATTTTGTTCATTGACAATGGCAATAAACTCTTTCTGATTCTGATCTTAATCATTTGTGTGTAGTGTAGTTGGATTGAACACATTATAATACGAAACAATCTCTTTATGTCTCATCAAGATGTTCCTGTACATGGTTGGACTGGTGGCCCTTTTTGTGATTTACCGCTGGCTGAAGGAGCTGAAAAGAGTGCCCCACAAAGAAGACAAATATGTGTACATCACAGGCTGCGACAGTGGCTTTGGGAACTGCCTCGCTCGTCACCTGGATAAACTGGGATACTGCGTTATTGCTGGTTGTTACACAGAGAAGGGAGAGGATGAGCTGAAGAAGGCCACGTCTGACCGACTGACCACATTCCACCTGGATGTCACTGACACTGCAAGTGTCACCAAGGCAGCAGACAAGATCAAGAGTCTGGTGGGAAATAAGGGTAGGTTGAATGTAATATTTATGTTAATATATATCAATATATATTTAGTAATACTCAACACAAAACTTAAATAGTTGAAGACATAGCACATAAACAAACAAAACCTGTCCCACTGTTGCCCCAAATCCAACCATCCTTTCCTAACATATCTTAAGGGCTTGAAAAGTTCTTTCAAGAGTGCCAGAATTAGTTTTAATCTACTTATTTTTTACTTCAAAATGCTGTTTACTAGTTTCTTCTCTGCATACAGAGTAGTTTTTGTACACAATCCTAATGTGAGAGCATATCCTGCCCTTTTTGGTTGATTAACCGATGCCCAGGGCATGTCTTATGCTTTGTCAAAAAAGAATTTATTTAGTTGAACACAGCCGTACCGAGCAGACACAGTCCGGGTGAGTTGGGCAGGTCACATGGTAACCATCCCTGCAGGAAGTCCAACACTTTGCTTTTGTATGACATATTGTATGATCTAGATTTTGTATAAAAGAGTGTCAATGTTTTGTTATGTTTTTTCATTGTTCAATTTTCATTGACTCATATTAATACATTTAAAAAATAATAACATCAATAAATATGTTTTAATTTAACTTCACCTCTATAGTTGATTTTGTTGTAAAGTTGCCAATAATAAAACTGTCAGACAAAAGACAGATGACCCCAAAACACTCAACAATCACAAAATATTATGCATTGTGGACCCTCTGATTTCTTTACAGGACTGTGGGCTGTGGTGAACAATGCAGGTGTCTCAGTCCCGTCCGCACCCACTGACTGGCTCAACATACAGGACTACAGGGGCATGCTGGCTGTTAACCTGGATGGGGTCATTAGTGTCACTCTGAGCGTCCTGCCTCTTATAAAGAAGGCCAAAGGACGAGTGGTGAACGTGGCCAGTGTTTTTGGGCGCATCAGTCCATTTGGGGGGCCCTACTGCGTCTCCAAGTACGGAGTGGAGGCTTTCAACGACAGTCTGAGGTGAGGACACTGATTTACATCAAGCTAATGTAGTGTGGACAAATGATCTTGTTATGGGAGGACATAATGTACATTGTTTACAACTCTGCAGACTAATTCATTTTGTCTTATAGAATAAACATGACACCATTTGGGGTCAAAGTGTGTTGCCTTGAACCAGGATTTTTCCAGACTAATGTGACAAACACAGAACTGCTCCAAGTTAACTTAAAGAAGCTTTGGGACAAACTGCCACAAGATGTTAAGGATGACTATGGACTCGATTACTACGATAATAGTAAGTCATGCAAAAGCCTTTATTTACCCAGGAAACTGGCAGCGTCCATAATGACAGAGCTGCGCTTGTTTGCCGTAGCAAATGACTGCTTTTTATATTAAATACAGACATGTTCAGGTGTAGCCAATTAATTCATTGATGCGTTATAAAACTTGCATGTTCCATTGCTTTCAATTTACGTCATTTAAATCGATAGTTCAGAAAAATCAACATACCGGTATAATAAACTGATTTTCATTACAGTAAGTAAGAAATATACATTACACATAATCACAGAAGACCTGATGGGTGAAAAGTGTTGTAATCCTTAAATCCTCAATGACAGAGAAAGCAAACATAGAACTTTTAAACAAAGGGAAAACAGTTGTGCGTGGCTTGTAGGCCTCACGTAAATACTGAGTTTTTAATTTAAAAACATTTTTTGTACAGTGATTGCAGAGATAAAGCGTCGATTTTCCCAGCTCACTGACTCAGACCTGATGAAAGTGGTTAACTGTATGGAGCATGCCATCTCAGCCGTCTATCCTCGAAAGCGCTACTCTCCAGGATATGATGCCAAGCTGGTGTGGCTGCCTCTGTCCTACATGCCCACCTGCCTGACAGACTGGTGGTTCCTCAGAAACGCCATCAAGCTCAACATCCAATCAGCACAATAAAACATGAGAAATTATAATTTACAATATGACCAAGTAGTTTTCTAAAGACACAATACTACTGTGTGCGGATAATTGTATATCACTGTTTCTGCAATCAAACATGTCTTTAAGTGCCCACTCCTATTCTTGAGGTCACTGCTATTTAAACCTCAGTTCCAACCTATCACCCATTTGCCTGACGAAGTTGCCAAAGTTGCCTAACGAAAAGTGTGCATGATTTTTTTTCTCACTGCAATTAAACATGTAAAACATATCTTCTGAACACAATACTTATTGCTGCACTTTGATCAAGTATTTATGGCATGTCATAACCATTACAAGAGCGAACATGTTTCTTGTCTCCTGATAGCATTTATTTCCTTACTCACCTCATTCACACTCTAAGAGAAAATAAGGCAAAATGCCAAAGCGCTTATCAGAGAACGTGAAGTCTGGTGTAGTCAATTACTCAACTATCCTGTGTGGTGGACCTTTGCACCGGACAAACCGAAGAACAAACACCGGAGTGCACATTCTTTCACACCGCATGCCAATCAGACATATTCCAAAAGTAGGTGAAAAATCTCTTCTTTTTTAAGTAATGTATAAGTCCCTACACATTTATAGAAAGAGATACACAAAGTTGCTCTGTAGTTGTTACTCTAATGTGCTATAACGCCACCTGCTGGGTGCAAAAAGCCTTAACTATTCTACATTCTGACCATTGTTCACCAGATTTTTTTATTTTTTTCAATGGATTTGTTAGAGGTAAGTGTTTTTGTTTGTTATGTTTTTTAGATTTCCTTTTGCATCTTCTTGGTTATAATTTCAGGGACACTGGTCTGATTATGCCCCCCCAACCACCATCAAAAAAGCTACACAGTTGACATCTTTAAGGGACTTTGAATTATAACAATTTCACGTAGTTTTGCCTGTATTTTATATTTAAATGTTTTTCAGAATGTATTATGTGTATGATAAATATGCTGACGCAATTTACTTAGCAAGCAAAGTGTATCTGCTATGAATGGCTTAATAATGACAGACAAAGATAAGTGTGGAAGACTTTATGACAGGTCAGTCGAGTCCTTTCAAGGGGCTGCGAATAAATGACAACGCATGGCTCACAATAAGATAATATCACGATTTTGCATGCAGTAATCGATATATTGCACGATTGCAAAATATTCTGCCATATCACTACTTTTTAAGAACCACATGCATTCAAACAACAATATTTCTTTGTTTGTTATTGACCTCCAAAAACTTCACATGAAATACACCAATTGTAATCACCAAAACAGTGAATATGTTTCCTTTTGCTAAACAAGCAACAAAAGTGTTGTACTGTCACAAAATCATTTTGTAAGATATACCAAAAAGTACTCATATATACCATATATGATACAGCAGTCCACAATATTGATATATTGTGAAATTAGTATCACAGTATATTGGTGATTTATTATTTTACCACAGCCATGTGAGTGAAGAAAAAAGTGTAAAAGCTACCTTTATGAAATCCAAGTCTATTTGGCCAACATCATTTGCTTGAATGTCTCTCCCCACACTTCACCCCCATCTCATGCTGCTTATAGTCACGGTGTTAATATATCACTGACAAAAATGTGTAGGTGTAGGGACAAAACAACAGTGTGGTTGTACTGATTTCTACCATTCTCTTATGTTAATTAACTGATATTTTCATTCAGGTTTTCCAGTCTCATCTGCTACTTTCCTCTCTTGCTCTCTTGACCATCGCATTCCTTTTCCTGCGCTTCATCAGAGACTCTTTCAGAGTGGACCAGCTGCCCCGGAGGCATGTGCTGATCACGGGCTGCGACAGTGGCTTTGGGAACCTTCTGGCCCGGCAGCTGGACGCGAAGGGCATCCCTGTCATCGCTGGCTGCCTCACAGAGAAGGGTGCAGCGGATCTGTCGGCCTCTGCCTCCTCTAGACTCAGGACGGTGCTGCTGAACGTTGCCGACAGCGCAAGTATCAAGAAGGCAGCGGAGTTTGTGAGAGCAGAGGTCGGACAGAGAGGTGAGGCAGGCGGGGAGGGGTGCAGGACTGCAGGGGGGTACGCGCTCCGATAGGG
Source organism: Chaenogobius annularis (assembly GCA_015082035.1). Lineage (NCBI taxonomy): Eukaryota > Metazoa > Chordata > Actinopteri > Gobiiformes > Gobiidae > Chaenogobius > Chaenogobius annularis. The sequence continues at coordinate 1,393,436 of BJKM01000011.1, read as the reverse complement.
TGCCAGCCCGAGTGAAGCACCGTTAAGATAAAGGCCAAACCTGGACCACCCCATCACCAACACATCCTCCTCCTACTGATTCAAGAGCATACCTCATTTATTACAGAGTTCCCAGAGACTGAAATTTAAATGTTGAAGTTTGTTTTATGTCATGTGGGATTAACACGCTTTCTTATTTTGACAGTAAAGGAGATAGCACATTTCCTTGCATACATCTGTGGTGCTTCCAGAAGTCAAAGCTATAATAAATGATTTAACCTGAGAGAACATTTTACAGAACACTTGGAGAGGCGTCAGTTGAAAATGGCTCTAAACTGGCCTGACTGTGGGATCCAGTTGCAAACCAACCTATAGCTTTTACAACATTTCATTGAAGCAAGTCATTAAACATCATGTTTTGTCTTACATTGGCTGCATATAAATGTATGTTCATTAACATATGAGCTCACGTGCAACACAAGATGCGAAGATAACTAGAAAATGGCTTTCAAAGTTAGTGACAGCAGTACATTACCTGACCACAAGGTGGTGCACTAACCTAAATGTTTCCCATGCAGTAGATGCTAAATATCAAAGTAGGGCTCCTTCTCCCTAGAATGTATAGGGAGAAAGAGCCCTATACATTCTGTGTGTTGTTTTAATAGATCCATGTGCTGTGCTTTATTCTGCACACAGGCCTCTGGGGTCTTGTCAATAACGCTGGCATTTCCATCCCTATTGGTCCAGTTGAGTGGATGAAGCTTGAGGATTTCACAAAAATTTTGGATGTGAATCTTTTGGGTCTTATTGACGTAACTCTCCAATTCCTGCCACTCCTAAAAAAGGCCAAGGGCAGAGTGGTCAACGTGGCCAGCATCTTTGGTCGACTGTCTCTCACAGGAGGTGGATACTGTCTCTCAAAGTATGGTGTGGAGGCCTTTTCCGACAGCCTCAGGTAACTAAACTATGACTTTTAAACTTTGGTGGCATTACATAGTTGAGAAATATTAAAGTTTGGTAATTTTTCAGGAGAGATATGCAACATTTTGGCATCAAAGTAAGCATTATTGAGCCAGGCTTTTTCAAAACCGCTGTGACCAATTCCAAGACTATTGAAGGGGACATAAAAAGGTTATGGACTTGTCTGCCGCAAGATGTCAAGGACTCCTATGGGACAACTTACATGCAAGACTGTAAGCAAAACCTAGGTCCACCATGTACTTCACCTGACTTAATATTGAAGTTCATTATCATTATTGGAATTACATTTATTGAATGATTTTGTCTTCCAGATGTAAAAGCCCAGGACTTTTCCTTGGGGATCTTGTGCAGTGCGGACCTCTCCAAAGTGACTGACTGCATGGAGCACGCCCTGACCCGGTACTACCCTCGCACCAGATATGGAGCAGGCTGGGACGCCAAGTTCTTCTGGATTCCTTTGTCCTACCTCCCATCTTTTGTGTCCGACTTTGTTGCTATGGTGCTTCTTCCTATGCCCAAGAGTACATGAAAAAGTGACAATGGAAACAAATGCATTTCTTAGGTGGACTAAGTGTCACTGATATAAAAAATAAATAAATACATTTTGCTTGATTATATGGGAGCATTTAAAGTAAAAGTGGTTATATATTACTAAAAATAGTAGTATATGTTGTGGGAAGCACTTTCAATTGCCTTGTGTACGAATTGTGCTCTACAAATAAACTTGCCTTGACTTGTAATTAGTACATAATTGCTACTCTTCTTTTTTTTTTAACCTGCATGTAAAGTTGACATTTTACAATCACTCACTGCACTGTTCACTTTCTGCACTACATCTGTAAATTTAACTGTAAATTTTGTTTACATAGTAAGCCTATTTTTATTCTATCCTATAGTAAATACAAATTTTCTTTAATGCATGCCCTTTTTGATCTCATTTTTTTCTTTTTAATTATTGTTCATCGTTGTATGCTGCACCTTAACTCCGAAACAAGGTCCTATGTTTGTGAATTTTGTTCATTGACAATGGAAATAAACCCATTCTGATTCTGATTCTTATTCTGACAAACACTAACTTGTCGCATCTACTTCTTTAACATGTAATTGTGTGTAAAGAAGTTTAGAACAGTTTACAAAATAAGAAATTTATTCATTCAGTTTCAGCAGCAGCAAATTTCAACATGAATAATTGTGGGATGATCACAGAGTTGTCCTCATTCAGATACAAAACAATAATTGTGAAAAACATCTAAAATGAACCCATTCTTAAACAATGTATTTTTAAACAGACATGCAAATTTGTTTTTTATGCAAAACATATTCAAGTATTTTTGGCCAGAGTAAATGTCAAAATGAATTAATAGTGATTTTTTTTGAAAGCCCTGATATGAGGTATATATATATTTATATATATAAACATTTAATGCAGAGAATGTATCTACTTTTCTTCATGGCAACTTATATTCATTTTAAGTACTGTACATTATTCAGTAGCACTATTCATATAAACCTATATGAAACAGGACATCAAACTTACATCTTCAAATTTACAAGTATACAACATATTAACAAATCTATCAGCAGCATCAGTGCAAAGACATACATCATGTACATCAGCATAAAGGACACAAACATAAAACAAGAATTGGCATTAGACACATCAGAAGGCATAGTCATACAAGAAACCTCTTCATTTATAGAAACATTTTTCTCTCCAACAAAAATTTGAGTTTTGTACACAGGCTGCATAAAAAAATAAATTCTGTGCAAAGTGTGTTTATTTGTTCCCGTGGTTGAAACAAGTGTTATACGTCGCTGTCCTCTTTGACCAGAGTGGCTGTGTCTTTGAAAGTGTCCTCAGTGGGAGAGAAGGCCGAGGGACGGTCCTTCTTCAGCACTTTGGCCGGAGGTGCAAACGGAGACGGTCCAGAAGAGTCCCCGCTGCTCCCAACTGGCTTTTCATCCTTCATCTACAACACAGACGAATAAATATATTAACAGATGAAAGATAAAGAAATATCTATATCCACAAATCTGTAATCCACCTCTGAATATGAAGGGTTTTCAAATGTGGTTCCTGGCCTCAATTTTCTTTTGAATTGGCTCCACTTTGACTCCTACAATAGAGAATTTCCACGTGAGACCAGCGATGTCTTTTGGATAAACTGTCTCACACTTATTCTACAGTACCTTTTCAGATGTTGAGCTTTCAGCAGGATTCTCCACGGCCACAGCTCGCGCTCCGTGATACACTGGATTCACAAAGTTGTTTGCCAATGGATCACTGCTCACATTGACTGTGACCTGTTTGCAAGAGATTTTGGATAATAATCATTTCAATAATAACATTTTACTGAAACAATAAAAAATAAATAGTACCTGTGTTGCATGAATAACAGCAGGGTCTCCAGAAACCCCCCCTGCATTGGCGTATAAAGGATTCTCAAAGGTCATTGGCTGCCTGCCAGCTTCCAGTGCAAAATTATCATCCTGTGCAGAATTAGCAATGTTTTACAAATTTGATCAACCGTCTCAACTTAAAAACACACTATTACAAAGGTGTTTTGCCTCTGGTTGCTGACTGAGCCGTTGACATATGTTAATAAATAGTGAGCCTAACTCTTGTTTTCGGAATTTATTTGCTGATGTTACAATCTAAGTTACTAATGAAGTCATTAATGGTCAAGTCTTGAACTCACCATCTGCATTGCTGTGTCAATAAATGACACGCCAATATGTGTCGGCCCAAGGTCCACATTTTCACCTGAACGAAAGGTCACGCCATTCCCCGTGTCCCCAGATTTCACCAGACTGCTAAGGCTGCATTTTGGGGGGAAAAAAAGTGTTTCATGAAGACTGTTTGCCAATAATTACTATGCATTTTGTAAAACCCTATACCTCGGCAACTTTGGCATTGAGGGAATAAAAGATCCAGTCCGTTTGTAATTGAGGAAAACCCCAACAGCCAGAGCCCCCGTAATGATGATGATAATGACTGCGAGCAAAACTGCCACTGCTGCAAAGACATAAAAGTAAAAACAAATATGAACAAATATGTATTTATTTATTTATCCAAAACACAAAACCTTATTTCCCCTTTTGTGGCTTTTGCCCTGTAAATTAAAAGCGTTCAATGTCTAGTGTTGAAGTTCAATAAGCTCTTTATGTGAAATAAGGGGCTCTTGATACACCCTCCATAGTTTGTTGCAGCCATTTTCAGTAGTGAAAACTGACTTAATTTAGTACCGTATACATGTCATAAGTGTCATGCAAAAGAAATGAACATACCTGTCCCGGCAGGAGCACTTTTCACTTTCCCCATTTCACAATAACTGCCCAGATACCCATAAGGACATCTGCAAAACACACACCATAACCTCTTCTCAAAATGTACACACCCAAAAGAGTGAAACCAAACGGAGAAACAAAACGAAGGGAATGACTTTTCATGAGGAAGACCACTGCAGCCAGACTCACTTGCACTTTGGAAGAACATCCTCATCAAAGTAGCAGGTTCCACCATTCATACATCTACATGCAGGGGGCATTGTGACAGCGGCCTCAATGGCTGCAAGAGTGAAAGCCAAGCATAAACAAAACATGTACTAAAATAAAAACTAACATGTCTCACAGCACAGTACCAGAAATTAAAAATATGCAGCCATGTATAAGAGTCACCAAGAATGGCTATGATGCAAAACATAAAGTGATGAGAAACAAGTCAGTGATGAAATACCTGCATCGCAGACATTAGAGTCAAACTGAACCGGAGAGGAGCCTTGTGGGCAGCTGCAAGTGTAACCTCCAGGACGCAGCAGGCACAGGTGACTGCACACACTCTTACATGGGTTGCTCACTGAACAAATTGGAAAATCATGAGCAAAAGAACTGATACAAAAATTCAATTAAGTATTAAAAAACAGAAAGAGTCATGAAATATAAGCAACAGTATATATATTTTTAAAAAGGTATTACATATGATGTTGTTATTACCTGTGAGGTTGTGCCGATGCTGCTGGTAAATGCGGACTTGTGTGAGCCAGGGGTTGATGGTTAGGACCCTGACTTTGTGACCGTTCCCAAATTTGTTAGTCCGCCATACTTCCCCTTTCTCTTTAGTGGTCCAGAACACATGACCTTCAAAAACATCTAAACTGTACGGGTTCCCAATGTCTGAAAAGAGAAAACCAAACCATGTAGTTTGATATTAACAGAAATGTTTCTTGAGTGCGTTGATGTTTTTACCTCCAGATATGACAATTCTTCTGTCTGTGCCATCGGGTTTCATGGATTCAATTATGTTTTCTTTCGAGTCACACCAGTAGAGCCTGTTTCCATTGGTATAGTCAACAGCCAGTCCAGTGGGCCAGCCCAAGTCCTCCTCCCCTACAAGAACCTCTCTGTGCTGCCCATCCATCCACGCAGACTCGATTTTTGGACTTCTACCCCTGTCTGTCCAATACATCGTTCTATCCCAAAGAAATAATCCAACATTTAATACCCCATGTTGAATAGACAGGTGGAAATAGTAGACATACCCAAGTGATGGATTGACAACAATAGCAGCAGGCTGATCAAGATCTGTGTGGATCAACCATTTACGGTATCGGCCGTCCAGCAAGGCCACTTCAATGCGATTGGTCCCCGAATCTGTCCAGTAAATGTGCCTATAACACGAATACATAATGAGAAATAATCTAAAACTGCAGTAGAGAAGTAACTTCTGTAAGAGTCTTTTACCCGCCAACCCAGTCCACAGCGATGCCGTCAGGGTTTGCAATGTATCTGAGATTTAGATCAACCTCTTTCACAGGATTGTTGCCGTGGTCGTTGAAAGTGGTCATATAGGCCCTTTTGATAGTGCCAAACTGAGATCCACGTCCAAGCACTGTCCAGTAAACCACACCTAAAGCCACAAAATGTCCATTACACTGTTTGAATATTGCATGGTTTTGTATAGAGAGACTCACTGAGGCCTTGTCTTTCAGGGTCCCACAGATAGTCCAAAGCTTGAATGTGCTCTGCATTGTCCACATAGTCTGAATACTGCTCATTGGATAGGTTGAAACGGCGAATTCGAACATTGTCTGGCAAGAGTAGCACTGGTGGATTTCCTGTGAATATTATAAAGTGATCAGTATCAAATAATTAATCGAACCAAACTGACAAATACAGTGACTGCAGTTTAAAGTAGTGAAGCCCTGTGTTACAGGTGTTTATGTCAGTCCTTACCCTGGGCAGCACATTCAGTACCGCGAGGTTCACCAAACGACTCAAATCCTTCAGCGCAGAAGCATTCATAACTGCCTTTTGTGTTCTTACACTCCTGTGGACATGTGCCATAGACTTCACACTCATTTATATCTGTGACAAAAAGGATATCACAATGAGTTAAGAGATGTGATATGCGTGAGAGAAGCCACTATCATCATTACTGTAAAAATGTTTGTTACCTTCACAGTTGTGTTTTTCAGTTTCCCTGGGTTTATAGCCTGGTCTGCAGGAACACAGGAAGCCCCCCTCTGTCAGGTCAGTGCAGTTGTGCTCACAGATGTTGTGACTGCATGTGTGTCCGCTACCCTGGTCTAAAAACAGACAAACAGCTGACAAACACAGTATATATCACCACTATTGAGTTTCATGTGCCTGGGTTTGTGCACTTACGGCAGCCCAGCTCGTCTGACTGGTCCCCACAGTCGTCATACTCATCACAGGCGTACTGCAGAGGGATACACTGCCCATTACTGCATTTGTACTCTTCTTCTGAGCAGGGTCCATGTGTCGGCGTCAGGCCTAGACGTCAACAAGACATCGTGTTACGTCATGTATGCGGGTTACTACATGCGGTCTTAAGATTGCCTTCATAAACACATACAGTTTTCTTGTCTCTCATCAGAGCCATCGCCACAGTCATCCACAGAGTTGCACAGCTCGTGGCTGTAGATGCAGCGGTTATTGTCACATCGGAAACGAAAAGGAGTCTCACACTGGATAGTTGCTGAAGGAAAAACGTAAACGCGGACAGGATCAGTATTTACTTAGTATACAGTACATAATCATATAAAAATAATGATAATGATAATAATAATAATCATGTATTCTTCATGAACCATATTTATTCATGGATGCTATGTTATTACATCAACTGTATGTAATACTTTATTTGGTTCTGGTATACATATTGTGACTGAAGCGTTTTCTTACAACAAAGGTGGAGCTCCTCATCTGAACTGTCCCCACAGTCATTGTCTCCGTCACATTTCCACTGAGGCTGGATGCACACGTGGTTTTTGCACTCAAACAGGAACGGGGGACAGTATGTGCCGTTGGGAAATCGTGTCGCTGAAAGACAGAAGTATGTGTTACGCGTTTTTATTATATTCTATTTTATAAGCGAAACTAGCGCATCTGGAACATAATAATGACATTCAAATACATACAGTGGTTCTGCAGCAGAAACTGACATGACATAAATATTTATCAATAAAATCAACTCACGGCACGACATTTCATCTGTATAGTCCAGGCAGTCAGCATTTCCATCACATTTGAATCGTTCAGCAATGCAATGTCCACTGCCACACTGGAAAAATCCAGAATGACAAGTGCGCAACTCTGCAACACAAACAACACATGATAAATTGTACATTTTATTATGGCCAAGTAGGGTGGTCAAAAGTACTGCTACCCAGATAATATGTGATTCTAAAACTAGCATGAAACGTAGATTAATTTCATCCAATTTCAGTATTGGAAAAAAACTTCTAACTGGACAATATTGGACCTTTCTGGTTAGCTTTATCAGAACGACTATAAGACTCCATACTAAGAAAGGAACTACAGTTTGTGTTGAGTTGAATGCAACAATCACTGTGATATCAAAATAATATTGACTTTTGAGCTTTTCTCTTAATATTGGCATCAAGTTTGAAATGTTGTTAACAACATGACACTGCTATGACCAAAGCTCCATTATTTTTGCTAAGTTCATTATTTTTTAGTCAGTTTTTTTGCATTGGGACAAGTAATTTATGAAGGTTATTCTAAATGAATGTCTAGGATCTATGCATTGGGCTTTATTGCCGCTTTGTTTTGTGCAGCCTGTGTTACTCTAAAAACACAGGCCTGAACAAAAAGGTTTCACTCACCACAGTCCCTTTCATCTGAATTGTCCTCACAGTCGTTGTCATGGTCACAGACCCAACGGTCAGGAATGCAGCGAAGATTGTCACAGCGAAACTCACTCTCAGTGCATGTGCGCGGAGCTGAGAAAAACACAACACGACTGAGTACTACCTGAACTTTAGGATGCTATAAATATTTTCCAGTGGACAGATGTTGAGCAAAACCCTTTTTCATATAAGTAAACGTAATGTTTGCAACAAAAAATCACCTATTTTCAACTCTCACACAAAGCTAAGTAATATCTGTGAATATCATGAGCTCATAACTTCCGTCATGACTTACCATTCCCCGTTCTCCTTATGGAAACTAAATGATCCTTTTAACTGGCATGTTCTCAGACTTGTTTAAATTCTCCGGGGCAAAGGGTGACAGACTCCCTCCCTCCTAGATTCTGACGCACTGAGGACAGGCTGTTTCTGGCAGCTGATAAGGCACTCACTGTCCACCAAAGTGTTGAGCCTCTTACAAAACCTCCCCACATCTGATAAAATAATAGCAGGTCTATCCTTCACCATAAGCACTCCTTTTTATTTGAATAATACACAGGTCCACGTTAAAATCCCACACTAAATTCACTAAGTACATATGCTTAAATTATATCAACAATGTAAGTAATGTATCAATGTGTGTATAATCTGTTTAATGCATCCACTACCAAGTTAAAGTAAAATAAATTGTGAGTAAAATAAATGATGAATCATCTGTAGATTTAAGACTACTAAAATCCAGTCTACAAAAACAAAATTTAATCAGATCATGTACTTTAAGAACCACTCACTGCAGCTGAGTTCATCAGAGTTGTCCCCACAGTCGTCGTCTCCGTCGCATTTCCACCTCAGGGGAATGCAGCGGTGGTTGTCACAGCGAAAGTCTCCACTGGGGTCACAGGTCAGGTCATCTAACAAAAAAAAACATGAAAAAGAAGTATTTTAGCGTTTGAGACTTTTCTGCAAAGTACAGTACAGTATGTAAAGCATGATAAAAAAGGTCAAATCCTCCAGCTACAGTGTTCCTAAACAAGCCTAGCCGAGTCCCCAGTAGAGGTGGGCAATATATTTAAATTTAGATAATATCATGAATGTTGTTTAAAAGATATGAAAACTCTGAATAGTGAGTATATCATTAATAGTAAGAAATGCTACAAATGAAAAAGAAATATGTTAAAATGTCACATTATAAACTCAGTACTTTTGTTATTAATTTTACAGCCATTTTAAGACAAGGTATATTTGAAGACATTTCTGTTGGATTTACAACTCCAGTCGCCGGGTGCTGCACCACTGCTCCTGACAGATTGCCCCATTGAAGGATGGGTCAAATGTAACAACAGCAACAACAGCAGCAACAACAACAATAACAGCAGTGCAACAGCAGCAGCTATAGTACAACATCAGTCAAGAAATTAGACATTTACGAAGTGAAAGAGCGGCTGTGTGAGTGTATGGCCGCATGGGTGTGTGTGAGTGTGGGTATATGCACAAAGTAAAAATATATTTTATTATTATTACCATCATCACAATTTCACATACCATACTGTATATTGCCATACATGCAGTCATATCATCAAATACCATAATATATCACTATACATTGTCATTGTATAATTCGTTTTCATCAGATTGTCCAGTCACCTTGTCACCCCTTTAATCAATTGAGTCAGCAGCTTGATAAACTCACCCTGCATCATTTCTGTCTTTACTATTTTTTTCATGCGTGGTGTCCAAGGTGAATTAAAAGGAGGAGTAGAGTGTCTCTACTTGGGTTTTTTCTACAGTTTTTTTTTGTAAATTTCACCCACTATACTGTGGCTGAGGACTAAATTAGTATATCCAGGACAACAATAGTGACAATGATATTGAGTAACGCAAAAAATTAGTAATAATAATAATGACATGAGTGTATCTTAACCATAACACTTTTCCTATTCTCCTATTTAGACCAAATTCTTATATTGACCACAAGAATTGTTATGGACAAGACTGGAAGGTGGAAAACAAATGCTATTAATCAGAGGTGAGAGAAGTTATATATATATAATATATATATTGGGAATGTTTTAAGAGGAAATATGTTCAGCATTTGAATGACAGCTTAACAGCTATGATTGGTTCAACATCAGCCATGACAAGCAACAAAGGCTCTGAGGTTGACCCCTGATCGTCCTACATCACAGAAGAAAGAAGGGGCTGGCGCACCAGCCTAGAAAAAGCCAGCAATAACTTTGTATCAGCGCGTAAATAAAAGTGTTTTCACAAGGCAACCATTCACACAGTCACACATTCACACACATAGGCACTTGATACGCTAGTGTGTAAGCCAAAAATGGTTAGATGCCTTGCCCAAAGGCACAACAGCAGTATACACAGTAGTATACGCAGGTATTCAAACATCGTTCAAAGGAAACATCACAATCCAAGGGGATTGGAGGGATATTTCAATAATGATGAAAATGTCAAGCATCTTGTTTTTTAATTAAAGTGTAATCATCAGAGAGGGAGTGAAGCAGCATGCCTAAGACAGATGGGTGACCTCCTTCTTCTGCACTATTCAGTGCACAGGATAAGAGCTCATGGATGAGAAGCGCAGACGGGAGAGGAGCGGAGAAGAGCTGTCTCTACCACACGGTGCTGGGGGTCAGAGATAGAGCTGTGTTAGCCAGTCCACCTGGCCCATCTGCTACATTCTTACGGGAAGATTAGCACGGATCTCCCCTCCTGCTCCAGCATGGCACTAATGGAGCAGGGCGTCTGATAAGAATTGGGAGGGTCACGGTGAGTGTGTTTGGTTCGTACCAAAGTACAAAGAGACTTGTGTGAACCCTGCCCCCATGCAAGGACAGAGCAACAGCACCCACACACACATACACATATGTAAAGCCATACGTGGGACAGATCATAAATCTGCAGAGAGGAAGGGAGTGGCAAGTGTCGGGGGAGGGAGAGACGTGAGACATCTCCATCAGCACCTCCCACCACCTTACTGTGCAACGTGCGCTGAGGAGCAGCTAATTGCCCTTCACTCATGCTTAAAGCACTCACTCTTGTCTAAGGGAAGTTTTAGTCGTACAGGATTTTTTTTCATTTTTTTGTTGTTAGTTAAGTCAACATAACAAACACATTGAGTTAGAATATGGCAAGTATACGTTTGAGATGGCTGCACAATTTTTAGCAAATGACAGGTGTCAGCTTGTGGGTCGACGTTACTCACCACATCCCTGCTCATCACTGTTGTCTCTGCAGTCATTGTGGCCATTGCATACAGACCAAAGGGGCACACAGCGGTAGTTTGTCTTGCAGTCAAACTCAGTGTGGTTGTCACAGCGATAAGATGGCCCCACTGTAAAATGGTAAATCACAGGGAGGCATAAGGTCGCAACAAGATCAACATAAAGATGGAATATGCACAATATATGAGAAACACTTTTTGTTGGACTGCAAGCCTTTCTGGAGGTATAGTTTGCATTTACTTACTGCACTCTTCCAGTGGTTCATCAGAGTTGTCCCCACAGTCGTCGTCCACGTCACACTTCCAGTTCTGGGGGACACAGCGCCCGTTGCGACACTTGAACTGCCCTGGTCGGCAGGTCCTAGTCGAGCAGTGGGCTGGGTCTTCATCCGACTGATCTCCACAGTCATCCTCACCATCACACTGCCAAGACTCGGGGATGCAGCGCTTGTTTGCACACTGCCATTGGTGAGCTTCACACTGGTGGGTTGCTGAATGAAAGACAACTTTACCATGAATCTGTATTGCATTATGCATATTGTAGGTTGTCACGTGTTTCTGCCATAGCCTACCACAAAGCACTGGGTCTTCGTCAGAGCCATCGGGGCAGTCAGGGTGAGTGTTGCACAAGAAGTGGGGGCTGGTGCAGTTCCCATCGTTGCACTGAAACTGTCCGAGCCTGCAGTGGTGAGTGGGGCAAGTTGGGGGCTCGTCTGAACTGTCTCTACAGTCTGCCTGGCCATCGCACTTCCACCAGATGGGAATACACCTGTGGGGCAAAGGCAGCACATGAGCAAGCAAACAGTGATCACTACATAAAGTTCTGATAAACTTTTTTCACAATAAATAAAAATAAATCACCTCTGTCGTTGGACTCATGAACACCAGTCACTTTAAATAACATACTCCAATAATACTTCAGAAATACAATGAATTATCTGCACTCTTAGATTTGCACTGTTGTTCTGTTCATGCTGTAAATGTGTTTAATTGATCAGTCTATTTTTATTTATTCAAATGTTTGCATGCCTTTATTTTCTCATAGTTTATAAATTACTATTATTATTCTTATTTTATTATGATAATAGTTAGAATTTAGAATGAAGTAATAGAAACGCAAACAGTTCCTGAAAAATGTCTAATTTAACTTTCCAGAGAGGTGCGGGAAAGGTTAAGAATTAATTTTACAGTATTGTCCAAAAGCATGATTAATAAATGCGTCTACATTTCTGAGGGTTTTCCAAGATTACAGAACTATGGCAATACTGTGCTGGGATCAACTGGAATAATATTGTATTTCAATGTTAATGTGTTTCCGATAACAGATGATGGCCATTGTAAGCAAAGAGGCCTTCAAGAGCAGGTGACGAACCGTTCGTTGTTGTTGCATCTGTACTGGGTGCTGGAGCACGCGGGGAGGCAGCGGGTCACACCTCCGATCTGCACACTGAGGAAGTGGTCCGGGCATTCGCAGGTGTGTTCTCGCCCTCCGTGACTGATCAAGCACAGGTGAGAACAGCCACCATTGTTCACGGAACAGGGATTGTTTACTACGAGAGGAAAAGTCGATCTCAAGTCACCATCACGGAGCAGAGACAGGGCAGCCATTGTTTGACTTGAAAAACTAGGCTGAATAACATGATTTTGGCTGCATTCACACTCGCATGCCCATCAAACTTTGGTCTTAAACCCAGAATAGGGAAGACTTTGTTTCATCATATTTTGACTTTCAAATGCTGACCAATGTTTCACTTATTCTTTTTTTTTTTACCTGAAAAACTTGTTTTCCCAATTGATTCTGTTTTTCAAATTTCAGTAGCTTAATTTTGCATTATACATTTTCATTGTGTTTTTCTCAGATAAAAATTACAAATTGCAAATTTGTCTTTGAGAGAGAAAAAGAGATCAAGCCCACAAATGCAATAGTCTAAATTCAGAATGGAATATTAATAGTAAAGTTTAAGTCCGACTTTAGAACCGTTGAATTTGAGGGATTGAACTCTCTTTCTAATGAATATTTAAAAGGTAAATTTTTCATTTTGAACGTTTAAACTGAGGAAAACATATCCCTACAGGAACAATTAAGGCTTAACCGTAACCTGGTCAAGACTAGATCATGACTAAACCAGAACTGGAACCTGACCAAACCTAGTCTACATTAGGATTAAGACAAGCATGGACGCATCCTTAATTTTGAGCTCTAACAAAACGTACCGATAGGCTGTCTGTAAGGATGGCACACGTGGATGTCGAATGGCCTGTGAGTGGTGTTAACTAATGCTTCACGTCCAGACCCATCATATTTGTTGCCCTTCTCTACGGTTCGTGTGTTCCAGTCCGTCCAGTATACGGTGTCCTCAAACACAGTCAGAGCAAAGGGATGTGGCAAATTCCCATTATAAACCGTGTGCCTGTGCCGACCATCCAAATCTGAGTATCTGAAAGAAATGAATGGAAATTTGCAAGGGATTTATGGACAGTTAACAGAGAGTGACCCCTTGAAGATGAACAAACTTACTCAATGTAGTTAAGATGTGCGTCAGACCAGTAGAGCTTGTCGTTAGTGTAGTCAATAGTGATACCATTAGGCCATGCTAACTTTGTGGTGATAACGGCTGTTTTGTTGGTTCCGTCCATCCCAACACGACCAATAAATGCTTTGTCTCCCCAGTCTGTCCAATATACAAATCTAAAGAAAAAATAATAATAAGGATGGATTTGGATGGAATTGAACGCTAAAGCACAGCAAGTTGTAAAATTAAAATAACGTCAACCATGTGCTTAGAACATAGTTTAAAAGAATAGGACCAGATAATATGTGAATGCACCCTTAGACTAGTTCATAAAACATGAAAAAAATAATGTGAAATAAACATTAACCTACCCATATTTTGGATGCAAAACTAGTGCCCTTGGGTTCTCAAAGCAGTAAGTATCATTGGCATCCACACAGTGTTCAGCTAGCTTCCTCACAAAGCGTCCATCCAGCTCGCTAACTTTGAGACAGTCCAAGAAGCTGTCTACCCAGTAGAGTTTCCTGGCGACCCAATCCACTGCCAGCCCCTCACCGTGGAGCACGCCATTGACCACCACTTCTCTGTTGCTGCCATTGAAAGACATTCTCTCGATCACCCTGCGGTTTACATCGATCCAGTACAAACGCTTTTCCACACGATCAAAGTCCAATGCCACCACACTGGTCAGGCCCTGCAGGATGAGCGAGTAAGCTTCCCCATCGGTGGACAGGTTCCTCAGATAGTAGCGGTTGCTGAAGATGAGGTAAGGAGAGATGTTACTGTTGTGGCGACAGCGGTGTCCGTCAGGCTCGCGGAGGTATCCTGGGGCGCACTTGCACACGTAGGAGCCCACAGTGTTCTCACAGATTTGGCTACAAACGTGGGGGGTTTCGGCACACTCGTTAACATCGTCGCACGTTTTGCCGTCGGACATGAGGCTGTAACCCGGGCGACAAGTGCAGATGAAGCTGGTGGGTGTGTCAGTGCAGTTATGGTCACAGTTGTGAGTAGATAACTCAGTGCATTCATTGATGCCTATGGTAAAAACATAGTACAAATATTGTTATGAGCAAAATCGAAAATATTATCACATTTTTACACTTGTCTTGCCAATAATAAACAAACGTATCGGTAATAGGCGCATGATTACATTTCTAGTGTAAAATTTAGATTTTCATGTATTACTTTTATCTTTATCTATTTAATTTTTGGTCATTGAGCTTAGTTACTATAATAATTTTTGACCTAGTGTTAAATTGGATTTTAAGCATGGGTATTTGGGCTATAGTCAACTAAAGAAATTCTTGGAGAGAATTAGGATCCGATTCAAAAACATAAGTGAAAAGGCAGATTAAACTGTCCAGTCACTCCAAAAATTCAGCTAACTCGCCAAACCAATTCATTGACTAAACAACTAAAAAACTCAAACAAGTAAAACTAAATTACTACTAATCTGTACCGTCCTAGGTATATAGACATTTTGAGTGTTAATGAGAACTTTTTTTTACACATTTGTGTGTATAGATGTATGTTACCAAGCAGTACATTGTATATTCCTGTGAACCTACTCACCGCATCCCTTCTCATCGCTGTTATCGCTGCAGTCATCATTTCTGTCGCACACCTTTGGCGCTGGGATACAATGTCCGTTTTCACACCTGAACTGTCCTGGGGGGCAGGTGGGGGCTGGAGTATGGCACATGTGTTCCTGTTCATCTGATTCATCTCCACAATCGTTATCCCCGTCACAGACAAAATCATGGGATACACACCGGCCATTTTGACAGGTAAACTGGTGCTGTTGACAGGGCTGGTAGGTACAGCTCTGCTCATCACTGCTGTCCCCACAGTCATTGCGTCGGTCACATCTTAGGTTGAGAAAGAATATTTCAGTCATAATGGCTTGGTTTTGGTACTTAAAAGTAATCTGAGCCTATTTTTTACCTGTATGAGCTGCGTATACAGAGGCCGTTGCTACAAGTGAACTCATTGACACCACACGATCTCCGTGAGCAGTTTTGATGCTCGTCCAACGCATCTGCGCAGTCTGCATCGCCGTCACAGATCCAGTCACGAGGAATGCACTTTCTTTGGGGCGGCTGGTTGTTCACACAGGTAAACTCAGAATTTGAGCATGTGCGATTTGCTGGGGATATATTTTAAGAAGTTAAGACGGCTGTAGGTCAGTGTTTCAACTAGTAAGTGACTTGAGCTGATGACTTTGACGCATCTGGCATCTTATTGTTGAAAAGACGAAGGGTACAATGCAACAAGTGAAGCAGGAAAAATCAGGAATGTCAACTACTTCCTCTAAACATCTGTAACTGGATACTTAAGAGGCTGGCGGTGGTGTCAAACCAGACAGCCTCCAAATCACTACTTTAAAATTTGCTCTAGTCTAGGGTGAAAGTCAAGTGACAATTCCCCATAAAATAAAATGGTCTTTTCAAAGCCATACCACAGTTGTGCCGCTGGTCCTCATCACTCATGTCACCACAGTCATTGTCCCCATCACAAATCCAAGATGACGCAATGCACCTCCCATCATCACAGCGAAACTGGTCAGCGTTGCAAGGTCTAGGACGAGGGGCTGCTATACAAATTAAGACACATAACTGATATTAGCCAGCTGTTTATCACCGTTTGAGTACATTGCAGTGGGAATTGTTTTTAATGAAGTCTCGGCCTTTTAAATATCTCAGTGCATCCCCCACTTTTCATGCTAATAAACGTGTGCAATTAAACTTTGGCAGAGCTTTCATTATTGTCATGGCAACTCCACATTCCCATGCATGGTGAGTTGTCTAAACAAAAGCCAAAGTGAAGCTGGCTAACCACGGCTGGACAAAGGGAGGGGGAGGAGCTGTTTGTCGCCGCACTCTGAGGGGCGTCACTGCGGAGGAATGTGGACCACAATGGGAGGCCTGACTGACCACATCCCCAACAAAGACATACACCACTGAGTCACTCCTGGATGCATCTCTACCGTCCTGCACCCGCACACAGATGCAGACACCGAGACAGTCAATAACAGAGCAGCTGATGAAGGGGGAAGGGCCAAACTACTCACTGCAGGACTGGGGTTCATCAGATCCATCGGCACAGTCCGCTCCTCCATCACAGTACCAGTGAGCAGGGATGCACCGCCCACTAGAGCAACGGAACTCACTCGGGGAACATGTGGCCGCAGCTGTGGATAGACAAAACAGATATATAACTGGACAAATGGATTTATGACAAGAATATACAGAAAGTATTATGTTAAGATTTTGTGTTGGGTAAAATAAATAGAAAAATAAATAAATAAAGTGAACAGCTACTGCTATTTTGGTTAAATATGAAAAACATAGATTAAGGCAGGGGTGTCCAAACTATGGCCCGGGGGCCAAATGCGGCCCTCAGATCAATTTTTGTTGGCCCTCAGGCTTCCTGCTAAGTTGGCCCAAACAACAAAAAGTTGTACTTTTTACTGTAAAATTGGAAAAATGTAAAACATTTTATGTTATACAAACCTAATATTATTGTTCTAAGTCTTAACAAAGGTGTGGCGGTGCATCGAAACTATATCAGATGCAAAATTTTGAATGGTTCACTTCATTGTCGGGTTGTTTGTGACCCTCTGCTCCGTGTAAGTTTCAAAATGCGGCCCTCGTTAGAAAAGGTTTGGACACCCCTGGGTTGAGGTATAAATTAATTCTGTGTCAAACCCATCCTTCAATGCAGCTGGGGAAATCTGTCAGGACAAGTTGGCAACCACAGCCCCAGTGCCGCACCTGGGGCCACATCTCCAGATCTTGAACTAGGTTTGACCGGGATCACCTGAGCTGGAGAATTTTTACTATTGTACATGTTTTTAGGTTGACGGGGGCCCAAAGGAAACTCTCCCAGACAAAGTGAGAAACAGGCAGTATTCTCAAAGTAGGAACCTTCTTGCTGTGAGGCAAGAGTGCAAGCCACTAAGTCATCATACTGTTGGTGTCCCAATCAATTTGGATTACTAGCTTTGTATAATTAACGAGAACCAAGTAGCCAATTATCATAATAAACAAACACAGCCTAGATTGTGGCTAATTCAGTGCTACTACCAGTAAATACTAAACAGTGTCATCGTCTTAATTTTCCATTTATCCTACCAGTTTAAAGTGAACTCACCACAGTGTGTAGGGCTTTCATCACTCATATCTCCGCAGTCGTTGTCTCCATCACACAAATATGAGCGTGGGATGCAGATGTTGGTAGACTGGCATTTTGTCTGCTCTGGTTGACACGTTCTCTCAGCTAGAATTAAAACAAATTAACAACTACCACATGTTAACATGATCAATATAATCATTATATATTTTTTAAACATATTTCCAAGCTTACGGCAGTTCTGTTCATCGGAGGTACCATTATCGTAACAGTTGTTGATTCCATTGCACACATATTCTTTGGCAATGCAGCGTCCATTACTGCAGGTGAACTCGGCATTGGGATCGCAGGGTCTGAAAAGGCAGCCTTCCTCATCACTGTTGTCTCCGCAGTCATCATAGTGGTCACAGCGGTAGTGGTAAGGCACACAGCGTCCATTGCCACAAGTGAAGACCGTGGGATCACACGTATGAAAGGCTGACAATCATGAACATGAACAAGTTAGCGTGTAAAAAAGGGCAATAGAAATTTCAAATTAAAATGTTTACAGCTTTACCTGACAAGCTAATAAAAGATGATAGCATCGGAGGGACTGCATGCAATAAAGTGAGTATATATTTGATTTGTTAGTTTAAATAATTAGTTTAGGAACAAAACAAGCACCTATACACACCATCATTTTTAAAATAGATCTTGGGTCCTTAGGCAGCAAAAAATTTAGATTGAGAAATGAATCTTATTAGTGGAAATATATTGTAGAAAAAGAATAGAAGGATATTGTTTTTGAGTGAAGCAACTGCAAGCAGATTAATTAAATATCTTACCACACACTCGCTCTAATTCATCACTGCCATCTCCACAGTCATTGTCGTTATCACATTTCCACTGGGCACGGATACAGCGGCCGTTCATACAGGTGAACTGGCCTGGTTGGCAGCGAGTCCCATTGTCAAGTATACAATGTTTATTATCAGCCAAATACCAACGACCCTCTGCTGGACACTGGCATTCAGCCCCACTGGGCCCTAAAGGAAACCCAGACAAAAATAGCAAGTTCAACACAATACAGATTATTGGTTTACTTGGTAAATTTGCAAATGTAAACAAAGCAAAAAAGAGATAGACGCGTATTTACCAGGTGTGCAGATGTGACTACAGCCTCCATTGAACTGCAGGCAGGGACTGTTACACAGCTGTTGTTTGCGGCTGGCTAAAACATGGATGTCCATTGGTCGAGTTGGAAGATTCTGGACCATCACTATCTGGTCAGACCCGTCGTACTTGTTGGCTCTGTAAATGCTCCGGGTGTTCCAGTCTGTCCAATAGATGAACTGGCCAAACATTGTCATTGCAAATGGATAGATGGCTGTGCTTACAATGACCTCACGGTCAGAGCCAATAAGAGAGGATCGTTCAATCTTCTGTCTGGTGTACAGCAAAACGTTTATGAGAGCAGAGAAGAAAAGACAGACATGTTGTTTGAATGAAACACTGTTGGATCTTACAAGCTGGCATCTGCCCAGTACAGCCTTTCCTCCTCATAGTCCAACGTTAGTCCATTAGGCCACACCAGACTGCTGTTTATAATCTCCACTCTAAAGTTTCCTCCTAATGTGGCACGCTCAATCTTTGCATGAATTCCCCAGTCTGTCCAATACATGTATCTGGCAAACAGAAGAGACTAATACTCAGTATAAAGACTTTAATCTTAGCATTATCGAGAGTACACTAAGTAAGTCTTACCCCCTGCAAGGATCCAGCATGATAGCTCTTGGTCTAGAAACATGAGCAATAACAGTCTTCTGTGAGCCATCCACTGACATGGAGCTAATACTCTGATTCACAAAGTCACTATAGTAAATTCTTTTGTTTATCCAGTCATAGGCAATCCCATCAGGAGCCCCAAGGTCTGTTGAAAATAAATTATTGAAGGTAGTATGTTGCAAATCTCAGTGAAACTGTAAAGAGTGCTGACTGTGTGAGGCTTACCTGAGGCCACCTCTACAGGGGCTGATGTAGGGGAGGACAGGCTGATGTAGCTTATTTTGCTGGCTCCTGATCCCACACTCTGTGTGAAGTAGACCCTCCCATCAGCCAGGTCAAAATCTAGTGCCACTGAAGTGCGGGGGACATTAACCACAGGAAAAGGAAGTGCGTGATCCTCAGGATCCAGGCGTAAGCTACGCACTGTGCTCTCTGTGGTGTAAATGAGGTAATCATCTCGGGAGACTACACAGCTTTCATTATCTGCTGCAAGATTTCCAAAAGCACAGCTGCATTTCTTATCATGGAGACCTGAGTCTGACCCCGGAAGAGCAAAGCAGAAGTGGGCACAGCCTCCATTATCAACCATGCAGGGGTTGTGATTGAGCTCCTCTGCAGAAGTGGGCTGGGTTCGCTGGTCAAAAATGGTGATGTCCCTTAACATGTTAACATTATCTCTAATGACAGCAGGCTGTTCGGTGTTTCCCGGTTCTTTGCTTGCTTGAAAAACCTTCTTGAGGTTTCTATCCACCCAAATAATGCTGTTCTCAAACACAGAAATCCCATAAGGAGTTGGGTAGCGGCTGCCATATCTGACTATTTCTGTATCTCCTCCATTAGAGCTAACTCGAGCAATCATATCCAGTGAATCATCCACCCAGTACACATAACCAGCAAGCCAGTCCAGAGCTAAACCTCGAGGGGTGATTATTCCTGATGACACTAATATTGTACGGTTGGTACCATCCAAAAGAGCACGCTCAATTTTGGGATTTTGACCATAATCAGCCCAGAATAAAAATCTGTTTTTGGGGTCAACCACAATGTGTCGAGGCATGTCCACTTGGGTCTTCAGAAGTACTCTGCGGAACGTTGTGTTGATACGAAGGACTTCTAAGTATGTCTCTGTCAGGAAGGCATTTGTGAAGTATAGGTTACCTGAAAAAACAGACAAACATATGTGTAATCCCTCATTCGTCCAGGAGTGTTCCATTGTAGAAAAAGATTTAGTTGTAGTCATCTAGGCCCATTGAATGAGTATTGGGTATGGGTATGATAATGGCCATCATCAGGGGGTCCCCCCGCAGGGCTTTCACAGAGTAGGATATAAACAGGAGTTCTCAGACTTGTTTCACTGATTGAGAATGACTCTTGGATGAGAGTCGAAACGTATAATTTTTTCTAAAACAGAGTCCAGATGACTACAACTGAATCTTTTTCTACAAAAGACATACATATATGTTGATGTATCTCCACAATTGAAAGGCCATCTTTTACTGTAATGAACTATAGCTCCAGCATTTAGGTAGTAATACTTAATTTTGTTAATTTTGTTTAACTTTACCTGCTGCCCAGTCAACAGCAATGCCTCGAATCCCATTGCGTCCTATACCAGATGTGACAAGGCTACGTAAACCTGAGCCATCCGGTTTTACACGTCTGACCCCATTCTGTGCAGCTACTGTACTGCTGAAGTCACACCAGTAGATGAAACCAGACGCCATGTGGACATCAACATGTAGCGCATTACGACCTGCACAGGCAGAGAAGGTTTTACATTTATATAAACAAGCTATTATAATAACAATATATAAATGATAACAAGAATGCTGCTTTAAATATATATTCGAGTTGACACACCTCTCCCAGCTATAGGCACCATGGTCTCTGAATGATCAGTTCCTTCCATACTAAAGCCTTTGATGGCAGACAAAGTAGAGATGACAACAAAAGACTGGTAGGGAGCACAGGTCCTGTTGTCTGTGCTTAGTCTAAAACCTGTGGCACATGCACAGGTAAACAGACCATGTGGCCGAGGCAAGCAGAGCTGCTCACATACACCAGCATTGTCTGTGCAGCCATTTGATGTCCCTACAGAGGCTTTTTTTAAAGAAGGGAAAAAAGTAAGAAGGGAAGAAAATTCTACATTTCAAGTTGCACCTTATAATGATAATATGCTTTCTTATACTTACCCTCCCGATAATGTAATTTTAGAACTCTTAGCCCAGATATATTGTCACGTAACACAACTCTGTTGGCACCCGTGGATTTATCCACACGCTCAATGACCTCAAAATCCCGATCAGAGAAGTACAAGTGTTCCTGGTAGACAGCCACACCCCAGGGGTGAGACAAACCCGTCACGATAGTGATGCGGTTAGTGCCATCTGGGTCCCCACGTTCAATCTGCAACAAAATTAACCCATTCATTTATAAAGTGATGTCCACTTGATCGTAAGTCAGTACATACCGTGCCAGTGCTTGTTACAGCCCAATACAGCTTATTGTCCTTGATGTCCACAGTGAGGAATTCAATGTGGTCTAAATTATTGGTGAACAAGTTGACAGGGTTTTGACCATCCATGTCTGCAGATGCCACTTTAGCAGGGATGCCACTTTCTGTCCCTTGATCTGTCCAATAGAGTTTGCTTTAAAGAGAAAGAAAAACGATATACATTAAGTAATTTATTTTCTCTCATTTTAAACTGAATGGCCATCAGCTTCTGGCTTTTCCGCACAAAGAATTCCCATCAACAATCAATTGTATCTGTTTGATCATATAAATACAGCATGTCACACTGTTTTATGATTATTTATGATTTATATTTAGGTGCACCCATAGTATATTCAACAACACGAGTTGATTTCTCTGTTGAGGCACAGCAGATGGCTTTAAGGTGGCTATTCAAGCTTGGTGACTGTGGGGATGAGTGGCCGTGCCAGGACTGTGTTAAATGGGGCTTACCCACGTGCAGGGTCCACTGCTATGCCAACAGGACTGCCAGCGCCAGTAGGAGAGCCATTATTTGTGATCAGAGTTTTCCTATACTGCACCTCTCCTCTTAGCTTCAAAATCTGCATGAGAAATCAATGTCAATTTTACACTTGTATAAAACATATAAAAACAATATTACCTCAATAGACTGTGTTGCTGGATTGGTGTAGTACAGATTCTCAGTCATCCAGTCCAAGGCCAGGCCAACAGGGGAGCCTAGAATGGCAGCAGGGGCAAACTCTGTCCGGTTTGTTCCATCCAACTTCACTTTATGAATTTCACCCTGTGCAGAAAACAAAACAAGTTGAATTGACTATCATTTAGATATCATATTAGAATATAATCAATTAAATATCAATCTTACCGGATGCTCCACCCAATAGATAGTCTGTTCACTGTCATCAAAATCAACATCATATCCATTTTGGAGACCAGCCACGGGAACCATAGCATCATTACTCTTTTCATCAGGATTCAAGGATATCCCATAGATGATACTGTCTCTTACAATAATTAGGAATGGATTCTCATCTGTAAAACAAATATGATGACAAACGCCGTGACACAAAAACAAAAAACTACAGTATAATGGTTTCCTATTTCAAACTAAAACTTGCATAAGTCATATTGCAATTCTAATCATAATCAAGAACCTAAGACTAAGGAAATTACCCAGTAACCCAAAACCCAGCACATTTATGAATCTGGTTCTGCAACACTGGGAATCCTAGGATACAAGGTCTTAATCTAGAGAAAGGATTGACTGGCGAAAGTTTGTTCTACAATCTAATTTACATTGTCATCAAAGATCAGTATCAGTGAATGGTTGTGGGGCATTTTCATTCTTAGATAATCAGTACCCTGGGGGAGACTGTGTTCTGCTTGGCTTGAAAGAGCTGAAACCTGAGATAACTTAAGCTGTTGACCTAAAGGAGACTTTGAATTAAAGGATGCCCAGCTTCTGAAGAACTTGGAAAAAAAAAAACTGGAGTCTGGAACAGTGCAATCAAAAATAATAGAGGACTGTTGACAACAATCTGGATCTGTCACCTGGCTTTTACACTATTATTCTATCTAAAGGACAATATTGGTGGTGAAAGCATGGCTCAATTTGGCAGGAGCCATATTGTACCTCTTAAGCAGTTGATTTGGTCTGGTGCCAGTGTCCATCCTGAAGGGCATGCACACGAGAAGAAATTTGGCCCCACAGCCGAAAGCAGGCATATATGAGAACAACGGCTCCTTAGACAGTGATTTTCACCTGAGAACAATATGATCATGTAAACCACAAATCCAAGGTATTTTATATGATTAAAATTGTACGTAATGTTCTCTTGATAAGATATTGGACTTCACCTGTAGGCTGTCTGGCAGGGTGCACAGCTACCAGACCCATGGGCTGTGGGAGGTTGAAAAGCATCACTGTTTGATTCTCCCCGTGCCATTTGTGCGCGCGCATGACTCGGTTAATGTATCTGTCAGTCCAATACACAAAATCCTCAAAAATGGTAATTGCGTGGGGGTGTTGGAGTACCTTTTCACGGAGAGTAGCACAAAAATAGCATCATTCAAACAAATGAAATCCCATTCAATTTATAATGTGCAAAAAAATGAATGGCACTCACCAGATCACTGGATAGAACCTGTTTTCGGTTGTTGCCCTCATAGTCGCAGTAGTCAATAAAATCCAGGTAGGCATCAGCAAAGTACAACAATCTGTTTGGGTAGTCTATAGTGAGACCATTTGGCCAGTAGAGTTTGGTGTTTATGATTGTAGTCCTCAACTTCCCATCCATGCTGGCCCTCTCAATGCGTGGGTTTCTGCCCCAGTCGGTCCAGAACATCAGGTGAGTGCTGCAAGTTGGATATTCATCTTTTAACATCAGTTGCTTTAAAGACAGAAGATGAAACTAAAGTAGGCATCATAGTCCAATATAATAACTGATAATAAACTGAACTTCACTAACCTCTCTCTTGGGTCCAGCACCAGAGCCCTCGGGTTGATAACATTTTCACTCACTAGCACAGTGCGGTGGGTGCCATCCAGTTTAGACACTTCAATTGTTTCTAAAACATAGTCTGTCCAATATAGGTTTCTTCCTATCCAATCCACGGCAAGACTCTCGGTGACGGTCACCCCACTGTCAAATATCTGAGCAGACAAAAACACAATTTAAGTACAGTAGTCAAAAAAAAAAATCAAATCAGTTACTTCTTTTAAAGGAAATAAGTCAAATTCTCACCACTGTCCTGTCAGTTCCATTTTTATGAGCACTCCAGATTCGATCCTGGCTTGTATCGGACCAGTACAACCGGTCTGTAACCGAGTCAAAATCTATGGCCACGATATTGCGTCCATCACGAACCACGGAGCGCACCACATTGGGCTGACTAGCAATGTCGTCCTGCACAATCTGATTTCGACTGGCCACCAGCAAGAATGCTTGTCGGGAATCTGTGACAGAACAGTGTCCAAATGTGTGTAACTCTTTTTCATTCAATCAGATCCTTTATCAGCTTGTGCTTGTCTGACACAAAGAAACACCAGGACATTTAAAGAGGGGAGACTCAGATGACAGTCCTTAGGGAATGTGCCCAAATAATGTCCTATTGTACTGCAAAGTCTTTCAACAGGTTATCAGTTTGAACTCAGAAGAGGAGCTCATGTCGGGCACGCTCCCTATAACCAGTTCTTTGTTGGTGATTATGTACTAATTTAGCCAGGGATGGCCGGTGAGTGACATATATGTTATTTGTCTTATCTATAGAAATCAGAGCAGCCAGCAAAGAGATGGGAGAGGAAAGACTATGTCAGGGTTGTAGTTTAGAGGCCAAGTAAAACCTTATTATAGTTAATTCCATCCCAAACGCCATCAAGTAGAAAAATGTGTTATGAGGTATGACGAGGGAAAATCATCCTGATATTCCTGTTTTTCATACATGCTTTTAAGTACATTTCCAGCTAATGTGAAACCACCTTACCTGAGGCCTTGCAGGTACGCTGGTCTGCCTCAAGGGTGTAGCCATCTTGACAGTGGCAGCGGAAGGAGCCTCGTTCATTGAAACAATGCTGGCTGCAAAGTCCAGGGGGGTTACACTCGTCCAGGTCTTCACATGTCTTAGAGTCATTGCTGAGTTGGAACCCTAAAGGGCATGTGCACTGGGCCCCAAAAGGGCCTTGGATACAACCATGAGTGCAGCCGGCATTGTTGTCTGAACAGCTTTCCTGATCTGGGTGGAATAATAAAGATTAATTTAAACTTAAGTGTAATAACAATTTCTACTTCTTTAAAAAGGCACACCTAAAAACATTTATACTGAACGAATGAGACAAATGTTTGCTATAATTCTGTATTTGTATTTTATGTAATCCATTATTGTTAAGATTAATTCAGTGGTGTGAAAAATGTTTGTATTAAAGATTAAATGTGTTTTCTTACCTGGTAAGGGCTCATCTGATGATATTGAGAAAGAAAGGCAAGAAAGGAAGATCACAGATTGTGTTTAGATTAATAGGTGAAATCACAATCATGCTTGATTTTAACACACATTTATTTATTTTTTTCTCAATTTTAATTGTTCCTCTTTTGTCTTAAAACAAAGACTGTGCCACACTGAATCAATACATATAACATTGTCATATGATGTGAATATTGATTAACAAATCAATACAAATTAAATTAATTAAAGAAAGAATTTAGACTTACTGCAGAGTGGAGACTCATCCGCCCCATTGGGGCAGTCGGGGGTGTTGTCACACACCCTGGTGAGGTTGACACAGACACTATGCCCAGGACATTGCCACTGCCAGCTAGGACATCTGAAAGGAGGTGTTGGACAGTCCCGCTCATCACTCATGTCTCTGCAGTCATTGTCCCCATCACAAATCCAGCTGGGCAGCACACAGTTGCCATTGTCACAGCGGACGAGTGTGGAGGGGCAGGTGCGAGGGGGGCAGGCATGATGTTCGTCACTGCCATCCGAACAGTCTGGGTGCCCATCACACTCCCAGGCCGACGGCACACAGCTTCCATCGGACTGGCACTGAAATTCACTCTCTTGGTGGCACATTCCTGGGGGCCTTGTAGCTGGGAGAAAATAAAAATCACTCAGATTTCCTATTAAATTGATGGCTGTAAACACTGAAAGTTACTTACGACAGCCTCGTTCATCTGAGTGATCATTACAGTCAAAGACCCCATCGCATCTGTAATAGGAGTTGACGCACTGGTGGCCATTAGCACACTTGAACTCATTCAAAGTGCAGTTATAGACTGTTAAGGACAAGCAAGTACATAAGTATGTGAAATCTGACATTTCGGTGGTTTATGTATGTTTATGTATGTTGACTTATGCAACCAGTAATGATATAAAAAAAGTCAATTTTTTCTAGTTGATCCCTTGACATGTACAACTTTTTTAGTATTTTATTTACAAACAGTTAAGTTAGGTTTTCAGAACCTTTCAAATTAATCTGGAGGTCACCTCACCTGTTGTAAGTGTCATAACCAACTATAAAAGCACTTACTGCATCCTTGCTCATCTGCTCCATCTACACAATCCCTGTCCCCATCACAAACATAATTGGGGTCTATACACCGGTGGTCAGGACACTGAAACTGTCCAGGGTGACAGGTGCCACCAATATCTGTCAACACATGCAGTCAATATCAGAGGAGGAATATTATTAAAAAAGAGTTGATTGTAGTAGGCTATACTTACGACAGTTGTCTTCATCTGAACTGTCTCCACAATCATTATCTGTATCACAGCGCCAAGTATGTGGGATGCAGCGCTGGTTGGCACACGCAAACTGATTGGCAGGACAGGTCCCAGGCACCCGTGTGGGGCAGTTACTCTCATCGCTGTTATCAAAGCAGTCATTGTGCCCATCACAACGCCATGAGGCAGGAACGCAGCGCTGGTTTGCACAGGTAAACGCAGAAGGGGAGCATGTGGTGTCTAAAATGTATAAACACATTGCATAAACGGGATTCAACACAACATTGATATTTGTATAAAAAATAATATGTGAATTATTACTGTGAACCCCGCAGTTGACTTCGTCCGTGTTGTCATGGCAATCGTCAACACCATCACATCTGTAGCTGTTCGGGACACATTTGCCATTGCCACAGGAGAAAGAGTTGAGTCCACATTGCAGGGTGGGGGGCTCATTTGAAGGGTCATCTACACATGTCCGATGATTAGGTGACAGCTTCATTCCGTACGGACACCCACACACTCTGCGGGAGTCAGGAGCTGGGAAACAGAAGTGGCTGCAGTCTCCATTTGGATTTGTCGGCCTGTTGCAAAGGTTTGACCCTATAAGATGACATGGAAAAATGTGAGAGTTTAGGTTACAGTCAATAATGTGTGCTGTTACAAAAGATAAAAAAAAACCCTCACCAATCTGTGAGTTGGAGTTGAAGGACTTGACATGCATGATGTGGCTGACTCCTCGTCTAATAATTACCATCTCCCCACCGTCAGTCTTGCGCACACGCACAATGCCACCCAGTCGCCAATCAGTGAAGTATGCGTAGTCTGGATGAGAGGTGCAACAGAGCATAAACCTTAGAATTGAATCTTTCATTACTTCACAGTAACTGTAGTAGCCCCTTAAATGAGCCTCATTAAAGCAAAAGGCACACAGTCAGTACATGATCTGATAACATTCTTTACCTTCAAAAATAGTCAGGCCAAAAGGATGAGATATCTGAGTGACACGGTCCAAAGAAAGCCTGTTTTGTCCATCAAAATTGCTGTGCTCAATTTTATCAAAGAATGCATCCACCCAATAAAGACGCATTGCACTACAAGTTGAAATGGCAACATTTAAAACACAGTACGGTACATTTTTACACAAATAAATAAGTTAAATATGGCATTCATTTCACAAATCTTTGTGTAGAAAATCTGACTTACCTCCAGTCAATGGCTAGACCATTTGGCCAACCGAGAGTAGTATTTACAATTGATATGGCATGTGACCCGTCACTCCAAGCCCTCATAATCTTTGCTGGTCTGTACCAGTCAGTCCAGAAAATATACCTAAAGACGCAAGCAATAGTTAGGTCAGCTACAGTAAGAAATAAACATATTAGGATAGTATAGTTTACACATACTCTTTGTGAGTAGTTATACTGTAAATTCTCGGAAGCTTGACGTGTGAACCAATTTAGCAAAGTTCATTACAATGCTCCCCTTCATACTAATCTCACATTCTAGACACACGGCTTTATGACCTCAAGGGAGTAAGAAGTAGATGTATTATTTACCCGAGGATAGGATGTACCACAATGGCTCTGGGGTTATTAAGGTTTTGTACAATGGCCCTCCTGGACTTGTCTGCCAGCTTCAGGACAGATATGCTCCTGTATCGGGGGTCTGTCCAGTAAAGGTTTTTTGAGACCCAATCATAAGCCAGGTCCTCCACTCCTTCCACGCGATTGGCTGCCAGTACCTCCCTGCCTGCTCAGATCAAAGCAGTCAAGCCACCATTTGCCACAGAGATGAAAGAGAAGCAGATTTAAATAATAAATAGACTGTCAGATAGCATTTCCACAAAATGTGCAGAACAGAAAAAGTCAAAGCTGCTCTAAAAACAACTGGGCTGATCAGAGCGATGACCTTTGCCTGAGGCAAGAACACTTCCACATCGTAACTTCATAATTGATTAAAAGATGTAATAAGTACTCCAAATTACTTCATATTTGCTGAAAAATACTCCCAGTAAGTAAACGGTGAATGTGTGTTTAAAATGTAACTATGCAGAGCGAATATTACTCACCAGTGCCATCTACATTTTGCTTGTAGATAATATCCTTTGTTGTATCTGAGAAGAATATTGCATCATCTTCTGCACTAAAGTCCACCCCAACAAAGTAGGAGGGTGACCCAGTTATGGGCAGGATGATGTCTTCCTGTGAGGAAAGGTTAAAGGGAATCCCTCTCACAGCCAACTGACTAGAGAACAGAAGGAACTGCCGGATACCTTAAAAAACAAGAACTGATCAGTAATAAAACTAAATCATTGTGAAATCACCGAAAGAATTTTACAAACCAACACATCTCTTTCCATCACTATGCAGATCATAGCCCATTCTGCATTTACAGCGGTACCCCAGTCCTCCATTATCACTCCTGTGGCTCAGGACACAAATGTGCTCACAGCCGCCTCTATTGACACTGCACGGGCTTGACACTGATGGACAGATACAGCACATATTTTTATGGAGATATTTGGCTTTCTTATTTTATTTAATTAGATTCGATTCGATTACTGTTTCAGCCTGGACACGATATACAATATACTATATAAGAGGATAATTGATAATACACAATGAATGATATATATCTATATCTTCGTGTTTAGGGGCAGGGAATGATGAGCGATGAGCAGGAGATTAACAGAATCTTCCCCCTGGTGCCTAAACACTGGTGGGGTGAAAATAAAAACGTGGATAAAAACTAGACTCTGCAAAGGTGGGCTGTGTGAGTGAGAACTGCTGAATGCAGAAGATGAGGGCTGATCTTAAAACGAGTTGTTTGAAGCCATTTGAATAGGCCGAGCTGATCATAGTTGAGCAGGGCGGTGGAGTTTGTGCAGGTGAGGTAGTTTTCCAGGCTGAATCTTTGCTATAGCTTCGTTTTGTCAACATGTAGTGTTTTTCACAAACAATAACAGTGTATAAGAATAGGTCTCTGAGAGTTCACAAATATTTTGAACGCTTCTTACCATAGGGCTGTTTGAGAGGATGGATGACAGCTACACCATGTGGAGTCTGAGAAGTGCGGTAGACCACTTCAGGGTTCGAGTCAGTGAACTTGTTAGCTTTCATCACAGCCATCTTTGTCCAGTCTGTGAAGTAGACAGTGTGTTCAAACAGACTGATGCCAAACGGGTGGGGGACTGCCGCTCCTCCATGGGCCACAGTTTTCCTTGAAAAAATAAACAAAGTTTTATTTTTTTAAAACAAGGTAAGTGTTGTTGTTAAATGTGATGTCTTTACCTATAAAGACCATCATATGTTGCAGTCTCTATGTAGTCATAGCGACTATCAACCCAGTAAATACGTTGTGCCTCAATATCGACTGCGATACCAGCGGGCCAGCCCAGTTTGCTCCGTATTATTCCATAACGGTTAGTTCCATCCATGTAGGACCGTTCAAGACCTGGCTGTCCATTTAGTGCTTCCCAATCAGAGAAGAACATATATCTGCAACAACACAGAGAGGAATACTTTGTCACTAAATGTTTAAATTATTTCATATTCAATTTCAGATATTAGCTTTAGTCTAACCAAAACCAAGGAGACATTAAGTTAAATCCAGCAATTTATCCGTAACCACCTGGCTTTCCACCCCCTTGAACTATACTATTGGATTACAATGAGGGTCATCACTTACATTGCTCCTCACTAATCCAGCCAGGGCAATCTGCTAATCTCACACACACACCCATTATTCCACACCAATGAAGCACGACACAGATACAGTACATGGAGACCGGGAATGGCTGAATGGATGACCAGAAGATGTGCCTTACCCGACTGTGGGGTCCACCGCCAGCCCTCTAGGGTTTCCAAGGTTTTCAGTGATGAGCGTGACCCGGTTACTCCCATCAAAGTCAACCATGTCAATCCTGTTGACACTGGCCTCCACCACATAAAGTTTATTGTTCACCCAATCCACCGCCAGGTTCTCGGGGTAGTCAACTGATACATTTAAAACCACCTGCATGTTGGAACCGTCCATATCCACCGAAAAAACCTGCGTACAAAAGACAGCATTGTTGTGAGGATATTGGAAGCAGGTGCAATAGATAAAATGTAATTATTACAGATGATGGCATTTGTACTTGAGCATCATATTCAGATTGAACGGAAAATGTAATAATACTTCATCCAATCCATTGTTTGTATAGTCAAAAGATTTCCATTAGAGGTACTTCTTTTACCTATGTGGAAGTATTGGCTTTCAAAACTAAGAGTATTGTTTTATTTGGAAGGTGATAATCATGTATAAAAACAAGCAGGTAACTAAAGAGCTGGAAATAGCCTGGTAGTACCACTTTTTTGAAGCATTCACATGCCCTGTTTGCACTCACCCTACTTTCAAAAAGCTCATATGCCAGTGACCCAGTGACTACATTTGCAAAAGCTCAAGTAAGAAGCAGACTTTTCAGAAAGCTAAGAATGCATAGGTAGTTAATGGAAATAAACGCAGCACATGCACAAAAGATAGAGTTTCAAAAACTAAGCCTTGGTATGTGAACATCATACCGGCATATCAGGAGGGTTTCAAGATTAGGCCATTTGGATTCCTTTCTCTGTCTACTTCCCTTCATTAAGAGCGCGCCGCAAAGGAGCCAAGTGCTTTTCCCATTATTATAGTATCAACATTGCTGATATTTTAGGGATAAGTAAAGGAATTCTATCACAAGTAGTTTCTATTCAATGGTCCTCTTTGTGTTTGTTTAATTGTGCACAACAAAGTGGTTTGAGTTATATATATATATATATATATATATATATATACACACACACACACACACACACACACACACACACACACAACACTATTACTTAAAAATTACCTTATTCTGAATAGTGTCTGACCAGAATATCCTCTGAAGATTGTAATGGAAGTCCACTCCCACTGCAACGCCACGGTTTTGTGAATGAATCAATGTGCGATAGTTGTTGCCATGGATGTCACCAATTAACAAGTCTCTTCCATTTGAAAACAACAGAGATGGTGCTCCAGCTGTAAAAAAATATATATATAAAGAATTTCATCATTTCAATGATATATTTTCACACTCAAAAGTTGAGAGCCACCAAACTAACTTACTGAATATAATAAATAGATAGAAATACTTACTTGATACATTAGCCCTGCAATACCTATGCTGCTCCAATGTGTATCCCTGATGGCAGCTGCAGTGATGAGAACCAGTCCGGTCTTCACACATTTGGTCACACACTCCCCACATTGAGCAGTCATCAAAGTCTTAAACAGAATGCAAAAACTCCTTAATTATTACCCAAATCCATATTAAAAATATAGTTGAGGTGAAAACATTTCTGAAAATCCCTTAACCTGTGCAAGAGCGAGAGTTGTTGCTGACAATGTATCCAGAAGGACATGAACAGGTGCCCCCATCAGGAGAAGCATGGCACCGGTACTCGCAGCTCAGGGAGGCACATTTCCAAATACCTGACGGCACAAAGAGCAAACACAAAGTTAATATTTGGGGAATTTGTATGGAAATTGCTTGGTTAGGCTGATACTGACTGCAGTTGCGTCCGGCTGTAGTGTTGGTTTCATCTTCTCCGTCTGGACAGTGTATTGTTCCGTCACAGAGATGATCCGTGGGTATACACACCCCAGATGAAGGACAAGCCCATTCTCCAGGGTAACACTCCTTTGGTATGTTATCTGTAGAATGTAAGATCATTTGAATTTATCCAAGTGTCTTGTTGTTAAGAAAGACAGTTTTGACAGGAATCTAACATACAGGGAAATTGATGTAACTTTAAATGGATGTCGGAGAGTGTGGCTTTGAGGGGGTCACATGGGGGCTCAGAGTGCTTCTGTAGCCCATCCTCTAAAAACACACACTCTTCACAGCCTTCTGGAGGATTTCTAAAGCGCTTTGGGGGGCTGCACGATCCTGTGCCACAAAGGGCCATTTGAATAAAACATTTAAAAGAGCACAGGCATAGCATCTTGCAAGCCCAATTCATCCATGGAAACTGGAAATGAACCAGTTTAGAACAGAAAATTTGTTTGGGACTCTACAGATAATATAGATTCAAAATTTTAAAAGTGAAGAAAATATATACTGTGAAAGAAATCTGGAACATTGCAGTTGTTTTGGACTCCTTATAGCCCAAAATTAAAAACTGCTAAAAGAGCAGATTAGGCCACAATTTATCCTGGCCCCCATTTTTATATTGTAAATAAAGGTATAAAGTGATATTTCTGCTCATTTGTCATACATTTTAGAATCCATTCACTATAGGTGCCTTACTTACAAGCAGTCAATATCTGATGAATTTCTATAATAATATCTGCGTATTTTTATAGAGATAATAAAAACGAACAAGGTTTTTTTGTCAATACTTTACACATCTGTCTTTTTCGTACCACAGCCTTTTTCATCCGCGTTGTCTTCACAGTCGTCCTCTCCATCACAAAGCCACACTTGGTGAATACAGCGGCCACTAGGACAAGAAAAGTAGTTCCCTTTGCAAGTTGGATACGCTGTGGAGGAAGAAAATAAGCAAAGAAAAACGTTTGTCCATTTGAATCATGTAAAACACTTTGTGAGCCGAAAAGTGAGCTGACATACTGCAATTTTGCTCATCACTTCTGTCTCCACAGTCATCATCATGATCACAGACATAGCGCTGAGGAACACACGCTCCATTATGACAAGGGAAGAGACCTGAATTGCAGTGCTGTGCTGGACGCCATACAAAGAAAATATAAAAATCTCAAGTTTAATTCCTCTATTAAAAAATTAACTACCAATAGGAACACACAGCAAGAACCTTACTGCAATTTGCCTCATCAGTGCCGTCACGACAGTCCAGGATTTGGTCACAGCGCTGTGTGCGGTTGTAGCAGGCCCCATTAGCACACCTCAGCTCTGGACATGCTGGATAATCTGTAAATGTATAGCATTTTAGGCCAAAAGATCATATGTAAATCTTCCTGACAACTGTGGTGGTTCTAGCTCTAAAGTGTGAAAAGCCCACAAAGCAGTGTGGATAAGAAACATGAATCTAACGACATTACCACAACAACAGCCGTCGCCACAGCATTCTTCATACAATTGTAAGATTACCACAATTTGCAGTGACTCTACCATGTCGGCATAATAATGGCATTGCAGCTGAACTTCAGTTTGACTAATCCACCAAGGAATCTGCAATCAACTTCTGACAACAACAAGTATATTGTGACCCATTCTGTCAGTCAGCGCGCCTCTTAATCTTAACAAATTGATTAAAATGCCACAGGAGCCCAGGATAAAAAAAGGGGAAACCACCCCCGAGAAGACTTACGGCAGTCTCTCTCATCAGACGCATCCGAGCAGTCAGCCAGCCGGTCGCAGTGGTATTCAGCCGGGATGCACGCTCCATCACTGCAGGTGAATTGGCCGCTGGTGCATGTCCGTCCAGCTACATTACACAAAGGCAATGTTTTAATTCACATTCAAAGCTGAAACTTTATTTCAAATAGTTGCTACTTACGGCAATTTTGCCTTTCATCAGAGCCATCCACACAGTCCTCTTCGCCGTCGCACACCCACAGTAAAGAAATACAGTCTCCATCGCTCAGACATTGGAAGAGGCTGCCACATGCCACGGGAGCTGCGCAAACATTTGTAAATTACAGAAAACTTTCTAGTATTCTAAATAGTGTCATGATGAAGAGGAAAGACTCACGGCAGTCTTGCTCATCAGAGTCGTCCACACAATCAGAAGTCCCATCACAGCGCCAGTCGTCTGGGATACAACGCCCTGTCCCACACTGGAATTGCCCCAACTCACATCCTATAAAGAAAACAAAACCTCAGTCATTAACCATGATCAGGACCTTTTGGCCTCCTTAGCTTGTTGTTAAATTATGCTCTTGTTGGGGAACTATCTATATTAATAAAAGCTGTTAATGAGCACATGTGGATGGGAAAGCTTAAGCTGACAAAGCATGTTGTTCACAGCTCTACATGCTCAGAGACAAGCGTGCCAGCCACCTCCCAGACACACTTACACAACACTCTTGCAGCCTCTTTTTGATGTGTGCACTGAGTGGCATCTTTAGAGATAAGGTACCACTGAGCTACCTTCCCTTACGCTCTTAGGGAAAGAGGGATTCAGGAAGCATAGTTGAGTAACAAAGCACTCCATAAGACTCTTCTAAATAGGAATGTACAATTCTGATTGTCTCACTGTCTGATTAATGATATTAAATGCAATTAGACTAAATGGTGGTATTGAGTGGTATTGCAGATTTTTCATTTAAACTTTGTCTAAAGGTGACATAGACATCAAGAACTGAGTTGAGTTCAATCAAGAACTCAAACTAGAGATTAGACTTTTTTCTTCATTTATAAACTGACTTTTACTTTGAACTTAAACATGAACAAATTTAACAGACATCGGGACAGGTTATGGTTAAGGTACACTTTTGTGCCCCCGTAGGGAAATTTGTCCTCTGCATCTGACCCATCCTTCAATGCCGTTGGGGCATCTCCTCAGGAGGACTCATCTCCAGATCTTTGTGCAAGGTCTGGTCAGGACTACCTTCACTGGAGGATTTTACCTGGTGCATGTTGTGAGTTGTTGGGGGACATGCAACTCTAAACCGTGTCGTCTTGTTTTGTTTGTTTCTTCTGTTTTGTTCATATAATATAACATTTTAAAAAAACAAATATAAAAAAAAACTCAAACTCAAACTAGAGGGCAAGACAACTTGGTTTTCCACTTTCCACTTCCACTTCCGAGGCTTTTTCTATAAACTTTGATATGTTACATTGCTTTTCTAATCATGAACGACCCGGCTTCTCCCCAAAACCCACAATGTTATAGCCACATCTGTTTTTTTTTTAATTTGTTTTTACAAAAATATAAAGAAATATAGAAAAAAAATTTAATAAACTATTGCAAAAATAAATGTGAATGCAATGCATGTTCGCTGTTCAACTCTCCTTTCCTTGAATCGTTGACTGATGCCAAGGTGAAACCAGCCTACAGGCCACACTCACATCTAGACAGTGTTTCCTGACAGTATTATTTCTGGGAAAGGTGACAGGCGCACTCAGACCAAAGCTCTCTTGTGAACTGGTTTCTCTTACAGTCCACAATAGAAGCTTCTATTTGCAACACTTTTCCCCCATTTAAGTTCAAACTTTTTTTATCCACAGTGGGTATGTGTAATCCGAACGATTTTCAACACACTTTTTTGATTACTTCTCTCTCTCTCTCTTTCTATCAGTGTTTTGTGTACTTGTTGCTTTCCCTTTTTATTGCCTTTTCTAATTAGCACCTTAAACCCTCAGCGGGAGAGCACGGTTTGAACTGTTCCTTTAGGAAGACAAGGATGCTCTAGTTAGGCAACAAAGCAAAGCAGAGAGAGACATTTTCATTAGAAAGAAGCCTCGCCGACACGCCAAAACACGCTGAGGAGCCACAGCCACACAATAGAGCTGCCAGTAGGGATGTGAACTCTAGGGCTGTCATTTAGTCCATTGGGTCTGTTTTTACACCAAGTACCATTAAAGAAAATATTTGGCTTTGTGAGTACCACCAGATCTAAATTGGCACTATTTCAGATCTAAATTGGGCCAACCCAGGTCTGAAGTAGGAATGCAACATTGTCACAGTTGTTTTAACTAAGAAATTACAAAAGGAAGAACAGAAATATGAATAAAATGTACACTAAGTGAAATAAATACTGGAACTGAAGAGGTGTCCATGTTCCACCAGAAGATTAAAGCTTTTTGCTGTAAATTAGGAAATTTGCATTTTTCTCCAGAGTATTTTGTAAAAGCAGCACTTTGTGACAAAATGAGACATTTGCTCACTGTCTGCCGCTGATGATTACTTTCCCATATGAAAAAGCTGTTCTAAAGCCATGCATTCATGTTCACGTGAATGCATGGCGCGGATACAAATGGTTTGTGGAGAGCTAGGGGGTGTTAAATAGATTTATATAACTATTTCTGCTATTCACGGTTTGAAAACCAGGTACACCAGCTTTAATCGGTCAATGGTAGTTGACCACATTTTTTATTATGAGGAGTATGAAGAGTTGTATGGACAACAGCAGAGAGGAGAACGTATAATGTGAGTTAGCTGAGTTTAGTGAGTGACTGGACAGTTTAATCTGTCTTTTCAGATAGGCTACTGTTTACTACTGCTCTGTGTACAAAGTTGCTTTATGTAAGATTCTAAACATTTTTTTATTTTTTTCAAGTGCCATGCCAAGCCCCCTTTTAGGCATGTCTTTAGACATGTTTTTAGTCCACTACAGACCCAGTGAGCTCATAACTAGAGGACATGTCACCTTTTTGAAGAGCCACAGAAAACTACAATAGGATTTCCACAAAAGTGTGGCCACTGTTGAACTGTCAGAGCCAAATCATTTGAACACCTGCCTCTAGGGCAACAACATCTCTTTTTGTCAGGTTGAGGAACCAAAAAGATGTCCTACAATTCTATGGTGTGCTAGTCCACTCTATTATGAATGTGTGTGGACTAGGTATTGTGAGCGACCGCTGGCAGCTTGAAACGGCGGGCTTGTCTGCGCTGTCAGAGAGGGGCTACTGCCTATTTCATATGGAAATCAATGCAACAGAATGCAGTCAATTGCCAAACAAGTGACTTTGGCTCTTTATGGTTACAGTGAAGAAAAAAATAGGTCTTAAATGAATAGTGAAAACATATTATTATGCACCTATCATGTTTTTCAATACAATGTAAGAAGTTGTGACAGCCTAATTTGTCTTTGCAGCCTAGTGGTAAAAATTACACTTGAGGCCCCATCATCAGTGTCTGAAACCTAGACTGGGTGAGTTGCAAGAAAAGAAAGGATTTGCTGTCAATTTGTGCCAGCTCTTTTCCCGTCGCTAACGCAGTGTTACTGTTGCACAAGGCTGTGACACCGGAAAGCAGTTGGCATGTGTGGGGTTTAGAATGCACGTGCTGGCAGGGGATTGTAGGTCCTGAAGTGTTTAACTGTTTTTCTGTCAAACAAAAATGAGCAACATTAAATAAATAAGTAACTACAATGGCATTACGGTAATTATTATGGTACATGACTTTGTTTTACCGTCAACATCTGACAACAGCAAAATGCGCAGTTAATAAGTCAACCTATTAGATATTAGTCAGTGCAAGCATTATGGAGCTCTCATACTATGTAACACGAGGTCACAGAAGAAAAGCAATAATCTAACTTAAGGATTTCTAAAGGATTAGAGAAAGTACCCCACAATAAAGCAGTAGAATGAGGCATGCCTAATTACTCAGAGACACATTTAGTCCATCACTATGTCGTAAAGGAAGATTTACTTACAATTTAGGTAATTTTTGTGCACTAAACTAATATAAGTTTATTAAAATCAATAATTAGCACATATTTTCTGACAAGTAGCCTACTTATGTAGATTTCACCAAGTCATCACTTTGTACACCTGTTAAAAGTATAGACAGGCCAAAAACCTGTCAACGTATTTTTGGTCCTCACATTACTATAACTAACACTATAACTAACACTAACAAATAGGCTACTGAGTGACGGTCTTGGTAAACTTTTGGTATAAATGAATGGCCCTTCCAGCCACAGCATTTCCTAACGTGAGGCTGCTCCTTAGGTGGAAATGTCTCCATTCTGCAACAGCTGCAGCGTAATTAGTAGCTTGATTCACACTAAGGAGCTTACATACTAAGGGTTGAGCAAAAAGAAAGCAGATTACAATGTGAGAATAGGATCTAGCTGTGCCACAAGCATACGACAAACACAAGACAGTCATGCATAAATAGCTCATGTAAGAATGACTATGATTCAACGATGAGACAGTATGAGGGCTTTGGTACAGTAGAGGTGTGTACTGTGCTTAAGGTCTGGTACACTGAATGAGATTTGTACCAGCAGTCCTCACAGATTGTCTGCAAGTCACATGCTCTTTTCGGTTACCTAGCAACAGTAAAGCTCAGGCAAAAGTTCCTCAAGAGAACTTCCAATCTGTCTGAGGAAAGCTTTGTGCTCAACCTTTAGAGTAACACTAGTGCCTGAAACTTAGGCAAACTGACTCAAACAATGAGTGGCCATGTGGTGGCATTGGTAAAAAACTTATTTAAGCCAGCTCACATGACTAGCTACACTTTTACATGAGATACACATTTTTTAAAAAGTGGTAAAATTAAAATAAAATGTAAGCCAATGCTTGCAACCACTAGCCTAAAGTCAACAATGTTTTGGACAGCAACAAGTGCACTGAGTGACTTGTGCCAGGGAATCCTTTAAGTGAGTGTGGACAAAATAATGAAATCCCTTACCCTCAGAGTGGCACCGGCCAACACAGCAAATGAAGACCAGCAGGAGTTGAACTAACAGTGCTCTCCACATTCTGGCCCGTCCAGCTCCGCTCAGCAGATGGAGGAGCTGTGAGGACTGGGCTTGGGATGCTCTTGCTTTCTCCTGCTTGTCCTTCTTGGCCCGCTTGTTGATGAAAAGGGGCGTGCACAAAGGCCGGGACAGCCGCTCCCCCAACCTGCCCCCATCCCACCCCGGGCCCTGGGCCCTCCCATGGGCCCTCCGGATAAATCCTCACGACCCGGGAACCTGCATAATGCTGCGAGCCATGCTTAAGATGACTGCTAAAAGCACTGGGCTGTCAAGGCTGGTATTCAATGGTATTTCCTCACACGCGCACACACAGTACCAGTCATTCTAGGCCTATTACGCACAAAAGCAAAACTACACATTATTTAATGAAATTGATAAAGGCCTATACAGCCTATATGACATTATTTAGGCCTAGTTAACTATAACAAACAACCGTATAGCTTATCTCTAACGCTATCTAGATAGATATAACGTTAGATATTTATGTCGGTGTAATCCCTCATTCGTCCAGGAGTGTGAGATATTTATATTTAATGCTATATCTTTAACGTTAGGTTAGCTAAGCTTCATCCCTTACTCCCTTCATCTTCACCCTTCTCCAGCCCTTGGCCCTTGGACCGAGCAAATGGGACGCTTAGGTCTGATAAGAGTTAAGTGGCATCCAACGGCGCCACCTTCTGGTTGTGCGGAGGAAGTAAAGGCTGACAGCGGCTTAAAAATCAGTGCGTGTGGTTGCCACTGGAAACCACCTTGAAAGATTTGCACCGGCAGAGCAAAAGTACAAACACTCAGACGAAGCAAAGATGGACAATGAAAGCTTTGTGGCGGGCCAGTCAGTGGAGGTAACGATTTATGTTTGTTGTTGTGAGTTCATTCATGCATTTTTACAGCTTTAGCTTGTTTACGACCTCTAACGTTAACTACACATCAAGGTAACATAGTGGTCAACTTTAAAACTGCGGCTAAATTATCCTATATATTATATGCATGTATTTATTTATTTATTTGTTCAATTCATTCGTTTGATTGAACTGATTTTGTCCTACGTTTCAGGAGTTAGAAAGTATGCAACTTGCTTTGGAAAAGCTGTGTATGTTTTCTGGAGCAGATGCCGCAGACACAGAAGTGCTGCGATCCAGGATAGAGGAACAGTCAACTCTGATCAGCATACTGAAGCAGAGAACAGACGAGCTCCTTCTCCGATGTCAAGCTTTACAGAAAATCAACTCAGAGTTTGAGGACAAAATCGCAGACCGTCATAAAGAAGTGGAGGAGGAGAGACAAAAATATAACACTTTGGAAAAGAGATTTATGGATTTGGCTGCCAACAATCAAGCCATCATTGTTTTTAAAGATGAGTACAAAAGTCAGAATACAGATTTAAGACGGAGAAACCAACAGCTTCAGTCTGAAAATGAATCACTTTTCTCAAAAAAATTGCAAGAAAACGAAGCCACTGTCGAACGCCTTGAACAAGAACTCAATCAGCTGAAGGAGAAACATGCACAGAAAGAATACAATTACAGGTTCTATTTTTAAGTTTCTGTAATAAGTTTACATTTAAATATAATGATCCTAACATTTGTTATTTGAATTCCCCTAATGATGGTGTAAGGGAGAAAAGGGCTGGATTCAAGGCCAAACTTCTCAAGCAAACCAATGATTATGAGGCCAAAGAAGCGTCACTTATTGAGAAAGTGCAATCTTTAGAGGAAATGCAGAGGAAAACTGCTGCAATGTGTGATAGTGAGTGGCCTTTTCAATCTAGAGTTGAAGCCTTACATAAAACTAGGTTCAACTTTATTGTCTTTGGTCAGATTTGAAGGGGCAGCTCAAAAATACTAAAGAGGAGTACACTTCCAAAGAGACCGTCATGATGGAGACCACAGCAGCCCTTTGCAAAGAAAAGGATACACTTTTACAGGTTTCAGTCGAAAGGGGGAAACGAATACAGGTATTTGTTGAGACACACCATTCATTGAAAACTGAGCAGTCACTTAAAATAGGATTTGAAATATGTGATTACAGGAGAAACAAGACGAACTTGAGCAAATGGAAATTAAAGTGAGGGAAGAGAAAAACCTCAGAACTAAAGCAGAAGAGCGGTAAGTGAATAATCAACACAAAGCTTTGTATTAAGGTGTATAAGATCTTTTTTCCTCAACATTAGGTTCAAACAAGAGTCACAACTGGTCAACGCCAATGCTGGAGTTAGGGCTCTTCAGAGTGAACTCGGTGAAAGTACAATGAAGTACGAAAAGCTGAAAAAGGTGAACATCTCATAATGAACTGACCATAAGCAAACTGGGGTTGGAATAACTTTTTTTTCTTTTTTTAGGAATTTGAGGCTTTCAAACAACACAGCAAAAACCTCCTCATTCATGAACGAGAATTAAATAATAAACTTCGACTCATGACAGGCTAAAGTTAAGCACCTCTTGCCTTTAGGTTTCTATATAATGACCCTTTTACAGTTACCAAAAACACACACACATATCCAATATAATACAATATATTTTAATACGTTTCAGAGAAAAAAAGTATTTATATTTTGGGGAAATAACTGTACAAATGTTCCTTCATCCTCGTCTATGTTTAAGAGTGTTCCTCTGCCAATTTCTCAGCCTTTTGCACAACTTCTTCAATTGGACCAACCATGTAAAAGGCCTGCTCTGGAAGTGCATCATATTCACCTTTAAGAAAAAAATAAATTAAATCAACAAAAGTACATGACGTAACATTTTTACTTTGATACAATAGATTACCTCCGAGAATGCTTTTGAAGCCTTTGATGGTCTCCTTCAGAGGCACCAGCTTGCCCATGTGGCCAGTGAAGACTTCTGCTACCTGGAAAGGCTGAGACAGGAAGCGCTGGATTTTGCGGGCACGGGCTACTGTCAGCTTGTCTTCCTCAGACAGCTCATCCATACCCAAAATGGCAATGATGTCCTGCAGGGATTTGTAGTCCTAAAACATGCAAATACTACATTAGTTCAGCTCTGCCAGCATGAATAATAACTATAATGACAAAGCCAGGTAACATGCCTGAAGTATTTTCTGTACTCCACGTGCAACATCATAATGTTCTGCCCCAACTATGTTGGGATCCATGATACGGGAGGTCGAGTCCAGGGGGTCCACAGCTGGATAGATTCCCAGCTCAGCAATAGCACGGGACAGCACAGTGGTGGCATCCAAGTGAGCAAAGGTTGTGGCAGGGGCAGGATCAGTCAAGTCATCAGCTGGCACATAAATGGCCTACAACAAAGATGGAAAACAATTATCCAAAGGGGGAAAAAAAAAAACAGCCTTGATTCAGCTCTTCCTTCAGGTACCTGCACAGAGGTGATCGAGCCTTTCTTAGTAGTGGTGATCCTTTCTTGCATGGTGCCCATGTCAGTGGCTAGAGTGGGTTGATAACCTACAGCAGAAGGAATACGACCCAAAAGGGCAGACACCTAGAAAGGACAAAATCATTACAAAATGACTCCTAAACCCACAATAATTATAATGTGAATAACTATTGGTGTACCTCGGAGCCCGCTTGGGTGAATCTGAAAATGTTGTCAATGAAGAGAAGTACATCTTGCCCTTCCTGATCGCGGAAGTATTCAGCAACAGTCAGGCCGGTCAGAGCTACTCTGGCACGAGCACCTGGTGGCTCATTCATCTGACCGTACACCAGTGCTACCTGAAATGATCATAATTTGTGTTTAATACCTCAGAAATAGGGCGCACAATGAATGGCTTCACACAAGTTACCTTAGAAGTTGTGTCCTTGAGATTTATTACACCTGACTCAATCATTTCATGATACAAGTCATTTCCTTCACGAGTGCGTTCTCCGACACCAGCAAACACTGAGTAACCACCATGCGCTTTGGCCACATTGTTGATAAGCTCCATAATCAGTACAGTCTTACCCACACCTGCACCCCCAAATAGTCCTACAGAATACAGAGGGCAACAGTTGTTCAGTGTATCATTGAATGTAAATCCTGTTTTAGCAGATAAACAGGTCACCAACCGATTTTTCCACCCTTGGCATAAGGAGCCAGCAGATCCACCACCTTAATGCCAGTCACCAGGATCTCTTGTTCTACACTCATGTCAGTGAATTCAGGGGCTTCGGCGTGAATCGGAGCAGTTCTGAAATGATTAGGAAAGATGCAGAAGGTATCCAAAACATGTCGAGGTATGAGGAGGAAAAACAACAACAACAACAACAACAACAACACACACACTGGTAAGTTTAAACGAATATCTATCTGATAACCAACTGTGAAGCCCAAATTAAACTTTTTGAAGTAAGTGTAGGTAGTTATTTGAAAATCAATATTACTAACATCCTTACTCACTGTTTGGTATTAATTGGCCCCCTCTCATCAATAGGCTCTCCAATGACATTCATGATCCGGCCCAGAGTCTCAGGGCCCACAGGGATTCTGATGGGGGCTCCAGTATCAAGAACTTGTTGGCCCCTGACCAGACCCTCAGTACCATCCATAGCTATTGTTCTGACCGTGCTCTCACCTAAAGAAACACAAAAGACAAGTTAGGTTAACCCTAATAGAGTTCAACTTTCCAGCAGGCACAGGCCAAGTATTCTCACCTAGATGCTGTGCGACCTCCAGGACCAGCCTGCTGTCACGACCCGCCACTTCCAGTGCATTGAGAATGGGAGGCAGGCCCTCATCAAACTGGACGTCAACCACAGCACCAATAACAGCCACTATGCGGCCATTGGCTGTAGCAGCTTGGGCTGCTGGGGCAGCATAACCTTTGCCTGAAAGAGAATGACAAGGAAAGCAGGCTTACGTGATCTGATCATAAGAACCACACGAATTTACAAAATATCCAACATGTGAACATGCCACTTGTCCTACAGAAGAGCCAGTGTGTACCCAAAGCTTAA
Source organism: Chaenogobius annularis (assembly GCA_015082035.1). Classification (NCBI taxonomy): domain Eukaryota; kingdom Metazoa; phylum Chordata; class Actinopteri; order Gobiiformes; family Gobiidae; genus Chaenogobius; species Chaenogobius annularis. The sequence goes on along the minus strand of BJKM01000011.1, from coordinate 1,348,597 downwards.
AGGTCACTCTGCCCTTAAACCGAACTGGAGCAGCTACCCTCAGTGAATGAGTATATCATGCATGGAATTTAAATACCAATCATCTGTGCTAGAAACTTAAGCATTTACTGATAGTTTCCAAATGAATGACAAAATTAGGCCTCACACGCTTTGCCTAAACTCAAAATGCCAACGAGAATACAGCATGATAGATATTACGCCCCAGGACTTACGAGAGGAAAGACATGCCTGTGTCCCATTCAAGACGTTAGAGCTGACTCCAGGCTTCAAAGCCCGAAGAGCACCGGAGCAACAGCGTCCCACTGCTCCCAGCATGGTTAAGATGGCTGAAGGTGAAGGAGCCTGGTGTTCTTAGCGCGACTGCCGGTACGCGCATGCGCACTCCTTTGTTTTCATTCTAAGGTCACCGCGAGAGGGCAGTGTAGACTCTAGTCAGGCGTAGATGGGGGTAAACTTATTTGATCAAGGGCCAAGCCAGGGCCACAGACTGATGGTCAATACAGTGACCAATTCAAATGTGTTTATCGCCAAGCCCAACCATACAATGTAGAATTATTTGGATATCAATATACTATAATAATGTTCATGAGTCAATATTTAACAAGACTCATACAAGTGTTATTTTGTTATGTTTTTTCAGATGAATAATACAATTCAAAGAGGTATAGATCTTCCACAGATTAGAAGATGCTGCAGTGAATTTCACTTCTCATTCTGGGCTTCAAATCATTATAAACCTTCAAAGCATTGCAGAAGTGCTGAGTCTTTTGAGTGATTTGAACATTGTTTAATCTCAAGAGAGCCATTCAACATGAAGATATCATGTACTAATGCAATGTCTGTAAATTGTGCTAATGAAATGCGAGGTATTGTGGACAGTTGTAATACATAGTGGAATCTTGTGCTGCTGTCTTTCAGAATATAGAGTTTGTTTTGAAATCTGCTTAAGCTTTTTTAAGTCAAATTAGACAAAAGAACTATGAAAAATAATAGCGGTGTATCATCATGTGAGCGACCATGTTAACAAAACAGCCTCGAAAGTTGCCAAATGAATAAATATTAAATAATGATTACATTTAAACTATTTGTGGCATAGAAAGAGCACATCTGACTCAAAATTAGGGCTGATGCAGCATTTAAAATACAAGACAAAATAAAGTTATTAATTAATTGTATTTATTTTATACATTAACAATAGTCTGCAAAATTTAAGTTCTACTTAAACAAAATCAAGTTAACTCAAACCATAGAGAGATACTGACAGGTCTCCAATGAGTGTAAAATCATGTTCGAGATTGAGCGCAGGCAATGGCTTGAAAAGGACAGTCGTTATGAAGCCAAAGAGAGAATGTTCCAGGAGAAGGAGGCCGAGTGGATGAAGGAAAAGGCCTCGGAACTGTCTCTTGACCAGACCAGCTCTTGAGAGAAAAGATGACGGAGGCTCACATTCAGAACCTCAAATGGAACCAGGACATGGCCCATCTTAAACAAGAACTGAAGAAACAAGAGCATCAGCAAGTGCAGCAGCAGCAGACAGAGAGGGAACTCCAGTTCATACTGTATCGCCAAATGTTCGGTTCAGAAGATGGAGTATACCGAGAGTCCTGGAAGAATGAGAAGGATCAGCTGTAAGATGTGAAGAAGAAAATGCACTTAGACCAGAAGGAGCTGATGGACCCGACTCACACTCACAGACAAAGTAATAGTGCTGGAAAAAGAACAAAAGAGCTGGCAGGTGGAGAGGGAGAGTCTACTGCAAAGACTTAGTCAAAGCAAAGTCACAACTGCATTTGCTGGAGTCCAGGTCGATCCTTCACGACCAACTGAGCGAAGCAGCAGAGGCCAAACCAAACCTGCTTGGCAGCGGAGGAAGACGTAGAGCTGCACCTGATGGAACGCACAAGAATGAGAAGAAGAGGCCTGAAAGGTCCTGGATACACCGTCTGCTGTTCCGTTGCATTTAAGTGAAAGACGAGGAGGATGACTTTGAGTCACTTCAAATGTACAGCACAATACAAGCAAGCAATACAAAAATAAAAAAGTGAATTTTGTTTTCTTGCTTAGCTTTCAACTACACTAGAAGAAAATTGCCCTGAGGTCTAAACTCCTCGTCTGAACTCTTTATTAGTGCGTTGTTGTTTTTTTTCAAACTAGTTTAAGTCACGGACGTAAACAAAACTAACACATGGATATGGTGCATTGCTACTCCTTGATAAACTAAACAGTGATTGATTGATTGATTGATTGATTGACTGATTGATTTGGTTTATTTCAAGTTTGTGCCATGGAGATTATTACAACAATTAATTAACATATATATTAGACCACAGAAAGCACAGTTCTCAAAAAGTCATTCTCTGATTTGACTATGAAAACAGTGTCCAGATTACTACAACTGAATCTTTTTCAACGAATTATATGTGCTTTGCAAATGACCTGTTCCAGCAAAGCAAAGGTGCTTGTGAGATTCAAATGGAACAAGATAAAAAGTAAAATAAAAGATTAAAATTGTAGATCAGGGGTGTCCAAACTTTTTTCACAGAGGGCCGCATTTTGAAATTTATACGGAGCAGAGAGCCACAGACAACCCGACAATGAAGTGAATCATTCGAAATTTTGCCTTTGACATAGTTCTGATGCACCTCCACACCTTTAATAAGACTTGGAACATTAATATTGGGGTTGGTATAACATCAAAATGCTTGCATTTTTCCAATTTTACAGTACAAACTACTAGTTTTTTTTTAGCAGGAAGCTGGAGGGCAAAAAAAAATTTGTTGGAGGGAGGCATTTGGCCCCCGGGCCGTAGTTTGGACATGCCTGCTGTAGATTAATTGAAATATCTTGGTGTGACTTTGGACTCTACTTTGTCTTTTAGAAACATGTAAAACCACTTTGTTACAAATGGGTTCTGACAACTTTAAAAAAAAAAATTCAAATTCATTCATTCATTCATTTTCTACCGCTTGTTCCCTTTAGGAGTTGCAAGTGACTGGAGCCTATCCCAGTGCCTTGGGGCCTTAGGCTCAATTTATAAAAGTTGACATGGTCTTTCTCCACCACCCCTGAATGATTTTGTTGAATTCAGATCTGGAACAAGTGACAAAGTAACCAGAGCTTCTACTCAAAGTGACAGCAAGTGCTGTCAGTCAAGGGCCCAGAGGTTTGGAACAGCATCAGCCTCTCTCAGAGACAGTCTGACATTAAACACTTTAAAGACAAAAGACAAACGTTGGCTCAAGAGGAAACAGGTCTGTAATAATTGATTCTGAAGTGTTGTTTAACACTAATGTTGTCACTTGTATGGAACGTGTGTGCTGTGTATGTGTTACATGTTATATGTTGTTTCTGTCCTGACCTGCCAGGGACAGATGGAAAGTAGCCAATAGGCTAATTCTGGCATATTTACATTGTATGTTCATTCATTTAAATAAACAAATGAATATCTAAATGTATTTTAATTATTGTTCATTTTCTTTTTGTGCGATACTGGAACCCAGCAACTACATTTACTTTTGGGTCAAATTTGACCCAAAGATAATATGGCTTAATCGGCAGAGGGGTTTATCTGGAATAATTCCATCAGATAGAGGTTGAAAGTGTGTCTGTAATTTGTCAGAGTGGTTTGTACATTTTTGTTTGCTATTTTCTAGTGTGCAACATTCCTGTGTGTCAAAAAGTCTCCTCTAATTACATTTTCCCTGGAGCCTTGCTATACAAAGCTGTTTAACCTTTTGCTGCGATGGTCATGAATTTTAGGCCATGCCTGCACAGGACTGGCCTTGTCCTAATACAAACTGGTCTGCTAGAGGTCACGGAAGTGCTCATTGTTCAGTCAACACCAACACCAGCATATCATTGCTATTTGTATAAAAAAGAAACAACTGATTTTGTCAGATTATGCATAATTGAAATTAAAATAAATAATGTATAATACAATGTATTTATAATATTATATATATATAATAATGTATTTACAATTACAAAACAAATATTGATTTGGAATCAATCAGATAGTAATTAAACCTTTGTCTCCTGTGCAATATATGTTTCTTCTACAAAAAATATTCCTCTGTTCAACAGCTTTTTTGTTTTTTTTGCCCGTAGGCTTTATTAGACAGGAGAGCTTAGTGTGAAAGAGAAGGGAGGACATGCAGCAAATTGTCAGAGCCAGAATTAGAACTCATGACACTGTGGCCGGCAGCACATGGAGCATGGCACATGTGCTGCTGCCTGAACCACTCGACCACAGGGCAGTACCAAACAGCTACACAAAGAATATTTTAAAATGTCAAGGTTTCATGGCATAATTTCGGTCAATTAAGCATAAGATGTGATATCATATAAAACAATTAAAACTGCAATATTCAACTGTTTGGGATTACAAGTATTTAGTATCTGAAGCTAGACGCATGACGCATGATGACAAAAACTTAAGTGTTTTGATTTTTAGATCCAACCCTTCAACCCTTTCAACCTCAGGCAGGTAGTTATGGTCATTCCAGTGCCAGGCCAAAGACCAAAGGTGACAAAGCCTTTACCCCATGGGGTCTAAAGTTTAAGACTTGTACTTACCTGATTGATTAAAGGTATTCTTTCCAATGATCACATTACCACAACCAGGGAGTGTCAACTGCTGCAGATTTAGACAGGTGTTAAACAGTTCTTCACTATTCACTGAACCTCCAGAAAATTTGTCTTAGAAAGAAAGTTTGAAACTGCTGCACTAAATTAAACTATTTTTTAAATTATAGTTAGTACTTCAGTTCATTTGTATGTGTTTCAGCAGACCCCTGCCCTGAGGGCCAACAGGAGGCTTATAGTCTACTACAGGTTCCTCTTTATAAAGAGGAGTGTCCGTCCGCTCTTTCACTGTCTGTTCTCTCCAGAATGACAGGCACCACTGGCATAGCTCCCGCTGAATCTGTGAGATAACTCCACTGCTGCCTCTGCAACTTTTGGACTGCACTCATCACTGCTTAAGGTTAGATCACCAATTAATGAAGTATTTCTTACCCTGTCTCACTGATGCTAACAATAAGGACAGAATTCTTACATTTGCATTCATTGCTGTCACATGTATGTGTTTCCATAGCAGAAATAAGAATGCTTCGTTTGCTCACGTTGGTGCTGTTTGTCACAGCGCTGATCAACACATGGACCCAAAGTGTTTTTGCCAGTCGCCAAAGATCTCAGGCCAAACCAGTTGCGCAAAGTCTTCAAGATGGACGAGGTGAAATACTATTATGATCTTTCTAACATCAATATTTGGTATCAATTCTTTTAAATAAGATCAAAAGAATCTGTGGACAGTGGAGGGAAGCTTCAACTCTCTTTTTAAAGACATAATAATAATATTCTCCTTGTCCTCCCCAGCTATTCTTGATGAGGACTGTACTGTAGAACTGTCCTTCTTGTTGGACAGTTCTGAGAGTGCCAAAGACAATCATGAACAGGAGAAGCGCTTTGCTCTGAATCTGGTGGAGTCCCTTGAGGGTGTCCAGCTGCAGGCCGGCCGGCGTCTGGGCTTGAGAGTGGCTCTCCTCCAGTACAGCAGTCATGTCATCACTGAACAAACCTTTAAAGACTGGAGAGGCGCAGACAACTTCAAAAAACGCATCACCCCTATGGTTTACATCGGCCATGGCACTTACACCACCTACGCTATCACCAACATGACCACAATCTACCTGGAAGAATCCAATCTTGGAAGCATCAAAATAGCTGTGCTCCTTACTGATGGTGTGTCCCATCCGAGAAACCCTGACATCTTCTCTGCTGTTGCTGATGCAAAGAACCAAGGAATCAAATTTTTTACTGTGGGCATCACACGAACTGCTAAAGATCCTGCTAATGTTGCACAGCTTCGCCTGCTCGCCAGCTCTCCCACCTCCCACTTCCTCCACAACTTACAGGATGAAGACATAGTCAAAAAAATTGTAACTGAAATTGTGAGTAAGATATGGCCATTTTTAAAACACATCAGAATGAACTGTCCTTTTCTCTGAGCTGGCACATATTCACAACTGCTTAGCCAACTATTTGAGTCTATGACACCTCCTATTTAAGCCTTCACAATTTATAATTTTTTGAGCACATCCCTTATGGATCCCTTTTGTGCAGTTGTGCATACCACTAGGTTGGTAAAATTGATTCATGAAGCACCCAAACATGCACCTTACTTTAGTTTAGTGATGAGAAGATATGCAAAAATGTATAATGTAGTTCACGTATATCATTCCTAACTTGTTCAAGTTTCTTTTTCAGACAACTTTGGCTGATGAAGGAGTATGTATCCTAAGTCATTTTATTCCATTTTACCTATACATTGACGGTATGAATGTTCAGTTCTGACAACTTATCAAACAATATTCTTCTCTTAGTGTCCCCTGGCTCAAAGATGCTCTTGTGAGAAAGGGGAGAGAGGAATCCAGGGCCCTGCAGTAAGTATTATTGTTTCAACTTCTCAATAGCCCCTTAGGCATTCTCTTTGAACCATTAGATAGTGTCAGAATAGGCTTAACAAACTCATGATATTTTGAAAATGATAATTGTGCATGTTGACAACATAATTGTGAGCTATTTTGCTTGTGGGTAGTTTGTGGATAGGTGGTCCTGAACAACATGCAGGCTGCCCACCGATAATTACTGGGAATTAAATGAGACAACACTTCCTTCCTTCGAAATATGCTCCTTTGCATTATACATTGTCTTTACATTCATTGAAATGTCTTGTCGTTGGGATTGTCAAAATCTATAACCTCATACTAATCCATACTAAAACAAGTATCAAATCTAGATATTAGATAAATATTTATGTAGAAAAAAGTTGAATAAATGTTTTTTTAATTTATTTTTATCAGTACTAGTAAAAAAACACTTCAGACGACTCTTTAAAAAATGTACCTTTGTTCATAATAAATCTCATCACAAATTCCCACAAATTTAGCCCTGAAGGAATACTGATAGCATGAATATTTTCGCATAGTTCACACACAGACATGTCATTTACAATTGATCATACAAGCAAATGTACACATCCCCATCTCTGCTCAGAATGACTGACAGCTTAGGTACCGGTAGTTTTGAGTGATGTGACACATAATGATGGTGCTGACTGACAACTGGATGACAATTGACCAGGTGCTCATTTCTAAACATTCCACAGATTCTTACTCCGACTGTGAGCCGTTTTAATAGCTTTTTAGTCTCAGATATTGTCCAGGTGCAATTCAGAACAATGACCCTTAACCTTGTGGGCAAGACGCATCATGTCTGCATTCACATCATAGTATTCATTGGCACATATTACGTAACTCATTAGTTTAGTTAGTATAGTATTACATCAACAGTTTTTGTTTTCATAATGATTAGAAACATGAGATTCATACAGGATCACTTAGGCTTATTCTTTAACCCTGATTTTGTTTTGTTCTCCAGGGAAAGAAAGGTCGTCCTGGTGAATATGGAGCCCCGGGGGCAAAAGGCCAAAAGGTGTGCGCATTTGATTGACTTATGTTTTTGCCAGTAGTATTTTCCAGTAGCTTATTACTTAAAAATACACAGTGTAATTTCCTGGAGGTGGGAAGTCACCTGCATTACTCCATGGAAATACAATAGAAAGGAACATACTAAGGAACATTCTTTATGGAGACAGATATGTTTTATGCCATAATGTGGAATATTATTGCAGGAGGAGTCTCCAAGCTATATAAGAGTCAATTTTGTTATGAAGCGAGCTCGCTCACAATAAGGACACAGATTTTTATACATTTTAGTATGATAAAAACATAAAACAAAAAACATGCTTTAATTTAGTAATTATTTAGTAGTAATTTTGTTTGTGCTTTCAGTTTTAAAGTCTCATCTCTAATGTTATTATTGTATAAGGGGGAAGCTGGTTTGAGTGGACTGCCCGGACGAGAAGGTGTTGAGGTAAAGGCTACTATTGCTTTAGATACAATTGGCAAGTACGTGAAACATGTTTACACTGACATGTTATCATCTGCAGGGCAAGCCAGGTTACAAAGGAGAAAAGGTCTGCCACTTGAATTAATACCCATTGTTTCAGTGTAATTCTGTTAGTCTGTTCAGTTTTAATTTGTAAGTATTTTTAATAGGGTGAGAGGGGTGAGTGTGGCACTCCTGGAATCAAAGGTGACAAGGTACAGTATTTAATTTCATCTCACCTCCACATTTGAAAGTATTGTTAAGTGTGTTGCAAGGGTTGTTATAGTTGTGCTTGATAACTTTGATGTGTGCTTTAGGGTCCTGAGGGGGCTATTGGAGGAAGAGGAATGAGAGGTCTGCAGGTCAGTTAAAATTTAAAGCACAATATTTTTCTGTGATTTATGGACCAAAACTGTAATGTGGGATGCTTAAACACATTTTTACACTTACTTTGTCGGATGCCATTTTATGGTGATTTATTGCTCTTGTACAGGGGTTGCCAGGACCACAAGGTGATATAGGACCGGAGGGGCCTCAGGGGAAGCAGGTTGGTCTCCCTGGGGCACATCTGCTCTAACCTATCTATTTTCCAATTTTATTAGTTTAAATAAGAGGTTTACCACCTGTCTGTCTGTCTGAATTGTTGATTTGAGTTTAGTGAACATTTGGCATTGAGCCATGGTCTCCCCATATTTATACACTGCTAAAATGTTCACTCTAGTTTTTCTAATGACTTGTATCCTGTTTCTAAATACAGACCACACACTGCCTTGAGCATTGTCATTTAGGTGTGTTCCTAAGCCTAAATGGAAAGTGTGTGCACACACTCACTGTCTTGTGCTTGTCATGGTGGTCCTCATTTATCTTCATATTGATATATAATGTCTTTAGTAAGTATAAGGCTTTTTTCTCAGATTTTATTGTGTTGATTTTGTAGGGTGAGCGTGGACCAACTGGACCTCCTGGCATACAGGGGGAGACTGGCTTAGGACTTCCTGGACCAAAGGTGGACGAAGTTATAGCTCTGATTTAAAGTGTTTATGGCAGGTTCTCATGTTTCTCTAACAATTACTTCGTTTGGTGGGATAGAATCTGTGGTAAATATTTATCATCGTCAATTTGCAGTTCGTGAAGAAACATCTAAGAATAAAAGTTGAAAATGACAGGATCAAAAATGCAGGGACAATTTAATCATTTAACAATCATTTGACAAAAATAAATGTATTATAAGGTATTATTATTTGTCAAATCATAACTATTGTGTAATTGACAGAATATGGATTTTGGCCCTAGTTTACAGTGTCGTTCCTAGGTAACAGTTGTGGAATTACCTTCAGCTCATGTCAAACCAGGATGCAACATTGCAAACTTCACCAAAATTGTCAAAATAGGGAAGAATAGGCAACATTTTTAGTAAGATCATAAATATAATCATGTTCACTACATTTTAGCGAAATGTTTGGTCTAACATGTAGTATGTACTTCAAATAGGTAATGAGTATCTTTTTAATCTAATTCTGCTGACCTAAACCTACAGGGGGATATGGGCTTCACAGGCCGTGCAGGTCCTCCTGGTCCTCCTGGATTGGGCGAAGCTGGCCCACCTGTAAGTAAAAAATGTTTTTACTATTGCAGTTGTATTATCTCAATCCTAAGGGGGGAGAGAACAATTAACAGTGTAAAGGTTAAACAAGTTGTATTATTACTTAACTATACCAGAAGTAGATAATTTAGCATTTTCTTATTTATAAACTGCTGTATTAATCTAAAACAGCTAAATAATAGAAACAGATCCATTTACAATACATGTTTTTATTTTTGAAAGTGGCTACTTAACATTTTAGAATCGCACATATGTCACTCGGAGTCCTAATTTTTCAAAGTATCGCAACTCAGTACAGTACTGTGGGCGGGGATAAAGGGGAGGTGAAATCATACATTTTCTGAGCATTCAAGTCTACAATGCAAGACAATACAGAATCAATCAAACATGCATGAATCAATCAAAATACAATTTTAAGTAATGATGAGGAAACGAGGTAAAACATGAATTAAATTGACTTTTATATAATATGTTTCCTTTAATTAATTTCAATTGCAGGGACCTCAAGGACCGCAGGGAAGTCAAGGCGAAAGAGGACAAACAGGCGAAGGTTTACCTGGACCTAAGGTATGGTTGTTTATTGTTTATGTCATGACCAAGTAAATGAGGGATTACACCGACATGACCAAGTAAAATTATAATTGAAGACCACCTACAGTAGACTTGTACTTACAGCTTTATGACATTTTGAAAAAAGGTATACAGTTTTGTGCTAGTGTGTCTATACTGCCCATTTTCAGTGCATGGCCTGCCTCAGTTAAAACCAGATAGCTTTCTGCTCTATTTCACTGACACGCCACTGAAGTGTGTCGGGTGTTGCAGCTGTACTGTATTTTTGCTGCTGTTACATACAGGGTATGTACCAGTGTTGACAGTTGAAAAGTAAAGATTACACACTCTTTTGACATGTTTGTTTTACAACAGTGGAGATAAAGCCCATGTTATGACATGTTATACAAATGAAAGGACATCCCTAAAAATTTCAGTGGGGTTTATTACCTGTTTATGGCTTTCATGTCTGAACTTGTGGGCTATAGGTGCTGTGTGTTGGTGAGGGTTTTACAGAGACCTCCACACAGCTTTATATGTTAAAGGAAATGTTCAGAAATGTGTCCTCCAGCATACATCTGCTCAACCTGTGTGCCATTTCCTGAGTGTTATAACTCCTTTGAAAAATCAATAAATAGTGGTGATCAAATCTTTGCAACATTTGTTTTTTATTTAAGAACACAATCCTTTCAAGGATGCTGAAACAATCTTTTTAGGTGCCACAAAAGTTTGCCATTCTCTAAGCATTGAATCATTTTTGGATTACTGACAGGAATGTAACAAGAGCTAACATGTACACATACACTTAATCCACACAATCTTCATGGAGAACAATGCCAGTCAGTTGACAGTTGACCTATTTTTACATTATAGGGCGACCGTGGTCTCCCAGGACCAAGAGGACCCAGAGGTCAGCAAGGGGTTGGACTCAAAGGAGAAAGGGTCAGTACAGAGTTTTCATTTATGCCTCACTAAATTAAAACATGAATTCAACAGTCTGTACTATTTTATACTCCTAAAGTTCAGATATTCTTCTGGTCATTGTTATATTATTACGTAGCTCGATGCACTCCCAGATTTTATCGTGATACAATACGGTATGTGACATGGCTTTGTGGATTATGAAAATCCACAAAGCCAAAATACTTTCCAATCATAATATAGCCACAGTATGTCAACATTTCTACATTTTCTCACATCCACACCGGTGTTCATTATTAAAACACAAAACAACTACTGCTTTGTGCTGCAGGGTGAATTGGGCCCTCCAGGTCCCCATGGGCCAATTGGATCAACAGGTGTGGGCATTCAAGGAGAGAAGGTTGGTACATGTACAGTTTTAAAGAAAAGACTAAATGTCTCTGTTGAATTTAACTGACTTGGTGTTCAGGGTGTGGAGGGGCCCCGAGGTCCCCCTGGAGTCAGAGGACTTCCAGGAGAAGGTTTACCTGGACCAAAAGTAAGTTCAAACTCCTTCACTTCACTAGAGAATGTAGAAAAAGTTTCAGTTATAGTCATCTGTTGTAGTCAACTGAATCTTTTTCTACAATGGAACATTCCTGGATGAATGGGGGATTACACCGACATATTCCCATATAGAAGTTTACCTGTGCATAAAAATAATTTCAATGATTCCAGAGAAAACAAAACTTACATTGAATGGTGGTGTGGTCCTCAGTTTGCAAGAAAATACACAAAAATATTGCATTGTCTTCCTTTTTTACACAGGGAGATCATGGTTTACCAGGAGAACAAGGGGCACCAGGAGACAGGGGCATTGGAGAGTCAGGCTCAAAGGTACTAACCCAGCACTCATACTAGTTGGTTTGACTTATATACACTTTAGAGAATACAAATACAGCAATTGTTTCAGGGTGAGCCTGGGGCTGCTGGATTGGCTGGTTTACCAGGTCTGCCTGGAGAGGAAGGGGCACCAGGACAGAAGGTACCAGGGAACATCAGCTCGATTCAATACATCCTTTCTAATACAAAAAAATATTTTTTTACAGGGTGAACCGGGTTTATCTGGTTTAAGGGGACCAGAAGGAGCAGCAGGAGTTGGAATTCAAGGGGAAAAGGTAATACTGGTAGTTTTTTTAATACAAAAAGCTTTAGTATTTTTTGTAACAAATATAATGCTAAAATCAGCTGCTACTTTATCACAGGGAGATCAGGGTGTGAGGGGGCTTCGTGGGTTACATGGACCACCTGGAATCTCTGGACCGTCTGGACCAAAGGTGAGAGAAAGTGTAATCAGTCAAGTTACCACTGATTTAACAACCAATGATAAATACCACAGATTAACAGTAAAAGATTGGGCAACATGTTACCATAATCATTTTGTTGTATTTTAGGGTGAAAGAGGGATCACAGGTCACCAGGGAATTCCAGGACCACCAGGTCGTTCTGTTACTGGTCCAAAGGTAAGAAATAATAAACAGACCTCGTTTCAATGTGAAGACAAACTAGTTAACATCCAGTTGTCCACAAAGTGAATGTTTATGTCTTTTTAGGGTGAAGTGGGCCCTATTGGGCCATCTGGGCCTACTGGGGAAACAGGTCATGGTCTTCCTGGTCCAAAGGTACCCCATTTAAATGACACTTCAGGTACATATTAAAGATGGGTCAGTGCATCATGATGTTTTATCTCATTTTATCAGGGAGACCATGGTCAAACTGGCTTCCCCGGTCCATTAGGTCCGAAAGGTGAAGGCTTTCCTGGCCCAGTGGTGCGTATGAACGTCCATACAAAACCAATGACAAAAATAATGTTTAATTTTCATATATGAACACATTTCTGTTGTTTCCAGGGTCTTCCAGGCCTTCCAGGTTTACAAGGTGAGCCAGGACCAGATGGAATCGGCATTCCCGGTCCAAAGGTCGGTGTCAAAATTACATTTTGATTTTGACATTATTATTGTAAAATATGTATGTAGTATACAAAATTATGAACTGTGTTTCTCAAGGGGGACATTGGATTCAGAGGACTTCCTGGTTTGCCTGGTGCCCCAGGAGAGGGCATACAAGGACCACCAGTAAAATTTATTCCCAATATTAAACTTTTGTTATTGCCCATTTCCTATATAATAATAAATCATACTCTGCAATTGAAGGGTCATGTTGGACGACCAGGACCCCCTGGCCCAGTGGGACTTCCAGGACAAGGAATTCAAGGTCCAAAGGTGATAATCTTTCAGACAAAACATAGTTACAAAAATACATATAAATTAATGAAACTTTGGCAAGATGTACCGGTACTTGAGTTCAATACAATTTTAGGGAGAACCAGGATCTCAAGGTCTAACTGGGCCAAGAGGACCTCTAGGAGAAGGTTTAGCGGGACCAAAGGTAACAAAGTCCAACTTGGTTGATTTGATAATGGCAATAAATGTGTATTAATTATTGCTGTCATACTGTTATTGCAGGGTGATCGTGGATTACAAGGAGAGAAAGGACTGAAAGGAGTTAAAGGAGAAATGGGAGATGCAGGAATTCCTGGTGATGGTGTAAGCAAAGTTATTTACACTATGATTAATTTTCTGAAAACATTAAATAACAAATAACAAAATTAATGTATTCCTAACAGGGAAGGCCTGGAATAAAGGGAGAACCAGGACTTACAGTAGGCCTATTTTAATCAATTACTGTAAAGGAAGGAAGTATGTAAGATTTATTATTTCTTTATTTTTTAGAGAGAAGATATCATTAAGCTCATCAAAGAAATCTGTGGTAAGACATAAACAAGTGAACAAAAAACTGCAGGGGAAATATTGTATAAAATATGATAATTGTCTTTTTTAACTCTAAGGATGTGGCATCAAGTGCAAGGAAAGACCTATGGAGCTTGTATTTGTTATTGATAGTTCAGAGAGTGTTGGCCCTGAGAACTTTGAGATTATCAAGGACTTTGTAACAAGGCTGGTTGAACGCACTACGGTTGGAATAAACACCACAAGAATTGGGTTGGTCTTGTACAGTTTAGATGTCCACTTGGAGTTCAATTTAGCTCGCTACATGACCAAACAAGACGTCAAACAAGCAATACGAAAAATCCTTTACATGGGAGAGGGCACCTACACTGGTACTGCCATCAGGAAAGCTACTCAGGAAGCGTTCTACAGTGCCAGGAGTGGAGTGAGAAAAGTTGCTATTGTAATCACTGATGGTCAGACGGACAAACGAGAGCCTGTTAAACTTGACATTGCTGTGCGTGAAGCCCATGCTGCCAATATTGAAATGTACGCCTTGGGGATCGTCAACTCCTCTGATCCTACACAGGCCGAGTTCCTCCGAGAACTCAACCTCATTGCATCTGACCCTGACAGTGAACATATGTATCTTATTGACGACTTCAACACTCTGCCAGGTGATGATACTAGAACTATTAAACCTCTTATAATGTTATGTTCCAACATTTATACATCTCATTTACTATTTTAGCACTGGAGTCAAAACTTGTCAGCCGGTTCTGTGAAGATGAAAATGGTGCCTTAATTTACAGTACCGTCACAAATGGACACCGGAATGGCAACCATGCGAATGGGTTTGGCGTCAATGGAAACTATGGGCATGTAGACCACAATAATGAATATAATGGTCATGGTAATAAAAATGCTTATACTCATGGAAAGAATGGAAAAAATAATCACTTTGATAAGGAGCACTATGACAAGCACATCAGCATCCGAGGACGTGGGGATACGTTCACATTGCCTATCAGCGCTGATCCTCTACCAATTCAGGTCATTACTGTAATTCCACAGTTACTTTTTATGCTTATTAAATGCAGTTACGTTCTAATCTTGTGTTTGTTTCAGGTGGAAGATGATGATGAAGGTGAGGATTTGGATCTTGAACAAGTACAAGGAGTAAACACAGTGGCTGTAGTTTCCAAATCTTCAACTCTAGAAGCTAGTGAAGTGTTGACATCATCAGATACTTTATCATCTTCCTCAATAATAATCGCTACACCTTCAATATCGTCATCATCAGTAAAAATAGCTACTCCTATATCTTCCTCCTCTTCATTACTATCATTAGCGACATCATCTTCAACAGAAACATCTCCAGAGTCATCAAGATTGAAGTCTGAGTATCAATCTGTTTTGAATGAAGTTATAGTTCAAGGTCAGTATCTCTTGTGAACTAATTTGGTGGGGGGGGGGAAATCTCACTGAACATAATAAGCCATAATGGTTCTTATATGGCTGATAAAACCTTAAATTGTAACCAACAAACTAAAATATTTTTCCAGAGACCCTTACTATTGATCCTCGTTGTCACCTGACCCTGGAACAAGGCAATTGCAGAAACTACACCATTCGTTGGTACTATGACAAACAGGCAAATTCTTGTGCACAGTTTTGGTATGGTGGCTGTGGTGGAAATGGCAATCGTTTTGATAAAGAAGAGGAGTGCAAGAAAACTTGTGTTCTAAAAAGAGCAGGTAATGTCAAAGGAACATACAGAGAATCATAATATTACATTATACAAAAAACTGACTGTTTCCTATTCCCTCAATAGGTTGAAAAAGGAATTCACTAGAAGACAAAATGTGTGTTGGATATGACTGCTAAATCACTGAAGTGTTTCTGTCAGTATTCAGAAACAATATGCACCTTTGTGTTTTTATGCTCACTATTTTTCTTAAAAACTGAAGAATATTTTTACACAGACCAAATGGTAAACAAAATCATGTATAAATGATTACAGTAGGCTACATAACCATCTGTTTCCCCTTAACAATATGAATCTCGTAAAAATATTTACTCTTACATTTTATATGGTTTACATCTATAATTATAGACATATAAAAAGCTCTGATATTAAAACGTGTTTTAGTAATATGACTGGCAGCAGCTCTTTTGGCACTGATTTGGGTTTGGTAATTTGAGTATGTGAAAGAAATGTTTTATAGAAAAAAATTAAATATTGATAAATAACCAGTGTCTTGTTATATTACTGTGAATTTCCTCGCCTTAAACACAATCATAAAACACATCACAACACAATTTTTGACCGCAATTTTCAACGTATTCGCAGTCTAATTAAAAAAGCCAAACACCAGTACTTTGTCCATCTTGCGTCCCGTCTGTTTCCATGGCGATTTGTGACGCTAAGACAGCTTTCGCAGATTTGCAACGCAGACAGCAGTTTCTGCGTTTATTATGTGGATGATTTTTGTTTAATAGCAAAATCACACAATCATGTCGTCGGTATTAGATGCGCTGTGGGAGGACAGGGATGTTAGGTTTGACATAACCGCGCAGTGAGTAAACACATTATTTTGTTAGCTAGCAAGCTAACCGTATGCTAACCTAAGCATTTAGCTAACGTTACCAAAGTAGTTACACAACATGTAATAGCAGATATCCAATATTAATGATAGCCTATAAAACAGTAAATAATAATTATAATAATATGATAATAATAATAATGATGATACAAAAAACAATGTCTGTTCAATATTTAATCGCTCATTCTTCACAGACAAATGAAGACTCGTCCAGGGGAAGTGATGATAGATTGCCTGGACTCAATAGAAGACACTAAAGGGAACAATGGTGATCGAGGTACATAAATAGTAAATCATCAACACACATTGTCAACACAAATTAGACCTTTTTTAATGCAGGACGACTGTTGGTGACAAACCTGAGAATCATTTGGCATTCCCTGGCCCTGCCAAGAGTCAATTTATGTAGGTAGAATTTCACATTTGTTACCATGTTTAACGTCTACCAATCATATCAGCAACATTTGTACTGATATTTTGCAGCTGTGGGTTACAATTCCATCATAAACATTACAACACGGACCGCTAATTCTGTGAGGCCATTGTTTTACTTTGAGGCTATTGCAATATTCTAACTTCAAGCTACAAGTTTCAACTGTCAAAATATTTTCTTTTTGTTAGAAATTAAGAGGTCAAACCGAAGCACTTTATATTTTGACAAAGTCAAACAACACACGATTTGAGTTCATATTCACAAATGTGGTACCAGGAAGTCCACGTCTCTTCACTTCTGTTATTGCAGTGCACAGGTAAATCAGGACAGAGGTAAAGACAAATTACCCTGAAGACACTCCAAAAATGTAAATGTATATATATATGTTTGTCTCCAGAGCATATGAGACTTCTAAAATGTACAGAGACTTGAAACTGCGAGCTGCTCTTATTCAAAACAAGCAGTTAAGACTCCTGCCTCGTGAGCAAGTGTATGACAAAATCAATGGCGTATGGAATCTGTCCTGTGACCAGGTACATTCACTTAACCTCAACAGAAATGGAAGAGCAAAAATATTCTCGTTAACCAAATGTACATCTCTGTTTCAGGGAAATCTTGGAACATTTTTTATCACCAATGTTCGTATTGTTTGGCATGCAAACATGAATGAGAGTTTTAACGTCAGCATCCCATATCTTCAGATTGTATGTTTCTTTTATTCAGGTGAGCTAACTAACCTAACCACCTCTGCACAAAAAGTAACATTTTATTTTTTAATAGTGGTCAATCAGAATAAGAGATTCAAAATTTGGTTTGGCCTTGGTAATCGAGAGTTCGAGACAGGCAAGTCCTCAACATTACTATTTATACTATTTATTTATATATATATTTATAAAAAGTCTTCTGCTGTCATGCCTTTTATTAACCATCACTAACCCTACTTTAGAGTGGAGGCTATGTGCTGGGTTTTAAAATAGATCCAGTTGAGAAGCTTCAAGATGCACTAAAAGAAATTAACTCGCTTCATAAGGTTTTTTCTGCTAACCCCATCTTTGGGGTTGATTATGAAATGGAAGAAAAGGTAAGATGCCAGTATTGTCGACAAATAATGTTTTCATGACACTGATGAATATAAATATTACAGCCACAACCATTGGAAAGGCTCACAGTGGAACAGCCTCCTGATGATGTGGAGATTGAGCCTGATGAACAGACGGATGCTTTCGCTGTAAGTCTGTCCAGTTAAACAGCTTGTGGATAAAATGAGACTGCATATTTGCTTGATAAGTCTTATATGAAATGTTGAAATGTTTTATTTTACAGGCTTACTTTGCAGACAGCAACAAGGTTTGTTATATTCCATTATTATTCCACTATTTCACTTTTTATTTATATTTTTTTAATCCAGGGGTTGTTTCTTATTCCGTTTGGTTTCCATAGCAACAAGACCGGGAGCCTGTGTTCTCAGAGGATCTGGGCCTCGCCATTGAAAAGCTGAGGGATGGATTTACTCTGCAGGGACTGTGGGAAGTCATGGGCTAAAATTATATATCTGCAGTAAGTGTGCTGAGAGAATGTAAGCTAATATTAATAGAATAAAGAACAAATGAATGCCCTTGTCATAAATGTATTTCCAGCCATCTGTATCTTAAAAATGAGTTTTTATGTGAAAATTAACTATGTGAATAGTTTGTAGTTATTAAGTTAATAGAAATTCCATTTATATGAAAAACATATAGCCATTTGAAAATATGTAAACTACAGTCTAAAGTATTATGTACAGTATGTGAAGTTATTACTCTTCAAATAGAATTTGAAGATAAATAACTTTATAAAAATAAAATGTATAAATATTAAATATTTCAAGGGGCTGTGTGCTATTGATGAACTTTCATTTGGAAATGAATCACTAAAGGTGAGACTGAAATGGATTAATGGCAGGACAGAACTGTGTTAACGGAATACTAAACCATAACTCAAAACACTGTAATAAGTAAGCCTGTCACAATAAATATTATATTGACTTGTTTAGTAAAACATTTTTACACTTAAATTATTCTACTATATACATTTGTTTGTTTAATATTTTCTTCAACAAAATGTTTCATTTAGAAAATGTATAAATAGGACTATTATTAATTTAAGTTACTGTGTCAGTGACACAAATGGAATACAATCATACATGATTTTGTTATAAAACATGTACTATTCCGGTCCTCACACAATGTTGTTCTCGATCACTACGGTGACAAGTCTTCACAGTTGTTTTTGCTCTATGACAGCTGTGTGGGCTCTCTGACTCGGCCAATGTGAATTCTTTTTGAATGGGGTTGTTTGCTATATTTAGAAGGGGCAAGGTTATATTGAAGTGCCTGTGGACCTGCCGTCCCCTATAGTTCTGTGTTCAGCAGCTGGTATAGTCGGTTCACTTTACTCATTTTTGAGCAGCAAGGATGGACCCCCAAAGTCTGAAAGAAGATCTACAGCTTTTCCAGAGTACATTGCTTCAAGATGGACTAAAGCAGCTTCTAAATGAGAATAAATTAATAGACTGTGTGCTGAAGATTGATGACAGGAGCATCCCCTGTCATCGGCTGATCCTATCAGCTTGTAGTCCTTATTTCCGTGAACTTTTCTTTTCAGAGGATGAAGGGGAGTATCAGGAAAAGGAGGTTGTTCTGGAAAATCTGAATCCCAATCTTATGGAGACGATTGTGAACTACATGTACTCAGCAGAGATTGACATCAACGACAACAATGTCCAGGAAATTTTGGTGATTGCAAATCGCTTTCAAATCCCTTCTGTGTTCACAGTGTGCGTCAACTACCTTCAGAAACAGCTGTCGCAGAGAAACTGCCTGGCCGTCTACAGACTGGGCTTGATGATCAACTGCCCTAGACTGGCAATAGCTGCTAGAGATTACATTGCTGATCGCTTTGAGCCATTGTCAAAAGAGGCAGAATTCCTTGAGCTTTCTCCACATGAATTGTTTGCTATAATCGGAGCAGATGCCTTAAATGTAGAAAAAGAAGAGGTAGTATATGAGGCCTTGCTGAAATGGGTCAAGAAAGACAAAGCAAATCGTGCCAAAAGTTTGGGTGAGGCGTTTGACTGCATTCGTTTTCGTTTGCTACCGGAAAAGTTTATCAAAGAAAAAGTGGAGAAGGATGAACTCTTTAAGGCTAATGCTGAGATACAGACAAAAATCAAAGCAATAAAAGATGCATTTGGGGGTAAACTTCCAGAAGTTCAGAAGGGCCCAGAAGGAAGTGATGAAGAAGGAGGGAAGTTGCCTGGTTATTTGAATGATACTCGGCGGTATGGCATGTTTGCTAAAGACATGCTTCTGATGATCAACGACACAGCAGCTGTGGCCTATGACGAACAGGAGAATGAGTGCTTTCTGGCAGCTATGTCTGAGCAGGTCCCACGAAACCACGTCAGTCTAGTGACGAAGAAGAGCAACCTTTACATTATAGGAGGGCTTTTTGTGGATGAAGATGAAACTGAAAACCCACTGCAGTGTTACTTCTATCAGGTATAATATTCACTATTTGCCCCTTTGATTACGGTATTATTATTATTATTATCACATGCTTAAACTTGTGTGTGTCTCACATAATTTTAAATGAAACTCCCATAAACATCAGGTGTGAAAAGTGCCATCTCATTTTATTTTAATTTAATTGGTTTATTTTTTTAATTCTTTAAAATGACTCCCTTTTTGTCTTACATGATGCATCACTTCTCAAATAATATTAAATAGGGTGACACAAAATATGATTTAATGGCATTTTTAATTTCAGGAGTTTTACTCTATCCAGGCAATGACAGGATTTTATTTTTCAAATGATATGTCCATTACAACATTGAATGTACTTTGTTTCAGTTGGACAGCATTGGTTGTCAGTGGGTTGCTTTACCGCCCATGCCTTCCCCAAGATGTCTGTTTGCTCTTGGAGATGTGGACAATCTAATCTTTGCCGTAGCTGGTAAAGACTTAGAAAAAGAAGAGTCACATGACACAGTCATGTGTTATGATATTGAGTAAGTTTAGTGAATATGTTTTAAACGTATAATTGTTTTGATGACTCTTATTCTTTTTCCATAATCTTTCAGAAAAATGAAGTGGAGTGAATCGAAGAAGTTACCTTTGAAAGTCCATGGACACTGTGTTGTCTCTGAGAATGGGCTGATTTACTGTTTAGGAGGGAAAATGGATGACAAGTAAGGGAACATTCAACCAAGCAAAATACAATAACTGTTTTAAAACATCTTAATTGTGTTTTATAATTTTTAAGTAAAACAATCAACAAGATGTTTGCATACAATCACAAGAGGGCGGAGTGGAAGGAGTTGGCCGCTATGAAAACTCCTAGATCAATGTTTGGAGCAGTTATCCATAAAGGGAAGATTATTGTGGCAGGAGGGGTCAATGAAGATGGGCTCATATCTGGGTGTGAAGTCTATGACTTTGGAACTAACAAGTATGTGCAAATACTGAATGTGGTAATGCTTTATCCAGATAACTTACCAATTTGATGTCATAGGTGGTCGCCCTTCCCAGACTTCTCCCAGGAGAGGAGTTCAGTCAGCTTGGTGAGCTGTGGTGGGCAGCTGTACGCTGTAGGAGGCTTTGCCATGGTAGTGAATGAGAACAAAGAGTGCACTGCGAGTGAGATGGTTGACATTTGGCAGTAAGTGTTTAACCAACAGCCTCCAGTCCTTTTTTAAATGCAGCATATTATACATGCACTTTGTCTCTAGGTATGAAGAGGACAAGAAACAGTGGATTGGTCTAATTAAAGAGCTGCGTTATGCATCTGGAGCATCTTGTGTGACTATGCATTTGAATCCAGCCAAAATGCCAAAGATGTGAAATAAAGATATTATTTGTACAGTATAAATGTTTTATCAGGAGAGCACTAACAGCATTGTTTCAAACTTAAAAAAAAAAAAGTATTACACATGTTCACATAATTTAATTTGAAAAATATAGGAGGTACATACTGAAAATGCCACTTGTCTTTGTTTGATTTTCCAAACTAGATGTAACATTCTTGAAACATATTCATTATAAAGAACATTCCCTAAATATTTTTTTCTTTAAGTAATCTTTCCAAGCATCCTGTGTTGAAAGTTCCATTGAGTTCCATTCAAAGTGAGGAATCTGTAAAACACAATAATGTAGTGTAAAATGTCAGTGTTGTGTGATGGCAATGAAAAATGTATACTTTGAATCCATCGTCTTTGTCTAACCTGAATAACACAATATCCCAACATTTCCAGATGCCTTTTTCTCATCAAGGTTTCTCCTTTCATGTGGCGAGAGTTTTTACAAAATGACTTTGAGTCGAGAAAATCCACAGCAAGCCTAAGACACAAAGAACATCACATTGGGACATTGGAGACATAGGTCAGTATTGGGTAAATACTTGAGTTTCCCTTAAAGTCAAGTGTATTCTTACCTCTGAGCACCAGGGGCCAGCTCATCCCCTATGCTGGAGAGAGGGTCTGTCCCCCACTGAACCTCCCCTCTGCTTGAAATGGGTAGTGAGCTTGACTCAACATAAGGCAGTGGCTTAAGCTCCTTGCTCAGTACACACTCAAAATCTTAAAGTAAAATTACAATGTTTGACTTTTAGCAATATTGGTTTATGCACTTAAAGCAAATATGCATATAGTAATACACTGGTAAACATAACTTCTGTGTTACTTACCAACAGTATAGAAATAAGGAGTGACAACAGCTATCCGGACATAGTTAATTCCACCAAGAACTTCTCCCAGCATTTTGTGAATCTGCTGCTGTAGAGTGTTGACTGACCCATTCCCTAGAAAACAACGCATTTATTAAATAAACCTTTTTGTCCCTCTAGTTTTAAATCCTTAAAGAATGGTGGAGCTTGTCTTAATAATCGAACTACTAACTTACCTTTTTTCTGAATACGCTGACAGTAACGATCATGAAACCAAGGCACTTGATACTCTGGACACTCCAGGCACACAGCTCGATTCAGCTCCATCAAACGCAGTCGAACGCGCATGTTGAGTGCATCAGGAAGGGCTGCAGAAATAACATGAGATACATCGGTTTCTAAGTAAACAGTTTGAATATTACAAAAAAAACAGAAGACTTACTTTCTAATTGGGAATCAAGTTTCCCCAAAAAGTCAATACTGAAAATTTCTTTGATTATTTCCTCAGGAAAACAGTCAGCCACTGCCAAGGAGTACGCCAGAAGAACTAGAAGATGTGGGTCAAACAAACCTAAACCATGCATCTCAAATGTTAGCACTAATCCAGTAATTCATGATTAATTTACTTTATAAATAGAATTTCTTTACTTACTGATATGTGGAGTAAAGTGCTGGATACAGGCCTCATACATTTCTTCTGCTTTGACAGTATCATAATTCAGGACAGAAAATGGAAGCAGGGTAGCATAGGTTGCAGAGTAGTGAAACTTAAAAACAGTAAAAAACAAAACCAGGCTCGATCAGTTCCCCTTTGCATTCCAACGTTTTTTTTACCATTGTTGAATTTGCTCACCTTATCAATATCTTCAAGGACAATATCAGCAATGCGTTCCATCAGCGGAGGGCTGAGGTGATTTATTCTTGTAAGAAAGATACTTAGTTCTGGCACATTTGTCCAGTTTATTTGATCAATCATTCTCTTGAGTGTCACCATTGTATCCTCAAGCAACATTTCCTCAAACCATTCCCCTGAAACATACTTGAGCTCCTCCAGCAACAGGTCAAGTCGTTCGGCTGTCTGGAGTCTTTCATGGCCGGAGCGGTTCAGGGCTTGTAGTAGACGGACGTACTTACTGGGAGTGTTATGGCTGTAGGAGGCATCGTTGCGAACCCACTTTGCAACAGCATGGGCAATAGTGTTGAGGTCGCCGAGGTTGCACTGAGGCAGCACGGCCTCTATTCGTGCAATAAGGTTCTCTTCCACACGAGGAGAAGGCAGCAAAGACAATACACGGGTAAGCATGGTCACTTCATAGGGAAATACACTATTCTGTAAGAAGCTGGATATTAAACAAAAATTAGGCATACTGAAATAATCAAAGTTAATTTGATCTGATCATATGGTCCAAATATAGACACTCACTTGGTCAAAATCAATCTTAGTTTACTATACAGCTCAGGGTTTTGATACTGTAGAAAAAAAAGTGCTTGTGTAATTCTGGCCACTTCGACTGGTCTGTAGACATGAAGGTTTCTTTGTATTACTGCAGCAATTCTGAAAAATAATTGTGTTTTTAAATATTACATTGTTAAGCAAGAGACATTTGTATGCAATTGTAACGTACTAACGTACTTATTCATTAGGCTAAGGTTTCTGCTCTGAATTTCTTCTAATCCTTCTGCTATAGCCAATGCCTGTTGTGCATTAAACTCATCCGCCAATAAGAGTGCAGTATTTTCCAACCTATAATGGAAATAATGAGAGGAAGGAATTTTTTAGAAAGTGTAAAATATATTTGGGCAGAAATAACCTTATGCATCACTAACCCTTCTGTTATTTCTGGACTGGCTAAGGGACCCAAACTGACAAATAGTTTGGTAAAAGAGATTGGGTCAGTGCTTGAATCAATCAGTTCGGTGAGTCTTTGTTTGGCAGCCAGCCTGAAGTCACAGTTATTGAATTGTAGAGACTGATAGAGGCCCATGATGATGCTTATATTCTCTGCATTCATTCTAGGTATGTTTATCAAAATAATTTGATTGCATTTCTCTAGCAGTGGCCGGTGGCTGTACTTGATGATCCGTAGAAACTGAACTACTCTTCGTGGGTTGTTATAATTTGACCGCTCCATGCTGTCCAGTAAAATATCTGTCCTTTTGATGAGAGCATCTCGCAGAGAAGGAGACACCAGGGAAGACACACTGATCATCAAAGTTGTCAAAATCCTATGAGACAGACACAGACACACAAAATACAAATGAAAACAATTCATGTGTTTTTAGACCAATATGTGTAACAACTGACCTTGCATCATTGACGGTAGACAGCTTTTGAGCCATGATGTTTGTAATTTGTCCCATAAGAGGACTGTACTGTAGAGATTGATCAGCAAGACAGATTGAAAACTTGGACAGAGAGGTCATTGAAAGTCTGAAAAATGTAAACGTTTGATATAACATTAAAGGAAAAAACAAACAACAACAAAAACATGTAAAGTACATTATACATCATATATATATATATATACTGACTCACTACACTCTACCACAAATACATGGCATACCATACCATATTATATGCATACTAAATATTTGATTCTGTTTTTAAGTAAATGTCTAATAGGAGCTACATTACTTATTCAGGCGCAACCATGCTTCTGTCACCAGCTGCTGAATGAGCGAGTCATGTTGATCCACGTTCAATCTACAATGAACCAGAATATTTTAAAAATACATTTGCAGTTAACATTTCAAACTGATGTTGTTGTTTTTTTTACCTAAGGAAGTAATAGAGTGTGTCAATCAACATCATATTGTCCATTTGACCAATTTTGTTCTCTGCCAAAACCCGCAGAGTTAAAAACTGTGGGTGATTCTTGATGAGATCTACAGTACGGAGCAACTGTGGTTTCTCTTTCTGAAACTGCCACAACATCCCCACAGCAATGCTAACATGATCAACGTTAAGTTTTGCCTTATTCTTTCCCACAATGTCAAATACATGGTCTTCTATGCAGCAAGCACGCAGTTGCTCCAAAACCAGATCTTTGTTGACTGGCTTAATGTGGAGAAGCCTTTTGAGGCACAAGCTCACACTCAGCAGGCGAAGCATCACTCAGGCAGAGGAAAAGAGGCACACACAGGAGGTATCATTGGTCCAAACTTCTGCTTCCCTTCTCAATATCCAACTGACAGGCAGGATCAGTGGAAGGTTGTGAGTTCTTGTAAGCCTCATGTAAAATAAACAAAACAACAACGCAAAATTTAAATTGCCAGTGTGCATTTACCACGACACACAGTTCATGTTATGATTTTCCTCTAACATAAAAACTACATATACTACAAACAAATAGTTTATCTCCTTCTGATCATTTAGAATGACAGTCAGGTTATACATCTCATATAATTAGCCTTTAATAAAGTGTGTTGTAATAGGGGCCAGGGACGACCTATGACATGCAAAAGCGGGATTCACGTGTGCGCACAGGAAAGTAAAATATGTAGTAAAGGGGTGCGCCCTTTACAATGTAGCATTTTCATTTGCTTCAGAGTAACGTTTTTAATGGGCTAACAAACTGTGAGAAATTGTGACAATAAAAGCACAATCATCAATTTAATATATATTTCCAATCAAAGTCAAACGGTACCTAGCATGTGCGCCGATGTTTCACTTCCGTAATCAAGTCCGTCCGTGTCAAGTTGTATTCCCAGATTTTGGACTTGCAGACAATTTATTCAAAGTTACTGATGTGTATGTGGAGTGAAAAGAGTTATTTTGCAGAGTACCATCCGTTTAAATTTCATGAACAATTTGAATACGGCTATACTTATAAAGTGAACTTATCAAATGTATAGATAGAAGACTTAAGACATATAAACCTTTCTTAAAATGTCCAGGGAAAATACATGTAGCACGTCCTGCGCAGTGTCTTTTACGTCCGTGCCGCGCCATCTTTGGAAAACATTGAGCTGGTTACTGAATGAAACTTAATTTTGACCGCATTGAATTGCTGCCTACTTCATGGAGTGATATTCTCACATTTGCAGGTGGTACGACTTGTAAAGATCTTTTGATTCATTACATTTAACTGCTCATTATCTCCCAGCAGATCTGTATCTTCAAAAGAAATGAGCTCCTGTGATATGCTATGCTAGCATAGCCTGTTAATGCTAACGTAGGCCTAGCGTCAAATTGTTATACATTTTAAAATGCCGGAGTAGTTGTAAAATACATTTTATTTTGATCTTGCAAATTTATTATTGGCTGGAGTTTGCAAGATAACGACGTTTTAACAATACACATACACATGATTTAAGCATTATTACATTTCGGATATTATTACGCTAGAAACTATATGCAAACGTTCTTCAAACTCTTACTTTGTCCTTATTTTTGGTTGTGCTGTCTCGTTGGGTCATCTACTTCTAGATTGCTTCTTCATAAGTGGGGCAAAAAATGGGAGTGAAGGCACAGCGCCCACGGTGCTTCATGGACATTGCCATTGGCAATGTTTTAGGTAAGATCAGGAGTATAATTACTGTATTCTTTGTAGTCTTTGACTCACACACTACTGTACTTTTCATTTCAGTCGGGAGAATTGTGGTGGAATTGTTTTCAGATGTTTGTCCCAAAACATGCGAAAATTTCAGGTGCCTTTGCACTGGTAAGTTCTAATAAATGTCCAGTTTATTTTGAACTCGTTTTAGTTCAACTACTATCTGTATTTATAGGTGAAAGGGGGGTCGGTAAAGGAACCCAGAAACCCCTACACTACAAAGGATGTCTCTTCCATCGCATTGTTAAAGATTTTATGATTCAAGGAGGAGACTTTAGTGAAGGTTAATTTTGCATTTTATACCTATGAATATTTTGTAAACTTATCATAAAGGACATTAAAATGTCATTAAAAAATATTTAAAACAAAATTGTTAGTTTAGTCTTTAACAATGTTTTTGTCTGTGCTCTTTCATAGGAAATGGAAGAGGAGGTGAATCGATCTATGGAGGCTTTTTTGAAGGTAAAGGAAGCGGCTACCAGACCAGTCACTTGTTTTCCAAACCAGCGTTGGCTTCAAGACGGAAGTACAATCTTGTGCTTTTCCCCTAGATGAAAGCTTTGCTGTTAAACACAACAAGGAATATCTGCTGTCTATGGCCAACAGGGGCAAAGACACTAATGGATCACAGTTTTTCATGTAAGTGTCCTCTGGGAAGCTTGACATTTTGTGTTTACTTTACTTATAAAGTAATTTTGTTCTGTTTTTTTTCTGACTTGATAGAACAACAAAACCCACACCTCATCTTGATGGGTAAAGAACAGTTTAGTTGTGCATCTCATTGAAATTGTGTATAATTTTATTTGTGTGAACCCACATTAATTTCTGTTTATCTTTTTATGTATTATCTTCAGCGTCCATGTGGTTTTTGGCCATGTGATCTCTGGTCAAGAGGTTGTTCAAACCATGGAAAACCAGAAAACTGACCCCAATAGCAAACCATATGCTGATGTGAAAGTATTGAACTGCGGTGAACTTGTCCCTAAATCTAAAGGTTTGTCATTGTTGCATATGCACAATCAAGAAGTTTGTGTTCCAAATATACGTAATTGTTTATTCATCATTGTGTTTAGCCAAAGCTAAAAAAGAAAGTAAGAAGAAAAAACATGGTTCATCTGGATCAAGCAGTAGTTCCAGTGAATCTCAGAGCTCATCAGAATCATCCTCTGATTCAGAAGATTCTAAAAAGGAGTCCAAGAAAAAAAAGAAAAAGACAAAGAAACATAAAAAGAAGCAACAAAAAGCAAAGTATGTATATGTGATTTATGTTTCACTTGGGGCAGTTGAGTGGCAAAGTTGTATAAAACTATGCGGCTTTCCTGCTTTTGTTGTTGATTTGTGCTCACTGCCATCAGATGATAAGATATTTACTCTTGTAATAGACCAGAAGCTGCCAGTGCAGATGAGAAAGAGGAGGAGGAAGTGGTTTCTTCGACAGTGCGTCCAGAGGAGATTCCCCCCATCCCTGAAAATCGATTCCTGATGAGACGAAGCCCCCAGCAATCTGATAAGAAGGATGAGCCTAAAAAGGAGCAACGGAACAAGGGGGAAAGACCAAGGTATACTCCTGTTTAATATATATATATTAATGATATATATATATAATATTATTATATTATATATATATATATAATTATAAAAAAATTTCTTGTATATTATATATTATATATTATATATTCAGCAGTAAATTTATCTGGTTTTCTCCCCCAGTGGTGGTATATCCTATAATTCAGCATACAACAGAAGGCTGGTTATGACCCGCTCAGGAAGAAAGATAAAAGGCAGGGGTCCAAGGGTAAGGGCACATTTGAGTTATCATTAAGATTAGCTCTCTTGAATTGATTTGTCTATTTTGAAGATTAACACAAGATTCATGAAATGCATGTCTCTTGTCTTTCAGCGTTACCGAACCCCCTCTCGTTCAAGGTCCAGAGATCGGTTTCGACGCAGTGAAACTCCTCCCCACTGGCGACAGGAGATGCAACGTCAGAGGATGAGAGCTGTTACTGGAGAGCGCTGGATTAAGGGTGACAGGTAAAATTGTAGATCCTATTTTCATAGTTAAAAGGTACCGTGATCAAATCTGAAATGGTTTCCTATAGTGAGGTGGGGTAATTCTTTTTACCCAATAAATTATCCCATCTTTTTATTTCCAAAAATAATTATTTGCAATTTAGCATTAAATGTTATAATGTGTAACGATATGTAAATGAGAGTCCCCTTTCTTCCACAGAGGGGATCTCAATGAAGATGTGTCAAAAAGGGAGAGACGGTTGTCCAATTCAAAACATGAAAATGCAGCAGAAAGTAAAAAGGACAAGAAAATGAGGAATCACAGATCCAAGAGCAAAGAAGATGATTCCATAGAAAAAGATGGAAAACATAGCAGACAAAAGACCCACAAGAAAAGGGCAGAAAGTCGGAGTAAAAGCCGTGAGAAGAAAAGGTCAAAGAGCAGAGAGAAAGGAAACAAATCTCACAAATCTGAGGAGAAAAGGGCACGATCCCGAAGCAAAGACAAGGAGGACTCAAAGAGAGATAAACCCTCAGAGTCTGATCATGGAAAAGACAAAAGCAAACACGATGAGTCTAGTAAAAAGCATAAAGATGATTTTAAAGGAAGAAATGGAGAAAGAACTAGGTCCAAGTCACGAAGCAGGGACAAAAAAGATGGCCACAGATCTAGCAGCAGTAACCGAAATAAGAGTAGTCGAGCCAAATCCAGAGACAAAGACGACAGGCGGGACAAGGACAGAGACAGAGTCAGGAATCGCAGCCGAAGTCGGGACCGTCGACGTGATAGTGAAAGGGAAACTAAGAGAGAGTCGTCCCGAAGCAGAGACCATCGAGGGAGAAGCTCAGACAGAAGTAAGACCAGAGACGCTCATCGGAGCAGGCACTCTCGAAGCAAGAGTAGGTCCAGTAAGGACCGCTCTGCTCATAAGAAGGATAAAGAGCGAGAATCTGGCAACCACAAAAGACGACGTAGCAGCAGTTCTGATAGTGATAGAGATAAAAGAAAGAGCCGGAACAGTCGTGAAAAAAAATCCAAAGACAAAAGGAGTCCAGTAAGGCAAAGGCCAGACAGTACTAAAGGCAAAGACAGAAATAACAGTCGAAGACATAGACACAGTTCGAGCTCAAGTTCTGACAGTGACTGAGATGACCCCGTTTAAAAACAAAATTACTTTTTTACTGTTGCACCAGTTTCCCATTAAAGTATGCTGTTAACAAGGTCAAATTACAGCTCCATTTCTCCCACAAATAAATAGTTTTTGGTTTAAAGTAGACATCTTCTACTATGATTAGACATGATTTAAGTAATGTAAATTTTCTGGTGGGCTGTCTTTAAAACGTTTTCTCTTAGGGAATCGTGTTTTTCCAGGGATGTTCCAAATGATGGCATAAAGTCAGTTTATATCGTACTGTGGAACATTCCCGGAAAGCAAAAAATAAATAAAGAGATGAGCAGGACTTTCCATCAGAAAACTTACATGGTGCACTTTTAAGGTTGTGAATGTTAGTACTGACTGAAACAAAAGTATTAACCATCATCAGACCGTTATCTGTTTTTTCAATAGTTGTTTAACATGCCGCTAAATCTATTTTCACTGTCTAAATAGGGATGTGCTTGTTGGTTGTTGATTTAATTTGGGGTACATTGGATTTTGAGTATAAAGCTTTCTACTGTTTGCTTTTTATTATTTGAGTTCTGTTGGTTTGAGAGGGAGGGTGTACTTGTATTTGTCTCATTTTAAATACAACCAACAAATATTTTGGTGTAATCTTTTTGTCATTTGATAATCTGTCAGCCTTCCAATTTTGTACATCCATGACCTTTTACTGTAATACCATTTGTAATTTAGATGACTAGTGTTCTTGTGGAATTATTCATAATTTGTAAAAGGAGTCCTGTCCAAGTATATTGGAAAATGCCTTTATGGCTCTGAAGAATGAATAAAAAGAATTTAAAAAGACATTCTTGATTTTAAACAACCAATTTGGTTCCAACCGTTTGTCTATGTAGATGTGTATTCTCACACAAACCTTGTTCTGACAAATATAAAACAGTTGTGATGAAGTATTTTGCAAAACGACAAAAGAGGAGACTGCAATTTACTGTTTTATTTTATATATAATATGCATTTATTTTTTTTCCTCTCGAAGCAAACCCATTCTTTGGTTTTAAAATAGATTCTATTTAGTAATCATACAAATGTGAAGGGGGAAAAAAATATTTTTGCCAACACATGTTTAATTGGTCACCAAGTAAACCCTAGTCTTTTTTTTGCATGCTCAATATTCACATCCTCATTTAGCGATTTAACATTGCGTGTGGCATCTGAGACATAGTTGGGCATTTGTGCACCACTGCTGTCTTGAACCACATAGCTGGGTCTAACTCCATTAAAAGCAGGCCCGGATCCTCCTCCAATCCCCTCCCTTGCCGCTTTATAAAGTGGCACCACGTTAAGTTTAGCCTCCTCAGCTGTACTGATAAGATCCTTTGCATATGATTGAAATTGGTACTCCTCTTCTGCTCGTATTTGAGTACTCATAGCTTCAAACTCCTTCATGTCTTGCATTTGTTGCTGTTGCTTTAAGTGTCTTTCTCCCTGATTGTTGAAGTAAAAACAATTAGGATTTATCATTTCGACACAATTATAATGTGTACCAAAACCATGTGCGTACCATTTGTGTTCTGTGGAACTCCTGTAAGCTTTGCAGCTCCTTTTTCTTCTTCTCAGCTTTGTGCTTCTGTTTCTCTGCATATATTTGGTCCGCCTCCTTTTTAGACTGAAGCATTTCCTCATTTTTCTGTTTTATTTTCTCTTTCATTCTCTCATTTTCTTGCCTCTGTACATACAAATTAAGACACAGGATTAAGTGACAGGTTGATGGTTTCAGGTACTTTCGCAAACACTTTGACTGTTTACCAAAGACTCTCTGTGCAGAGCTATGGACTCCAGCATGGCAGCTTTCCTCTCCTTTTCCTCAAGCTTCAATTGTGCTTCTCGAGCCTCCCGCTCAGCAACAGCTCGTGCAACTCTCAGCTCTTCATTTTCAGCCTGTTCTTGCTGGGTATTTATAATCTTTTCCGAGATCCTCTCTCGTTGCATCTGGGTTTCCCTAAAATATTTATTTCAGCATTAATTCATACTATTGGCAAGTTGCAGATGATGTTGAATAAAAAATCAATAGTCTACTATTTTTACCTTAACCGGGAAATAAAAGAAAGAGGAGGACACAGTAATCTCATATTATACTCAAGCTCCTTCAGGTGAGCCCCATTATACACATCCTTCTCCCCAGTAATGCCAAATGCCAATATTTTACTTGAAAAGTAAAATTGATCTTACCTTATTATTTCCTTCTCTTTGTCCCTCCTTAACTTGGTCATTTTTTGTTTGGCTGAGATGTACAGTTTTCTCCTTTCCTCTTCCATTTGCTGTTTTTGGTCACTGATGACTTTATCTCGCTGTCTGTTGGTCAGATGCTCCTGTAAAGAAATAATCAAAAACAGTGCAAAGTGTTTTTTAGAGTAGTAAGAGTGATGATTGCCAGCTCACTACCTGATGAGCTTGCATGAGCAGTTTTCTCTCCTTTTTTTGTTGTTCCTGCTCTCTCCTTTGTTCCAAAAGATGGAGCTCATGAAGTTGTTGTATTTCTTCTCCTTCTTGTTGCTTTAGTTTCCACATATACTCTCTCTCTAACTCGTTTTTCCTCATTCTGAAAACAACACCATCATCATAAATGACAAATCTACCATTTGAACGTTTACTGTATCCATGCGAGGAACCTACTGATTCTTCAGTTCCTCCACAACAGTCAGGGTCTCCTCTTTCTTTTGACGTGCTTTCTCTTCTTCTCGTCTCTGAGCTTCATCATCCCTGGCCTTGGCTGCTTCTAAGAAGGTTTTGTCCACATCTTTGACAGCATTCTTGATGTGCTGCTTTAATTCAGTCTGTGCCTCCCTTTCTTTGAGCACGTGTGAAAGCAAGTATGCTCCCTAAAATACAGTGCAATTGACAAAATGGCAAATCAATATTATCCATTAAAAATATGTAGTGAGATATGTACACACATGTAGACCTTTGACCCGGTCTGTTTGATAAAATAGCTGAGTTTTAGCCATTTCTATAGCTTCCTTTCTCCTCTCCTCCTTGTATGTAGCCTCTTCTATGTCACGTTGCTGTCTTTTCTCCTCCTCGATCTGCTGCCGAATTGCCTTTGCCTCGAGATTCCTCTGTCTTTGCCCCTTTAGTAAATATAAATGAAAACACCATATAAATGAAGATTGTACAGTGTGTTTAAAATACTTACTGCTATAGTGTTGGACCAAAGCTTGACCACTTCTTTTGACTGCAGGTGCATGGCTTCTCTTCTTTTTGCCTCTTCCATCCTGTGTTCTTGTTCTCTGTCAACATTTTTTAACTGATTTTGAATCCTCATTGATTCAGATTTGGACAGGACTGTGACTTTACGCAGATCTGGCATTGGGATCATTGTGCTGTCTTCTCTTGTCTGAAGACACTATAGAGAAAAACAAAACAATATGTATTTTGGACATGGCATGTGCGTGGGATTGTTGTCACACATCATTATCAGTTTATTATTATCAGTTTAATGTTAAACCAATGGAGATTTTAAAATACTAAACTCAGAATTAATTAAAAAGTAGTGCTTATCAAGTTGTTCCAAGGCTTACCGCTTTAAAAATGTTTTTGAAGTTTAATCCCAAGCGAATATTAAAATGCTATGGAGAAGAGAGTTGACCTAAAAGAGTTTGTGATGAATCAAAAATAAAGTTAGTATAAATTATGAAACTTGTTAAAGCATCGTACTTACTGGTTCCCTTTGTCTTCTATTTTAGGCCTTTTAGGTGAGGTATTGTAAGCTGAAACCAGATCCTGCGTAATGCTCTGCTAACAAACATTAACGTCACATTTATTATTTGATCCTTTTCCACGCTCACAGTGCCATCATCCTGGTTTGAAGGGAACCGTACAACAATAACTTCTCCAGGCAAGAAAACTACCAAATGCCCCAGCAAAGTCTAACTCTTGTTGCCCACACCAGTTAAAATACACCAGTTAAGACGACCACATTTGTTGTGTGCTACCCTAGCAACGGCTTCAGAGTGACACTAAATACACTTGAGACACTAGAGAGCACTGCCATGTAATCAATTGACATTGGTTCCAGCGGCCATGTTCTGACTGTAAGTTCCACTCTAGCACACGTGTAACAAATGAATAAATACAGTAGAAAGGTGCTCTGTTCCAACTGACTTTATATATGCTTTACCTAGTCCATGTTTCTGTTTTTATTTAAATGTCTATTACATTGTTTTATTTTATGTTGTGTACAGTACGTACCAAAACAGCAAGGTATATCATTAAACTTGCCTATCTGACATTTTGAGATCAAATTTGTTTTAATGACTTAAATACCTTTAAAAGACTTACTGTGAGTAGGGTCACCTCTTCACAGACCTGACCTGTAACTTGTGCAGGTGGCATCACCTACTTGTCTCCATAGAAATGTATAAATTTAATGCCATACAAGCAGGTAGAGGACCTTCCATCAGAAAATGACAAAGTACTCCGAATCAGAAAAGGTTTATTGCCATTGTCATTGAACACAGTTTGCAAACATAAGAACTTGTTTCGGCGTTAAGGTGCAACATAAAACTATGAACAATAAAATAATAATAATAGCAGTGTCTATAGAATCAAATATGGCGTGCATAAATTAATAATTTACTCATAAAATAAGGTAAAAAAATAAACTTGGTATCAGTTATTTCACAGTTTTTACACAGATATTTACACAGATATTTACACAGATATTTACACAGATTTACACAGATATTTACACAAACATTTACAGATGGTCGGAAATAGTGCAGAAAGTGAACAGTATTGATTGAGCACTGTTAAAGTGGCAGGTGTTCAGTGTTCATAAATCCAAGAAACTGTCCTTTGAGCCACTCCCCTCAGGCAGGATGCTAGGAGTGGCTCAAATAGTCCGTGTCCAGGGTGAGAAGGATCAGTCGTGATCCAACTTGCTCGTCCCAGAGCCCTGCAGAGATGGAAGTCTGTAGCCGATAACTTTCTTAGCAGAACGCACAATGCACTGTAGTCTCCGTTTGTCCCTGGCTGTGGCTCCAGCGTACCACACGGTGATGGAGGAGGTGAGGATGGACTCAATGATGGCCGTGTAGAACCTGAAGTCCACGATCATATCCACTGTTTTCTGGGCATTGAACTCCAGGTTGTTACCACTGCACCAGGACACCAGCCGGTCCACCTCGCTCCTGTAGACAGACTCATCCCCATCAGAGATGAGCCCGATGAGGGGGGTGTCGTCCGCAAACTTGATCAGTTTTACGGAGTCGTGGCTGGAGGTGCAGCAGTTTGTGTGCAGGGAGAAGAGCCGAGGAGAAAGTACACAGCCCTGTGGAGCTTCTGTGCTGATAGTCCGAGTGTCTAAGACATTCTTCCCCAGATGCACACACTGCCTCCAATCCGTCAGGAAGTCAGTGATCCACCTTCAGGTAGAGTCAGGCACGTTGAGCTGGGATAGTCGTCTACAGACCTGTTGGCAGGGGGCCATCAGGGAGGAGGTGAAGGACTTGAGGTGGGGCAAGACCAGGCGCTCAAATGACTTCTTAACTACAGACGTCAGCACCACAGGCCTGTAATCATTAAGTCCAATGATCCGGGGCTTCTTGGGGACAGTGACAATGATGGACGATTTGAAGCAGGCTGGGACATGGCATGACTCCAGGGAGGTGTTAAAAATGTCTGTGAAGACAGAGCCAATTCTTCTGCACTGTGTCTTAGTGTGGCGGGATAGACACCGACTGCTCCAGCAGCTTTTCAGGGGTTGGATTTCCGAAAGAGCCTGCTCACATCCTTCCTTTGAACTGCAAGAGTGGTGGAAGGAGGAGGTGGGAGGACCGAGGCAAAGGTGTCCACAGTGAGGGAGGGGTGATGGTCTCGAACCTGGAGTAGAAGATGTTAAGCTCCTCGGCCAGTTTTCGGTCGCCTGCAGCGTGGGGGGCTTTAGGCTTGTAGTTGAACTGCTGCCTAAGATTACTACAGTACAATTAAGCAGACCAAAAAATAATATATCAATAAAACTACATTTTTTGTAGTACAGTTTTTTTGTAGCATAGGCTTATTGGGAGGAGACGGGATCAAGTCCCAAGTAAGTCCCAAGTCAAATGCCCACACGTAATTTATAAGTCTTTACATTTGCCTAATACAGATTGCATTACTGTGTCTCCTGTAACAATTAAAACCATTATTATTATTTTTTCACTCAAGCGTCACTTTCACTTATTACTATTTAAACCCAAATCCTTCTCAAAAGAAGAGAATCAGGGTATTTCTATGTAGAGTACTTTTTAAGATATTTATATTTTGAGGAGAAGTATCAAGTCATAAAGCTAAAGTCAAAGTCCAAATTGAGTCTCAAATCCATTTTTCTTTATCACTTTTGATTATCCATGGGTCAAAAAGTGTAAAGTTGAAGCATATACACACTGTATATGAACTGTTATCGACTTGCTAAATTTTTCGGTGTCACGAGTTGTTTGCAGTTTAGTTTGAGTTGAAGTTGGGAAGAGAAAAATAGTGCAGCCTAACAGTCTGTCATGTGCAGTCTGAAGAGTCAGGTGATCCCTTTGAAACAAATTAAGCCCCCCAGTTGCCTATGTAAATCTCGGTCAACAGCTAGGAAGTCATTTTGATGAAGTTTAGTTAAGCTTATTTGCCATTTGCACTATAAAAAAACTCATTGGAAAAAAGTGCAAGAAGCCAAGAGTGCACAGCATTCACATAGAGCAAACATAAAGAAACAGAAACCACATAATATTAAACGACAACGCAATATGAATACACAAGTCTGCAAGATAGATGTGACAATTAAGTGCCTGTTGCGATTTGATTTTGATTAAAATCAATAACCAGTTTCTCAAGTATTTTGTTTCAAATTGTTCTCACTCCAACACAATACCCTTTTCACCTCTGACATAGCAGAGCTTCACGATTTTAAAGTCGGAATAAACTTTCCCATCAAAGGACAACTTTTGGATTAAAATGAACTCTGAGATATTTTCCCCACCAAGACAAAAGCTAAAACTCTGCTAAAGACTATGCAGTTTTAGTAAACAGTCATTTGTTTGCAGACTTTGTCCACAAGATTAATTTACTGTACATAATGTTAATGTGTTCTGCATGTTCATTTAACTGATTTATGACTCATTTTGTGAAAATGTTTACCTGTGTAACTACATGGCCTAATATCAAACAATGACTGCATTGGATATATTCCAGATCCAGACCAGTCTGATCAGTTCTCCTGACTCAACATGTGTGCTGATTGGTTGAATAGAATTGTTAAATGCCTAATAGAGGCTGGTACCCCACATAACTCTTAAAATATGATAAATAGGCATACCCACACTCGTGCAGTGTGTCATGTTTAAATCATCATGTTTAATCTTGATCCAACTCTTTAATTGATATCAATATTGAATGTCACCCTCTTTCATAAGTGGAAGGACATGAATAATACTACAGTATATGTACTAATAGAACCACTACAAACTCATAGAGGAAACATTACAGTCGTCATGTGACAATTTATTGGTAAATGGCTGACTGAATATGTGACTATTCTTGTTTATTAGTGCAAAAAGATATAAGATTCTGAAATCTGTGGATAGGCCTATTCTGTGTGTAAACATCACGTTTATTGTTTTTGGCAGTCATAGGCTTGAGTCAGGACTAAACATGGGGAATCTGCATTTTAGTTTTATGCTGCTAAATCTGAAGATGTGAGACAGGCCTCTACTCTGACAATGTTCAAATCTAACCTTAAAACAATTTTGTTTGGCTGTGCATATGACTGAAAGGATTTTATTCGCTCTCTTCTCTTTCATGCTTTTAACTGTTTTGTGACTTAAATACTTTTTTTGTGTTGTGTGAAGCACTTTGAATTGCCTTGTGTACGAATTGTGCTCTACAGATAAACTTGCCTTGCCTAGGCCTACGTCAGAGTACTGGGGCGATTCTGCTTCATTGATGCCATTTGAATGTTCTGAAAATTAAAAATTATATTTCAAAATGTTTTAAACCATGGATATAATGGCTAAAATTTTTACCAATTCGAAAGGATGTTTGTCAGTCTCAGTTTAATTAGCCTAACATTATTTCTTATAATGTAATATTAAATATAATCAAACTTTATTTAAAATAAGGTTTTTTAAAAGTTGAAAAAATTGATAGGCCCTATTTGTTTTAGTCCAGTTACCAATATTCAAAGGCTATTTCAGAAGACCTCTCAAAGTAATTTCAGTATGTTTTTTCTTAGTATTACAAGATGGACATTAATATGGCTGCAGCATCCTAATTGCCACACAAATGTTCTGAAAGAGGTCAAAATTGTATACGGTGATGTATGAAAAATATATTCTGACAAATTTCTGTTTAAAAAAAACTTTAGTAGATAATACTGATTTGATTATTAATGTAAAACAAATTTGATGTAAAAAAGAACCGAAATGATTGTTTGTTTTTCATTAGACAGTTATTTAACACTGTCTTAATAAAGTATGAGGAAAATAATATATATATAACATAATATTTTAAGCTAAAGTTGAATCTTATCTGGTGAGTGTTCCACCAGTTGGCTTTCTCCATGGAGATGTTCTTGCGTTGTGGAATGTTATGGCATTCAACTTATCGTTCTTGCATTTATTTAATTTCAGGCGTTGTAGAAACTTTAGAAACAGGCGTTCTTACTGTGAAGAACTTGTTTCCTTGTAGATAAGTTTAATCTTGTCCAGTGGAACGTGAACATTTTCATCCAGACCACCAGTTAGCGGAGTAACATTAATCAGAAATGTTACAGTGCACCTTTAACCCTTGATTTAAAATAAAATGTATTGTTTAAAACGTTTAGACGGATTCGGGTGCAGATTACTTAGGTTAACATAAAATGTATTTGACTGTTAACTTGATGCAAAATAAAAATGTCACCCATTCTGTGGACTGGCCCGGCGGTGCGCGGGAGGCGGGCTCGTGGGAGGGACAGGGTTTCGCCTCATGGAACCATACAAATGCAGCCGAGGGAAAGCTCCAGTCCCGCCTGTGTCTGTCTACATCTGACCACTCATCCTCCGCTCATCAAAGTCCGAGTAGCCCAGCATCAACGCAGCCACCATCAAAGCAGCACAGGGTAAAATGGCTTCTTTCTGCATCAAGTCCGTCCTCATCAGTGAGAGCGTGGACCCTCGCTGCAGGACCATTCTGGAAGAAAATGGCATCCATGTGACGGAGAAGCAAAACATGAAAATAGAAGAGTTGATAGCAGAGATAAAGGTACGGCTACTACTTATTTACAAAGACTATTTACTTCTGTTTTGTGGGTTTCATTTTATTCATCCATAACCTGGGTCACATTTAGGTTGCAACGTCATTATCATCATTCGTGCAAACGTTAACAATGAAAACTTAAATTCTTATAATATTTGGTATGTGCAATGCGCATTTTGTGTCCCGTGCCACGCTTCTCTTCGCCGGTGGCTGAGCTGAGAAAGTTGCCTGTGGTTGGCACCGCCCCTTTGTGGAGCTGATGCAACTCATTCCTGACTTTGCTTCCATCTCCTCTTCCACAAACTGTAGATGCATAATATGTTTAAATGTTTCACAGAATTTTTGATTTTTTTTGTGCTATTTTTGTGTTTTATAGCGTTAAAACTAAACAACATAGTGACATAGGATTTCAACTCTTAAAAACCTTGCATCAATCTGCTTTTAATACACATTTTTTATTTCCCTTTTGTCAAAGAATATCAAACGGCAGCTTTTGTTTTTATTTTAGGATTATGATGGCCTTGTGGTGCGATCTGCAACAAAAGTGACAGCTGATGTTATAGAGGCTGCCAGTAATCTAAAAATCATTGGAAGGGCAGGAACTGGTGTTGATAATGTAGATGTTGATGCTGCTACAAAAAAGGGCATTATTGTTATGAAGTAAGTGAACAATTTATTATATGAACAATGTTGGGGAAACTACAGTACTTACTTTGTTAAATACTTTCTTCAGCACACCAAGTGGGAACACCATCAGTGCGGCTGAGCTCACATGTGCCCTCATCATGAGTCTTTCAAGGTAATTCTGATACAACCCTATCCGCATTGTACAAGGACTCATGTTTTCCTGCTTTTTTCAGACATGTTCCTCAAGCTGCAATGTCTATGAAAGCTGGTAACTGGGATCGCAAAAAGGTAGGCAAAGAATCTTTGCTGCCCCATTTTAGAGATGGTGTTTGCAGTGGGCATACAAAGCAATTAACATTGCATGACCGATTCCATTGTCCAGTGAATCATCAGTGCTAATGTGGCGTAAGATTCTTTAATATTGTTTCTTTGTTTGTTTTTTTTGTTGCTTTTTTTTATTTGCAGTTTATGGGTGCTGAGTTGTATGGAAAGGTACTTGGAATAGTAGGGCTTGGGAGAATAGGAAAGGAAGTGGCCTCAAGAATGCAGTCGTTTGGGATGAAGGTAAGCTGTAGTTACCCTCACAAGACTTCTAACTTGACCTCAGTTTTAAACAGACATGCCTTTTAGACCATCGGCTATGACCCAATCACACCACCGGAGGTTTCAGCCAGCTGGGGGGTGGAGCAGATGTCTCTGGAGCAGCTATGGCCTCAGTGTGACTACATCACTGTGCACACACCACTTATGCCCTCAACTGTTGGTACGTTTTAACTTTTAACTCAGATCTGATGACCTAACCTTCTTATGACCATAGCCACTCTTTATAAATGCTTCCTTTTTTGTTTTAAAGGCCTCCTCAATGATGAAACTTTTGCCAAATGTAAGAAAGGGGTGAAGGTTGTTAACTGTGCACGCGGTGGCATCATCGATGAGTTAGCACTGCTCAGAGCTTTGGAGTCCGGACAGTGTGGAGGAGCAGGACTTGATGTCTTTGTTGAGGTCTGTATACCCTATTAATTAATTAATTAATTAATTAATTAATTATCTTTAGTCATAGAGCACTAAAAACAAGGTGCTGCATACATGCAATGGCATAACAATTGTATACAACAAAGAACAAATTACTGAAAGTGAGCCAATGAAACCAGAGATCAAATGACTAAATAAAAGACAATAGTTTTTTTTTAAAAGCCAACAAGCTAACGTTACGGGAGGGCATTTGATAATAATTGTTTTATGAAGCTTTACTACTTACCTACTAAAAATGAACAGTTGTGACATAATTGCCAATCCCACAGGAACCACCAAAGGACCGTTCACTTTTGGGTCATCCAAATGAATTGGCTGTCCACACCTTGGAGCCAAAGTACTAAAGAA
Source organism: Chaenogobius annularis (assembly GCA_015082035.1). NCBI lineage: Eukaryota > Metazoa > Chordata > Actinopteri > Gobiiformes > Gobiidae > Chaenogobius > Chaenogobius annularis. The sequence goes on along the minus strand of BJKM01000011.1, from coordinate 1,307,115 downwards.
GCGCAGGCACGATGTGGGCAAAGACATCGCGGGTACAGATGTGACATGGTTAATGGCAAAAACCTGATTGGAGACTGTAAGTTTTTACCTGATGTAAAAGTTTAAAACAGACAAACTACAATTGTGAACCATACTAAATCTGCATTTAATTTTGTAGTAACATGCTCAAGTTTTGGCCAACACAATCTCGCAAGAATCTCAGGAGCTGATTAAGTTTGGGTAGCTATCGGAGCTGTGTGTTGCAGGCTTGTGCTTCATCGAGGGAAACCATACAGTAACCATTCAGATTACAACTCTAGAGTAACTTCACTTGTCTGATTTATTCCTGTTAAAGGACCATTAAAGGATGAGTTAGAAAAGTGATGTACTCGCCCCCTCTTGTGGTACTTTATGGAAACATTTCACATCTACCTCTTTCTAGGCATTGCGCTTCTTTTACAAACTCTTAAATTACGGTTGGGAGACGTTGATTTGGGTCTGATTTTATTTTTTATTTATTTTAAACTATAAGACACTGACTTTCAACTATATTTTAATTTTTCTTACCCATCAAGAAAATCTCGATAGTTTCCTGGAAAGTTCAGAAAGATATCTCCGGTTTTTATACAGACCATGTGTGTTCTGATCCCCCGCCACCTCCAGAGGGCATGGGGGGATTCTATGTAGTCGTTAATCGTAGCATCTCTCTGTACTTAAGTGACCGTATGAAGCTCGTCCTGCTGGGTATATTGGCCTTCAGACTGTATTGTTGTGATATACTTGGAAATGAAATCAACACTTATATTAATTCTTCATAATTTACTGGAACCTGCCAAGAACTCTGGAATCCATGGTATTTCATTGAAATCCAACTGTCAACCAATTTTTATGTGGTAGTTAAGCAGGAATTGTTTCTAGGTGAAGACAAAACACACTGCACATCAAACGGGCTGTTGTGTGGACGGTGTGAAGTGGAGCCTCTTGCGGTGCATGAGTTGTGCACTCTATTAAGTCCCAGCTGTATCAGGTTCAAAGTTAGAGCTCCTGTATTGCTGAAGTTGTGTGAGTGACAGTGTATTTAGACAGACTGTCTTTCTCTCACTGGGAATCTGCTTTTTCTTCAAAGCTTCAGCCAGTCCTCAGCTTCTATCATCAGTGGCTGCTATAGGAAAAAGTATCTAGAAGAAAATACTCACTCTTTTTGCTAAATGATGCCAAAAACTAAAATGGGTGGTAGTGGCCTACTATGGGGATGTTATGTAACGCACATATACATTTTCTGTGATTAGCGCGCCTCCATTAAAGCATTATTATGATAAATTCATTATATACGGATAATGTACAAAAGCATTGTAAATTCATACCACGCTGCTACATTTTATAGTGTAGTAATCCATTCCTTTTCATTTCCTCGAAGGACAAAAGGGATGTCAATTTGGGCATTGTGGTGTCAGTTCTTTGTATTGTAAGTTGTCCCCTCTTAAATGTTTGTTTACCCACTGAAGCTTTGTTAGTCTTATTAAAGCCTTTTTCATTGTTGTTCCTTCATGTTGCTATTGTTTTTGCAGCGATACTGGCCCTCAGGAGGATGTGCAGATAAGAGTCCTTCAGGCGCTCCCGTGAACCACACTGGGGAGCAGTGTATTGTGTGGGTTTCGACAGCAAACTCCAAGATCTTATGTTTTTGAACCTTTAGTAACAGATGCAGCTCAAGTCACATTTAGGTTGCGCAAAAGCCTAGTATAAACTCCAAAACCGTTTCCAGGAAACTTATTACATGGATTCCATGTTCATTTTAACAGTGGAACCACTTGCTGTTTACAAAATCCTTTTGTGAAATTTCCAGTATTTCAGATGTTACATTTTGGCACTGTGAGCAAATGTTAATGTACAATAGCGTGTTTTTTTGTTTATTTCAAGATTACAAATAAGCTAACATTAAACTTTTGACCCCATGTAGCCCATTTAGACCCATTCTTCATTTATTTAACCTAATTAATAATGCTTTTGTGGACATTGTATAATTTGTGTGTGTATGTGCGCGTGGGTATACGAATACATATACTAATATACAGTATGTGTGTGTTGTAGTATATATGTTATGTGTGGTGTGTGTGGTATATAGTAATTATATACATAAGCCTTCATATTATTATATGTATGTACATATGTGTATGTATGTGTTGTGTGTGGTGTGTATATATGTATATATATTATTAATATATATATAATAATAATATATATATAATATATATATATTTATATATATATATATACTTATAATTATACATATGTATATATATATATAATATATACATACGTGTGTATATATATACATATAGTATATATACATATTATATATAATTACTACGTGTATATATACCATATGTATATATACATACGTGTATATTATACATATGTATTAATATAATTATTACAATATGTATATAATATATAACACATATTATATTATACAATAATGTATATATTATATATATACACATATTATATCATATACATATGATATATATATTACATAATGTAATATATATATATACACAATGATTATATATACCGTAATATAAATATATAATATGTATATATATATATATATATATGATATATAGTAATATATAATATATATTATATATATATTACACACACACACAACATACACATATTCATACATATAAATATGTAAGCTTTATGTATATATAAATATATATATACACATATTATAATATATACATATAGTATTAATAATGTTATGATAACACATAGTTATATATACGTATTTACAATATTAATATACACGTATGTATGATATATACATATGTATGTATAACATATGTATGTTACATATGTTATGCTATATCACATTATTGAAAATATGATAATACATATGTATGTATATAACATATGTATATATATACATATTTATGTATATACACATATTTTATACACATATTTATATATATACTAAGGCTTACAATTTTTGTTTAGTACGTATGTACTATGTGTATGTATGTGTGTGTGTATATATCATTATACACATATGTTACAGTTGTATGGTAATATGTACATATAATATGTATTGTATATATATATATATATATATATATAATTTTGAAGACTTTCCATTTTACACATTTTGCCTCCCTTACTGACCCCCAAATCCAAGCACTGCTGGCTTTTGCTTTTCTCAATAGGTTTGACCTAATTTTGTGCCCCTAAACCAGCATTAATGTCCTTCTTGGTGATAAATTAGGCAAAATATTTTATCATAGTATTGGTGTATTATCTGCATTTGGTGACTTAAAGATTGTGTGCAATGCTGGTAATCCTTTTTAGGATTAGGTAAAGGCTTAAGACCACCACAGTGGAAGTGGGTAGAAAACACCATAGCAACAACGTGAATAGGGTTGAAAACATGAATAGAGAACAGTAGTCGCTTGTAGTGCCTTTAAAGCAGTTCTCATTTGTTTAAGATTTGTATTTTCTACGTGACGTCTGGTCAAATGGGCTTCTACTGCAATTCTGGGCGCTGCCGTTCAAGACATCAGATATGTTTATTTTAAGGTTCTGGAAAAGAAACTGGCAGAGAGGGTGATTCCTCTTACTGATGGCTTGGTTTTTATCAAGGACCTGTGAAGCAGAAGAGCGGCAGAGGAAGGAGGAGGAGGGGGTATGGACGCTGGACACAAATAGCCTACCAAAATAGGATAGAGCAGCTTGTGACCGTCCTACACGCGTGAGCTATATTGAGCGCCCTGCAAGTGAAGACAGTCGTGCAGCGCAATTGTGTTTGACTCATTCATGGAAGTATTGTCATCAAAGGTACGTTTACTATATGACGAATAGATTATTGCGAAGGGCATCTATCCATTCTTTATCCCGTCATTACGCATGATAAATTACCAAGTGAAATAATGGCAACATGACATGGTGATCCTTTTTCATGTGATCTCCATAATAATGTGTGATCGTTTCCCACAGATACGATGTCACACAAATCGGCGAATGTCTACGCTTACGACTACATGGAAAGCGCGCATCCTAACGAGCTGCTGGATGCCCTCAGACACTTCTACCTCACCGGTGCCTTTACGGACGTCACCCTACAATGTGCCGAGTCCGGACAAGTGTTTCGCTGCCACAAAGCGGTGCTCTCGGCCCGCAGCTCCTATTTCAAAGTGATGTTTACGGCCGATATGAAGGAGAGAACCGATAATGTGATCAAACTGTCCGGGGTGCAATGTGGAGTTCTGGCGGATTTGGTTAACTACGTTTATACTGCCCATGTGCGCATCACAGAAGACAATGTTCAGAGTCTATTGGAAGCTGCGGATCTATTCCAATTCTTATCTGTGAAACAGGCTTGTGAAGAGTTTCTCGTGCGCCTCCTGGATGTCGACAATTGTTTGGGAATTCACGCTTTTGCGCAGCTGCACCTGTGTCATGGTTTGGAGAGGGAGGCTCGGAGGATGGCGCTCAGCAGGTTTTCAGAGATCATACAACAGGAAGAAATGCTTCACCTGGAGCTTGAAAGAATGAAAACATTTTTATTGGGACACACTTTAGGGGAACAGTCTGAAGACAAGTTATTGGATGCAATAACGAAATGGATAAGCCACGATATTAATAGGCGCATTCAGTATGTTGGTGACCTATTACGCACAGTTCATCTAGATTTGGACGAGACCTGCTTTAGGACCACTTTTGAGGCACATGGACAGCTTTTACTCTCTAATGATGACATTTTGAAATCATTGATCACACAAGCAAAGTCAAGCATTAAGGGTCTGCCCACTAAAGGAAAAACGTCTTCTCAAAATATGTACATTATTGGAGGATATTATTGGCATCCTTTATGTGAAGTTCACATTTGGGATCCAATACGTAACACGTGGGTGCAGGGGAAGGACATGCCCGACCCTGACAGAGAAAGTTACAGCGTGAGCTTACTTGGAGCAAATATCTACGTAACTGGAGGATACAGAACTAACACAGTGGAAGCGCTGGATGAGGTTTTCGTTTATAACTGCGATGAGGACGGCTGGACTCAGGGTTGTTCCATGCTCACAGCCAGGTATTACCACTGCTCTGTGGCGCTACATGGATGTATTTATGCAATCGGAGGCTACAGGGGAGGAGCCCCAGAGAGGGACTGCGAGGTTTATGACCCCTTAAAAAAGCAGTGGTTCCCAGTGACCCAACTGATTCAAGGTATGTGGTATGCACTTCCTTACTTGAAGGTATATGGTAACAAGTTGCTAGTCTTATACCAAATAATAGATTCTGCATAGAATTCACGAGTATCATTTGAAAGACGACGAACTTATTTTTACTTTCCGCTAAAATATTCTATATTTGTGTGTTGTGAGAATTTATGTAAACATAAATCTATTTTGAGTTTGGAATAAAATAAAGCCTGATGTAGAAATCAAATCAGCATTTATTTTTCTGGAAGTTTTTTTTTACACTTCTAGCCAAAATACTTCCAAATGTTCACATTAAATAATCTTGCTGATGTAACTTTTTGGGTGAGAATCCGCCACCTACTTTCCTTGGCTTTGACTGGAATATTTCACAACATGGGATTCAACTTGTCCATCTCCACAGGCATGTGACCCCACACCAAGTTACAGTTCAGATCTGTGGAGAGGTGGATTCAAGGATGATTTTTATCCCTAAAACACACATGCATGACAGATAAGTTTAATGCCATATTGTAGATTTCAAGGAAAGCCACATAGACCACATAGAAAACCCTACTAGAAAAATTACATGGTGCACCTTTAAACAAGAACTAGAATGAAACTGTGACATTGATTTTGTATTTTTAGGTGTTGGAAATGCCACAGCGTGTGTAATGGGAGATAAGATCTATGTGACTGGTGGCCATTATGGATACAGAGGCAGTTGCACCTATGAAAAAGTCCAGGTTTTTCATCCCACTGTCAATGAGTGGAATATTATTACCATAAGTCCTCATCCAGGTAGGTGGCAAAAATATATCATGTTTACCTTCAGATTTCTAACCAAAATCATTCTGTTTTCTAGAGTATGGGCTGTGTTCAGTGTCTCTCAACAACAACATTTACTTGGTGGGAGGACAGACCACTGTGGCGGACTGCTACAGCCCAGACAGTAACGAGTGGGGAGCCATTTCAGAGATGAAGGAGCGCAGGATGGAGTGTGGCGCTGTGGCCATAAATGGATGTATTTATGTGAGCGGGGGATATTCTTATTCAAAAGGTACTTATCTACAGAGCATTGAGAAGTTTGACCCTGAATTGGACTCATGGGAGATTGTGGGTACTCTGCCCAGCCCCACCAGGTCTCACGGATGTGTTTGTGTTTATAGTCTATAGCTGTTTTAATATGGCATGAAATCACAAATTCCAGACATAAAATCAATATAAGTATTTGTTTATATGATTTTACTCAAAGTTTGTGCAATACCATTTGAAAACACCGTAGCCAGCTGTCCTACTGTTATAGAGCAGCAAAGATTTGATGATGACCAAGCCTATTAAAAATAAAGACATATGACAAACATGGACTGAAGAGAGGAAGAATGATTTATTCTCGCAAAAAAATGTATCATGAACAGTCCTGAACTCTTCTAACCCTAGTGGAGATATGATTCCCACTCGTAAAAAAAAAAAAAAAAAGTACTTTATTTCACCTCCTACAAGCCTACAGTGAGTGAGTACATCGGTCAACACATATACATTAAATAGACAGCAGGTTTTACAATAATTAAATACAACTTTCAATGCAGCTGGTTGTGTGGAGATTGAACATTATAGAGGCATGTCTCTTGGGCATGAACTTCATTTGATGACTGGGTCTTTCAGACTAACAAATACAGATCACAATGCTTTCAGGTAATTGTCTCTCTCTTTTTTTTTTTTTTTTTTTTTTTTTTAATTTTGCAGTGAAAATATTTGGGTGATGCCATGGTAATTTTCTAAAGGGCTCTTGGGGTCAAAACAATGAACATTGCAAGGTGCTCATTGAGTTCTGTTTGAAACTATTTGTTTGGTATTTGACTTTGAATCAATTATTTTGTTTTGGCGTGGTATTGTAATTATTATTCTCTCCACATATCAAGCTACTGGATTTGTGAGACTCCCTGTATTGTACATTTACCACATCTGAACCACTGCAGCACTTTGCAATCTTTAATATAAATAAAATATTACAATATTTGCATCTTATTTCTGTTTGGTGCAATTAGAAGCTGAGCAGCATTGGTTATTTTTCCTTAATCGCAAAATGTAGGGAATTATCAAGCCATACATTTAAGGCTGTTGGGCTAATGTGTTTATTTAATTTTGTTCAAACTAGAAGATGACACATTTTGTTACCATGATTTAAATGTCAGTAGCTTTTGTTTGAAATGTTCAGATTTGTTTCATTTGTCAGAAAGAGCCTGTCAATTGTACACTGAGAATACCAGTTGCCAGAAGTGGCGGCAGTAGTGCAGCCAGTTTCTAGTCTAGTGGTACTGAGTATTTAAAAATAAATATTATTAATAATAAAATAATAATAATAATAATAATAAATTATTATATATATATATATTATATAATATATATATATATATATATATATATATATATATAGTTGTTGTGTACTTTGGCAAAACACTTAATTCTCATTGCCTAGTAGTATGAATCTGGGGGTATACATGAGTGATTGGGGATGGTCAGAGGGGTCGATGGTGCAGATTGGCAACCTAGGGCAGTTGTGGCAATAACCGTAGCTTACTACCACTGTAAAGGCACTATATATATCCAATCCATAATTATTAATTCAAAACCTTTAGGATCTATGGGTTGCTCTGTATAGTGTGTGTGTAGACTATTATCACATGATGTTAAAACAACAACTTGATTGTTATGTATACCTCGCCCTTTCGGAATAGGCTAAATAGGCTTTTCAACAGTCCTAAACGGCTCTTCATGGTACTGCTGAACTTCAATGCCTTTTGGTGTTTACAGGGCTGGCTCCTGGCATGAAATTTGAAATATATTTAGCATAATCAAAATCTTTAAATGTGTAGATTTGACTTATCCTATCAAACTTGTGTAATCATATACTCAAGTATGTATATTGAGTAATTTGTGGCTTTATAACATTTGTACTTCTACTTGAGTAATATTTCTATTGAAGTAACAGTACTCTTGAGTGAAAGTTTAGATTACTCGTCCCAATGTACGGTACATCTACAACACAGTGACAAAAGTATGAAGGTTATTTTGTCTTTTTATTACCAAAGATTTTATTTTATACTGAATTTTGCATTTGAATTATGTGAACTGATTGTTTGTACTGTTTTTTAAATTTCAGTGTATGAAAATACAATGTTTTAAAATTCACTTTGTTAAAATGCATTTTTTTGGGAATTCAGTGCAAAGAAATTTGGTGTCGAAATTTTCAGCATCTCAAAATATACAATGTTTTAAAAATCAGTTTGTACTGTGTTTTAAATTTCAGTGTATGAATATACAATGTTTTACTTTAAAAAAAGCAACTGTATTTTAACAAAGTGAAAATACAGTTGCTTTTTTTAAATTCAGTGCAAATAAATTTGGTGCAAACATTTTCAGTGTCTCAAAAATCTCTTGATTAATTTCCGGTTAAAACCAGACTGAAGCAATCGAGCTGATCGTTCCCATTGCTCCCCATAAGCATGAGTTTTTCCTATTCCATATCTTATGCTTTGCTTTTTAAGATAGAAAATATACTTTTAAATGAATGATTTAAGTGTGCGGGTTATAATATGTATGTATATTTACATTTAGGAATGTATGTAGCACAAAACACAAAAAGCCGACAGTTGTGTTACTTTTAGTGGCGGTTGGCAGCCAACTGAAAAGGTATATTTCTTTTTTCTCCTTTGATGGTGTTTTATGGTGGTTGGTATCCATAGTGTTACATAACCGCCATTCTTTAGACTTTATTCTTGAGACTCCATTCGGTGTATTTACCTTCATCTACTGTAGTTGTACGTCTTAGACTTTAGACTTTATTCTTTAAAATTGGTATCCATAGTGTTACATTACCGCCGTTCTTTACTTTATTCTTTAGACTCCATTCTTGAGACTCCATTCTTGAGACTTCATTCTTGAGACTTCATTCTACGTCATTCCTGAGCGCCCTCTGGTGGCTAAACTTTGAGAAAGCACATTTACCATCAGACAGCCAATCAGAGTTTGAGTTTCAGTCACGTGACCATCGCGGAAATTTCGATCACCATAGCGTCTGCTACATCACTGGTAGGTTACTAAAATGAAAACTTAAAACGGTCAATGTTCTCTTAATGACTGGAGAGAGAATTGCCTTAGTGATAGACAGGGAACCGGTGGATATGGTGTATCTTTAATCTGTAGTCAGTCAAGAGCTACATTTCTGTCGCCTGTGTATGAACCCATTGTGCACAGGCAGCCTGTGGTGCCCCGTGTGGTGAAGAGGTGGACTGCTGAGAGCGAGGAGGCTCTGAGGGACTGCTTTAGCACCACTGAACTTTATGCACTCCACAGGGGAGGACATCAACACCATCACAGAGTGCATCAAGACTACATAAACTTCTGTTTGAAACACTGTACCTCCCCGGACGATGCAGTGTTTTTCCAAACAACAAGCCGTGGATTAACCATGAATTGAAAAGCTCTGCTGAGGCAGAAGAAGAGAGCTTTCACAGTCAAGGAACAAAGGAGGAGCTGAAGACTGTGCAGGAGAGGCTGAGGAGGAGGATCAGGCGGCGGAAGCCAACTACAAGAGGAAAATGGAGGAGCAACTGCAGCCAGAACACTCAGGGAGTGTCGAGGAGCCTGAAAACCATCTCAGGCTTCAAAGCCCCCCCTGTCCAGAAGACACCCCCTCCTACACATCTGCATGCTCTCCACCTCAACAGCTGGACAATGGCGCCACCCGTTCCTCCTTCAAACCTCTGCTTGCGGCTTTCAGCTCACCACCTCCACCTGGACTCACCCATCCCCCCAGACATAGTCCCCGGCCAACCACTTGCTGTCACAGCAGCAAAGGTGAGGAGAGAGCCGAAGAGGATTAAAACAAGGAAGGAAGCAGGACCAGACGGCATCAGCTCCAAGCTCCTTAAATCCTGCGCAGATGAACTATGTGGAGTTATGGAGCATGTCTTCACATGAGCTGTAAGCTGAGGGTGTACCACAGGTCTGGAAGACCTCTGTGTGGTACCAGAGTCCAAGACAGACCGCGCGCCAAAGACCTCACAGCTTCAGGCCAGTGGCTCTCACATCCCATCTGATGAAGACACTGGCGGCGGCTGGTCTGGACCACCTCCTCTCCACGTGAGCTCAGCCATGGATCAGCTGCAGTTTGCATACGGCCTGACATCACAGTGGAGACGCTGTCACTCCCTGCTGCACCCGCTCTCACCTGGAGAAGCCTGACAGCACTGTAAGGATCCTATTTTTTAATCTCTCCAGGCCTTGAACACCATCAGCCGCTGCTCCTGAGGTACAACTGGAGACGTGGTGGTGTGGACTACGACCTGGTAGATGGATCCTGGACTACCTTACAAACCGGCCCCAGTTTGTGAGGGACTGTGTGTGGGGGCGCCCCAGGGCACCGTCCTCTCGCGCCTTTCTCTTTACCCTACACTGCAGACCTCAGATGACACGACACGGACAGCTGTGTCCTGCCAGAAGTTCTCCAATGATCTGCCATCACACACGAACGATGCGAGTACAGACGACTGCGCAGGACTTTGTGGACTGGTGTCAGCAGAGCCACCTCATCAACGCGGGGAAGACCAAGGAGATGGTGGTGGACTTCTGCAGACGCAACTCTGTGCTGCCCCCCACACTGTGAACATCCAGGAAGGGACATTGAGAGAGTGGAACTCATACAAGTACCTGGGTGTTCATCTGAACCACAAACTGGACTGGACTCATCACACAGACGCGCTGTACAGGAAGAGCCAGAGTCGACTCTACCTCCTGAGGAGACTTCAGTCCTTTGGAGTGACAGGGCCACTCCTGAGGACCTTCTATGACTCGCTCTTCCTGTACGGTGTGGTTGCATGCGACGCACTGGAGCAGCAGCATCACAGAGAGGGAGAGGAAGAAGCTGGACAAAGTTATCAAGAAGTCCAGCTCCGTCCTGGGCTGTGCTCTGGACTCGGTGCAGGAGGTGGGGGACAGAAAGGTCCAGGCTAAACTCACGTCTATACTGGACCATGAGTCTCACCCCCTGCAGGACACTCTGTCCACTCTGGAGAGCAGCTTCAGTGACAGACTGATCCACCCTCGCTGTGTGAAGGACAGGTTTCGCAGGTCTTTCCTTCCTGCTGCTGTCAGACTTTACAACAAACACTGTCATTCAGCTTTCATAATCAGAATCAGAATCAGAATCAGTGCAATACTGTTATACTCCTCTGCAATACTGTGACACAATGTCAATCATACCTGGTGCAATATTTTCTGTCCATAATAACAGCTGTAAATAAGAGTGTTATCAATATTAAGAGTTTTCTGACAGTTTATCTGTTTTTATTATTATACTGTGCATAATCTGTTTCTGTACCCTTTGTTGCAATGCTGAAATTTCCCCATTGTGGGACAAATAAAGGGGATCTTATCTTACCTTAAAGGAGCAGGAACACTGTAAGTGACCATTGATGGTCTGGACACGCGTCAGCTGCACCATCCTTGAGATGACACCTGCACTTTCAACCTGCTGCAAAGACAACTTCACTTTGGCCCATGTCACACGGTAGCCCATGGCCTGTAAAAAGCTCCCTTTACAATTCTGTAGCCCACTTCTGGCATTCTAGACTTGATCGACCGTACTTTCACATCAAGAGCAGCATTGGAGATGTCAGAATATGTTCCTCTAACCGACAGGTTGTGCTCCCGCATTGTCTTGTAAAGCGTCGACCTAGAAATTCCACGGATCTCAGCCATAGCTGCCATCGGCAATCTCAGGGGTGGAATACTCAATGTTTCTCTGTTGATCCCGAGTCTCGGTCTATCACTAAGGCAATTCTCTCTTGTCCTCTGTAATGCTCGTTATCTAACTGATTCCTGTGGAATAAAATTACAGCTACATTAATAGAACATTGACCGTTTAAGTTTTCATTTTAGCAACCTACCTGTGATGTAGAAGACGCCATGGCGATCAAACTTGACTGAAACTCAAACTCTGGCTATCTGATGGTAAATTTGATTGCTCAAAATTTAGCCACCAGAGGGCGCGCTAGCATAATGTATGGACCGAGCACTGTCGGCCATTTGTGTTTTGTGCAACATACATTCCTAAATGTAAATATATATACATATTATAACCTGCACTTAAACAATTCATCTAAAAGTATATTTTATTTCTTAAAAAGCAAAGTATAAGGTATGGAATAGGAAACACTCTGTTTATGGGGAGCAATGGGAACGAATTAATCAGAGATTTTTGAGACGCTGAAATTAAATGTTAAAATATTGTATTTTCATACACTGAAACTTAAAACACAGTGCAAACTGAGTTTTAAAAACAAATGTATTTTAACAAACTGAATATTAAACCATTGTATTTTCGTTAAACTTTTATTAAATCATATTTATATTCAATTAATATTTTTTCTTGATTGGATGCAAAAGAAAAATCCGATCACATAATTGAAATGCAAAAAAATCAATTACATAAATTCAGGATAGATTAAAAGCTTTGGCAATAAAAACACAATAACCTTCATACTAAAGCTTGATTTTCACAATATTTGTAGGTTTATGTGGTTTGAACAACTGTGTTTCTTCCACTGATCCTTCTATAAATTAGTTTTCTCTCATTTTTGTGGTATTAAAATATTTCGTGGAATAAAAATGCAAATGTGAAGAAACAGCGTCATCTGAAGGATAAAGTAAACTATTACAACAGACTACCTATGCTGAAAATTTTGATTTTCTAAATTTTTGATTCAAAGCCAAATTGCCGGCATGTTATTCACACCCCAACTGCCTCGTATCTGGGAACTGATCGCGGATCTATGACTGATGCGGTCCAGGAATTTTTAACGTTTCGCGTTTCATGGATCACATCAATGTTGACCCTCGGTATGATCCGTAGCACGCAGCTGCAGACACAACGTGCAAACTGCGTGTAACTGCTGAAGCAGAGTTAGTTTCGATTACATCGTCAACATTTCAAAGGCTTTTATCAGGTTGTAAGTATTACTTTTAATGCTACAGGCAGCTTGAAGTTGCCTCAAAATGGAAATAAGTAAAACACCACCCGGCACATTTCGTTTCGACGTTTTGTTCCGTGAGGGAAGTGTACAAATGTTAAAACGGACATACCTATGTAATACGGTCGATACTGGGTTGATGAACGGCTTCCTTTCTGGCTTTTATACATTCAAAACATTAGAATTAGTTTATCAGCATTCTGGATATGTAGGTTCTAATGTGGTAAATTTGCTAAGCTAGCACCTTAGCTTGTGTAAAATTCTCATAATAAAACGTGGTGCTTTTCAAAGTATGCAGCAACTACAATAGTAACATAAAAACACTCTTAACTATTGAGTTTAATTGGGGGGGTGGGGGATTTTATTTTTTTTACCCATGATCTACATGTGACTAGCATCTGTATTTTTATGTTCTACACGATCTGTCTCCTGCAGAACCATGGCAGATGAAGAAATGTCTCCCCTTGAGCGCAAAGTGGCACGGCAAATTGAGGTATGTGCGACATTGTCTCTTATTGTACTTTCAACACATTCCTAAATCTCTAATCTTTATCAGTACTACTTTGGGGACCATAACCTCCCAAGAGACAAATTTCTCAAAGAGCAATTGCAGCTTGACGATGGCTGGGTCACTTTGGAGACAATGCTCAAGTTTAACAGGTATATTGCAATATGGGTTTTTTCTATTAAAATATAACATTCTTCATCAACATCATTATTTCAGTCAGAATGAAAATAATTTGAAGTTTTCTATAGATTCCAGTATTTTAGATGGTCTGACTGTTTTTGTGCTCCACCCTATATTCTCTAGACTGAAGTCTATAACGACAGACAGTACTGTTATTGCAGCAGCCCTACAGAAATCAAAGACCGGTTTACTGGAGCTCAGTGATGACAAGACTAAGATCAGAAGATCTCCAAACAAACCTTTGCCTGAAGTTAATGATGAATACAGAGCAACAATTGCACACAAATCCGTGTACATGGTAAGTTTGTAGATGGAGTACATGTGATAATAACCTAATGTGTTGTAGAAGTAGCCATAACAGGGGGAAATAGTATTATGAATTTCTGAGATGTATTCTAGAAAATCCATAAGGATGTATGTCCTTGCTAATTTTCTGGGTTGCCTTATCACCTGTAACCGAAACAGGTCATTGGGGTGCTTTTTAGAACATTGGGGTGCTTTTTAGAACATTGGGTGCTGCTCTAAATGAGATTGTGGACTCAGCCAGTGCTGAACTTCTGGACATTTGTCATCAGTCTAAATTGGGGCTATGCGAGATATTGATACAACCTGTGATCTCATCCCTTTTTAATGCAGGTCTACCATCAATAACACACACTACCATTCCTATCACACAGCCTATGTAATGCTCGGGGTGTATGACAGATTGATTTAGAAATTGCAGGTGGTTTTAGTTACCTTTTAAAGTAAAGTGCACATAAATTGTGATGACTTGAAATTGTCATTTGGTCCAAAATCGTGAGTCAAACAAATGGGAATAATGTTTATTTTAGCCTATGGGCAAGGCATCGTTGTTTCAATAAATTGTTCAGGGTATTAAGTATGTTTTAAATGTTTAATAGTGTAAAGAATAGACTCCTTGATATGACTTTGGAATTTTCCAATGTAGAAAGGTTTTCCTCTGGAAACGTCACTGGATGAAATTCAGGAGTGGCTGAGTGGAAAAGGCAATATTGAAAACATTCAGATGAGAAGAAACCTACAAAAGCAGTTCAAGGTAAGTGTAATAAAATGATTGTAGTGAAAATGTTTGTTGCTTGAAATGACGAGGAAATCTCTTAACAGGGATCGGTGTTCATTTGTTTTGACACTGAAGAGGCCTCAAAACAGTTCCTAGAACGTTCAGACATAACAACATTCAAGGAGAATGAGATGCTTGTGTTGTCGAGGTTGGTCTTATTATAAACACCTTTCAAAATAGTATTTGGGAGCCCTAACACTACTGCCATTTTTGTTTGTAGAGAAGCCTATCATGCAAAGAAAACAGAGGAGAGGAAACAATTTAAAGCAGTGAATAAAGCTAAAGCTAAACAGTGAGTAAAGCCACATGTCGGAGTCATAAAGCCATTGTTGTAAAATATGTATTTCTGAACCAAACAATTGCTATTTAGGGACAAAGAAAAACAACAGAAACAAAGTGAAGACAAAGAAATGGTGAGTCCTAAATGCGTATAGCAGTCCAGGTGTGTAGCAGACAGGCTAATTTCAGACCTGCTTTTATGCTTCAGGATTTGCTCTTGGATGAACAGACTGGATGTCTGTTAAAATTTTCTGGAGATCTTGAAAATGTTTCAAGAGAAGACTTTCATGACTTGTTCTCTGGCCATGGAAAAATCAAATGGGTAGATTTTACAAGAGGTGCCAAAGAGGTAAGCTATTGAGCTATCTTTTCATTTTGCGTGCAATTAATTTGATTGTAATAGATAGCCTTTCCCATTCTAACTAGGGAACCCTCCTATTTGATGGAAATGCAAAGGAAGCCTTTGATAAGGCCAAAGAGGCGAATGAAGGAGAATTGAAAATCAAGGACAACACTGTTACATGGAATGTGCTTGAGGGAGACGAGGAGAAGGAAGAACTAAAAAAGATAATTGAAGCTCAACAAGAGTCGTACAACAGGTCAAGAGGCAGAGGTACATCTTCTATAAATTACTCATTTTCTGCTGGTTAGATGAACTTATTTACATTGCCTTTTGGAAAACATGGTAACATTCAGTACACCAGTACAAGTCAACCTTGCTGTAGTGGTCTGCTGTTGTATTATTGCATGTTGCACCAGTCATTTCTATTTAGTTATACGATTTACACCGCACACTGAAATTAAAACTGTACAATTTAATAGTTATAATTCCTTCATATGTTTTGCCTAACATGTTACAGAAAGCTTATTGTGGAAAAACTAATCTCTGAAATAATTTGTAGATATTAAATAAATTGAACAACCCGATATATAATTTGTATTTAATTGTTTATAAGGATGGCGTTTAAACATCATTTTTCTTGATTGATTGCGTTACCAAGGTGGCAGACGTGGAGGTGGAAGAGGAAGAGGCGGCAAAAGGGGTAGGGGTGGCGGCAGAGACAGAGATCAAGGAAGAAATCAATACCAAGGAAAGAAGACCAAGTTTGATAGTGATGATGAGGGAGATGATGAAAACAGTAAGCACTCTACCTGAACTTGTCTTAAACAGTAAGTGCTTTTGTTTTTATATATTTATTAATATTTTATTTTATTTTCTAGCACCTGCTGCTCCGAAGAGGGGGCTAGAAGAAGCAGAAGCTCCTGCAGCCAAAGTTGCCAAAACAGAAAATGGGTCTTAAGTTATAAAAATCAAATCACTCAAATTGTCATTTGTTAAACATTTATATCAAACCAGACTACAAAAATTACTTTAATCCATTCCATCACAACTTTCAGGATTTGGAGAATCTTACGAAATCCACCTGGATATCCACCTAGAAAGTAAGATGTATCAATTAACCTCTGTATATCTTACTGTAGGTAGTGTTTATTTTATTATAATTATGAACTACAAAAAGGTAATTTCTTTTGAGCAAGCCTTTAGTGTGAAATGTTAAGCATCTAGTAATTATTTACTATTGCTATGTTGAATTGTAAACAATTGCAAAGATTTTTTTAGTTTGCAAAAAAAAAGGTAAATAAAACCTAAAAATTAAGTTCAACTTTGGAAATGTTATTTTACACCTGGTTCTACAAATTAGGTCCTTACCGATTTCTTTTTGTGAAACTTGTAAGATGCAGGTAAATCATATCGTAGTTCTGTAAACAACAATTTAGTACATTTAAAACACATTCAATTTCATTTTTGTGATTTGATTTTGTCTCACCTGCAATTACTTCCATTTTGACACCCCAATCATGTGCCTTTTTCTGTATGTGCTGTAAGTGACAGTTTAATGGTTTGTTTTGTTTGACTTTTTTTTTTTTTTTTTCAAACGTAGAAGCCTTACCTCTCGTGTTGATGATTTGTGAAGTGAATACACAGCATTTTTTGCCAACATTAAAGCAGTCTTTAGGAATTTCATATCAATACCTTTTTTAAAACGGAAAGACATTCAAAGAGTTGGCAAATTGACAAGTGTTTCAACTTGTGTTGTGGCTGCATAAAAATTTGCTCACCTTGATTGTGCTTCGTACCAAATGGTGGATTCATGATTACAGTGTCAAATTTGGAGGAATAGGCCTCTACCTCCAAAGTACATAAATCACACTGAACCAGGTCCAAGTTAGAAATCTCAAATTCCTCTGCATTTCTTCTAAATATCTCCAAGGCCTCGTTATCGATGTCAAAACCAACACAAAATCTACGAAAAATTGTGTGACAGGTCAACCCTGAAGAAAATATTTTAAGACATTTTCTTACCCTGCTTCAAGCACTGCGGCTCCAATGCTCAGTACACCGCACCCACATCCCAAATCTGCAACCATTTTCCCTTCAATGTCATCAAATGTATTATGGATTGTGTAAAGCATACATGCTGAAGACAGGACAAAAAGCATATGGTCAAAACGCTGTATTTATACTATTTACGTAATTGCACCGTGCCTTACCTGCAATGTGGGGGGTTGTTGGATACTGTTCAAGCAATACTTTGGGCGATTCAAAAGTGTCGACTTGCTGCAAACAACTTTCGAGCTCCTTGAGTTTCATTACTATACAGTCAATGAAAATGTATTTCAATGTTTACATTAATGCCTTGTATATTCGTGCACAATCGCTAGATCCATGCGCCGGTGAAGTAAACTTCCGCTTTGCGTGCAACTAAACATTCCTCCGACTTCACACAAAGTTATCCAAGAACAGTTCCTCTTCCTCATAAACGCCAAACCAAAAGCATGATATTTGCGATCAAAAGTGGTTGAAATGTTGGGTTTGTATTCTAAGTAAACCCAGCGGAACCAAACCAAACCATAATAATGGACTGTTCCCAAATATTCTTTAGAAGTGAATCAAAACGTATAGAGTAAAAACTTGCCAATTGGCATTATTACATTTATTGATAAATTTCACAATAATTTCGTGGTAAAGAAATTAGTGCTAAAACGCTGTGTTTTCGCATATTTAACCTTTTACTGCAGAGATAACGCCCATCCGTGTCAAGGGAACACATCGCGAGAATTCACGAGAACACGGAAACAGAACAACAAAAATAAATTTGTAGACAAGCAGTGAGCATGATGGCGGCGTCGCTGCTGCGCCGGGACAAGAAAGCTACTGCTACACATTTGAAAGCAGACCTTACCCAGGCTGACAACAGCTCCGGCCTTCGGCAGCTTCACGAGCTGCTCGATACTGTCTTAAATCCCGAGAAGCCTGCTGCGGACAGTGAGGCTCTGGACTGGTGCAAATGTCTGATCGCTGGAGGCGAAGGATTCGAGGACTTCTGCAGAACCGTCCGCTCCTATGACAACGCTACCTTGTGCGGCTTGGTCTGGACGGCTAATTTTGTGGCGTATCGATGCCGGACGTGTGGCATCTCTCCTTGTATGTCACTGTGTGCCGAGTGTTTCAACAATGGAGAACACACTGGACATGATTTCAATATGTTTAGAAGCCAAGCTGGTGGGGCCTGTGACTGTGGAGACAGTAATGTCATGCGAGAGAGTGGGTAAGTGCAAGCTAACTGCTAGCAATGTAGCTAGGCTAACCCCTACCTGGTCAGTAAACCATTATTGCCTTGACAGTTCTGTAGATCAAGTGACACACACTGGTACATACATATCCAAATTGTAATCTGGCCGCTTGTTTTTGTTCTTTTTGTCAAACAGCGATTCATTTCTAAATAGAACTTAATCATAGACGTAACGTTAGATAATCAGCTCAGATCTTTTGATATTTATTTATTATCATTTAGTAGTTTATTTGGTCGGCAAAGTACATTTTAATGAACATACATGATATACATGCTGTAAACACGCTGTATTGTAGCCATGGGCTTATTTCCATCCGTCCCTTAAACGAGGTAACGTTACAATGTGATTGTTGTTACACCTGATTGTTATCTTTTTCGTCCTATTTTTTTTTTAAAGTCAGATTGATGTATTTGACTATTTAACTGCAAACATTTGTTCAGAATCCATACGCATGTTTTTCAACCAGATTCTGATTATGCGTACCCAGATGTGTTGTGAAGGATACATATTTACCTTTTTATTTTGTTGATTGACTGTCAAATACATCATAAAGTTAAAATATTAAAACCCCACCAAATTGTTACTTGTGTTCTCCCAACAGATTTTGTTTTCGGCATCGACTAAGAACAGGGGAGAATGTACCCACAATACCTCGAGATCTTCTCCTAATGTCCGAGATGGTCCTTCCTCGTTTCATTCTGTGCATTATACAATATCTGAGGGATGGTTACACAGAAGCAGGTCAGTTTTTTGCCGTCCAACTTCAGGCGCAGTCATCTATTTAATACATTCTATGGCGTTGTGTTGTGCTTATAACTCTTATCTCACTTTACCAGACAATTCGAGTGAGAGAGATCTGCAGAAAGTGCTGCAACAGCTGGAGCCGCAGATCTCTTTCCTGGAGGAGCTTACAAAAATGGGAGGGGCAATGAGAACTGTGTTAACAAAGATCTTAACCAATCAGCAAACATTCAAAGAATTGAGCACGGGTAAATCTGCAATCATTTTTTTGTGATGTTTTTTGAAGATCTTTGAAACAATATGTTTTCAGACATAATCACAACTGAGATGTGATTTGTTTGCCTGGATTGTTCCACAGTATAGCATTAAACTTATCTGTTTCCATGTGGGTGTTGCCACCAGTTCCCATTCAGATCTTGGTATTTTTTTGCAATAAGAACACCTGAAATTGAATTAATGCAAGCTAGATAAATTGTCATGTCATATTGTGGAATATGCCTGGCAAAGCAATAACATCTCAATAGAAACGGGTAGGTGGAAGACCCTCCATACACAGGGCATCTTTAACATAAAATAATGCAATTATCTATCACAAATTATTTCACAGTTCAAGAAATTTGACTACTTGCTATATACTATTGTTTTTCATCATGTTGAAATTGTAATTGCTTACTGTTATAGGCCAAGAGGATAATCTTTATGCAAAGAAGAACTATGAAAAGTATTTGTCAGCACTCAAGAATTCAGGTTTAGTGTCCGTGGAGGAGAAAACCCAAGGTGCAGCTGACGCTGTGGCTGGTGCTGAAGGTGGTACAGGGGCTATGTCCTTATTAGGTAAGATTAATTATTCTTTTCTCAAATTGGTCAGATCAACCTAGTGTTTCTTTGATTCCTACTGTAGGTTATTGTGTTATCAACTATCACTAATATTAGTAATAATAGTATTTTAGAAACAAATGGCTACACCCAAGAGCTAACTTGAGTTATTTGTTTGTTCTTGTTTTTTGGAGGCTCTGTACCTGGTAGCCCAAACGAATCTGGTAAAGATGTATGTGTGCCTTACTACGTTTTTATGAAATGTTTTGTGTTTTCCCTCTATCATTTTAATCTGGTTATTTGGCATCTTTCTAATTTACTAGGAAGATCAAGATGCTGGACAATCTGTAGGACAGAGGAAGAGAGTTAAGCTAAGTAGCAGTACCAAAGGTGACTATCATGCTGTTGTGTTTTAATATGTCATTTGGATTTTTTAATTAATTTATATAACATGTTCTACCCTGTTTGCTCTGCTTTCAGATCCCTGCATAATTGAGTCTTTGAAGCATAAATGCTTTTTGGAAGAGTTGCTATTCTGGACTATAAAATATGAATTTCCCCAAAAGATGGTGACCTTTTTACTAAACATGTTGCCAGATCAAGATTACAAGGTTCTTAAAGATAATTAAAAACCTTTAGCTCATTTGTGCATGTTCACCTGTGAACCTATTCCCACTGCATAATTTGAGCTGCAACCTAACATTAATCTTGTTGTCTGCCTATTTTGTCTTGCTGACAGATCACGTTTACAAAAACATTTGTACAACATTATGCATTTATTATGAAAACACTGATGAAAAGCCATGAGTCTGATACCATGTCCAACCGAATTGTACATATTAGTGTGCAACTGTTTAGCAACGAGGAGCTTGCTCGGCATGTGACGGAGGAGTGTCAGCTATTGGACATCATGGTCACCGTGCTTCTCTACATGATGGAAAGCTGTCTTATTAAAAGTGAACTTCAGGGTAAGTAAATCATACACAGCTCCGTATGTGATTTATTTGGTGTTCAGGTTGCCAATGTTTGTGTCAGCAGCACTATATTGTAATGCAGAATAAAATGGGCATTTTGACATTTCATATCTTTTTTTTCAGATGAAGAAAACAATCGTCATGTTGTGGTGAACTGCAGTGAGGCCCTGCTGAAAAACAACACTTATTGGCCATTAGTTAGTGATTTTATCAACATCCTTTCACACCAAAGTGTTGCAAAAAAGTTTCTGGAGGACCATTCCTTGTTGATGCTGTGGATGAGTTTTGTGTCATTTTTCCAAGGTAAGTAATATAAAATAATTATATGTATGTATAGAATAGTGTTTATGAACATATAAGGAAAGAAAAATACATTCTATTCTAAAATATATATTTTAGGTAGTATTTATTTTACTCCATTAAAGGATTGTTTCTTTATTTTTTTTAAATCTAAAATTCAGTATATTTCAAAGTATAAAACGTTATATACTAATTTCCTTACATTGCCAACTTGTATATCTACATGCAAATGCCTATTTCATGTGCAAAAATTAAGGGTAAATCAGTAAAGAATCCGTTGCAGGTAGTTAAGTCTTTATTTCTGTATTAAAATTGTCACCGGTCCTGGTTACTTACATGTTGCCTGACTATCCTAAAAATAACACATACTCTTGCACAGTGGACTTGAGTATCCACTTGCTGCATGCAGTGTCACTATCACATTATATGCATATGCTCTACTCTGCACTTGGGTTAACTAAGTGGTTCACTATTTATGCATTGTTTAGCTGGTATTATTATTATTATTATTATTATTATTATTACGTAGACTATTTTAGTCAGATGTATTTTAAATTTAAAATCCCGAAATGTAAAGATAACTTTTTAACTGAGAATCACACTCCCCCTTCTTTCAAGGTATGAATCTTAATAAACGAGAGTTAAATGAGCATGTGGAGTTTGAGTCTCAGACATACTATGCAGCGTTTGCAGCAGAGCTTGAAGCCTGTGCCCAACCAATGTGGGGTCTTCTAACTCACTGCAAAGTAAAAGTAAGACTTACCCCATATTACTTTCTGCACCTAATCTTAGCATTCATTGCCATTTCTTCTCTCTTTCCAGGATACACAAGAATACACAAAAACTGTGGTTCGATACTGTTTGGAGACTTTACAGATCTGGTTTGATGCCATTGGATTCATTGATGAAGTAAATGAAACTCATCATGCAGTTATTTGCAAGTCTTGTCCTGCCCTGTTGCTAATAAGTTTATTTTTCTTCTAGCCCGCTCCTAATCAAGTGACATTTCACTTACCATTGCACAGATACTATGCCATGTTTCTCAGCAAGGTATGCCAAAGCTACTGATTTATAGCTAAACATATCTGAGAGGAATAATTACTTTAAAATACATATCATCTTGCCAACAATTTCAGGCAGTGAAATGCCAGGAGCTCGACCTAGACAGCCTCCTACCTGACCAAGAGATGCTTATGAAGATCATGGTCCATCCTCTTCAAATACAGGTCCTTTTTTTTTTTTTTAACCAAAGATCTGGTAATATTTATTTGTGACTGTAGTAAAGAGTATTAATTTCTGTGTAGGCATGTCTTTCTGAGATTCATAGCAATATGTGGGTCAGAAATGGTCTTCAAATCAAGGGACAGGCTATGACTTATGTGCAGTCACACTTCTGCAACTCAATGATTGACCCAGATATCTACCTTCTCCAGGTAAACAAATATTGGGTTATGGCATATTTCATTCATTTAAAAAAATTGAAATAGAAGTATCACACATTTTGTTCCTGTTAGGTCTGTGCATCAAGACTAGATCCTGATTACTTCATCTCAAGTGTCTTTGAAAGGTATTACTTGTTTATAGCTGTCAATAGTATGGTTTCAGTGTATATGACATGCATGTTATAATATGTTTAAAATCAAGATTCAAAGTGGTTGACCTGTTAACCATGGCGTCACAGCATCAGAATGCTGTGTTAGACTCTGAACAAGAAAGACCGATGCTTGAAGGAGCTCTGACATTCTTAGTCATTTTGACTAGTCTTCGCATTCATTTGGGTAAGTGTTGTCACTGCCTGGGTGTGTTCTAATGGGTATTTGTGATGTCTCAACTTTATTTGTTCAAATTGAAATGCAGGTGTGGTGTG
The DNA here is from genome assembly GCA_015082035.1 of Chaenogobius annularis. Lineage (NCBI taxonomy): Eukaryota > Metazoa > Chordata > Actinopteri > Gobiiformes > Gobiidae > Chaenogobius > Chaenogobius annularis. The sequence continues at coordinate 1,283,523 of BJKM01000011.1, read as the reverse complement.
TGCTCTATACTGTATTTAGCTCTCTTGTATTCTTTCAAAGGTTTGTTGGCAAAAGCTGATATAACTGGTTATAAACTGAAATACAATAATGAGAAGAAAGTCACTAATGCATATAAAATTAATCATACTATTTTGAGTCCTGGTATTATGTTTTCATTCATTAGAGAAAGAAATTGTACTATGGATACTATAGCTATGCTTCAGTACATATGACAGGTTTTCTTGTTTTCTAAATATTTCATAGTTTTTTGTCACCTGCCCAATTGCAGTTTAGGAATTCGAAAAATAAAAGTTAGAAATTACGGGAAGTAAATCTCTAAAACGGAATCCTTCTAAGTCTTCATTAAGCAACAAAATCAGAAATTCATAAAAAAGCAGGGGAAATTTACATGCAGAGGACACAGTTTTAACACTTTTTGTGTCAAATCATAACTATTGTGTAATTGAGAGGGATTCTGGCCCTTGTTTACAATATGGGTGGCAGCGTATGAGGAATTCCCTCTACTTATGTCACATCTGTAGCTCATGTCAAACCAGGAAGTAACATCAAAGCAAAATCTTTAGTAAACGCTTAAATCTAATCATGCTCACTACGTTTTAGTGAGATATATTTTGTCTAACTGTGCACATTAAATTGACGCATGCAGCAAGCCAACAAATAAGGGTACTTTGCATAATTCTTTTTACAGGAATGTCAGATGATGAAATCCTTCGGGCCGAGATGGTCTCCCAGTTGTGTATGAATGACCGTACACACAGTGCATTGTTAGACCTTGTATCCTTTTTTTTAAAAACCAAGCAACACTGTTTAGTCTACTGTGACACTCTGGAGCATATTTTTCTTTAACACATTTCCACAGATACCTGAAAATCCAAATCCAAAGAGTGGGAATGTATCAGGAGCCTGTAGCTTTGAGGAAATGCTTTCAGCTGTTGCTGACTTTAAAGCACCAGTGTTTGAGCCAGGAGGTTCAATGCAACAAGGCATGTACACGCCTAAAGGTATGTAACTAGGCGTCAGTGTCACTGCGATTGTGAGTTACTTTGTAAATCTTCCTGTGTCCACCTGGGGGCAGCATTAGCCTTTTTTCAATGGATCTGCAAAAAGTGTTTTTGTTTTTTTTCCCTCAAACAGCTGAAGTGTGGGAGAAGGAGTTTGACCCCATTATGGTTGTTTTAAGAACAGTCTATCGGCGTGATGTTCAGTCCGCCATGGACAGATACGCTGCATTGTAAGTTAATTCAGCTGCATTCAGACGTGTGTGATAAACCTTTGGTTAATTTTCCTTTTCTTATTCTGTACTTTCATTTTCTGTGATTTTGGTATTGACCGAAACGGCTTTTTTGAATGCGGTAGGGCCCCATGCTTGCTCTACAAAGAGAACAAAAATCGTATCTACATGGGTTGAATAACATTGTTGTCGACTCAATAATTATACGTAAATGTCTTTTCATATGACAGGTTGGACTACTTGTCTGACAAAGATGGTTTGATAATATTTGCTAAAAATCTAGCAATTTTTTAAGATTAGACTTTATTTTGGTAAATTAATGTTTAATGAATGTCACCTGACTTGTATAGAGGTAACTGTTTGGCTTTTATTTCCTTTTATTTTTGAACTTTTCTTTACAAATTGTCAAAAACTGAAAACTTCACCAAAGTAGTCCAACTGGGGAAGATGTTTAGCAAAAACCATGTCGTAGTCCAACCTGTCATGTGCACTTTAATGCCGACCTGTGAATATAATTGTGGTTGTTAATAGACATTTTCTAAAATGTAATTGTTTTCAACCCTTTGATTTATAATTTTTTTGGAAAACAATCTCACTCTCTGGATCAAGGCTTACATTTGCTTGTTCCAAGATGATTGATCTGGTTTTGTACTGTGTAGCATTGTTCTATCATGACGGAGAGAAACTGTGCCTGCTGCATAGTCTAAGGCTTCATAAAATAATATGCCCTGCCCGTACTGTCAGTGCTTCATTTTCATTTTTACTATTCTAAATATACAGTTTTGCAGATCTATGTCACATCTCCAAAGGACATGGGAATTTCTAACATCAGTGTGCCTTAAAAGCTTTATGTGCACTTGAGCTTTTATATTTGCCTTCTCTAATAGATGTACTGCTGCTGCATAATTATTAGTTATTGTTATTTTTGTTCACTTTTAGCTTGAAACAGTCTGGCACTCATACTGGTAATCCATGGCCCCCATATAAAGAGAGGACTGCACTGCACCCATGCTACAAAGGCCTTATAAGGCTGTTGCATTGCAAGACACTGCACATTGTGATATTCACACTTCTCTACAAGGTGAGACTTCCACACTGATTAAGTTGTCCGAGATGTTCAACTTCATAATTATGTCTCTATACATAAATGGGCCAAATCTATTTATAGCAGTAAATTGACCTATTTTATTAACAATCCGTGCAGATATGGATGGATCATCAGAACATGTCAGAGCATGTGCTCTGTATGGTCTTGTACCTGATTGAACTTGGTTTGGATAACCAGGTTCATGACATGAAGTCTGATGAGGTGAGAGATGTTCACCAGGAATGTTTGTCTATGATTGCACATTTTACTTAGGACTTTATTTTTTCTAGGAGCCCTGCATCGAAGAGCACTGTCACGATAGCTGGTTCCCTGGAACAAACCTCCTTTCCAATCTGCACCATGTCATAAACTTTGTGAGGGTGCGAGTTCCTGAGACGGCACCTGAAGTCAAGAAAGAGGCTCCTCCTAGCACGAGCTCAGAAGCCTCTTCTTATGGACAGGTAATGTGTAGCTCTGCTGGACAAGCATCACTGGTATTACTGAACAGTTTGGTTTGAACGCTGACAATGGCTAGCAAAGGCTGGCAAAGTGCGTTAATTATAGTTCCTTTAAGTGATGTTTAACTTACGGATGGATGCAATGATAGAATTTTAGTCAACATTAAAATGTCATCTACATCCTCCTGTACATAATTGTTGCTTTTTACATATTCCACAGAACTCAAGGCGTCTATCAGGGAATTGGAGAGAGGTAGCCGTTTGTTCATTCAAGCTACTAATGAATTTCAAACTTTGTAGTTGTCAGTCTCTTTTAGAAAAATATTTGCACATGTTTATTGTTTGGTGCAGTTCTTTGGTGCCTTGAAGTGTGTATATTTGAAAGTAGAGCTTTGCGTCAGCGGCTCCCCTTTTGAGTGCAGGAACTAATTATGTGCGTAATGCAGGCCTGGGTAAATGCTTTTTAACTGCATGTCAGGGTGATTGATGTTCCTTTGACCAGGCTGTATGATGTATGTTTATTTAACAATGCTGCTCAGGTCCTTCTTGTCAGCACAGGGCATGACTGTCCTAAGATGGTTCATGTGCTTCTGAATCAGGATGATATGAACATCAATAAGAGTATAGTTCACTATTTCTGTTAGGTTAGCTACAATATTGAAATTAGTTGATTTTTGCATGATTTATAAAAGGGTGGCAACTTTATAGAATTTATCAAAGCTCTTGTGAGATGGTTTCTAGTCCAAACTCTACATGTATCATTGTCCTCAAGAAGACTCTCTGTTTTTACAGAATGTTCGTGAAGCTCAAGTGTTCAGCCTGGTGGCAGAACGCAGAAGGAAGTTTCAGGAGATCATCAACCGCAGCAACACTGAAGCTGCCCAGGTCGTCCGGCCTAAAAGCTCTTCAACACGCTGGGTTCCTCAGGGAACACCTCCGCAGCTGGTGACAGAGATCCTGGAGATTCGAGAAAGCATGCTGTCCCTGCTGCTAAAGCTCCACCAGAAACTCTCATCCAAGCAGAACTCTCTGTCAGCCTCATGGCTGGATGATATGGACACAAGCCGGCATGCCCACGGAGATGGCATCACAGCCATTGAACGCATCCTAACCAAAGCAGCAACGCGCAGCTGTCAAATCAAGCGCAGCATTCAAGACATCTGTGGAAAAGTCTATCCTCCAGTGCCACCGAAGAAGAACAGCCCCACTGACAAAAAGACTATGGACAAAGAAGAGAGGTAATCTTTTTCAGCAGTCCTGGATGTAAAATATGATAATGTACTCACTCACACCGTTAGGTTCCCATGCCAGTTGGGGACTTGCCTAACCATAACCTGTTTGTACACTTAACTTTTGTTGTTGATTTGATAATAAATTATCTACATCAGGGTTAGGGTTAGGATGTCTACACATCCAAGTCCCCAGAATGTGATAAATACCCGCTACTCACTCTCCACACTCAACAACAGTGCAATGTATATAGTGTACACAGAATTTACACCTTTATTAATTGTGTTTTTGATACTGATCATCCTGACAGAACAACAAAAAATGTGCTTGTTACAGGCGACAGAGGGCCAGAGAGAGACAGCAAAAACTGCTAGCAGAATTTGCCTCCAGGCAGAAGAGTTTCATGGAAACAGCCATGGATGTTGGTAAGAAAACCGGCTTACATTTCTCACTGGCCTATAATGTTATGCGAGTATCCCTTAGGATGTTTCTTATTGGAGAAAAAAACAACATACCATAGTGCATATGTTGATTACATCTGGTCATTTGGTGAAAGTCATCTTTAGAATTGAATTTGTTTCATTTCACAGAATTACCTGACACAGAATCGACTATGGATTTGGGGCCAACTGAAGTGATGGAATCTGAAGTGCTTTATGACTGTGTAATCTGTGGCCAGAGTGGTCCTTCAACAGAGGACCGACCCACTGGCTTGGTCGTTCTCCTCCAGGCATCTTCTGGTACAATTTTGTTGGTTTTCTTGTTTTGATCTGGGCCCGTTGAAGTTTCTTTTGTGCTAAACTATATATTTTTAAAGTCCTTGGGCATCGAAGCAAAACCAAAGATGCTAAAAAGCTCCCAACTTCAGATGAAGAGCACATTTACCCTTCAGACACATGTGGTGTGGCTCATGATGTCAGGCTTACACAGATGCAGCGATTCTTCAATGATGTGAGATGCAAACTAATAATTCATAGCTAACTATACTGTAAATATCTAACAAAATGTAATAAACCATATTATTTCCTGTTTTTTCTTCCAACTTATTATTGTTGCAGAGTTCTTGTCTGCAGTCAGTGTCCATTGGTTGGGATGGCGGCGTCTATGTCCAAACCTGCGGACACACTTTGCATATAGATTGCCACAAATCATACATGGAATCTTTAAGGGTAAGATAATCTTGACCTATCGGAACGGATAAGATCAATAAATGTGTTTTGGTAGGTTCTATGTACATTCAGATAAATGCTGACTTGCTGCTTTCAGAAGCTGTACTAACAATATTAAAATCTGAATTGAATATTTTACATTGGCTGGATTATAGTAATTTAAGATTTTCTTTTCAGAATGACCAGGTTCTCCAGGGTTTCTCTGTTGACAAGGGGGAGTTTACCTGCCCGCTCTGTCGACAGTTTGCCAACAGTGTTATACCCTGTCGCCCAGGCCGTGGCACAGAGGCTGGTGCATGGCACACGCCAACCAACAAAAAGAGTTGTGTGCTTGTGAAGGAAGTTGAGGAACTTCAGGAGAAAATGGGCTTCTTTCCTGTAAGATTGATAGACCATGGATTTTAATTTATGCCTTTTCTGTGTCTGATGATATATTCAATATTAGCACTTAGTGTTTTCTAACATAGTAATCCGGTGCCCTTCTGCCTGGGTTTCTATGGAGTTTTATTATTAGTTGAAGAAAGTTCTTAATATACTTAAATACAATACATGCCATACATTTAAATATTGACTAATATTACTTTGTTAAGACGGAGTCCACCTTAAGTAAAGAGATGGAGTTGGTAATCAAAGACATCAAAAATGCCACACAGAAGAAGTACATGGACTATGGCAAGAACCCAGGCTCACCTGATAACGACTTTCTCTTCATGTACTCGGTTGCACGGTAAGCTTCGCTTTTGTGTTTTGTATATGTATATGTCGCTGTAATTGTTTCTGGTTACGATAAGAGGACATTTATTTGTTCTACTTCAGGGACATTCCATTGTTGCAACACAAAGTACAAGAATAGCAGGAGAATAAACTGTTACAGTATTGCACATATTGCTATGGTGGTTGGCACATGTACAGGACTAGCAGTGTTAGTGGTGTTCATTGTACAGTCTGACAGCAGCAGGTAGTAAAGACCTGTGGAACTTCTCCTTCACACTGCAAGATCACTCTACAGAGCAGGTAGGGCATCCTGCAGGGGGCGGCACTCAAGGTCTAGCATAGATGTGAGTTTAGTAAGGCCCATTGTGTGTGTTATGTATGAAGTCTGCAGTGCAATGGGTAAAGAGGAAGGGCAACTTTGATTTTCAAGTGCATACTTTATTGGCCAACCAGCATGTATTTTAGAGAAATTCAATATCCATGGGTTTCACGATGGTACAAAAAAATTAGGACCGTTGTAATAGCAATGAACAATTTAAAACAAATTCTTATGTCTATTGAGTGGGGGGAAAATCCTTAAAATGCATCTAGCAGGAAGCTGAAAACCCACAAATAATCAGTTAAATATTTAAAGTAGATTTATACAGGTACATATTCACCTTTTAACAACCTCTAATGCCTCACCAGAGCCCACTTCAGATTGTGCGCTTGCTAGAGCATAACCATTGAGACCTTTTACCCACCCAACTCAAAGCTCCACCCTCAATAGCTCTCTCCCTTGACTGTGTTTTGGTTCCCGTTGGCTCTGTGAAGTTCAATGAACAGTGCAAATTGCCTGAGGAGTGGAAAATTCCTCTGTCACAGGGGCGCTCTTATCAGCAAAGCCAGATGGAGCTTCACCGTAGCAGAATTATCTATGTGAAATTGCTTTTTTCTCTCAGGAAACCTTAGGATATAGCCCACCTTTCTTGCAATTGCATTGCAATAAAAACAAATCCAGATCAGTCCTACTTGAGTAATCTGATTTCCTCATCTTTCACCATCTGTGCACAAAACATAGTTAATTTTGTTGGGAACCTAAATATTCAGACATATAATATGTTTGGATAGTATGTGAATTGTGCTTGAAACTGCTTTAATGCTTTTAATGAGAAAGGTGTCAGCTATTTGACATGGCACTTTTTCAGTAAAACGGGCAAAATAGATCAAGGGTTTTCCCAAGCAACATCTTGACTCTTCCCTACTTGGCTTTGAATTTTTACTTTGTGTTATACAGTACTATTTCGAATATGATGGTGCTCAACCTGAACAAAATTAGTCATATTTGTGTAGTTTGCCTGACTAGCCAAAAGGTTTTCTCACTGTAAGATGTCTATAGAGTTTATTTTGGTATTATTGCACTATAGAGGTTTGATTTCTTATGGTTCATTCTTATAGAACCAATCAACACCTGTTTTTTCTTTTGTTTAAAATAAAGGGTCCAGATGGCAACTAATGTTAGTCAGTGATATGCTCCTTTTATAAAACAACAGAATGTTGGGTGTTTCACTGGTTGGTGCTTGTGCCCACAGTGACTCTGAACTATATACGCTCCAATGTGGTTAATGTGGTTCTGATAATAGCAAAGTAAACCGTGCAAGACTGCTTTTGTCTGGCTAGCTAATAATTGGTCTCAAGGACAAACTAGTTTTGAACTGAATACTTGCATTGAATATATTTTGTAATGTATTCTTATACATGGTCCAATCAGAGTTCTGAATGCTGAATATTTATACATACATACATACATACATACATACATACATACATACATACATACATACATACATACATACATACATACATACATACATACATACATACATACATACATACATACATACATACATACATACATACATACATACATACATACATACATACATACATACATACATAATTATTAACAGCAATAATATTGACACTGTATAATGAAAAGCAGCAATCAAAGTACATCTGTCAAAAACAAACTAACACTAACAGGTCAAAATAGAACAGAAAATCAATTTCAAAATATAAATATTTTGAAAACATATTGGTGCTTTCCTGACACTGAAAAACGTATGACTCTCATGTGTGACCAGTTTCTTATTCTTCCACTCTAAATCATTGTAAGATTTATTGTATTAAGTTCAATATGTTTTTCTTTCTCTTAGGACTAACTTGGAGCTGGAGCTAGTGCACCGTGGAGGGAATTTATGTTCTGGAGGAGCCAGTGCTGCTGCCAAGCGTTCATGTTTAAGCAAGTGGAACCATTTCAACTATATTTTGAATGCAGTTTGCTTAAAGAGGGGGAATTACACTTCTATTATGAATCGATAACACATAGCATATATAGATCACCATGTTACCTTTTGTTGGTTTGAAAATGCTAAATTCGTATTAAAATGTTCAGTTTCTTTTGTGATGCTCGGAATCTCTCCCCCACCTGCACCCTGTGCTAAGCCCCTCTCCCTTCACAGCGTCACCACCACACAAGCTCACACAAGTTTATAAAGATAATAATAACGGTAATAAACGCAAAGGAGAGCATTTTATAGTCAATAGTTTATAGTTATAAGTCATTATTTGCGTAGCTCACCACTACAGCCAACAAGTTGCAATTTCCTAGGCTCTCTTTATTGATGGGAGGAAATCCCTCTTTAGAGTTCATGTTTTAGTTAGTCCACTATCAAACAAGCTTTTGTTGAAGAAGCTTTAATCCTCTGTAAACAAAGCACACTTTCTCCAATGGCAGCCTTTCGCCGAAACGACTCTAGCCACCCTTCCCCGAGTTGCCTCGTCTCTGGAAAGTGTGAAAAGATGTGTGCCTTCTGATCATCCAAATGCATATTTCTGTCTCAACACAATTTCAATAAAAAGCCAAAAAGAAAAGTAGCGTGAATGAGTCAGTGTTATAGCTGTGTAGTGGGAGCAGAATACCTGACTGGAGTGGGAGAGATCTGACACTTCCTGGTTACATAAACTGTTCACTGTATTCAAATCCTTTTTACAAATCGTTCAGGATTTGCACGTTTTCAACAGTGAGTAGGAGAGATCCAAGACTGCTTGAACATGCATGAATTACATTTAAAAACGGCTTTCATTTTATAGTTTACATTTTGACAGTTTGACCTACTGTAGATGCTGAAATATTAGGATAACAACTTCTCCTCTTCCAGATCAACTTTTCCATGTGCTGGCAATGCACATGCGCCTGTACAGCATTGATTCAGCCTACAACCCCTGGACCAAGCTGACCCAGACCCACAGTAGGCAGGCAGCGTAAGCGATGTTTTCCTCTGCATTTACTGTATTCATCTACACATCCTTTCAAAGACCATTTTGTCCTCTCTCTTAATGACTCTGCTTCCAACAGCCTTTCCCTGCTCACAGAGAGGAGCTATAAGTGGGAAAGACTGTCCGTGGTTTCCATAGATACCAGTAATTGCTGCATCTGCCACATTATCAAGCACTTGTCATAGTGCCAAGCAAAATCCCCCTGAGAAGCTTCTGTACTCAAAACTGCTTCACAAAAAAGCTGTAGCGCTCCCACTGTCCTCCTCGTTTTGTGTCCTTAAGGGTTTGTATGTAATCGTTAGTAGCTTGCATTGTACAGTGAATAGTAAAAAAACCCAAACTCCAGTGCTAGAGATGCTCACAAAGGGTCAGAGCAAGTTCTGAAAGCACAGTATTGTCTGTCCTATGACAATATTATGCACAAATGCTATATTAATTTACACATTTAAAAATTATATTTCTTGTATATTTTAAAGGTCTTAATTTCTCAAATTTACGTTTCAGTGGTTTTGATGAGGAAAGACCTGAAGTTCCCATGTTGTTCCGAGATGTTCCATCCTTGCTTATTATTTTCATCCTGACCATGCCACAGCCTCTTCGAAAAGGTACATCTTAGTGTCTCTGCATAAACTCCAAAAGATAACAAAATCAATAGAATGCATGATGAGAAAAGTGTTTTTACAAGCTACAACAAATTGAGAGGAACAAACATGAAAAGTATATAGTCTTATATGATCTGGTCAGTGAAAAATAATCATACAGCTGCTAAGTTGAAGTAATACTGTTGTAAATTAACATTACTATACCTATTTAGATGAACTTGCGCAGAATTGTAAAAGAATCAGAAGGGGTTTATTGCCATTGTCAATGAACAAAATTCACAAACATAGGCACTTGTCTCGGCATTAAGGTGCAACATAAAACACTGATCAATAATAAAAACAACATATATGAAATCAAAAAGGGCATGCATTAAACTATTTAAAATACGCATTACTATGTACACGAGAATTAGTTAAATTTACAGTTGTAGTGCAGAAAGTGACAGTGCAGTGAGTGATGAATAGTTGCAGTTAAAGTGTCAGGTGTTTAAGAAGTGTTCATGAGTCCAACGGCAGAAGGAAAGAAACTATTCTTGTGGCGGGAGGTTCTGGTCCGGATGGACCGTAGCCTCCTGTCTGAGGGGAGTGGTTCAAATGGACCATGTCCAGGGTGAGAAGAGTCAGCTGAGATCCGACCTGCTCGTCCCAGAGCCCTGGAGACGTACAGGTCCTGCAGAGATGGAAGTCTGCAGCCGATCACACCCTCAGCAGAATGTGCTGTAGTTTGTTTATTTTCCATGTGTCACATGGGTCACAAACTAGTTTGAATGGATCATTAGTTTTAGAATTTCTTTTTAGTCCAGCCATCTAAAGTAAACTCTTACTAGATTGAGTTAAACCAAGACAAAATACTGCAAAAACACCCCCTTTAAATTATTTGCTTACACCTAATATTCTTCATAATGTGTTCTTGTCCATCTTCCCACAGAGCACTTCACGTGTGTAGTGAGGATGCTGTATAACCTACAGTTTACGCAGGCTTTGGCAGCTCTTTCAACAAGGTTCAGCTCAGAGGAAAGACAAGCCTGGAGTTCATCTGGAGCACTTAAGAGGGTAATGTACTCAGTACAAGCCTTTTAACTCACACTGACGGCTCATGTGTGCAAACCTAAACAAGTGACCGAAGCGCTGTTATTAAATGTCACGTTTATTTAAAAAAAAAAATTTAATCGTCTTTATATGAAGTAACCCATACTCTATTTCATGCCACATTTGTATCTATTTGATGTCATTTCAATTGAGGTGGGTTGATTTTTGTCTACCACAGAAAGCTTCAAATGGTGATAAAACATTTGATGCCCTGTTGAGCCATGTTATCAGTGAGCTCTCTGAGGACAAGTGTGTCTACACAATGAACAATGAGGAAACACCAATGGTGAGTGTTTTACTTTTATACTTCATTTGAAGGACCATATTCTAGTAATAACTATGTAAGCTCTGATTTAAAATGCACTCCCAGCTGACACTGTTACTGAGTAATGTTTGTCTTTGCAGCTCAGCTCTAGTGTGTGGTCTCCACAGTCTATAGAGTTTGGCCTTCAGCAGTTCTGCCTCCCTTTCCTTCGCCTGTCCTGCCTTCTGCAGCATCACCTTTATGGAGACAACCTACCTGGTTGCCCAGTACGTTTCACTTATTTGTCCTGAATTATCACATGATCAAATGTAATATTTGATCAAATAATGATAATGCACTAAGTGTGGTGTTTTGTTGTTTCTGTGTTAACGTCATATCATGAATAGTTTTCATCCAAACCTATCATGATACAAATGGTAATTGTTCCATTTTCCTATTATGCAAAAATGGACATTTCAAAAGTACCTTTATACCTGCAACATGGTAAAGCAGATGGGGATAAGGAAGTTCATGTCATTTATATTTCATGATTATTTGATTTATTGTACATTAACCCAAAACTCCAAATGTTGTTTGTAGGAGCAGGAGGAGTTTGCATCCTTGGCCACATCTTTGGGGCTCTTCCCCGCTGCCTCTCAGCCCTCCTGCTCTGTGCTTAGTGCCTCATGTCTGGAGTGGCCTGTTAGTGCATTTGACTTGATCACTCAGTGGTGCAGTGAGGTCACGGGCCTCTCACAGATGCAGGCTGAGCAGTCTCTGGTGAGTGTATGTGAGCTCGTCGTTTTTGAAAGGTCTTCATATTTTAATGTGAAACCTTATGGTTGAATTTTTAGACACTGCTCGTCCAAGATCCTGAGTGGGCCGCACCTCGTCTTCTCCAGCTCCCAGACAATTACAACGTCATATTTCAGTACTACCACAGAAAGACCTGTAGTGTCTGCAAAAAGGTGCCAAAAGACCCCGCCCTCTGCCTTGTGTGTGGAGCCTTTGTGTGTCTCAAAGGAGTTTGCTGCAAACAGCAGGGCATCTGTGAATGTGTTTTGGTAAGATTTGTGCTATACAAAGTACACCAGTAGCAAGAGCTGGTAGTTTGGGTTAAGTTTTCTTTTTTTCTTTTGCAGCATTCGCAACATTGTGGTGCGGCCACAGGTATTTTTCTGTTGATAAATGCCTCAGTGATCATTATTATTCGTGGGCATCGTTTCTGCCTGTGGGGCTCAGTGTACCTTGATGCGCACGGAGAGGAAGACCGGGATTTACGGTTAGTCATCATGAGTTGTTTCAGTCATCACTAACATCTTTAACATTACTGTATTTATAAGTATTTTTTTGTTCCGAATCATTTCTTTCAGTCGTGGAAAGCCTCTTTTCTTGTGTGAAGAGAGATATAGGGTGCTGGAACAGCAGTGGGTGTCTCACACCTTTGATCACATCAATAAGCGATGGGGACCTCACTATAATGGACTCTGAAATTTTAAATAATTAATTAAAAACTGCAATCCATGACAGGTTTGTTTCTGCATTATGTATATGCCTTGGTAAAATATCTGGGAACTCTTAAATGAAAACAGACAGTAAGTGAGAGGGTTTCTGCCGCAGCCTTGGTTTATGTGAAGTTTGGTGTACAATCGAGTTTACCATGTGTGTTAAAGTGATTTGTGTGGTTTTCAAATGGAAAACTTTTGCTTAGGTCAAGAAGCACAACTTTTTCCATCGACTAATTTGTTAAGGAATGGGCTTGAAGCTGTCCTTTTTATTATTTAGGGTGATAAAATATATCAAGTGCTGAATATGCCTAAAAACTACATTTTGCACCATTTATGATTTCGTATCCCTTTTATTTATCAGAAAGTGTGCTGCTGTGTGCGCTTGAGTTAAGCTAGGCATGATCAGCGTAGCAATGGCATTACAATGTGCACTCAATCTGCTGAAGATGGGAGGCAGTACAAGTCCATGAACACTCGAGTTTTTTTTGCAATCACAAAAAGGCTCTATTTATGGGCCAAGTTGCAATCCATCCTCAGGAATCTTGTTTTTGCTGTTGAAAGTACATTTTAGATATTTACATAATGCTGCTGCTCATTGTTTGTGTAATTTTAACTTTTGTGAAGATTTATTTTTCAAAGTTGTGCTTTGAATTAAAACAGATGGCTGGGAATGTTGATGAACTCATTTTATTTAAACTTATGCGGTCACCTCAGTTTTTGTTTTGTTTTTCTTTCTGTAAGAGTCTGCTGCCAAGACGTCACATTGCAATTTTTGTAATGCATTCAAGTATGCACATGGCACAGATGACATTAAAATACATTATGTCAAGACAGGGTAGTTGTCTTGATGAGATTCATCGTTAAACTATGAAATTCAAACACATTTTCGAAGGAACATACGACATTGTTTAAAGTGTGCTTTTCAGAGACAGAAAGGGGTTCATTGCCCTAGGAACTGGCCCTTTCACAGTGCTTTATCGATTGCACACCCAACATACATATGAATCCCTCTTCTTGCATGGGTGTAAATTTAAAGCTGCATTCCAACAATTCAAGATTGACAGACTTTGACATCTGTTGTGCACTGTGCATGTCTTCATTTAACACACTTTTATTCAAGTGTCTTGGCTACATATATTTTGTGTTTCTTTTTTTGAAGATGACACAAATCATGTGCCTGCGAAATTTGATTCTGAACTCGAAAGTGTTTATCAGGCATTTGTCACTGCAGTTCAACACTTTGTGTTTAACACTTTAAAAGGTCATCTTGAATTCATGCATGCTGCTTTTCTTGGTTTCTTATGTGTTGTTTTTGTAGAACCCACTTTGTAAAAGACCGCAACCAAATAGCTAATGAGTAATATGGGTATAAATTATAATTGAAAGCTCTTGTCTGCTTATGAATGAAGAAAGAATACAGTACATTACTGTAGTTGATGACTCAAACCTTATGAGTTTGACCGGAAAGCTTGACCTAGACATTTAATGCAAAATGTATCATATGTGAATAAAATATACCACACTAATTTTGTTTTTGTGTGTGTGTTTACGAGGTAAAACTATAGTCAACACCTTGCTGTTCACACATTTTAAGTGCATATAACTGGTTCGTATGTTTTTCACTAATAAACTTTGGTGGGATAGTCCCTGGGGTAAATATTTATAGTTTTACATGTCAAGTGTCAGTTTGTGAAGGAAAAATAGGAAATGAAAAATGTAAAATTACAGGAAGTAGCGTGAAGTTGTATTGGATTCCCTCTGTCATCAATAAGCGACATTCCACTAAAAATGCGGGACAGTTTAGACGCAAAGGATGTATTTGACTGTTTAAAAATAAAAGTGTTATTAGGCATTTGTGAACTCATAACTATCCTGTAATTTATATGGATTTGGGCCCTACAGTATGGTTGCTAGGTAACACTTACCGCTCCCTTTGTCACATCTGCTGCACATATAACAATATTTTCTTGTGAATTGTATAGATTAGCCTGTAATATGTACATCAAGAGCAACATGAAATCAGGTTAATATTTCAAATGTTAAAGCAGTTCTCTAACTCTCCTCCTATATTCCACCTACATCCACTGAACCCAGGACCTCTGCCCCCCCATATTGTGCCATGTGACCAGCATTTGTGAGTAATTGGGTTGAACTTTGTAAATAGCCATCCGGAGGCCCCACTCTGGATAATCTCCAATGGACGCACACAAAGCCTTCTTTCTATTCACGAGGAAATGGGGGACAATTGTAGCCCATTAGTTTCTGTGACTATTCCCATCAGAGTTCTCCACACTGGACCACCCCAGATGAGATGCTGGTTTTGCGGCTTCTTCAGCGCGACATCCCCGGACATCCCCTCGTTGTGGTCCAACGCTGCTGACCCCCACAGTGAAGCCACACAAAGGGGCAGAGGTCAGTGAAGTCTGTGTCCAGCTCGCAGCGCGCTCAGGTGTCCAAGTGAATAATTCAAGTAGTATCTCTGTGCTGTGCGCCCAAACACTGATGTACGCCGGACAGCCATGTTTCTGATATGGACGGTAAGACAAGACGAAGTGTTTGACCAGTGCTTTCCCCTTTAGGCTCACTTTAGGTCTGCTGTCCTAAAGGTTTGCGCCTTGGCCTAATGTATCTGTTCTGGCGTGTCATGTTTAATTTTCAGATTTGAATGATGGAGCTACGGAGACAAAGTCGAGGAGGTAAGACTGATATTTGCGTGTTTGCCAAAGATGTTTTACTCATTTTACCTCCTAATGCTGCGCCTGTATATTTCGCGAAAATGTGCTATATCGTTGCCGAAATGACATGTTTTGTACTGACCCCCGCTTCATAATACATCCAAGGTGCACTGTGAAACTATTCTTGTGTGCGTTCTTACGAGGGGGCGGCCCTTACATGGATCTGACCTGTAACTTCTGTCTCCAACTCACTATGAACAACTCCTCAAACAACAACCTCACAATTTTGGCGCACCTGAGTTAAACTGACACAAACATTAAAAAAACGGGACTTTGTTTGAACTTCCTGATGAATTACGGTAAACACATATCAGTGGGAGTACCTATTCCCCCCCCAACATTAACATATCCATGGAAACAAGCAGGTTAATAAGATAATAAGATAACATATCCATGGAAACAAGCAGGTTAATAAGATATAAGATAATATAATAATAATAATAATAATAATAATAATAATAATTGGGAATCCTGGCGATATGGTAATAAAATCTAATTTTGATTGAATCCCTGTGAGGATCTGATAGGGTTAGAGTAATAAAACACAATCTGATTCAGTGCTTCTCTGTTAAATTCAACTCAAACTCAGCTCTAGACTTTTCCCCCACTCTTCCTGTTTGTCAGCCGTTGTAAGGTTCTGAGTGAGTAAAAACCCAAGAATTGACCATTTGTTAGTATCTTATCTTAGACTACTTTAACAAATGGTATGAAAAGCCTTTGGGATGATGAGGAACCCATAGTCTTCATGCTCCCTAAACCCAGGTGACATAAAACAGTCATGACCTTATCTCAGTGCATAACAGCCTACTCATTCCTCTCTTGCCAAGAAGATGTTTTTTAATACTCAGCCCAGACTGCTGATCAAATCAGAATAGCTGAGTTTGACAAAAGGGACTGTGCCTATGATGCTGCAACCCCTGCCACAATAGATTTGAAATTGATTGAATCGCGTGAGACTTTGACATCCAGGATGAGAACAAGGATGGTGATAAGGTTCCGTGCAAAGCCTCCTTATATCCCCTTAACCAGGATTACCGTTCAGGCGCTTTCTCTCCACGCACTCTCCCCTGGCTTTACTGTAGAAGTCCCCTCAGACTTTCTCATATTGTTCACCATCATCACTAACAAAAAAGACATTGCTAACCATTACTCAGCTGTTGGTCAAGTCTACATCATGTTACTGTTGAACATCGGCCATTGTTTCCTGATCAGAAAAAGCAGGAGTATCATGTTAAACACTGTTGTGCTCCTGTACAGTTGTAAACAAAAGGAAACCTGAGGCCTCCAGCAGTGTCCAGCTCCAAAGCGGCAAGAGTTAAGGAGCCTGGTCCTCACTAAATGTGGATTTAAAAAAACATGTGTATCCCTCTTTACATATAACACGTTAGACTATACATTTGACTAAACAAACATGATTATATTTCAGAGTTATATATAAATACAGTAAACTTCTGAATCATGACTATGATCTGCCTTTTTACATAAAAATACTGAAAGATACCAAATCTTCAGCTAACTTACTTTCTGCTTTTGTCCCATCTAAATCCTGTTGTCCCATAAACCTAACCCTAAATAAAAGGATTAGTCCATCATGCAAATTTTGTTCGACTAAGACTCCATCGAAAAGTTAAACGACTAACGGCCTTCAGCCTTAAACCATACTGTAAACAAGGGCCAAAAGGCCAGAATGTGTCTGATACATGTGAATTATCCCTGCTTTTTCAATCTAGTTTATTGATGGCATGCTGTTTTTCAACTCCTGTAATTTTAAACTTTTATTTATCAAATTGCGACTCGACTGATGTAAAATTATGACAATATTTACCACACAGACTATGCCAGCAAATAAAGTTATAATTACAAAAACGTGAGACCCCGCCATTGCACTTTAAATGAGAACTGAAAGCTAGTGGGAGATTATTGTATGATTCTCTGTGATAGTTAATCATTTGTATTCATTATTTATATCAGGGACAGTGCATTTTGCTTTATTGTTTTTTAGGTGAAAAAAACTATAAAATCATTAACAAACTCTTGAGGTTGATAGATTGAAGTTTTTTATTCAAATACATTTTACATCTTAGAATAAGAAAAAAGAAGTCGGTAGAGGAGAAACTTAAATTGATCCTACCCATTTTTACAATTATGTTTCAACAAAAAGGTAATGTAGCCTATTTCTAATTATATTATTATATATTGACTTTTCATATTACTTCATTTCAAGGATAGGACAAGAAAAGAAAGTACAGGATTACAGTGAACTGCTTATGTCACTTATGTCCAGTTTGAGTTTACATAACGGAAAAGAAGATTTAAGTTTCTCAGTCTTCGTCAGTATATCTCAGGAATCAGGAATCAGGATATATTTATTGCCATTGTCAATGAACAAATTCACAACATGCAGAAAGATCTTTTTTTCTTTTTTTCAAATATTGATTTAGATTGTTGCTTTTTTGTGTTATTCAGAGAAAACCTGTTCCTCACATCGACCCACACTTAAAGTAACCGTAATTTAAAATCCATTCACATTGTGCGCATTTAAAGGTCATGTGACCAAACTATTCCTACCAACACTTCCTGGTTACCTGTGTGAAACCTGAGCAGCTTCATATGCACCATTATGAGAGCATCTGCCAGCGACTCGCATCACGTTGCACATTTCTTGTCAATTATTAATCCCGTTAGATTAGCGTGCATTCACCTCGAGGGGCAGTTAGTGTAAAAAGGGGGCAAAGACTTTCACAGGAGCAGGTATGTACAATTTGACTTGTGGCTTTTGGGTGGACAGCGTAGTGGTGCTGAGCTACTTTTGATCCTGGTGGGAAAGACACAGAATGGTAGGAATCAAATCGAAGTTGCATTTTTGCATTTTTCTTTTTTATTGGTTGCTATCAGTAAATCGCTGAAGTTATTGAAGAAACAAAGTCATCAGTAGAATAAAATATTGCTTGGATTTGTTTAAAATGTGCTCTGTAATCTGAATCCTGGTTTTAAAACATCAATAGCAAATCTAAACAGAATCACAATGCTAATCAGAAAATGTTCTTTCAGAACTTCTTCAGCTCAAATGTTCAAGGTTGAAATAAAATATTTTCAGTTCATAGTTTATCATCATTATCCTATTGTTACAAAGGTTGATCCCTTAGCAACAGCAGCGTATGGCATGTTTATTTAGTGATGTAAATGCAAAGTGATGGTTGACAGTAATAAATGGCAGGTAAACAGTTTGGAGGTGTGTTCATTTACAAGGCAGAGCGAGGCATTCTTCACTGACACTGGGAGATGGACAATTAACTTGTGATCAATCAGTGATGGATGATTAGCCTCAATGTTAGCTAAGTGATGTAGCTGTGTATTAGTGCTGGTGCTGCTCACTGTGAAGGACATCAGGAACATCTGCGGTGTGCGGCTATTCAAATGTCTTCACGGAAAACCTTACATTCATCTCGTATCTACCTGAATGCCTTTGCTCAAGACGTACCACGATCCATTAATCTGTCCAACTCGCCTCGCAGCCCTCAAGCATCACTCATATTTTTCACATCAATCGGCTGAACTCCACCAAAACAGCTTGGCCTCCTGTTCCTCAGGGTCATTTGGTCCATATGTGATGCGTAACACGTCCACGAGGCTGTGGAGAACATAAACATTCTCCATCATGTTTATCACAAGTCTGCATCAGTCTCAAAAACTAAGAGGCCACTACCTTCATATTTATCATGTGTCTGTTCCTCACACTTTGGCACACCTTTATTTTGTAATTGCTGTATTTAGATATTTAGATGAGATGATAATCTCTGTAATATGGGCTGTTTGCAGTTTATTTTTTCTAATCATGGTTTATAGATACAATGCAAGTTTAAGCAAATGCATGAGGATTAACATTTTAGAGAAGACTTCAGCGAGCCTTCTGTTGTTTCATATTACAATGTCATATCAACCCAAATATATCATTTAATGAGCATGGCGCAGCCATCGTTTCTAATTAGGATAAATTGCTCAGTTTTGTTATTGAATTGAGGTGTGTAATATTGACAAAAATGTATCAAAAAGAGTATCCTGATGATATTCAGATGATATCATGTCAGTCCAACAGAAATGTGTTAAAACATATTTTTTGCAGTTAAATGATCAAACAGTGTGAAAGAAAATTTAAATAAATCCCAAAAGTCCAAATACCACCTTATATACCCTTATTGAAATTCACAACATAACTTTTGTTCATTTTTATTTTTAATTAGCTCTTTTTGTAGCATTTGTTCTATAATTGATATACTCGATATTAACATCTTGCATATTTTAAAAAACAACATTGCCGGCCTCTTCTAATTCCATAATTATTGGACTTATGTAAATCCTCGGTGGCGTCTCTTCATTCACGACATCAGTCGTTAAGTTAATCTCCATCCAATCCACCTGATCTTAAGGAGATTGGAGTTCTTAGTGAGTGACAGGCCCCCACGCCGGCGCTAATTCAGTGTCTGTATGAGCCAGGTTCTCTCATGGGGAATACATCAGCGTGAGGGATATTATGAACTCTAGAAGCTTTTCACTTTTAGTCAGTCCTGATGAGCCAGAGGTAAGTTACACAGGCCATGTAAGTAAACGTGCTGTACTTTTTCCCTTCAGTTTGTGCTTTTGAGCAGTTAAGTGGCTCCCTTGGCACACGGAGACGCTTCACTGATTAAAGTCGGCCCCTGTGGGAATGAGCCTAAACACTGAACTGTACACACTGTATACGTCCCCATTACCTGCCTCTCTTTGATCCTAATGACGGGACACTTTGTTTGGCTTAGCTGTATGTTCATCTGATGCTGTTTATCTCAAGTCGAAGCAGCGTGTTGTGACAGAACAAAGTGGTTGAATGTGAGCTGCTGTTGTTATGATTTAATATTTATTCATGTTTAAGGGTAAATGATATTAACAAGCATTCATATTTATGTAATTTGAGATTATTAGCCTCATTTATGATAATCCATCAGAAATGTGCTAAAACTTGCCTGTAAATGGTATTGGTAAAAAAAAAAAGAAGGTAAAACGTATTTCACAAATGTGCTGGAATATCACTTTATTTCCTGTTTTGGAAGAAATGCTTTTCATAGTATTGATGATATTCTCAATTTTTTACTTTCGCATATCTCCAAAACGACAATGTCCAATCAATATCCCCCATAAACGGACAAAGATTTACTTTCATAAAGGCTCCTGACACAGTGGTCTTTTTCGTCACTTAGGTCATACTGCAGTTGTGTCCTTTGGCAAGACACTCCATGCACCTTGGCTGTGTGAATGACTGTGTAAGATGCGAGTGGCTCTGGCCGCCTCAGTTTCCATTAGCCAGCCCCCGGTCAGCTGTGGCTAGAGAAACAGCCTCCCTCTGACTAGTTATTGAAAAATGAAGCACCGAAACGTTGTCATGTGACTTTGAGTATGCAAAGTATTGAGGATGTATTTATTGAAAACTCAATATTAGGCTTATTCTACAAACAAGTGACACATAGTAAAGTAATAAATGAACTAGTCTTTAGATATAGGCATAGACGTATAGAATTATTTTATTTCTTTTCTTTTTAGTTTCCAGCCTGCACCTGAGCCCAGACCCAACCTAAACTGCAGACACATACCTTTTGAAATGAGCTCACATGTATTTTTGAAAGTATTTGTGATCATTCTAACCTTGCAGGAGGTCGCTGTATGGACTGTATCCTTACAAGTCCAGTATGATTGGCCTGGAGAATCTGGGTGATCCTTCTGGGAGCTGGAATATAGTGGAGACCATCGGCAAAGGGACGTATGGCAAAGTGTACCGAGTGACCAACAAGAAGGATGGCAGTCAGGCTGCAGTCAAAGTGCTGGACCCAATCAATGTGAGTCTGATAAAGACATGTGGAAGCCTTTGTGAAAGCTCATCTGGAAGTATTGACCTCCTGTGCTTCTGCACAGAAATGTAGCTCTGCCCCAGACTGTGGGCTGTAAACAACACACAAGCAGCATTTAGACAACTGTCAGGAGACTTGTTTATTATTCTATTAATACCTTGTGTGTTCTAATGTGCTATGGATGGAATTTATACATTATAGAACTGAAAATAATGGTTTACGTTGGGTCCTCTATCCCCTCTGGGAAAGAATCAATATTTTTGCTTTACAAATGTAATTCAGAACATTAATTTAGTTTATATTACGGCTAAGACTTCACAGTGTTATGTTTTCCACAACCAAAAGCCTATTCATTAATTTTCTTTATTGCTATTACTTGTCTCAGCACACAAGCCATTCAAACAGAGTAAGTACTAGGATCCTTTGTCCTGTATGTCCAGACATAGTTTTTAGTCCTAAACATGCATGGCTTAATTTCTTAAAACGTTCCCCAGATGTGTGGCTGTGCCTGGCTTTAGTAACTTCTCTTTTAACATAAGCTTGTTGTAGACATTACATTGTGCATTTAAGTCTTGTTCTGAAGTAGAACTGTGATTGTGTCAGCGCTTGGCAGGGCTTTCTAACACCAGACTCCCCTGATGGCCACAAAGATGAAGTTGCCTCCTGTCCCATCCCTCTCCCAGATTACACCACTGACACTATCAGTCAGACATACTCCAAGGGAAATTCTGCTCTTCTGACTCTCGCTCTTCTCGCCCTCACACATTTCTTTTGATGTAAGCCACTTCCAAAAATAGTTCGGTCCCAAGACCAATTCCTTTCTTTGCAATTTATTGCACATTCCTAGATTAGACAGTCAGTAGAGTTAGTTATTACCTTCTCCCAGTCTGATGCTATTTTTAGAAGTCGTGCAACGTCCACATCTTGAACCACAATCTTTGATTCTGAGCCTTGTTTATTGTCTTTGTGTCCATTTATTTTCTTTTAAAGGATGTGGATGAGGAGATAGAGGCTGAATACAATATCTTGCGGACTCTGTCCAACCACCCCAACGTGGTGAAATTTTATGGCATGTTCTATAAGTCTGACAAGCTGTCTGGAGGGCAACTGTGGCTGGTGCTGGAGGTGAGCTCTTCACACTCTCATAGTGATGCTGACAATGAGTTGTTTGTAAAATGTTCTCAACAAATAGTTTTATTGAGTAATTTAAAATAATATGCAGACTCAGAGGCGGCTAGACTAGTCCACAAGAGTAACTTTAGAGCAAAGTAGTGCTCCAAAAATACTCTAGTAAGAGTAAAAAGGTACTCAGGGAAACTCATTCTCAAGTAAGAGTAACTGTCTGGGCGTAACACATCTGGCGTATATTTTGAAGTTTGAGTGTGTTACGTGGGTTTTCTACAACCAGAAGTCTATTCATTGATTTTCTTTGTTGCTATTACTTGTCTCAGCACACAAACCATTCAAACAGAGGAAGTACTAGGATCCATTGTCCTGTATGTCCAGTTTTAGTCATAAACATGCATGACTTTATTTCTTCTTTATTTGAAGTTAATGCAATTTGAAGTACAAAACATGAAAGAATGCACAAAATCTGGTATTTTATTCAGGATAGAAATTAAAATAGAGAAATAAAATCATTATCAAATAATTTAATATTGCCAACATGAAGCTTTTGTAACCTGAAGACTCAGTGTGAAGAGGAACCAAAACATTTACTCAAGTAAGAGTACTATTACTTCAAATTATTGTCTTTATTCAAGTAGGAGTAAAAGTATGCAGTACGAGAACTACTAAATACTTTACTACCCACCTCTACTCTATGTGCAGTTACAGTTTATGGTTGAATATTTTAAATTTCATATTTATTTATCATTCATGGCATCTCTATTATAGTTAGAAATACTGTGTCCTTGGCATAAAAACTACACGTTGTCTGACTGAGTAATAGATGTGAGATTTTATGATGCCGCCACGGTGACAGTGCTGTGTGGGCTTGTTCTCCCCATGCATCACAACTCTCTGTTTCCCTCACAGCTGTGCAATGGAGGATCTGTCACTGAGCTCATCAAAGGCCTTCTCATGCGAGGCCAGCGTCTGCAGGAGCCCGTGATCGCATACATCTTATACAGCGCCCTTTTGGTAAGATGCTGTATTGTGTCACATTCAGAAGGGCTGTTATTTATTATCAGCGTTTCCAGTTACAGATACACAGTAATAAAAGTCTCTACCTCTGAACATCTGGCTTTTCTCTGTACAGTTTGTATTGATCAACGTAATCACGATGACCTTTTTATTCCTCAAAGGGTCTCCAACATTTGCACAACAACCGGATTATCCATCGCGACGTCAAAGGCAACAACATTCTCCTGACAACAGATGGAGGAGTCAAACTAGTCGACTTTGGTATGCTTGTTTTACAAAGGAAACATGCTTTCAATGTAAAATGTCCTTATCATAATGCTGTGTTTGCCCCTAACTGGTGAAAAGACATTAGGCACATTTGGAGTGAAGGAAAAACTATAAAACGTGACATAATATAAAACATATCTACACTTTGTGAGGGAGGACTAGATGTGCCTCACACAACACAACACAACACAACACAGCACAACATATTTTTAGTTGATGGCCATGGCCTAACCCCAGGGCCTTTATTGCTCATTTAAATTGCATTATTTGATCTTTTGCATATTAAAAGGAGGCAGTTATGGTAAATTACTCGGTACCGCCCACAGGCATGTTTACGTCCTCTGTGTCACTGAGATGAAGTGGACTCCTGCTGATAAAAATCTGTTCTATATAATTTGAAATGATAATGGACTATTACTATTACAGCTTGGCAGGTTGCCACACTAAATTATGCTTAAGATGCTTTGATTAGAACAAACATACTGCATATAATTAAAAATCACAATGAAAAGCACCATGTCAAATCTATTAATGTACACTTTAATTGTAGGTGTTTCGGCTCAGCTGACCAGTGCACGGCTGCGGAGAAACACGTCTGTTGGGACCCCGTTCTGGATGGCACCAGAGGTCAGCTCGAGCCTACTCTACTTATTTAATATTAATGCGTAGTCCTTCCATCCTGTGTATTTTTCAACCTTACTTTAGAGCGCACATCAGGGTAATAAGAGGAGTTCTTCAGCCCATTGATCTTTGGTTAAATAGAAAAAGTTGCAGTAAGTGTACAAAAAAGACATGGGGGGCAATTGAAATCCCCTGAATTTTGTGCCATGCATTACATTCATTAGTGCAGTCTTTTTCTGCTTGTGAAATTAAAAAAATCTGACTAACAGCTATTGTTAGTTGAACCCAACTGTACACTAAGCATGCGTGATGACTTTTATTTGTTTGTGTGTCGGCAGGTGATCGCCTGTGAGCAGCAGTATGATTACTCGTATGACGCCCGCTGTGACGTGTGGTCTCTTGGCATCACGGCCATCGAGCTGGCAGATGGAGACCCCCCTCTGGCCGAGATGCATCCGGTCAAAGCCCTCTTCAAGATACCGCGGTGAGTCAGCAGAGGGCGCTCCTACCACACATTTCACTAGTGTCATTTGCTGGCAGATAAAAATATTCACAAAACATCGCAAAAATCACTTTGTAACAAGCATGTGTAATAAAGATGTTTTATAATATTTTCTGTTAAAATTAGTATAATTGTACAAAGTAGTTTTATAGTAATAGTGTTTGGCTTCACATTAATTCAGTGATAAATTGTGTAAAATGGGCTCTGCTGGGGGTTTTATTGTCTGATGATGGTGTGAGCGCTCAGGGGTTGCACACGCTGACCTTTTGTTCAACGCACAATCACGCTATTATGTCCCAGTCAGACAGAGATGTGCCCTCCTGATTGCAATTTGCATCAGTGATTAGCTACTTTCACATGGAGACGAGATTGTAACCTCCTCATGTCGTCACTATGGTATCTCCTCCCTGCCAGAGACATGCATGTTATTGTATTTCATCAGCACCATGTATTCATAAAAATATAAACAATTACTTGAAATTTAGTAGCACAGTAATAAGGGATGAAGAACAGTGGGAAAACATTGATCGAATAAAGTCCAGTCCCAAAGCTCCATGTGCTTTTAATTATGGCATTTAATTGATTTATCTTATTTCGTCCATATACATTGTTTGCACATATCAAGTTTCGTGTGTTTCATGTTTAGACACATTACCATTAAATTAGTCTTAATGATCAAATTTCTCAATGATTCTCAAAAATATTTCAGCCGCACAAGCTCGACAGACAAAGTCCTGTACAAATGCGTTGTATCTGATGACTCCTGTATTTGTGACATTTTATATTACACTTTTACAGAGTGTGGATGATTCATGATGAAAGTCAAATGGATTTATTTTTACTGTGGTCCCAAAATGGTGTATTTATTTCACTTTACGATGTGGTACTAGACAGGCTTTCTCTAGTATAAGTGTTGTCCTTGAATGGAGCTGATGATTTCCATATTGGCACTAAAACAGTCAATGCACATTTTTACGTTTGTGATGTTTTACAATTGCACACGATAATAGCTTTCCACGCCATGGGGATCAGTGACATGTGTAAATATGATACGCACCACATGTGCCATTTGTCATTTAGGCCAGTAAAATGCTTTTCCTTCTTAAATTACACGTCTTTTCAGTGCTTTACTTGGCTCAGTGTATTCTGACACTGTTGGTGTATTCTCCAAATGAGATCAGATTTTTTTATTTGAAACACATCACAGTTCTTTATGCCAAACGTGATTTGTTTGATCTGTGAAATGTAATTGGCACAAATGGTAAATGCTTAAGGAAATGTTCCAGGATCATCAATGAAAAGAGAGGTCATAAGACTACATAGAACTACATAGACCATGATCCTTTTCTCTACTTCAGTGCAGACAGCATAACACAAATAACTGTTATTAAGAACTTTTATGTCTTCTTTCCTTGACATATGAGGAGGCAAGGAAAAAGTATAATGTCTACAATTCTGTTTACACTGAACAATCCACAATATCGCAATAAATATCCTACCATGAGATTTCCATCCATTGTTACTTCCCTATTACTGCATGCAATACTCTGGTTTTGTTTATTTACACATAAAGTATTGAACACATCTGTGGCTCACGAGTGTAGAAATATTACGTCTTTATTTCTCAGCTCTGTATGGCATCTCCAGCACGTTAGATAAATGGAGCAGGAACGGCTTGTGTTCATCATGCCATAAACTGCTGCTGTGGCTCGAGTGGCTCATTTATTTGCCAAGTCATTATTTTGTACTCTCCAAATTGTATATCTTCATTTGCTTCAAATGTTTCATTCAAAATGGCTTTGCAATGTTTGGCGCAGTTTCGATTTCTGCTCATACTTTACTCATATATTACTCAAAGAACTAGCTGTATTTTCAGTGCAAAGATAACTAACTGAGGTCATCATTTTATAAGCCCTGACAAGTAAATAGTCATAGACTTTGAACATGATGGTACGTCAATTCAAAGTCAGACTTTACATGTCTGTAAAAAAAGTCAAAGCAAGGCATGAATATTTTACACAATCTTGTAATCCTGGCCTGATTTTTGTCATCGTGGCTTAGCTGCAGCCGTCATCATCTGCTGACACCTTTTCTGATTTAGCCTCAATCCACTGTGAGCAGTTAGACGTTTAAGCACTGCCCGGGCTTGGATTTTAATAAGCCATTTCTTTTTTCAGTGTGAACCAGCAACACTGAAAGAACCAGGGAGCAGAGAGAGAACAGACTTTACAGCACGTAACTGAATGCTGCTTTAGTGTAACATATTTGCAGTGTGGCAGAACCTCATGGCTAAAGCATATTCTATTAAAGCCTATGTCTAATTATAATGACTTAATATTAGAGGTTGCATTCACAGTCAGCTGTTTTCATTAAAGGATCTTGGTAATGACAAATTCTATTCTTCTGTATCCATCCCTACATTTACATTTGTTAGAAGCTCATGCCACTGTAATAATGGTAAATATAGACCTTTCTAAAATGTGTTATTGATTACTCCCTATGTTAAAACCCTTGTCATTCAGTAGTGGCCTGGCTGTCACTAAAGATGACTGCTCTCAGGGCTGTTCACACTCACACCTGTGTCCTGTCATTGGGCCCTTTTGAGCTGTTATGAATGGCCTCCGTAAATGCTGCTGACAGAGGTACAACTCGCTCCCATAACTTGAGCCTCCAGTGGCAGGTGCTTGGTGCCAGACAGAAGAGGAGCGTTATCATTCGTCAGTTTCAGTGCTGGACCTGGACTGAGACCAACTGCCTTTCTGGACAAAAATCCCTCAATATCATGCCTACCAGCTCTCATTTGTCAAATAACTCCTACTTTGTCACTTCAATTTATGGGCAGATGATCAAATATTGGTAAATTTAAGTGACAGTTTGATCAGTTGATGGGCAGATGATCAAATATTGATTATTGTGAATAATATTGTGAATATCAATCAACCAAAAAAAAAGCTGCAAAAGAGCTGATTGAAAAAACTGAAATGGAAAAAAAAGGCTGTTGTAAAGTTCCAAATAAGGGTATAAACAAAAGTGTCCTTTGATACTTAAACCTCAAACAATATGTGTGTAATCCCTCAGTCATACAGGTAGGTTCCATAGCAAAGAAAATGTAATTCTGCCAACTGTACAAAAGTGAAACTTTACAGAAACTTTTTTGTGTTGGATTCAATATTGGTGTACTTTAGTTTTTGTCAGTATTGCCAACAGTTACTTCAATTCATTTAACGCCTTTGCTGATCTTTTGAATTTTTCATTTTGTTTCAGAAATCCTTCACCTACGTTACGAAATCCAGAGCAGTGGTGCAGGAGTTTCTGCCACTTTATTGGACAGTAAGAAACATTTTCCTGTTTGTGCTGTAGTTTAATTTTTCTCTTATTACAAGGACATAAAATGGGTAGATTTGAGAATTTGAGATTAAAATTTTAGATAAAGATTTGAATATTATCGTTATATTGTCGTAGTAATGATTGGAAAATATGAATTCCTAATTTTATGAATTCTCTATATTATATCTGCTATGTTGTAATCTGTATGCAACAACATTTTTCCCTTTTTAGAGATAGATAATTCTTTGTGTGTTCCTCAATGTTAACCCTCAAGAAGTCCAGCTCCGTCCTGGGCTGTGCTCTGGACTCGGTGCAGGAGGTGGGGGACAGAAGGGTCCTGGCTAAACTCACATCTATGCTGGACCATGAGTCTCACCCCCTGCAGGACTCGCAGGACCCTCTGTCTGCTCTGGAGAGCAGCTTCAGTGACAGACTGATCCACCCTCGCTGTGTGTAGAAAGAGGTTTCGCAGGTCTTTCCTTCCTGCTGCTGTCAGACTTTACAACAAACACTGTTAGTCCTGAATGGATCATTTAGCTTTCATAATCATGTGCAATACTGTTATACTCCTGTGCAATACTGTGACATAATGTCAATCTGTGCAATATTTTCTGTTCATTTAACAGCTGTAAATAAAGTGTGTAACTTTTCAAAGTTATTTTTAAGTTAGCTGTTTTTATTATACTCCTGCAACACTTGAATTTCCCCATTGTGGGACAAATACATGTTATCTTATCTTATTGTAAAGCCCTCTCACAGTTCAGTGTTATTGCGCCTGTAGACATGTTGAAGGGTATCCAACCCTATCGCCTGCACGAGAGAATTCCACAGCCTGCACGAGAGTCGGTGACAAAGGTCTCCTACTCAGCTCCAGCTCCACTAAACTGCCGTTAGCACCTACCTCTGCCTAATGTCCTGGTGCTAATGAAAGCACAGCCAACTTTGAGCCAAACAAACTGAGAATCAGAAATGCAGTGTAATTGCTCAGAGTGCAGACATTAGACTGGTGATTTCTGTCTGCTGCTGTCATGATTGCAGTCTGAAATCATTTAGCATTGGCTTTACAGGATGGTGTAAAACATTATCTTTCAACATGTTGATTTTGAGTAGCTCACAAGGAAAAACACTGCCCTTCACTGAAAGCATTTCTGACTGAACGTCACTATTGTTCTAGAAGATGGTTATAGTGACTCTGAGAACAGAATCCTATTTTTAATGCCTGCAATCTACTGTCTTTATCAGGTGTTGATAAAGGATTTTGAAGCCCGGCCCTCAGTGACCCACCTTTGGAGCATCCCTTTATCAAACAGGCCCATGGCAAAGAAGTGTTGTTACGACGACAGCTGGCAGCGCTAATTCAGGAGCAGCAAAGCAGGGCTGCAAAACCAAAACCAAGTAAGCTTTGATAGGCTTTGCATTGTTTGCTTTGTAAAGATCTTAGTAATGGGTCTGTACAAATATAAAATGGTGAGATGTTTGCCTTTCTCCAGCAGGGGGCAGGATCTCATCTTTTATCTCACAAAGCATATTGACCTCAATAGAGCATGTGTGCAGTTAAAAATACAATAAAAATGCAATCAAGACGAAAATCTACATCGTTCATAATTCTTTAAATGGTCTAAATATTTAAATGGTGATTGATTTTATAATATTAGTATTTGACCTGAATGAATACAGTGATAATAAGGCTAGAATAAAAAACTACAAAAATGGAACACCACTGCCCTGTTTCCTGTTAAATACATGAAATGTTTATGAATAGTAGCATCATGACTCCCCCTGACTCTCTCAGAGGGGAGCGGAGACCCTGCTGTTCTTTAGCAGTGAAATTCTGACTTTGCGTTGCTTAATCTTCATCATAAAAGAGTTTGCTGAACCTGCCCTTGACGCAAACTCTTGATGTGGTGCCAGCTCTGTTTACTCCGCAGAGAGAGCAGTGTGGTGCTGAGCCTGATCCTGATTCTTGTCCACGTGAAAGTGGGATAATGGGATTAGGCGCTTGTAGGGCGAGAACCGTGTGTGCCTGCTTTAGTCTCCTATGCCATAGATCAGTACACAATAACTCCAGATAAGAATAAAGACATAGCAAACTTAAAAGTGCCAGCCGTAGTGCAGTTGTTCAATTTGCTTCAAACTAACCGAGACTCTTTTCAAATGTTTATAATGTGTAGTATACTTTCAGTTCAGTATGGATGAGATTTTATATCAAAATTGGGCTAGTTTGATTAGATTTTTCAGTGCTCATTGTTTTTGCTCATTTTTTTGTGCCCGAGGGTTTTATTGATTGTAGGCTGTTTTTTCAAGAATTTTATTTTACAGTCAACAATCGATACACCCCAAAGTCCAAACTGTGTTACTTTTTCAGGAGTTTAAGGATCGACTTTCCTTTGCGTATTTTAAGTTGCCAGAGATATAGATTTCTACAAATCGAAATTGTGATTATAGTGTCTACCATTATCAAGAGGATTCATTTAAGAATGTATTTATTTTATTTTTTTTAAATTTCTTTTCAATAAACACTAAATTACAGCCATGTATGCCAAAACACTTTATATACCATAAAGGTTTTATGTTTCTTGTCAAATTAGGAAATATTTCATTTCAAATTGTTTGTATATATATATATATATATATATATATATATATATATATATATTTATTTATTTATTTTTTCTTACAAGGGGTTTTACACGCAGATAATTATTTCAATGTGCCCATATTATAAAATTTGCATTCAAATACATATTTAGTCTGGTTTATTTAATAAGAATTCAATAAATTGTCTTTGTTTGTTTGAACAAATACTGTAAATCATATATTTGTATTGTTAGAATGGTTTATTAGCTGATAGTAAATACTGCAAT
The DNA here is from genome assembly GCA_015082035.1 of Chaenogobius annularis. Taxonomy (NCBI): domain Eukaryota; kingdom Metazoa; phylum Chordata; class Actinopteri; order Gobiiformes; family Gobiidae; genus Chaenogobius; species Chaenogobius annularis. The sequence goes on along the minus strand of BJKM01000011.1, from coordinate 1,252,532 downwards.
GTGTAATATTGCATCAGTAAAAGGGCTGCCTCCACTCAGAGCTCTTTTGATTCCACTCACTGGTGATGTCCCCGGAGCTTTCCTCGGCAGGAGGCGGCCTGGAGGCAGCTGTCTGAGTGCTGACCTCTGCCCCCTGGGGCTCATTGGAGAGTGATAGGTCAAAACACAGATGAAGTGCAATCACAGCCTCTTAATACCGGCTGATGTGTCCCCAGAGCATTCCCTAAAGCTCCACATAAAATGTTAAAGGAATGGTTTTATATTCACATTTAAACTTGCACTTTGTCATTAGCTCACCACTTTACAGCTTTCTGAGGCATGTTTTGTGTTTGACTTCATTCAGGCATGAAAGGATCAGCACTCGGAAAACTATTGTGATAGAGAGTAGTCCGGACGATGATCTTGTAAACTTGGAGTTCCTTGATGAGGTAACCTTAATTTTCCCCCCATTCAAGTTTAGGGTATTTCTTTGGTTTTATTTTGCACTGTCTTATATGTGTTTACCATATAATCTTTTTCTGCAGGAAATCATAATAAGTTATCTCCGTAAGAGGTATGAGGAGCTGCAGGTCTACACATATGTGGGTGATATCCTCATCGCTCTCAATCCTTTCCAAAACCTTAGCATCTACTCTCCACGGGTTGGTCATTATTTCAAGCAAAAAATTAACGATGTATAACCTGATCTAATAAATGATTGAAATGCCTTTTCAGTTCTCTAAATTATACCATGGTGTAAAACGCGCAGACAACCCTCCTCATATCTTTGCCACTGCCGATGCCGCGTACCAAGGCATGGTCTCTTTTTGCAAAGATCAGGTAGAGTGTGAAATCAATGGAAACACACATTTTACAATTACAGAAGTATGTATTTTTCTTGTTTTCAGTGTATAATTATCAGTGGAGAGAGTGGTGCGGGTAAAACGGAAAGTGCTCATTTAATTGTTCAGCATCTCACCTTTTTGGGAAAGGTACAATGCCGTCACTGCAATACGCCATGTTATAATCTCAGGTAACTTGATTGCTCAATTAGATTCTGCATTATTTCCAGGCAAATAACCGGTCGCTTCGGGAGAAAATCTTGCAGGTAAATCCACTTGTAGAGGCATTTGGAAACGCCTGCACAGCCATCAATGACAACTCCAGCCGCTTTGGGAAGTACCTGGAGATGAAGTTCACCTCTACAGGAGCAGTCATTGGGGCCAAGATTTCGGAATACTTGCTGGAGAAATCCCGGGTCATTAAACAGGCCTTGTAGGTGGTGTGGTTTTATACAGCTTTTTATAATTTGCATTACGAAATATGTTTATTCTCCTGCAGGGGAGAGAAGAACTTTCACATATTTTATTATATTTACGCTGGGCTTTACCACCAAGACAAACTCAAGACCTACGGGCTCCCAGACAAGACTCCTCCAAGGTCAGCGTCTGACGTGTCAATGCTCTGGCTATTGCACCGCTGTATGTGTCAATGTTTTGATAATGTCATTTTATTGGTTTTCTGCAGGTACATCGACTGTCAGCCGTGCAAATTAATACAAGACATTGTCACTTGCAAAATGTACACTGAACAGTTTGATGCAATTCAAGAGTGTTTCCGAAACATTGGCTTTACTGAGGAGGTAACAAATATCTGCTAGGATTATGTATTAGTATCTAATTGAATAATGTAGTAATTTATATGAAGCACTTTGTGGGACTTGTTTATTTTGAATTTTAATTCGAGTTAAAACTTATTTTTCCCTCCAGGAGGTTAACTCAGTTTACAAAATTCTATCTGCTATTTTGAACACCGGCAATATTGAATTTGCCTCTATCACATCCCAGCACCAAACTGATAAGAGTGAAGTGCCTAACTCAGAGGCCTTAGAAAACGGTAGAAGGCTTGTGTTATTTTCAGTTTGAATATGGTTATATTAGCCCCTGTGTAAAACTGCATGCTCTTTCAGCCGCCTCTCTCCTCAGCATCGGGCCAGAGGAGCTGCAGGAGGCCCTCACATCCCAGTGTGTGGTGACCAGGGGCGAGACCATCATCCGCACCAACACTGTGGACAAGGCGGCGGACGTGCGTGACGCCATGTCCAAGGCCCTGTACGGTCGCCTGTTCAGCTGGATCGTCAACCGCATCAACTCCCTGCTGCAGCCTGACGCCAATATCTGGTGAGGGGGTCGAACAGAGCGTATGTGCAGACATTTACTTTCCCGGGCATTTGTCCTGTTGCTTTGATGACCTTAAGCAAAGTCAGTAAAGGTAGATGCAAACAAGTAGAGGAGAATTTCAATGGTAGGGAAAGGGAGCTTAAAAAAAGTTATGATAAATTTTTTATATAGAGTTGCGTGCTGAGAAAATAATGTTGAGATGATTAAAAGACTTCAGAGAGACTGCAAAGAGGCTGTTCATTGATCCAAAAGAATCTCTTCATAAATATGAGCATCGACTGTCAAGGAGTCATACTTAAAGATGTACAAAAGCCAGCGCTCCTGTCGGCTCTCCTGTCATCTCTGTGCACTCCTTATTGCCATTAACAACGTGGTAGCTCCAGCTAAGGTGACCTCTGCAGCGAGTGGTGATTGACCATGAAAAGCAGCTGAATATAAATTGCAGAAACCCACTGGTTTTACCAAATCATAGTCTTTGTACTTTATTGAAAATGACTTGAGGTTAAATCAATGGACGTTAGAATTAAATCTATTTGAACAGTCTTTGGCAACCCAAAAGCTGATGTTTATTATTTTTTATGAACAAAGCTGTCCAGATCAGTCTCTGTATCTGGGTTGAATTGCAATTAACATAAATATTTTATCCATTAATGTGACTGCGGGGGATTTGAATGGAAGAATAAGTTTGTTTGTCCCCCTTTTCTCCTTTGAAGTGCTGCTGAGAGTGGCATGAATGTGGGAATCCTGGACATCTTTGGATTTGAAAACTTCAAAAAAAACTCATTTGAACAATTATGCATTAATATTGCAAATGAGCAAATCCAGTTCTACTTCAACCAGCATATATTTGCACTGGAGCAGGTGAGTTGCACTAAATACTTACAATGCCATAACATATATTGTTTATTGTTGCTTATGATTCAATATTTGACCTAAACAAATGTAATACATTTTATGCAAGACTTTGAAATGTTTGCAGATGAATGTAGTCTTTTATTTTATTGCACAGCATGACTCAGTTAATTAAAGGTGCACTATGTAACTTTTCTAGTCTACCACCTACTTGTTTCCATGGAAATGCTATTGTGGTTTTTTTTTTTAGCAATAAAAATATCTGTAAAAGAATAAATACGAATAAAATAAGATAGATAAGTTCAATGCCATACAGTGAAATTTTCTAGGAAAATCAATAACATATCCATGGAGCGGTAGGTGGATCTGACAGGTTTCCAGGGGCACCTTTACTTTTAAGTTTACTCTGTTAGAATTCGGTTTTCTGAAAAATGATGTTGTCTTTTGAAAGTACCATAACGAGATATATACATATGTGTAACAGTAACAGCAGTATGATTGACGGTGATTGAAATACTTTCTCAATTTATTTTTCATTTTATTTTAATTGATTTAATTTCTGCTCTTTTCTGATTATTCATAGTACTGACTTAAACATGAGCACGGTTTAGCTCCATTGGTTCGGCTTTATTTGTAAAACTGTATTTAATGATATTAGGGGAAAAACTTTTGATCTGAAATTAAAATTATGTAGATGCGATATTATGATTTGCTAATTGAAATGATGAATATGAACGTGCATGTATTTGTTTGTTGTTTCTTGCATTCTGTAAAAGAATCCATTACACCATAAACTCCAGCCACACACACTCAAATGTTGGGTTATGTTGTTGAGAAACTCTCTCCCCACACACATTCATCCCAGTTTGCTTAATCGGGTCATTTAGAGAAATCATTAATGGGATTGTTCTACATTCTCTTGCTGTAATTAGATGGAGTACCAGAGTGAGGGGGTGGATGCCAGTCTGGTGGAGTATGAGGACAACAGGCCCATCCTAGACATGTTTCTGCAGAAGCCCATGGGTCTCCTGTCTCTGATGGATGAGGAGAGCCGCTTCCCCCAGGCCACAGACCAGACTCTAGTGGGTAAGTCAGACTCCCATTACCATGTACTCCTGGAGTGATTGGGTGAGAGACGTACTTGGGCAAAAAGAATAAATACAACTTGTTTTAACATATTATTTTCTACAGATAAATTTGAAGACAATCTCCGATGCAAATACTTCTGGATACCAAAGCGGATGGAGCTCTGCTTTGGAATCCAGCATTATGCAGGAAAGGTAACGCAAAATGGGGTTTTATTTGGATGTGTCCAGATATTGGGCCTAAAATATCACATTCGAAGAAAAGTGTGAAAAGTATCCAAATTCTATCAGTATTCTGCCCTGAAATAAATTAAATTTTTGTATTATTTTTCAGTCAAATGCATTCTCTAACCCGTAGCTTATAATATATGTAAGACTGTTAACATCGTATTACTATATAATACATACAAATTCTGATGGGAAATTCCTACGCATGCCCTATAAAAGAAGTACTGGGTTGTAATATTCAAAATTCTGAACTTCAGCCCCGGAGAGCTGTTCAGCCTGACACTTGTAAAGTTACTTATAGACTGTATTCATGTCTGACTCTCTTAAACAGGTGATGTACAATGTGAATGGGTTTTTGGAAAAGAACAGAGACACTCTTCCTGCGGACATTGTTGTGGTCCTGAGGACTTCAGAGAACAAACTTCTGCAGCAGCTGTTTTCCAGCCCCTTAACTAAAACAGGTACAGTTTCTTTTCAACTGTGATGCAACGGACTGAAGCCATATCACTGAAAGAGTGGTTAGTGTGCTCCTGATCAGCACAATGAGAATGAAAATGGGAACTTTTCTTAGAGACAAACTATTGTTAAGCATGCAGGCTTGTGCATGTATTACTCTGTGAATAGGGTCTCAGGTAAGTGGGTTCCTCAAAGCACTGCGCCCCCCTCATGTGAAGCCTCTGCGGCGTGCGGATAAGTCTGCAGTCTCCATTATCTCTTGAGAGGCTCAGCTCTCTGCACGCCGCTCTGTTTTTATTTTCACTAAGCTGTCCCTCTTGGTTTCCCACCGCTGAATGCTATCTGCAGATTGTGGGTGCAGTAGGATATTTTTATGATAAGATTTTTAAATACCCGGAGGATGAAGAAACTGTATTTAGAGAACACAAAAGCAACCTCCCTTCTGTTCAATGAATGTAGTAATATGTACGCCATTAGTTGTGGCGCAGGCCTTGTGGTCACTTGACTTAGCCTAAATGCTAATAGAGGTGGGAAATGATCAGATTCCTGTTTCTACCTCATTTGAGCTAAGCCACACTCCTCTGTGGAGACCTCAAAATGGCAATGTTCAGTCCCTCTAGTATTAACTTACACCGTACCTCGTCAAAGATTTAGGAAAAAATATAAAGTTCTGACATAAACTAGAGACGTAAAGAAACATCTGTGAGCTCACCTCAGCAGACATAAGGCCTAGAGCCATGATACATGAGGTCTCACTTTTAAGTTCCACATTGAGCAAAACTATGTTTTTATTTACAAACAACTAATGTTGTAGCCTAGCACTTGAGGTAGTCAATAACAGAGAGTGCATAAAGACAGTTTAGTTTATTAAAAAAGAAGTGTGTCCGCTGCCTGGCCCGCAGTTGGAGGTCCAATTTCTATGCAATTGATAATCTGTTCAGATAAATTATGCGAGATATTGCAACAACTTGTCATTCCAGAGAGAGGATGCTAGAAGGGTAAAACAAACAGATTATTTAAAGCAGAGGGATTTACATTAGCAAAGTCGCTTTAGCTATTTGTGTTACAATTAACTGAAATACTTGATAATGATTCCATATTCCTTTGAGGATGGGTTTGATGCATAGAACCATCTCTTTTGTCCTTGCAGAAAATAATATTTCCCTATTTTAAAATTCTATATAATTGTGACAAGTCCTGGACTGAGTGTGTGGGATGTGGGTCTTTGAGTGCGGGACATGTGGGGTTTTGTCAGCGGAAATGAGCTGTATTTGCATGTACACATTCCTTAGAGCCAGGGCCTTCGCCAGATCAGGAAGATTGGAGTGTTTGAATTGGCTCCTGGGCTGCCGCGTGTGTGTGTGTGTGTGTGTGTGTGTGTGTGTGTGTGTGTGTGTGGTGTGGTGCGTGGTGCGTGTTTGCGTGTGCGTGTGCGTGTGTGTGCGTGTGTGTGTGTGCGTGCGTTTGTGTGCGTGTGTTTGTGTGCGCGTGTGTGTGTGTACGTGCATGTGTGTGTGCGTCCGTGTGTGCGTGAGCGTGCGTGTGTGTGCATGTGTGCGCGCCTATGTTTGTGCGCGTGTGTGCATGTGTGTGCGTGTGTGCGTGTGTGTGTGTGAACGTGCATGTGTGCGTGCGTATGTATGTGTGTGCATGTGTGTGTGTGTGCATATGGGTGTGTGTGGGTGCAGTATGTGTGTGATGTGGGGATACACAGCACTGGTGCTGCTGCTGAGCACATCTGATCATAGCAGCTTCAGACCACTGCTCCTTTGTCTCAACATCCTCATCCACAAGCTCAGCCAATCACATATGGAACCTGGTCTAAAATGATGTTATGAATGTGTAAATTCAATAAGGGTACAGTTGCAGATGTGTACATTTCTTCTACATTTATATCAAGTATATTTATAGATGACAGTCTGTTTTGCATTTTCTCCAGATCAGATCAGGCCTGTCCCTTTTCTTTAGGCAAACACAACAGTCTGACACTAGACTTTCAGACATGGCAGTGGAGGATGTTTTGAGTCAGCAGAGGGATTTCCACAGCGCCACATGTCAGTTGTGGGGAGCAGGCTTTCTGGTCACATGGTACAACATCCTTTGATAAATGCAACACACTGTTGTGTCACTAAAAGCCAATTACACCATGCTTTTTCTGATTGATCTGCCCTGACAGGAGAGGATGGCATTTAAATCAACAGCCCCCAGAGCCATCTCCAGGCATAAACGCTGGTGCTTACAGAGGGTGGGGGTTATGGTGGCTTTAATCTCATTTGCCTGGTTGCTGAGTTGAGTTTCTAGATCACACGTTTTGAAAGAGAGAGCGGGAGATATCCAGTTTGCAGCTGCTCACTCAGCTTGAGCAGGCGGCTCTTGCGTCTCTGTCTTACAACTTTGACTGTGCCCCGTGTCAACAGCTCGATCCTTGGCTTCTGAAGTACTACGTGCACACTGGCGCTCATAAAAGCATGTAGCGAGGTGTCATTGAACCAAGGATTGCTTTTTAATCCTGAGCACATTGACTATTCTTGTCAATAGGAGCCCAGTACAACTGCCAGCTTGAGCTTTTTTTTCTGCAGGATACTTGCTGGGCTTGATTTTCAAAGTGAACGCACAGATGCCAAGGAAGCTTTTTTTTCCCTCTTTGTCCTCCCTGCCCCAATTTACCCCACAGCGCTATGTGTGTAGTGACAGGCCAAGCCAAGAGTTACATGCATGAAGCAAAAGCTGTGGGAAGCTCTCCACCTCCTGTTTTCAAAACTAAGAGTCCTAATGGAAATAAACCACATCATTTGTTCTTCCTCAACAGCTGAGAAATGTTTAGCTCAATACCCCCAGGGCATTTCCAGTCTTTAAAAACAGGTCAAATGTGGGCTTGATAGCAGCAGTTTAACATTTCGTGCCTGTCCTGACATAAAAACATTCTTGGTAGTGCGGTCAGATCCACTGACCCACAGGTAGGTGGTTCGCAGCTTTCTCAGCTGAAAACTGCCATTGTGTCTGCGCACACTGGTGTATGAATGTGTGTGTGTGTGTGTGTGTGTGTGTGAATGGGTGAATGGTTTCCTGGTGTAAAACGCTTGCCTTGATGGTAGAAAGGCACTATATACATTTTACTATTTACAATTTTCTTCTTCTATAGTAGCATTTGTAAATGTAAGTGGGGCTAATTGGATTATTTTTCAAATGACAATTACAATCATAGATTAGTTTGCCCTCTTTCTTAATAACACATAATCAAATCAATGAAACGTGTATTTAACTCTTCTTCAGTTGTAATCTAGTTGAAATGTTGAATGAGCAGTGATGCTGGTCAGAGGCCTCAGGCCTTGTATATTGTAGAGCCGTACAGTGAAATAATTCTCCTTTTTTGTTTGAATAATGATTCTCTGCAACATCATTAGACAAGTCCCTCTCGGAGTTTAAATTAGTGAGCTCGCTTTCAGGCTGGACATCACAGGTGTTCCCTTGGCCTTATGTCTCAGGGGACAGAAATCTTTGAGGATACTGGCTATTAACTCAAGCTCTAATCATCTCGTCAGAAGGGGATATGAAGCCAGCCAATAATGAATGAATGCGACCCTGGAGGAGTCTCCAGGAGTGTCCGTTTGCCAGGCTTAGGTACAACTGTCAGAGCTGCTCTCATCACACAGCCCCTTCATCTCGGCCTGATGGTGTCATGGAAGTGAGAGGCGTGAAAGCGCAGTGACACCCCGCAGCCCGTTCCACTCGCAGCCGCTAATTCATCATGACAAATGTGCTCAGATGATCGGGCCCAGCAGCACTAATGGGGAAAGGAGAGAGCGCACTTCATTTGCACAAGGCCCTCTCCAATTAATCCATTCAGCTTTACTCTGGGCTAATTGGAGCCAGGCCCTCCCTGCTCTGTGCTCCTAATGCACCCGACACAGTTTAGCAGCTCCTGCTCCAGAACATCACTATTGTGTCCTTTTTGTGTCAGCTGTGCCAAGGGCCATGGGAGGTTTTAAGATCTGTGCCCTTCATGCTTTTCACAAAGCCCTCACAAACATGGTTGATTTGATATTTATGAAATCAGTTTGGGTTTGTTTATTTGCCTACATTTTTAAAGTACATACATGTGAATGTGTAGATGTGTGTGATTTAAAAACGGAACTTTTCAAATGCAGTCACATCATAGTCTTATTAGATATTTATATTTTATATTCATATTATAGTTTGATTCAGCATATACAGTGTGTATTTATCCCCCAAAGTGAGTGGTCTGTGGCTGGTCTTGAACTATATTGGCTGATAAGACTGATAAACCCAAGTCTCTAGCCCTGCTGTCTAATCCTAGCCTTAACAACTTGCTCAAATATTGCAGTGTACTCAAGCAGAGTCAACTTGAAATTAGCATTTTGGAATTTGTCTGTATGCAGTCAAAAATGGAGAGCGATTGTTCACCTGTCAGGTCCACTTCATCTGCAAAACTTGCAAAGGTTTCCGTCCTGCCCTAGACGGCTGCTTGGTTAATGCTGCCGCCTGTGTCTGCAGACATATTTTTCTAAAGGTGTGTGGCACATCTGTGCAGCTATTGTTTATTCATGGAGTAAACCCTTTGAAATATGTTAAGATACTTCCCACTCATTATAAAAATCCTGCCACCCATGGATTAGGACTTTGATGTCACCAATCCTGCTTCAAAGGCTTCTTTCACTGCTATTAATCACAGTTTAGCCTCTGAAGATATAGCCAGAGAAAACATTTGGACATCTTGTGTAGAAACTTTGAAATGTTCAGACTGTCGTGCATATGTTCCTATCCTTTCCGCTGTGTGTGGGGCTTTTAGACTGCTGTGCACGCAGCTGCATAATCTACACGACTAAGCCAAGATTCAGGCTCCCTCTGAACCAGTGCACTCTCAGTATTGTCAGTATTGACATTATAATACATATTCCTTGAGATAATGAGACAATAGATGCCCAGTTGTGTCTGTCAATTTAAATGTAGTGTTTGTTAAAGCTAGATTTGAAAAGATATCACTAATTATTTTTTTTAAAATGTACTATGCTCCTCTTGTCACAGGAAACTTGGCCACATCCAGGGCCAAAGTGACCGCTGCCTCCAGGTCTCTGCCTCTGCTCGGGTCGGGCCGTAGCAAGGTGAGTTTAGTGCTGGTCCACAGAGCTTCACTGTTTCGTATTTGTTGCTCACTGCTGGCATCACATATGAAAAAAGAAAACGGTAAAAAGCTGTTTTTCCAGGCTCAGAGCTATTACGAGGCTGCTTTTTGTGTTGTCCTCTTGCCTGTGGGTTATGTTCTATATGTTCTATTTTTATCACCATCTGGCATTTGTGGCCACAACATAGTTTGATCGTGTCTTTTAATGCCCATGCAGGTATTTAGTTAAAGAATGTAAGTGAATATGGCAGTAGTTTCATGCTGTATTTATTTCTAAAGTATAGTATGGTTATGGTAAATTACAAATGATCTTAAATCACAGCATCTTGTCTATCCTCTTGTTTATTTCTCATTTTTATGGTATTCGCCATCACACGCCGTTCTCAGTCTACTAAATACATGTTGAAGGTAAGATTGTAGCGCTATGCAAAAAACAATCAAAGCTGTTTTCAGAATCACCAATCATTTTCTATGGGCTTTATCATCTTAATCCTCTGCAAATGAAATTAGATGTATTCACTATTTCACTTCACTATCAATTTTAAATTCAGTTCAATTTACAAATGCATACAATGCTATTCATGTGATTTTTCATGTCAGGCAATAGAATTGGACATTTTGAGAGAGATATGGCCGTGACAAATTATTATGACTTTGTTAAAGTTCCCTTAAGCGCCTACTCAGTTATTCCTAAAGAAGAAAAGACTTCTGGAATAACAATGTGCTGCAATTGATGTAATATGTATGCTGCATTGCAGCCATCTTCTCAATCAAAAATTTGTGAAGTCGACAGGATGTAATAAAAAGTTATTATTAAAAGCAGATTTAAACATTCAGACGGTTAGAGTTCATTGGATGACCTCCAACATTTTGTGCAAAACACCATTTGGTGTCTTTAGTAGGCAAGGATAAAGTTTAAAGATACGTACTTTGCTACATAGACTTACCATAAAATATCTATCGCATCATTAATTTTGATGAAGCCCTGAACTAAAGACCATTAAAAAGCCTATATTGTGTCCTCGTTAATCGGGCGTCGTAAGGATAGTGACGGCTAGTGTCATTATTCGGAAAGCTTTGCAATTTTCCAATGCCCCACAGCACTGCAGAATGATCCCCTCCATTGTTAGCTGTACGTGTTTATGGGCCACACTTAGTACAGCTGTTTATTCCCAATCGGCCCATTTAGTGCAAGAAGACCCGTTGTAATAACACCTCAATCACAATTCAGCTATACGAGCCTGTCAGGACAGACATAAAGGAAGAGTAAAACTCTGCCCTCCAGTAACACTCCTGGTACTAGAGAAGTCATACAAGTAGAGTAGTTAGTGCTTTTGCCTTACAGCAAGAAAACTGTTCCCTAAAAAGGGAACCATTTTGTACACCCTGCTCTACTCTTAACCCATGCTCCAAAAACATGCCTGTATAAATGAATTGCTGATGGCAAGTAAGTGATAGTTATTGATTATGAGACGAGGTGGTTGTAAGACAATGGTTGTGTCTGTAACCACTGTCTGTTTTCGAGTAAATATCCTATCCCCAAAGTCACTTGAATGATCTCCTAGCATACCAGCATGTTGGGATAAAGCATGTGACTGAGGACACGTATATGTGTAGGTGGACACCATGGAGATGATGCGTCACCCAGGGGAGACCACCAATATGAGGAGACAGACTGTGGCCTCGTACTTCAGGGTAAGTGACCCGGCATCTGCTGATTCATTAAAGATTTCAATTAAACTACAAATTTATATTGAAATAGTTTACCTTTTTTTTTTTTAATAAACACACTTGGATTATATCAATTCAAATAAGCAATTTTCTTGAATTGTGTGTGCATGCAGTACTCCCTGATGGACCTGTTGTCTAAAATGGTTGTGGGCCAGCCCCACTTTGTGCGCTGTATTAAGCCCAATGATGACAGACAGGCGCTGCGCTTTTGTGAGGAGCGCGTCCTGGTTCAGCTGCGATACACAGGCCTCCTGGAGACAGTCAGCATCCGCAGACAAGGCTACTCCCATCGCATCCCCTTTGAGGAGTTTGTCAACCGGTACGACCGTCTCTTACACATGGTCACATGGTCACATGGTCACATGGTCACATGGTCACATGGTCACATGGTCACATGGTCACATGGTCACATGGTCACATGGTCACATGGTCACATGCTACTGGAACACATTGATTAGTCCCAGAGCAAGCCTGCGGATCAACCCAAATATAAAATTGCCCTAATTAAGGAATGACTGATTTTAGTGAAGAATTATTTTTTTTACTATTTATTAAAAGAAACACACATCAAAAAGAATCTGCTGCCCCCTGTGAGACACTTCAAAGAAATATGTTTTTGTTCAAAATCATTTCTCTGTTTGAGGAAATGTATTTAAGATATTGCTTGATCAATTAGCATGAACATTGTATTAACTTTCTTCTGGTCTATGATAGAAGATATTTTCAAAAGTTTGTAAAATTGTTGCATTGGGAAAGATTTACCTGTGAGCACATTGTAGGAGCAAAACAAACAAATCTGTGGACACATTTTCATCAATGGTCTTTAATTAAGTAGTAAATATGTGTGATAGTCTATGTTTGATTGTTTTTATGGACACCATAAAACCTTTTAGTGAAACCTTTAGTGAAAACTGATTTAAATGTGCACTCTTATATCAAAGGCTTGTCTGATGTTACCAAGCACTGCTTTGTATTTACCATCAAAGAAATAACAGGTATCAACAGGAATTAGAATGAAAGGCTGTAGATCGAGGCGGGGAGTGAGTTCAAAGAAGTTCTTCTTGTTGTTGTTCTGCTTTTTGACCAACACCAGAACACAAGAGGTGAACTCTTGTTAGAGCCTTGATGTGTCTGACCGGCCTGAGCCTCTGTCCTCTGCTGGCATTTTGAAAAGTCACCCCAGAAAATGAACTGCCTGCCCCAGATAAGCATGCAGCAGGTAGGGCTGACGCAGGGCCACCTCAATGCATTTGGCCCTAAATAAGATCTCAGTAGTATCCCACCAAATGACTCACACTGTTTTAATAAATCGATATAACAATAGAACATAAACACAAATAAAAACACAAAACCAAGGGTAGACTAAAGAAAAAGGGCCCACATATTTATCAGTATTTACATATTTATTAACTTAAATGAGAAAAGGGTTTTTCTGGGGTTTCCCCCAAGAAAATTGTAAAAAAAAAACAGGACAGAATAGCGTGAAATGGTGATGAGATTGGGGAAGGACATAGCGACAGATTGTCAAGAGGCGGATTCAAACTCAAGAAATGTATTATTATTTATTCTACCAGGTCTCATGCTGTATTTAAAGACAAGCTAGAATTTTATAGTGGCGCATACTTGTATATAGATAAATGTTGACAGTACATAGTGTTTATGTGGGGCATAGGTTTTTAGAGGCTCCTCAGCCCCAGAGTTGATCTGCTCCGCGCCTGCAGGTGCACGTACAGGCCCTGGCAGTCTTCACTCTGCCCTCCGCTCTGCTCTGAGGACAGAGGTTCCAGAGAGCCACTGTCACTACAAACTCTTCTGTCAGGACGTCTGAACTTTTTTGTTGTTGCACTTAGCCTACAGCAATAGACTTTTGTTTTCTGTGAACTACCATGATTGTTAAGGCATTGGGCTTGGAATCACAATTTTGATTGTCACAGTTTCTCAGCAAATATAAGGCAGGTTTTCATTGAATAAAGAGTGTTTTGCATCTTGAGCCTTGTAGAACATCTATGTAGTCAAAACTGGCCCGACTGTGTTAACCTGTGGCGCTTCTGCCTGATCTGCCTCTGTGGGAGTGAGTGAGTAAGAGGGCGATGCACATCAATTAGATATGATGAAGAACTAAAAACACTTGCCCCCTGTTTAATCACAGCATAATATACCATACAGTTGTGCAGTCTCTTTTACGCACAGCTAAGCGCCAGAGAGTTTGTTCTGCTGCACACGCTCTCGCTTTTTCTTTTCTCTCCCCCTCTATTTCTTACTCTCACTCACCTCACTCTCATTCTCTTTTCTCCTTTTCCCTCCCCTTCTCTCGCCCCCTTTCTGGTCACTAGAGCATGTTGCCCTCCTAGCAGTTGTGGACCTAAACAGATGCTTAGATCGCTTATACCTTGGGCAAGCTCTGGGGCTCCACTGTGGCCTCTGAAATCGAACCCCATAGCCACTAAATAGGAGTGTACAATGACCCTCTGTGAAACCTCACCACTGATTCTGCTTACACCTTTCAATCAGAGCGTTGTCATATCCCTGATAAAACACTGCAAAAGGAATGATTCTGTAATAAATGAACAGCACATTATTCCCAGCATTTTCCTCTTAATATTTATTTTGTATTTCAGATATTATTACCTTGCCTTCCGAGCACATCAGCCTCCAGAGCCTGGTAAAGAAAATGCCATTGCCATATTGCAACAAGCCAATTTAGAGAATTGGGTCATGGGGATGACAAAGGTAATGTATTTTCCACATGAAAAACAAAAAAACAAATGTAATAATATGTAATCACATGTGTGTAATCATGCTGACAAGGTCTTTCTGAGGTACTACCACGTAGAGCAGCTGAACCTGCTTTTGAGGAAAGTGATTGCACGGGTGGTGGTGTTGCAAGCCTACACTAAAGGCTGGCTCGGGGCTCAGCGTTTTCGAAGAGTAAAAAAGAAAAGAAACCAAAGTGCCATCATTATCCAATCAGGTACAGCCACAACAGTAAACCCAAACACGTAAAATGAACTTTTTGTATTGTTTAACTAAACAGGTGCAATCCTACAGGGACAGATATGTTGTCTTCTAGTTCATTATGCAACTGTAATGAAGGTTTGAGAACCACAGCAAGACCTCAGAAAAAAGGTTCAAAGCATTGCTTAAGTGCAGACAATGCGAGTTGTCTGGTTCACTTTGTTTTACAGAGCAACCTAGTCTAATGTATAGTATGTTGTGTTGTGTCGTGGTATGTTAGCAGTCACACACGCTCACTGTGTCTACATGTATGCACGCATTTAATTAGCAATAAATGACACCCCTGGCCCTATTTTACCCTCCCATTTACACCTATACATCTTTCTGACCTGCATGTAGACTGGGACAAGAATGACCTGACCTGTTCTCTGGGGAAATCCATCCAAAATGTTGTAGCGAGCATACTGGCAGCGCTCTGTGCATGTAGACTAACTGTGTCTTTTCTCAGCATGGAGGGGCTATGTGGCCCGTCAGCTCCACAAGCAGATGAAGAAGGAGCGAGATGAGGCTGCAGTCCGAATACAGTCAGGTATTCTCAAGAGCTAAACTTTGTCCTGTAATTAAATAGTTTTATTGTAATGTCCTCTACTTTTCCCCTCTTCTCCTTATTGTTCCGTCATTGTGAAACACCTTTTTGATCTCAATGAGTGGCCTGTGAATTAATTAATAATGCATAAAGAAAAGCTTTTAAAAGTCCCCATGTTTCAGAAGAACACCGGGATCCATTTTCCTTTCATCTCATTTCCAGTAAAATGCTAGAGAGGGGCTTGTCCTTCTGCTTCCTCACTATTTCCTCTCACATTCTTGGCCTATAGCAGAGCTCTCACATACCAGAAACAAGATGCCTCTTTATACTGTCAACCTTTTCATCTGAAATGTAAATGAATTCTTACTCAGTGTGCCTTGACAGAGATCAAAGTGGGCACATTAACCTTCCTAACCCCCCTCCTTGTCACTAGGGGACAGGGGCGGGTGCCAAAGGGGCAGGGTAGGGGAGGGCCGGGGGAGGAGATGGCATTGTTTCCGCCGGCTCTCCTCAGGGCTCCCCTCATCTGGCACATGGAGCTTCTCTGTCGCCTGCATGTGCACCTTGTGTAAATGCTGCTCATTAAAGCCCTTGTAAATAAGGCAGGAGAAAGGCCAAACATGTTGGTTGTGAGCGAGGCCTCTGAGCAGCTGTTTGTGTGTGGCCTGGTTCAAGGGGAGAACCTGAAGCTGACATAAGTGGGCCTCAGCCCCCTGCGCTCCACTCCAACACATTCACATTGTACGCTCTCACAGCTTATAGCCTTTGAGGTGGGACACATTTGCATTCTGAAAATAAACAGATGCCTTTCAAATGTATGAGGCTGGTGGCTCCTTAGATCTCAGCAGGGCCTCAGGGACATGCTCACCATCGATCAGATTAGACCATGCAAAATACTACTAACCTCAACAATGTACTTGAGCTCTCTTTCCTGTGCATAACATTCAACACGAAAAACACAAAAGCATTTGAAGGACCCTGTCAGCAGGAACATTTACAATACTTCTGAACTCAATCGCTAATGCTCTGCATGCTGCCACTACACATTCTTGTGTAAAGCACAATTTATTCCATGTAAATAAAATGCTTTTATGATTTTAACCAAAGCCTTAACAAACCCTCAAGACCCTCCCACCTTTTTATATAATAGCAATGTAATGTGTTATTATGTCGTTTAACAGATTAACCAGTTTGAAATCATTAGCTGAGTGAAAGCTGTCCTAGCCCACTGGACGAATTCCACCCATGCCCTTGAATTATTGTCTGATAATAAATGTTACTTAATTCTTGTTATACATTAATAACAAATGTTTTGTAGTTTATAGAGGCCACCAGTTGAGGCAGGACCAAACACCCCAAAACCAAAGTCCGTCTGAGCCTGGCAGCATCAAAGGGAACACCAGGTGAGCACTGTTCTATCTTATTAAAGGTTCATTTTGTGGAAAACACTGCTTCAATATTAACCACCACTCAAGTGAGAGGCCCCAATACATTTGCTCACGGCTGTACCAGAACTTTGCCAAACAACCAACACATGGCATACATGCACAGGAGCCATTTACCATGTAATGATTTGTCATTTCAACTGAAGGATAAGCTCCACCCTAAACACAGCGTCTCTCCAGTTTTATAAGTTTAATCAATATCTTTGTACCAAAATCGCACAATTGTCTGAGCACAAACGGGGCCAGAGCTCTACTGCTTTCCAGATGTACAAACTGAACGCTTCAGTTTACTTAGCTACGAGGGGGAAGGAAGAAGCAGCCACTGAAGTGCAGCACACATGGGTTTTTTCACTTACAATTCATGTATGCTGTTTAGCCATCTGGTATTTAACTGCATTAAAAAAAGAAAGTTTGATTTTAATACTATTGCTGTATTATGTGTGCAATGTAATCCATCAAAACAGAGATAATCGGGCTGTGTCCCAGGATTGGCTGAGTGACTTCTGGACCCTCCAGACTCCAAAATTCCCAATACTGGATTTACACTTCTGAAAGTGTTATGCTTGTTGTATACTCAAACTGCACACAGCATCTTCTGGGATTTTCACTCAGTGTTTACAATCGTATTCCTTGGTGAGAGAAACTTCAAACCACCACTTAACAATTCTGTTTAATCAGTGCTGGGATCTCTCTCTCTATATAGATTTATTTTGACATTTTCTGACCCATTTTACCTCTACCATCTATGTGCTCACCTACATGTTGTCCTCCCCTCTTGAAGATCCCCCTGCCTGACATGCGACCCATGTTTGCATCCAAACAGGCTTTTAGTTGTGTCATCACTTAGGTAGACTGCACTCTGTTCTTATTTAATTTATTTAGTTAGATTTATGTTTTGTTTTAAGTTTATGATAAATGTTATTTAGAGTGTGCATTTGATTGTGGGTCTGTTTTTTACAGGTTGGAAAACGAAAAAGCAGATGGCGATCATGCACAAAGACAAAACGTAAGAGTCACTATATTTGAATCTGGTGTCTTATGTGTAACGCCACTGGTTCTTGAGACAAAAGAGTGCTATTGCTCGGCCCTCATCTCAGTGGAGAAGACAGGGTGGTACAGGAACGAGAAAATCAAAAGGCTGGAAATTCACGGCTGAGAATAAATGCTGTCTCTTCCCCGAGGTGATTTGTCTTTGCGCTCCTCTTTCTACAGATGTTAGAGCCCTTTTTTAGTAAAGACCTGAGGTTCTTTGGTAGCACTTTGATATCCTGCTCGGATTCAATATGTGAAATAGAAGAGCCACTCCGTGACTTGGAGCACATCACAGTCTTTGAAGTCTGATCCAATTTTTGCTGCTCACCATTTGATGTTGAAAGGATGAAATGAGGAAAATGTACAGTTTTTGCCAGTAACTCTGCTGAGCATATGTAAGATTAAAAAATCAAATCCTTTGGAGGATGTACTTAGAAATGTTAAGCAGATTAATACTTTCCTATAGCTCTTTTATTCAAGATAAAATTAAATATGAGAGGATGCGTGTGTATGCTGTTTTTCTTTGCACAATTAAGTCTGTGTGGTGCTGTTTGTTAGGAGGTAGGGCAGGGGATATGCAATTGCATTTGCATTTGATTAACATTGCAAAGCACATTAATGGGTTTGAGTCATATAAGTGCCAAACTGTAAATTGTAAATAAATGAATACAGCTGAAATGCTAAATTAAAACACATTAAGTGACTTGCTTGAACTTGTGTGTATGTGTCATGTGCTTGCATTAATAAGGCTCTTCTGGGTGTGTTTTTGCCTGCTCTTTTCAGGTCTGCTCCGAGAGCCAAGACAGACAAGTGAAAGACGTGAGCAGAGACAAAGGCAAAGCAGAAGACAGTGCCGTGAAGCCAAGCAAGGAGACAGTCAGACTGCGAGACATGCAGTGTAAACAAGGTAAGCCCTGTACACAGCTGCCGGGTGCAGGTAATTACATAAAGAGACAGCAGAAATCCTGCTTTAATGGATAAAGTACCATTTTTAATACACAAGCCCTTTCAACCTTTCATCCCTGCCAATCCTCTCCTGTTACTCTTTGTTGACAGCCAAAAGAGGGACACATTACGGGCAATCATTTGTGTGGTATTTTAATAACCCAGGTCAGCTCATCATAAACGAGTAGATCGGGGGCTTTGAAGGTGGCAGGAGCACTTCAAAGAGCGTTAGCCCTTCTCTTCCAAGCTCATCAATGACTTTAATAGAGCTACAACTGCATCGGTGACAGGAAAATACACAAAACCTGATTTGTTGAACATATGTTTGCTTTGCTTTGCCCTGGGCCATGAATTACATTAATGCGGTCTGCCTTGGAGGCAGTGGGTGGCTGTACAGGGGGTCTGCTATTACAGCCGTCACCCAGTGCAGAGCTGGGACACCCGGGGTAAGTGGGACGTGGTCCTTCATTAATGTTATTAGAGAGTTTGAGGAAAGAGATGAAGGTGGGGTAGTGTTAAGTGTGAGGCTGTAAGATTATGGGATTAGACATGATAGTGCAACAGACAGAGCTCTCCAGCGGGACCAGGATTAGTGTCAGCCCGCCGCTGCAGGTCTGGGTTAGATAGTGGCTAATTCGTTAATGCTGTGTACAGGTGACCCCGCTCCATCACTGCTGTTGACGGGTGTGTGTTGGACAAGGCTGTATGCCATAGGGTACACTGCAGTTAAATACCACCCTTTCCTTTATTTGTCACACAATTTTATTTGCAAAACAAGAACAAAAGCATGTTAAAAATAAATAACAGCTAATAAGCCTATTGCCTAAAATGACTCAGCTCTTTCTTTCTTTTGCTACTTTGTTGAGGATTTCAGGTGTTCTTCATGGCCCATTTAGGAGGTCTGCTTTCAGGAGAGGCCATTTGAATATGTTTCAGTGGCCATGGTGGCTGAGGCTCCGAGGGCATACTTTGATCCCCGCAGATCTGAGGGCCTGCTCTCTCTCTGTCCCGAGGTTGAGTGAGTGTTGTTCTGCCAGATGTTTGGAGACCAGGCTCCTTCCTGTGTCTCATCCCAGCCTCGCCTCTGGTGATCTGTGCTGCGGCTCAACCTCCACTTTAGGACACCAGCGGAGAAAAACAGAATTAGGCATGGAAATCGAATTAGCCCAGCCTCCAGACTGCACACTCTCTGCACCCTGCTCTCATTAAAGGCCGTGACCTGCAGACTCTGCGTCAGACGAACATTTTTAACTGCTTAATGTTTGGGGTGAAAAGCTGAGTGCATTCATTCATACTTGCTTTGTTCCAAAACAGTTACAAAATGATAAATGCCATGAAAAAAAATCAACAAAATACCCTAGATATTCATAACATGGTTATGAATAGAATAGGCCATCTCTACCATTTAATTCGGTTTGGAAAGTTTACTAAACACAAGTGAACTGTGCCTGGAGGTGGAAGACTTAACACTGGGCTCTGCGACTATTTGTCACTCCTAAGCTGGATACCCCTGCTGCTGCGTGTTGTGGGAGCGCATTAAGCACTGGAGGCGCTCGCTGGTGACTGCTGCTTCAACCTTTGATTCCATGTTTTGTCAGTGAAATATTACACATACACAGTGTATTCATGTAAGCCGCTCATTCAAGTGGCTGTCACCTCTCGTCACCTGTCTTCAGAGATGGGATATTAACGCAACATGTTTGGAACAGAGTCACAAAGCGGCGTACGCTGAGACGATACCATCAGAACCCTGCTTATGCTCCTCGCCGTGGTAAACAGGATGGCGCAGTGGATCACTCAAAGCAGACTTTATAGTGTATGAAAGCTGAGCTACTTATGGTAACAGGCTTTTTGAAGATTAGACTAGTGGTAAACATACGTGTTGAGGGAGACATTGATAAAGTCGAGCCACAACACAGAGACCAATTACCTCAGCGGCGCAGAAGACAGTTAACCTGCTTGTTTGAATGGACAACAAAGACAGGCAGAAGACAGGCTCAGGCAGTTAAAGATAGTGATGTCCTACCAGGATTTTACAATTATGAGCTCCTTTAGTGCATTTCCTAGGGTTCTGACTATGTTCCTTAACTCCAGTTGAAAGCACGTTGAGCAAATGCACACTTTTTTAAGTCCTTTACGGACAGTGAACAGTGCATATGGCTCGTCTCTCGGTGGTACCCCGGCTGTTCTCCTGATTTATCAAACAATCGTTACCCAGACACTAATCAATGTTACTATCAATACTATTCTAATTTTATGTATTTTAACAGTGCCCTTTAGAAGTACTGTGAGCACATGGTGAAATTCACCATTATGGGTTTAATATTATTATGGAATATTATTATATGGTATGGATATTGTTAAAGGTCCCTGGTTTTGATGCCTGGGAGTGTGTCTACGTGAGACTATCACCACAAAGAAATAGTATTTATGAACATTATTATTCTGTGTCGCTTTACTAGTTAAATTGGGTTTAGTGATGTTTATTTGAATAGTTTATTGTGTGATATAACCAGACGCCACTAAACTATACTGTTGACACAAAAATGATATTAACTACATCCTGAAATCATCTCTTCAGTGTTCTTGGCTCTTACAATTTGCTGAATGTCCTCGCTATACTGTCCAAGACAATAAAGCCTAAAAAAATCCCTTAAAACAAGCTGAAAAAAAGAAAGGTATACCTTGCCCTGAGGTACATCAATTTATCTATGCTCATTAAAATATGGATGTCTCATTGTGTTTTCAAATATTAAGCTTTTTCCTCTCTATCAAAATTGAGTTAGAAATGTTGAAATTGTTAAAATGATTTAGTCTATTTCCCAGAGCCTTGACTACGCACCATAGCACCATCTGAAACAACTTAGCTGTGCACTCTTAGCTGTGAGGTCACCAGGGCATTTCACTTTTCTGTCCACTTCCCCTCCCTCTTTAAAACCTCGGCCCACCTGTCGGCCTGTTTGAGCCAGCACACATCTGCCCGACAAACGGTCCACCCTCTTTATGTCCCGCACACACAAACTCCCCCTTCCTCTCACTGTCTCTCCTCAGAACCATTCATCTTCCCGTCTCACTGCGTCCCGACCGGATGCCTTCAGTTTTAGGCAAATTACAAACTCCACGCGGCGGCAGAGATTTGGGGGGGATAGGAAAGACTCAACTCTACGGAAGGAGTTGCTTGTGTCTGCGCTACCTACATAATCCTCTTAATGTCAGTAGGAGTAGTTAACAGGATGTACCTCCAAACTACTCATCATCACATTTCCCTCTGAATAATCTCCTCAGACGTAAAATCAAGGTGCAGGAAAATTCTCACAACTTCTCAGTAATTTTATTCACAGATTGAGTCATAAAGTGTTATTCAAGTTATAAAAATTACAAACTCCCTCTCACAACAACACATTTGTCATGTATATACTACCTGAAGTTGTGCCATCATAAGTTTTAAATTTACATAATGACGTACATTTAAAATTAGATTAGCTTATATGTTTTTTCCATTAGGGTTTATGATGCGAAATAGATCAACAGAATAGCAATTTAGCACTATAGTTGTTCACATCTGATCTATAATAGAATGTATTGTATACTGTATGTACCCTGTTATAATGTTATGTATGCTCATCAAAAACGTATATTGAGTAGGGTTGTCATTATTAAGGCCGTATTTTGCCCCTGGACTTAACGGACCATTAACAGGGGCCTTTGCCAGGGGGGGCGGTTCAAGGTTAGGCTTCTGCTACCTTCACAAAGAGGCTTGACCTGGCCGCTGGATGCTGGTGGGATGGTGTCAGTACATTTATGGTGATAGTATTTGAACCAATGACTGATAACTGTGGCATTCAAAAGCACCACTGTGTGGGTGATGTTTGCGGTCATGACTCATATTCAGGCAAAGAAAGAAGTGAGCAATCAAATGGTTCGATTTTCCATTTTTGAATTTGTTCCCAAAATAAAAAAAATAATGATATTGAAATATAGCCTTGGAGCGTGGTGTCTTAATTCACCTTCATCTGTTTTGCGCAATGCAGAGTGCTCACTTTCACCCCCCGGGGCGCCCGGATTAAACCCAGCCTAAACCAAGACTAAACCAGGTCCAGAACCAGGAGGTACTGAGCACAGAATGCGCCACAGTCCATCTCTGCTTATAAACTTGACTTGTGATCCATAAACGAGGGGAGCAGAGCCACAGGAGCAGATGATCCCGAAGCGCACACCCCCAGACTGCTGTACATTAATTGCTGGGGTTGTAATACAAGCTTTCTTCAATTTTTAAAATAAATCAGCACCAAAGCTTGTATAAACAATATTGATGCCAACACACTTGCTTTGTCTGTAACTTGAACTTAGTCAGCAAACATAAAGCCTCATGAAAGCCCTCTCCTCTTTATGAGCACTGTAAACCCTACACATAAAGTGAAAGTTTCAAATGTAACTCTGTTCTATGAATCCCAAATGAGTCAGTTGGGATGAAATAGGACTGTGATGCACAAAAAACTCAAACAAACAATTAAATTAAGAATAAAAAACAATTATTCCTGGTTATTCAGAATTTTAGTTACTATTTAAGAATTGTATATTTGTATATTTTAAGAAATTTCTCTGAGAATTAATGAAAGCATTTTCAAAACAAAAGCAGTGTGTTGTACATGTACTTCCTCCTACTCTGACTGGGACTTAAAAAAAAGTACCAGGCACTGCAGAAGTTCCTACAGTTCCTACAATGTCTTTAAAACAATTGTAGACACAGTCCTCTTAAAAATCAACTTTAGATTTCCTGCCTGTCGTTCTCTTTGCTCTTTGCCGTCATAGTGGGGTCACACTTTATGCGTGGTCTACCTGTGACAAATGATCGACTGGTGCTGACTATTGAAATGTTTCTTTACAAACCTCCAAATCATCTGTCAGCGGAAATGATTGATTTTGGGGGGGATCCCTTCTAACTTGCAACATCCGCTTCTTGCATTAGTAAAAGCAGATGTGAAGACTACTCTTTTCACCATAAAATCTGCAGGTCCTGACCGGCAGCAGGACATGTAATCAAAAGCACGTGAGACTATTTAAACTGATGTACTAAATGTTGATGGCAAAAATAAATCTTCAAAGCTTTCTCTTTAGGCTTTGTTTTATGGATATAATATATGGATATGGAAATATATTAAAAGTTTGTGTGGCTGTGTTGGGATAGTTATAAGGTAAAGGGACTAGTCTGGGCTAAAACGCTTTCATTTCGACCTCAAAACCTGCTCCGGATTATTTATTTTATAATCCATTCACAATACATTGAGTCTTATAATATCTCTGTAACCTTATTATAGTTCAAGTAAAGCCCTTATTTAAATGCAAGTACTCAACATAAAGCCCCACTAAATAAACTAAAATAAATTATTTAATTACAGGTTTAACATTGGTTGCCATGCCACCTGCTTGTCTGCAGATGTTGCTGAATTTATAGTCAAACATCATATAGTTGTGCTATAGTCGGTTAGAAAAAGTACACCATTTGCAAATAAAGGCACATGCAATAAGCATATTGTTTAGTAAGTGGATATTGTGATTATGGTCCCAGGCCTACCTCCATATGATCAAATAAAGCTTGGGAGCTTTGCTGTGGTCTGAAAAAAGGTCAGGTGATTGCAGCGCATGATCTGAGAAACAAATCAATACATCTTTAATTTATTCCTATGAAAATCCCTTTTACCTGCTCTTTTATGTTTTTTCCCCGCTTTTATTTTTTTCTGATTTCAAGAGATTTCAAAGTGGTATTTAGAGATGTAATACGAGTCATCTGCCGCTCTTTGAAAATGAAAGCAGCACCTATCTCACAAAGAATTCTGCTCCGTTTTATCTGAAGATGCCAACATATACACAATAAAAGAAAAATCTCAGCCAAAGCAGAGCAAAAACTTCAATCAATATTAACCGTTGTACTGTGCTTTCGTATTTCCAGACTAGTTTATTTCTCTCCGCCCACAACAGCGGCTGTTAGGCACCATCCCTGACCCTTTATGCCCACGTCCAAGCCCTGGTGCTCGGGTGCCAGCAGCAGCAGCAGCAAGTTGGCAGCCTTCCCCACCCATGATCTATCAGCGGCTGCAGCATTCCTCAGAGGCTGGCCCGGATCAAATGGCAGTGATTTCCCAAACAGCAGAACAGAGATGGGGAGTCTGACCCGAGCCTCTGATCTGCTGCGCGATGTAATGGCTCCAGGTCACAACTGATACTCGCTGATGTGCAACTACCGCGAGTCAGCTCTCAGATCGCACTGGTAGACCCGTGCAGTGGAAGTTATACTGATTTATTTTTTTAAAAACCTAACAACATATAATATTTACAGAGTTTTTTAATGATTCGTTGTTGTCATTTTGATTCTTATTTTCTTTTTATTATGCAAAATGTACTTTAATGACCTTTAACTGTTCTGCTATGGGTTTCCCTCAGCATCAATGCAGTGTACTTGATTTTAAGTTTGCGTGTTGCACCCACTGTAATTACTTTATTGGAGACTTTTTATACACACAGGGTTAAAAAATATTGCACTGTAAATGAACATCCGCTGCTTTCTTGCTTGCTTAGGTGAAATACAGAAAATCAAAGCTAAAGTATTGAACAGGAAGTTAAAAGATCTGTTTCTACATATTTGATCATTTTCACTAAATACCAAAAACAAGCAAGGTCTTCTTTAAATATAATACTGTTTCTGTAATTGACACAGACAGTAAGCTGCAGTATGGGGATGAAGAGCTGGGAGAGAATTTGGTCATGAAAAATATTTGATTGACCAACATAACAAGCACAAACGCAACTAGTGAACTATTTAAATTGTAAGTTCACACCCTAAATTGTAAGTTTTTGATGTTTAAAAAAAAATATGCTTGTTTCCATCACAGCAAATAAATAATCTTGCCTTAACCCAAAAGCAGTTCTCTTCTGAGCAACTGTTTTATTGGGAAACATTCAAGGTCGTCAGTGTTCATTATGTGTGAGTGAACGCTTTGATGCTATTCCAGGGGAATACAACATTTGCTTATCAAAACCATTTTACAGTCATTAGCTGAGCCATGTCCTATTTATGTATACATTTAGCTCAATTCCAGCTGCACTGGTATGAATGTTTTTGGATCGACCTCTGGTACAGCAGTTGTTGAAGGTTGGTTTACAAACTGAGTTCACGGTCCAGATTAAGTTCTTTTTTCACAGATATTATTCTGACTGTATTGGAGCTGTCAAAACTCCTCAAACAGCGGCAGGTTGAGTGAAATCGCAGTGGACAGTTTGCACCTCGGAGGAATGCACTGATAAGATTCACGGTCTAAGTGCTAATACGCCAGGCCTGACGGGAACTTTCTGGCCATTTACACAGTGTGACTTTAGTAAACCTGAGCTGGTTTGAATAACATGAAGAGGGCTAAGGGAAGAGATGGAGAGCTGCGCTTTGATCTATAGGATTGAGATGTGATGAGGCCTGTTCAAAGTGAGTACAAAGTAGTGTTAAGATGGAAAAAGCAAATGCAGCTTTAGTCAGGGAAGAGGATCCGAGGTAGAGCGATGATGAAGAAACGTCCTGTCTCACTCGAGACATCAGCGAGGAAGATAAAACGCTATCTGACATTAAATATACATGTTTCTTGTAAAGTTGTCTCTGCTTTTAAACACACTTTTGTAACCTATAAATTTTGAAACACACGATGTGCCATTGTAGACGGCTGTACAAAGACTAATGAGGAGGTTTCTCATTTAAGGATTTATCATCAGTATGTCACTCAGTGTTGCAATCAAATATTAATTCAGGACTTATTACCATATTACCAAAACAAATACATGAGAAAAAGTATTCTTACTGGTGGTCTGACTATGTTAGTTAAAAGTCCTACTGCATGAAGCAGAATCGGTGATTGTAACATATACGAGGGTGGCTCTAGTCTCTGCGGTGTATTTGTGCATGTTTATGTAATGTTAATGTGTTATTGAGTCAGCTCATTGATGACATTACATAATCTCACATAAGTCTATTAAAAGTTGTTACTGGCACTCGGTCACAGTGTGCAGGTTGAGAAAGTGGGGAGCTGCTCTTGGCTGCTTGTGTCGTGAGCACCAGCGTGTTCTCTGCGTGTTGTTGTTTGTTTGGATGAGTGCCCTGTTTTCCTCTGTTGCAGGTCCAGTGATGAACCCCCAGCGCAGAACTGCTCGCCGCCGGGGCCAGCAGCCCAAGCTGCTCAACAGCCCTGAGGACAGCCTGTACTACAACCAGCTCAATGTGAGTTCAAAGTGGTGATAAAGGCCTTTGTCTGACTTTGGTTCCACATGATAATACAATTAAGCCTACCTGTGCCAGGCCCCGGAGCCCCACCCCCACGCGCCTCTGCCTCTTGTCTTGAACATGTGCTTATGCTCTTTATCTGTTGCTTTCATGTCAGGAT
Organism: Chaenogobius annularis; assembly: GCA_015082035.1. Classification (NCBI taxonomy): domain Eukaryota; kingdom Metazoa; phylum Chordata; class Actinopteri; order Gobiiformes; family Gobiidae; genus Chaenogobius; species Chaenogobius annularis. The sequence continues at coordinate 1,225,495 of BJKM01000011.1, read as the reverse complement.
GTCTGCCTTCACGGTGAATAATTGATGTGGTTTATCAAAGCTGAGCAAGATGCATGCTTCATCAGACTCACTTGAGCCCTTTGATCAGAAAAAATTATGCTGTGACTTCTGATATTATCAGCATCTGCTCGCATTCAACACAAAATCACTTTGAATTAAAAATTAATGACTCTCTGCTCATCTTTTGACTGTGTGCTCTTGGCCCTTTCCTCAGAGAACTCTGGATTATCAGGGGAGTAAGAGGAAGCCGCGAAAACTTGGGTAAATAACTGCTTTCCTACTTCCCCAACTCTAAACAGAGCAGGCCCTTTGTGGAATTAGATCCAGAAATGGAGTTGTTTTCTTATAATGTAAATGGAGAGCCCAAAATAACAGGCCTTTTTATGAGCAGCTGTTTTGCGTCATTAGAGAGGCCCAGTATCGGGCTGTGTCAGCTCATTTTAATTGTTCAAATTCTGAGTGTGCATGTATAGCTGCGCAGGAACACATGCTGTTTCAATGTCAATTACCAAATACATTTTTATGAGGTGGCGTTTTTTCTATTTATTCTGTCAGAAACCATAACTAACTAACTAAATGACATCCTAGTTCAGACCATTTATTTAAATATAGACATTTTAGAAACTCTTTGTACAGTGTTGTTTTTATCATGTTAAACATCTTCACCTGTGACCTTTCACTTCACTTCTCTTCCAACACTTGACAGACAAATCAAAGTGCTGGATGGAGAAGATGAGTACTACAAATTACTGTCAACTGTGGAGTCTATCCCTGAGGAGGAGTACGAGAGCATGCCTCCCTCCCGCTCCTTCTAGTGGGCCTGTGGATGAGCGTGTCAACCGGTAAGACAGGGCCCAGACAGGCAGACAGACACTCCAAAGAGCCGCTCGCTGTTGGAGTGCCCTGGATATAGAGCGCGAGGCGAGGCGCTGCTGCAGTGTAAGCGACCTGTGCAGCTGTGTGCTCAGCTGATAATCTGATGTGTTTACAAAAACCTCCACACGGTTCATAAGCACTCTGACATTCTCTGTTTAGTTTAGAGATCACAGCTGTTCAGTGGCTTGGAGAATCAAGAAGTGTTTTTTTTAATAAGGATGAGTGTATCACATGCAAGTAAGGTAGATTTGTGTGCTGTAGGGATAGTGCTAAAAGGATTCTCTCAGCCGATCCCAATATAATAATAACCAATATTTGTAGATATCACACATCACTATTTTAAAATTATGTTAAAGCTTGCAAATGGAAGGAAAGTTGTTCACTGATTAACTTTTCACTTAAAAGTGTTGCATCTGATTTTTTGTCTTGAAATGAAGTAAAAAGCAGAACTAGCAGCCCAAAGTTATGTCTCACTTAATTAATCCATCCCAGCATCATAATTATTCACCGCGATTAGTTTAGAAGCGTCTTTCACAACTTTCAATGGGCAGGGCAGAGTTATCAGTAAAGCTAACCGGACTCAAATGCTATACCATAATTATGCGATGATGCACACATTTGCAATACATCTGTACTGGAGCAAAACAGATTTGACTTTATTACATGAAAAAATCAGGTTCAGACCCTTTAGTAAAAAGTGAGAACATTTTTTTCTTCTCTGATATGGAAACCTTTATGATTACCTCTTAGCTTAATTAGAACAAGAAAAACCAATACCAATTGGTACCAATCTATTGTCCATCCCTAATTTATTGTTTCCATAACAGAAATGTTCTCCCCAGTATACCTGCAGCAAATGTCGCTAACCCCACCACCAAACAAGCCAAAGTTACATATAACTATGATCACCAAATGTGAAAAGGTGTGTGCTTATGCTTTTTGCCTAATTTTACCAAAAAATTTGAAATGTAGCAATCCTTTTCTTTTTCTGATGCCTACACCCAATATCAACCGATACCACTTCCGTTATTGTTCCTAAAATAACTATGGAACAGCACAGTACAAATACAAAGTTCAGACATTATTTGAAGGTCTGTACTAACAGATAGCCGTTAAAGTAACTTAATTAATGGATTGGCCAAACCGATATTTTAACCGAAATTTTAACCATACTTTTATCCAGGTCAGAGCCAATGCTCCAAACTCCAGTGTTGTTGCACATTTTTGCAATGGCAAATACTGTATTGTAAAATTAAGTCGTCAGTCATTTTCTGTGAACTAGATTGGTTGTATGACACCTAACACAGTACAGGTGTAGCATTAATAAATCACTTGATTGAAATATTTAGCATGCTACACGTAAACTCCTATTAATTACATTTGTCAGGCTGCAAAAAACTTGCCTCTGAGCTTACAGGCAAAGTGGAGGTATCTCATTTAAAACCACCTATTTCCAAGTATTATGTCTGTAGCGTTGTTGGATCTGGAGACAAATCCTCCTTACTCTTACGCCTTCTCCCACTGAGGCTGCTGTAGTTCGAGGGGGCTTTGTGCTGTCGAGAGCAGACCTCACTTTGAATCTTAGCCTAAATACAGGAATTTCCTTTAAAGACTGCAAGTGTCGGAAACGCAGGGCCGGCAAGTTGATTTGTGGAGTCCTCTTTTTTTTCCCTTTTCAATTTGCATATCATTTACTGCATCTCCCTTTTGTTGACACCCGAGGGCCTAAGAGGAGATTTTGATCTTAATAGGAAGAGTAGGGTGGTATGACTGAGATCTCATCCTCCTTCCACTCAGCAGGGTAGCATTAGGGGCTTGATAACAGGCTGGCTTTAGTCAAGTTCAGTAGAGTCCTGGAGGTTTAAGAGGGCCGAAGTGAGACAGAGGTAAGCCTAAGGTCTAAATAAAACTAGTGAATCAAAGTTATCTGCATTCAACATAGCACAAGAAGCACATGACTGACTGAGCTATATATATACCTCCAGAAGCAGGCACAGTAAAATGCTCTGCGCCAAGTCATGGTCATATTCAGCGGACCAGGAGACCAAAGCACATTTAACTGCTACAAACAATAAAAGGTTTAAAGCACAATGGAGCTTAGCAGTTTGTGGGACAGACTGACAGGCACACCTCCGTCTGTCAGGTCCGGTCATGTTTAAATGAGAATTAGTTTGCAAACATTTAACTGGAGAAATGAAGGTTGAACATACAAGTCAGTCCTTGGGCAGTGGAGCGTGGCGTGAATAATGCATGAAATTGTAAAGCAACATTTTGTTTTTTTCCAGACACTCAACTCAATACTCAACAATATTAGTTGCCATCAGTGATTTCAAAAGGCATCATTACAATTAAAAAAAGCCACATTCATTTTATATATTGGGGGTCATAGGTTTTTCACCTCTCATAATGATGATGAAATGAGTCTTGAGAACAAAGCTAATCTGCTGCAGGATTTACCATATATAAATGTTAAGTTCATGTCTAGAATTCAGACTGTCCGTGTAGTTTTCTTTTCATCATACTTTTCCACGCAAAAGTCCACTATTCCTCTTAATAAATAGGCCTAGAGAATTAAGCAAATTGATGGAACATCCATGTCTTGCCTATTTTTGTGCAGTTCCTCAGAAATAGATTCAAAGAGGAGACCAGTGGCAGTGTTCTAATGTGGTGTCACAGTAACGTTTCACCTCGGGTCGTGAGCACAGATCTGCCATAATTAAAATCCTGCTTGTGCATTACTCCCTTGCTGGGATAGTTGGTTCCTCAGAAGACAGTCTGAAATAGGTCACCCCTGCACCCCGTAGTGCATCTTAAAAGTACACTGAATCAATTAAGTGTGATCATGCTCCCTTGATTATTTTGGCCCTGTTTTACAACGGAGAGGAATTTCAAATAGGCTCTCGTTTGAATAACAAGGTTGGACTGTGGTGACAAATGGTGCCAGAGTGGGTGTTTCTATGCGGGTTTTTCGCTGCCAAATTAACTCCCTGGCTGATTGCCTGCTTTAGCATATGAGAGGAGGTGTGCGGAGGTGTAAACCTAATTGGCTTGGTTTGCTGATTATGCATTATAAAAGGCAAATATTATGAAATACTTCATCACTAACTGGTTTGACCAGACATAATGGACAGAACAGAATATAGTTAGATTCAGTTTGACTCTTTCACCTGTTTGTGTCTTTAACAGAATGTCATAAATGTGCAGAGTGGAGTTTTCCCTCATTAGACCTGACACATGTGGCCTGTGAGGGAGAGAGTAGTGAGAGCTCCTTTAATGTGGCCAGCATTACTGTGCTTGTTATTCCTTCCATTTGTGCTATTTGCTTCATATGCCACATTTTCATTAGAGTTTCTTCATCCCAGGCAGCCCAAAACACGGGGAGCAAAGTTTTAAAGCACCTTTCTGTAAAGCCATGAGCAGCAGCCCTAACAAATGATGAAAAGCTTTTATTTTCTAAAGAAGCATACTTACCTTTTCACCTAATAGTGATGTCTCACTTCAAAGAGAGAATGCGATTAGGCCGACATTGTCCTGTTTCTATATCCTCTCAGTTCAAAGACACACTTTCAATACCCGCATTTTATGCACGGCCTTTTCAAATGCTTTTCCAATGCAGTTTACTTGCTTTGTTAGCCTGATTTGGCTAGCAGACCAAACCACTATCTGTAGTATATAATATGTTTCCATACATAAATAATAGGGGTGGCTGTGGGCTAGTTTATGTTCCTTTGTGTTGCTTTAAGTTTATATGAATATGAATAGCGCAGGGGAATGCAGGGCCTGAAATAGCTTCCGACTTAGCATTGGGTAATGATGACCAAAGATGATTCTGATGCACATGTCAGATGTGTGGAGGACTCTCCGAGCACAGGGACATTCCCCATAGACTGCTTTAATAAAGACAGTGTTACAGAGAGGAGGCTGTGGGCCCAGGCATAAGCATGAGCACATAAAAGACTCACATCAAAGCACTGCTAATGACAGGGGCTGCATTAGGCTAACACAGGCTTTGTCTCTGCTTCCTCACACCTGCAGTTACAGCCTTTCACTGCTGTTTGAGACACATTTGCATCAATATAAGATGTAGAGAGAAGAGTTTGGTCTGACTAATCTTTTTGGCGACCAAGTGTTTTGGTCCAAATTACCGCTTCCTCTTTGAGAAGAGCTATGTCACCATTCAGATACTTCCTGCTGTAAACATGGGTAAAGCTAGGATAGACTTACATAGAACAATAGCACCCTTATGGAGGAGGTGTTATCCGGCACACCGTGAAATGTATTGACTTAAAAGTTTTCTCTGCCTCCGGTGTTGGAACGGGATTTGACAAATCAGAGCGTGAAATTGTGATTAGCCCCTCTCAGTTTGGGAGTGAGTGCGGCACAGGCACTTGGCATGGCCAAAGGTGTAACCTGTTCTGTTGTGCGTGGCACTGCTTCTCCAGATGGAGGACCAGCTGCCCCGAACATGCTCTGTGTGCCCAACATGCGGCAGCCTTTGTTCAAGAAAGATCATTTTTGAGTGACTGCACAGTCACTATTTGCTTTCTTATTTTTGCCTTTCTACCAAAACTTTGACACATTTCAACTCTTCAATCCTTTGACTGGAATTTCCCTCTCAACCTCTTTCATGTTCCCAATGTTCCCATTGACTTCAATAAGGTACACTTTATTAGCTGCGTAGTGAAAGCAGCGCCCAGAGACCCATCTCCCACTCATGTTTTGTTTTGCAATGCAAAATAGTTGTATTTTATTTAGTAATTTCACTTTAATACATAAATCAGGCCTGACTCCATTAAAACAGTTTTCCAGCAATGGACGGAGAACAGTAAATGTCACAATTCACCTGCTTGTCAGTGCCCAATTTTGTCAGATGTTGGAAGCTAAGCAGGACAGGGCCTGGTTAGTACTTGGATGGGAGACCGCTGGAACACCAGTTGCCACAAGGGGGCTGTAGTGGCTCTAGTGCAAACTGTCATTGTGTCCTTAGGCAAGACGCTTCACCCACATTTCCTAGTATGAATTTGAATGAGGTCGGAGGGGCCTATGGTGCAGATCGGCAGCCTCGCTTCATCAGTTTGCCCCAGGGCAGCTGTAGCTTACCACCACCAGGTGTGGCCTGAATGAATACAGCAATGTGAATTATATTTGAGTGTCAAAAAAGTGCTACATAAATCAAACGGTTAGGCCCATGGACAGAACAGCCAGGTATTACATGCCCGTTTGTAAGGTCCGGTCACAGGCTCCAACACATCATCGGTGGTCAGAGGCAATACAGGCTGTAGTGGTCAAATGAACTTCCCGACCAGATAAGGTGACTGGGTTGTTTGTTTGTTACTGCTTCCTGAGTTACATATATTGCTGACTGTCGTGTTTACATCAGGATGGAAGTAAAACACCAAAGGATTGTCTGCAAATAATAATGATTCTGAAAATTGGCACACAAGAAGGAGATCATTGATGTAAAGAAAAAAAAGTAAAGGTTGAAACTGTCTTGCAGGATTGCAGTATTACACTTTATGGCGTTTGATTTGACTTTTTTGGCCCGAAGGCTTTATTAGTCAGGACAGCATGAAATAGGAGTAGAGGGGGTTATAGACTTTTGGCAAATGATTGAGGCCTGGAATCAAAGTCACGACACTGCAGTGGCTTCAACACATGTGCTGAGCCCTTATCCACTGCACCACCGGCGAGCTCAGACTGGTTCACTTGTGTCATGACCTGTTTAAAGCCGAAAAGTACACAGAAGTGGTTAACCATTTGGTGCAAAAACCACATTGTGAATCAAGTGAATGAGCTGTTGGTGGAGTGGGGATTTGTTGATTGTAGAGGATTTTCTCCAGTAACTTGGAGACTTGTTGGAAGAATTGAGATAGGTCCGAAATGTGATAATTGGATTTTAAAATAGGGACGAGCTGGACAGTTTTCCAGTAGGACGAGAAAACAGAAAGTCTAATGCAGAGATTACTGAGATGATGGAACAGAGGGATGAAAGTTTGTCATGTTTACACCAGTTATGTCATCTCTGAGGATGAAAATAATGGACAGGTACAAGGAGTCATCGATGAAACAGATTTAAAACTTGATATTTTATTCTAGATATATCTTCTTTTTTTGTGTGTGTACTTAGTTTTCTTATTAAACATCTTGCTTCATAGCCAAACCTCAGACTAAAGACTAAATTAAAGACTTCATTTTCACACCTTTACTTTTATTTTAGACACAACACCTTTTCTCTCTAAATAAAACATAACTGTATAGTTTTATGTATAAATCAACATAATTAGTTATTTACGATATAGCCTAGACACATTGAGTTAGCTGTAACAACAACAATTCTCAGCATCATGCACAAATTTGAACTTGAACACTCTCTGCTTCATAGATTATATAAGACTTGCTTTGTGTGGGACAAGCAGGACTGCCTGTGCCTCAGTTCAAACATGAGGAGGGGAAGGAGGGGTCCGGTCCTCAAGGCTGGATTAAGACATCCAGGGTGGGCCGGAGAAGGTAAAGCGACCCTTCCCGCCCTGCGCGACCCCGGGGCCCACAGCGCATGGCCAAGGCTTTGCTCTTTGCTCTTGAATATGCAGCGCTGCCCTGCATCATAGGCTCACCAGAGAGAAAAAGAGTTGTATCGCGTTGCAGGCAAAATGAGTGAGACCAAAGTTGGAGTTTGTGTGTCGGGGGTTTCGAACAATGGCAGCTTTCTGTCAGACAGCGACTTCAAAGCTGCGCTGAGTGACTGCTCTGAGTTATACTTTGTTGTAGATCACTGAGGAAATTCACAGATGTTTTCTCATACGAGACACCATTATAGCGGCTCAAGTACCCAGTAGCCCGGAGCGCCTCTCTCCCACACTCGCTCTCCCCCCGCCCTGCCCCTCCTCTCCCCCGCCCTCCTCCGCCTCAGCCCTCTGATATGGCTGTGATGAGACAGATGTGGAACCTGTTTTCTCTCCAACTGTCCGGAGAATCTCCAAGTTGAAAAGGCATCGCGTTGTGGCACTCTTCACCTTCTCTGTCAGCTCCTCAGCTCGCTCTGACAGTTTGCTCCAAAAGTCTCAGAATGTCAGAATGATGTGCCTCAGTGTTCAGATCCTTTTCAGGTCAATACACCCAGGCCCACGACTGTTGAGCTGCTGTTTACACGAATTATGACACTACTGTATAGTGCTGATAATTACATATCCTTTCCCTCTCTTTTCAGATCACCTTCACTGAATATTAGATGGATTTCATCATGATCAAACCAGAAGATTCTACACAAAAAATCAACCTGTTTTATATATTTATTTCATTAGAGCCAACTGATGTTTTAATATCATGCATTATATGATTGTACTATAAAACATTGTGTACTTTATTGTTTAAAAAAAAAAATAATTATTATTATTATATTATAAAATTATTTTGATATTTGTTTTACAAAGTCAAGCTTGTATGAAATACAGTTAGCCAAGTGATTCTTTTCAAACAGTCAGTTGTGAAGCTGGATTTCTGTTCTTTTTTAAAGATGATAAAACAAGATTTAAGTAAGAATACAGACTCCTGGTTATTTCACTTCCTTTTTGGTTGCAGAAATGATGTGGCATGACGGAATTCCACTTTTAAAACTTGCTTCTATAAGCATATTTCTGATTAGAATTACAAATACATGCAGCACAATCTATGTTGAACATTTTGATTCGGCGGGCAGAGAACTCGGGGCTCCTCCAAGTTAATTTTCTCCACAAATGTTCGAGGAAAAGTGTCACATAAAGTGAGGAGCCCTGTGGAACTGGAGGCATAGCCAGAAGTCAGTGAGGGTTTGGAGCCTGGAAATTACCTGAGGGAGCGGCATTGTAGGCTCACTGTCATGAATTTGTACCAACTATATCAAAGCCCTGCGCAGTCAGAGCTGACCCTCATGAGGCCCATTCACATTCAAATGCACAGATTCAACTTACTGTAACACATAACCAAACCAATCTCCCATCACTCATTTTGTTTTACCAATGCTGGTAATATTGTCCAATTTAATAAGGTTCTAATTTTATAGATGCTTAATTGTAAGCGGACAGTCTATATACACACAGTAGCCTAAATTGCAAATACTTATTGATAATTATAGACTAATAAAAGATAGTTGTTTGCTATTGGCTTGAAGTGGCATGTCTGATTTTCTTAATAATATATGTTTCTTTCTTGGTCCTCCTCCTCTGTGATGTAAACAAGGTTAATCTGCCACATATTTTATCAGTCCTGTGTAGTAAAGCTAGAGTTTGTGAACGCACTGCAGAGTGGAGCAACCCAGCAGGACCCCCGCTCTCCCCTTCTTCCCCCCGAATGTGTAAAGCCGTGGGAGAGGACTGGGTACATTAATCCCTTCAAAGGAACACATCTAATTCAAAATCTGCCGCTGCAAACCAGTGGAGAGGACACTGATTGTTTCTGCGGGGAAGCAGATAGAGATCAGAGGAGCCAAACTATAGCACCCATTTGTAAGGCACAAGTCGCACGCACCAACACAAAATTTTAGATTAATCCAATTTGCATTTGCTGCTTATTTGATGAGTTTGCCTTGTGTCACATTTGCAGCCAATGGTACTATGTTGTGTGTTAACTATGGATGAATGAAGTTAAAAGTTTGACTAACTTCAATTTACTTCAAAATGTTGGCATCAATTAGATAAGTTGAGTTATATGGTAGAACTGTTAAACTTCCAGTCCTCCTTTTAGTGCACAAAAAACAAGTTCAGCATTATTGTCATATTAGCAGGTGTCACTTTTAACACTTGCAACGACTGCCATTCCAATGTAGTGAACAAAGAACTAACATTTTACCCAACACAGGTGATGGACAATCTTTTTTCCTTTTGCTTCATAAAAAATAATTACGAAATGAATGTATATGATTAAAATAAATCATTTCCTAGCTTAACTCGCCATGTTTTAAGCTCTACAAAGTCACAAAATTTTAGAGATGTGATTAGAGATTGTGATTGAAAAAAAAAAACAAATGAGAAATAATTCAGAGGCACATAATGAAGTGTTTAATGTAGTGTACAGTTCAAAAGCACTATAAAGCCTGAGAATTCACATCAGAAACGACAAAGAGATGCTGATTGTCCAGAGATCTGAAGTTTGTGTTGAGTCACTTAAGTTGCCTCCATCAAACAGCCAGGAATCGCTCTTGGAGATCTCCCCGTGCAGATAACAATGTCACATTGTCACATAGGGCTCGGCTACAAATCCTTAATTACAAAAAGAGGATCAGATGACTACAGCGTCCAATAGCGGGGTCTCCAGGCGGCAGGGGCGTCTTTGATCAAGAAAATCCAATTATTTGTGTATATACATTTCCCACATAGTGATTACTTCATTAATTGTCCCGCCTTTATCTCCTCCCTTCCCATCCCCCCTAATAATCAGCCCCTTTATCCAGACCAACAAACACACCATAGGAGCTTTGTGGATTCAAAGGATTTGCTTTCCCCTCTCAAAGAGCCGCCATTCTTTGATGATTGGGCAGCGGCAAACTTCAAAGTAATAAATCTTATTTCTGACTGGCTGGCGGCCCACCAAAGTCCTTATCAAATTCTAAGAAGTGATCCCTCACTCCTCAGATGGTCCAAGGATATCTGGCAGAGAGGAGCCTCCGAGACGCGCTGAGACGAGACATTTAACAGCGAATGAGCGCGTTTTACTGAATTTTCACTTTTTGTTCGTTTTTCTCCGAGCGGAAGGAAGGAGGAGGAGGACCATGGCAGCGGTGGCGGTGCTCCGGAATGAAACTCTCCAGGCTTTTCTTCAGGTTTGTGCGAACTTTACCTGGCTAAACTTAGAAACTTTGACGGTAATTACGCGCGCGTAATGTCGATACCGGGGACAAAGCGGGGCTGTATGTCTCACTGGAAATACACATGTCTTTTTTACAATAGCCTAATCTGACATTGACAATGTTTGTCAGCACATTATTTACATGCATTTTTAATGATAGGGTGAAAATCCAAATTGCATCCTGGGTAATGCTATTTCTTTCCGTAGGCTACTTTTTAATAGTTTGCCCCGTGGGCGGACAGGACAGCGTCAAAACAAACAACTGTTTAATGTGCGCATTAAAGTCTGTTCTGGGGACATGTTCTTTGTCGGTACAAACTGCAGGCTAAGGAAAGACTGAACGTTAGTTAAGTTGTGTCCACAATCCCAAACCGAGTGTGTCCTGTTGTGTTAAAATTGGTTTTAATGTAAGTCTTTGTTCGCAGGACCGCACTCCCAACTCTTCTCCAGAGAACTGCAAGCACTCTCCTCTGGCCCTTCTCGCGGCGACCTGTAACAGGATAGGACACCACCACGGCTCAAATCCCGCTGACTTCCTCCAGGTCCCGTACGACCCCACACTGGGCTCTCCTTCGCGCCTGTTTCACCCGTGGACTAACGAGGGCGCGTCGGCAGCGCCGAACACTTTTGGACTACCCTCCAAGCCGCAGTTATCCGCGCACATCCAGAGCTCCTTCAGCGCACCACACGAGCTGCCTCTCACGCCCCCGGCGGACCCCTCATACCCCTATGACTTTTCCCCGGTCAAGATGCTGCCCTGCTCCATGCAGTCCAGCTGCCCCCCGCCCACCTACGTCCCGGCGGTTAGTTACGCGCCCACGCCCATTGCCCCCACGATGCCCAGTTTCGTCCAGCAGCAAAGACAGTTATCTCCAAACCCGGGCGAGGACATCCCGTGGTGGAGCCTGCAACAGAGCAGCCACGTGGGCCACTCGCCCTCTCTTGGTCCACACCGTTTCCAGCTCCAGAGGGGCTTAGTTTTGGGACATACGGACTTCGCTCAATATCAGACTCAAATCGCAGCACTTCTTCACACCAAGTCCCCTCTTGCTACAGCGCGGAGATGCCGGAGATGCCGCTGTCCCAACTGTCAGGCGTCCACGTCCAGCGACGAGCCCGGCAAGAAGAAGCAGCACATCTGCCACATCCCGGGCTGTGGGAAAGTTTATGGGAAGACGTCGCATCTGAAAGCGCACCTGCGGTGGCACTCAGGGGAGCGACCGTTTGTGTGTAACTGGCTTTTCTGTGGCAAAAGCTTCACGCGCTCAGACGAGCTGCAGAGACACCTGAGGACTCACACGGGCGAGAAGCGCTTCGTGTGTCCGGACTGTTGCAAGCGCTTCATGCGCAGTGACCATTTGGCCAAACACGTCAAAACGCACCAGAACAAAAAGAGCAAATGCCACGAGAAGACACTGGAGCACGTGAAAAGGGAAGACCCGCGGAGTTTGCTGTAGCACATAAAGCCTTGGAGCTGCTGAGGCTCAAGGGCAGTGGTTCTCAAACGGTGGGCCTGGGCCCAAAGTGGGCCACAGTGTTCAAAAATCAAGAAGCACTTTTGGTTTGTTTGTGTTCATTTAATGAAAAATAGTAGTTTCACTGTTACGATGTGCATAAAGCACTATGAAAGCTGGTGCATTCTTCAGACAATGAGATAAGTTATTGGCATTTGGACAATCATCAGGTTTGATTCTGAAAATCTCCAGAGTTTGCTGAGCCCTGCTCTGTGACTGTCCACAGGTACATATTTGTTTATTTTCAGATGAACTCTTGTAGCACTTGTGTAAATATATAAAGTCATACGTCAAGTCGCTGTCTATACCATATCAGGAAGACAAGTGTTACACTTGTGCTTGGATCATAATGTCTTCGGTGGAAGATTCTCTCCCATGTAAATAAGATTTAATAGCTTTTGTTGAATGAAAGTGTCAGTTTTGCTCCTTTTGGGGTGTTTTTAAGCATGCTCTCGCAAAGATCTGCTATTGTTGATAAGACCCAAATACTGTGTGAGAATAAAGACTATACATTTTACTCTTGCGACTAATTCATTTAATGAAAGTTATTTTATTGTAATTATTATATTCCCCTGACTAACAACAAAAGTGATTTACATTTCCAGAGCAAAATGTTTTCAAATATTTCATACATTTACAACCAATCGGCAGCTGCCCATGCGGGCTAAATAAATAAAAACTGCTCTTCAGCCCAAATATTTGTCAGAATTAAAATGGGGCTTTACATTATTTTACTTTTCTCTATCTATACATCTTTTATTTTTTATTGATGTATTGTTTATCATCAACATACTGTGGTATTTCGTGATGATTGGTCAAATCAGAAGGTCTATTTTATATTAAACATTTAGAGAGTTTTTATGTTTTTCATTGTCTCTTGAATAACAACATACCTGAATTATTGAACTTCACAATCCTTCCTCATGCTTGGATTCCTAATAGGCTATTTGAAGGATATAAATTAATTCAAAATAGGCCTTCCTTTTTACTGAGGAAGAGACTGCTAATTAATGACTGGAATGTGCAGTCCAGGTTTTGACCCGTGCCAAACAGCGCCCTCTGTTGTGCGTTTCCGTCGGGGTTGAGCAGAGCGGGAATGGCCCTTCAGGTGAGAGCAGTTCATGCTTCTTTACTCCTCGTCACAGCAATTCTAATGAGCCGAATCCAATGGACTAGAACATTTTTGAAACGTCTAATCCACCTCATAACCACAAAAAAAACTGACATTGAAAATTTCACTTCTTGTCATTGCCTTTCAAATCACATTTGCATTTAGAATAAGCCTTATCTTGCACTTGCACAAATGACAATATTTTATATAAAATGCATGATAAAAAGGGTAAAAGAAGAAGCAAAGAAAACATACTCACTTGTGGAGTAAACGCAAATCATCCAAGGACTGTCTGTATAATTTTCTCAGAGCATAGCTGAACCTTTAACATTCCATAACTTTGGCGGTATCCAAACTGCCCAATAGGACTACTGCAAACTCCCTTACTAGTATGTGTTATCATAACAGACTGATAGTAAACCTATGCAGTAATACTAGTTGTTGCTCTCACGGCAGATGGAGTGATGCAAGTTTACAAGAACATACATTTTGATAAAAAGACAGAATTTATGCAGATTTTATGTAACTTTGAGAAAGTTGGCAATATTTTCTGGGGTGTCTTTAAAGACACAGTTTGGCAGCACTTTGACAGTATTTTGACTACTGCGCCTTAGATGGCCCATCTCACGCCTCTGACCTGTAGCTTCAGATGCTCCTCAACCGCCTGGAGGAACACTCGCTACTCTAGATGAACTGCTCTTCATCTGCCTAGATGAACTGTCTTATCTGCAAATGAACATCTGCAGCCTGTCCATCTGTGGGATCTCTCCTTCACTGTGGTTCTCTCTGAGGTTTCTACTTTTTCCCACAGGTTTTTTTGTAGTTTTTCCTTGCCGAGATGGAGGTTCTAATGACAGGGGATCCTGGGACAGTTATCCATTTACTTAATTCCTGTGAACATTGTTTAATCTGCTTTTCATTGTTGTCCATCGAGTCAAATGCTGTTGTGATTCGGGGCGTTACAAAAATGTATTGGATTAAATAATATCTTTGAAGGGTTTTCACCCGGAAAAGTCTCAAGAGCTGAGTTCCTAAACTCGCAGTTCCTAAAAGTCAGAGCAACCTCCTGGTCCCCCTGCTTGTGTTCAAAGGTGAAACAGAAACCCGGGCCAAGTACTGGCTGTACATATAAAGTGGTGTTCCGTACATCAAAGATAAAGGGGGTCTTATGATTAGCCACTTCATTGAGGGTATAATTAATATTTAATTCATTTGTTTAATCTATCAATCTAATAACACAATCAAATGTCATTTAATGTATCATCTGAGCGGTTACTGCACATGTGAGCACTGCACACAAATGTATGAGCTGTATGTACCTTCGCTCACACTTGATTAAGAAACTACAATCACAACTGAGCCTGTCTTGCCACAGCTTTAAGGAGGACACATATAAGGGTTTCTCCCTCTCAGTTTGTCCAGGCCATGTCTTTGGTCCTTCTCTTCCAAAATTCCGGGCTCCCTGAGCTGCAGAGGCTGCACTAGCACTGATGGATGATTGGTGCAGATGCTGGGCTTTAGATGCTGACCATTCAGATCAGGGAGAGGACACAGAGGTTTAAACACACTGTATTTCTGTGAGACAGGAAAAAATGACTTGCAATCTCAAAAGAACAGTGCATATGTGCAAAAATGCTGTCATAGAGGTCCGAGGGACTGTTACCGTCAAGTAAAAGTCCTTTATTATAACACAAACAGCCTATGCAGTTCGACCACACAGTGTCTTCTTCAGGCCTAAAATGGACTGGCTATGCAATTGAGAGACTCATGTGAGGCTCATTCTGCTTTCTAATTGGACATTTTCTAAACAAACAAATTATAGCATAAACAAGGCCATCATGTCCAAAGTTTTTGTAAATAAGAAGAAATCAGCATTATAATAATGTTATGAGTAAAATCTATATTTGACACAGGTTGGTAAGTGAAATTCAAAATCTAAATCTTCCACAATGTTCCTTAAAGTCTATATGTCAGGTTAAACAACACATTTCACTCAAATGTAGTGATTACGATTTTACTAAATATTTTTCCCATTTGTCCCTAGTTTAACCATTTTTATAAAGTTTATAGCTGTACTTCCTGGTTGGTCATGGCAAATTTGACATAGGTAGAGATAATTCCGCAACTGTTACCTAACAACCATACTGTGAACAAGAGCCAAACTCCATATAGATTACGGATGATTTGATAATAAATAATACTATATATCTAAAGTTTTTTTAGTAAACTGTATATAACAAGAACACAGCATAATAATATCTGGAATATTACACCCAACCCTGGGTGTAAAGATCTCCAGTAGGAGGCAGATGACTCACTATAACCCTGGGTGCAGTGCGCTGCAGTAGGCAGAAGAGTCACTGTGATGAAGTCTCCCATGCTTTAAATTTGCTTTTAAAGATTTAAGGACAGTCTTTCTGCAACAATGTTCCAAGCAAAAGAAGCTGAGTGTACAAAGGCTTTCTTCCCCAGCTCTCTGCGGGAGAAAGGAACAGAGAGCTGATCATTTGATTGTAAGGAAAATGAGTCCACACTTCTCTGTGTGATCAAGTACAAATGCATGAAGGCAGTAATCCAAGCATTGTCTTGTAAATAAACGTGTACCAATGTGCCTCCTAGTGGCCAGAGAAGGCCATCCCATTCTGAAATAGTCACAGTCACAGTGATGTGTCGTGATTCTATAGTAATGAACCTCAAAGAAGCATGAGAAACAGTGTCCACCAAGTAGAGGAATTGTTCATATGAAAAAGATTCCCATAATCTAACATAGATAAAAAGAAAGGTTGCACTAACAATATGCTTTTCTTATTTCAAAAGACAAACACAAGTTTTTCTATGCATGGTTTAAAAGTGAGTGAGTCATCAATCAAGACACCAAGGTATTTGTAATCATGAACCACTTCTGTGGAATAGAAGTGGTTCATGAGTAGTGGACACTACTGGAACATATTGAGGCACCTTCTTAAAGTTTGAAAACAACATTAGCTTCGTTTCGTCTGCATTTATGACTAGTCTGAACTAAAGAAGTAAATGCTGGACAGCTACTAAAGCTTTCTGCAGGGTTACAATGTCTTGAGCAAGAGATGATCCATAGTAGTAAATAACTGTGTCATCAGCATAAAAATGCATGTTTGTATCAGAGACATTTGTCATAGATGTAGAAGATAAGCAGGAGGGGCCCCAAAACGGAGCCCTGTGGTAACGTTTCGTACAGTAACAAACTCAGAACCAAGATATATTCAATCCATTGAGTCCTGTTACTCAGACAATTTGAGAATCATGCAACCTGAGCAAAGTTTAAAATCGGCACGGCTGACAGTGTCAAAAAGCTTTTGACAGATCTATAAAAAGTGAAACTACTGTTTCTTATCAAGTGCCACAATGATATAATTTACCACCTTCACAGTAGCAGCGTTAGCACTGTGCTTTTTTCTGAAGCCGGATTGAAATTTGGAGAGTACAGGAACTCTTTCAACTGATCATAAAGAGATTCCAGAATTATCCATCAAACACATACATATGATATTGGCCTATAATTAATCAAAACTTTAACAAAGGTAGAATAAAAGCTGATTCCCAAACTAATGGAATTGCTTTGGTTTTTATAGAAATATTTTAAAGTGAATCTGCTGCCAACTTCAGAAAATAACGTTCTATCAAATCTGGTCCAGTGGGTTTTCTGTGATCTAATGTTTTCAGAGCCTTATGGAGCAAAATTAAAAAGCTCTCCATAAAACATTGAGAACCCTGCACAGATCCATTGATGAAATTCCTGCAGAATCAAATAAAGAGACAGTTGTTATAAGGTGCTCATTAAAGCAATTCAAGACCATTTATGTTCTCAGTGGCACCAGACAAAACAATATTCAGATTTAGCTTTTTTTAATAAGAGAAAGGCATTTGAAAACAGACTTATCAGTGGAAGAATCTGTTTCTCTTCCCTTGTCCCTTGCTCTGTTAAACTCTGTTACATGTATGGTAGATTCCTCTTTCAAACAATGCGTGGTTTACATTTTTGTATTTCTACAAGCAGCAACAACACAAGGATTTCTTGAGTCAGTACAGAAGTTACCCACAGAAGAGAACTTATGTCAAAGTGGACTTTTCTGGAATTTTCAGTTTAGGCCTGGTGGGTCGGTCGTTCCCAGTTCAAATGTCCAGCCATAAGTAGTTCAGAGTAATTCAATTTAGCCAAAAGATGCTGTAATGAATATAATGCCTAGTTTGAAGCAGATGGAGGCCTGTAACAGCCAACAACAGCAATAGAAAATGGATGTTGCTATTTTGTACATTCAAAGCCAAAAATTCTATTTGTTTACTTATTGATTGGGACAAAACAATAGAGGCATTAAACCTTGATTTTATGTAAATAGCTACACCACTATCTTTTTTGGTCTGTTGGTACGATAAGCATTGCATCCAAGTATATTAATGTCTTCATTAGTGTTGAATTTAATCAGCCAAGTTTCAGAAATTATAACAACATCTGCACCTGTTGCTTTAACCCAAATTCTGAACATGCCCATCTTTGGTAGTAAGATGAACATATTTGAGACCACCAGACACTGATCTGAAATCAGAAGGAGTCTGAGAGCATTGCAGCTCAGGGCCAGGGTTTGGTTGCACATTTCCAGACAAAAGTAGAAATAATCAGCGAACTCTGTTTTTTATTATTATTTTCAAATGTTATAGAACAGAATGAAAAAAACGGTGAAACAAAACAAGAACAAAGAGAGAACTACAGACATCAAAATCAATAGACCCAATAGCCCACATTCCATCAAATGTGTCATTTTCAAATGGAGTGCTAATTAGATTTCTTCCCGTCAGAATGGAAAAAAACAAGCTTAGCAGGTAGTCAGGGCGATTGGCTCCAGGAGGCTGAAGCAGGCTGGAGCTCAGGCCGGTTAGCTCCAGCACTGCTCAAGCACTTTGACGCCTGGGTGTAATGCACTGAAAGCAAAGAGGATGTGATTTTCTAGATATGTCCTCAGCTTTCGACACAGTTGACCGCAGTTGTCTCGTTTAGAACTGTCTGTTCGTGTTAAAGGCTTTGCACTTAACTGGTTATTTCTTTTCATTTATTTATTTATTTGACAGGGACAATGCAATCGTACATAGTTACGAAACACAGCCTGTAGCCGATGCCATGCATACAAAGTTTATAGCCAGTGCTAATTTTCAACTCCCGTCCTTGGTTGGGCTTTTCTACACTTTTACAGATATAAAAGGCATTAAAATACATTTCAAATTTATAAATGACTAAATCAGTGGTAAACGTACACATCTACACAGCTCATCCTTCCTACTCATACATTTTCCCTCATGCACTGTTCAGATCATTGTCAGAACGAACCTTCTCTGATCACCTTGCCCCACATCAGTCTAAAACTGCCCCTTTGAACTAAGTTGTACCTCAGGGTTCCATCCAAGGGCCAATTCTCTTCAGCATTAAAAGATCACTCTTTGAAAAATTACGATCTTTTAACCTCCCCATCTTGGTGTGCTGAAGGATTCATCTCTTAAGCTGGACAAACAAGTCAGTGCAGTGGTGTTCAGGCAGTGTCAAAACCAGCTTTTTTCAGCTGAAGCTACTGGCTAAAGTAAAACCGTACTTACTTGTCAGGTATTACATCACGCCTCTGATTACTGCAACTCTCTTTATTATGGTCTCGATCTGACCTCTCTGAAAGGCTTGCATTTAGTTCAAAACGCGGCGGGCCGGCCTGCTTCACAGGTACAAGGCGTCACCAAACACATGACCCCAGCTCTGACATCACTGCACTGGCTTCAAGTTCTCCACAGAATCACAATTTAAAATGTTGCTCATGGTTTTGAAAGTCTTTTAAATGGTCTGCCCCTGTCATTTCGGGCAGATTATTGTCCCACCATGTTCCTGCTGTACTATGCGGTCACTAAGTCATAGCGTCCTATGCAGGACTATTGGTAGATAAAATACAATAAACTCCATGATAAAACAAATACAGGCTTGTCTTGTAACATATGAAATCCCAGAAATAATATGTAAAAAGATTGATTAATTTCAAGACAAAAATCTGAGGGATACATTTGAGCCTACAAATGTGTGACCTGGGAACACTAGCACACACACCACATCAAAATTGGGACTAAACCCAAAACTAAACCTTGACTGGACCAGGACTAATTCTGGCCTATAACAGGACCAAATTAAAACTATATCAGGACAAAACTTGGCTCGATCCAAGACCAAGTGTGAACTCACCCTTAAAATATATTTGTATATGTAGCCGAGTCAATGTGTCACTAAATCAATATGATTGTCTATTTGAATGTTCTGGCATGTGAAACATGTATAATTTCCTATATAAATAAAATAAAAATGCATAATAAGGACTTTTAGAACTCAATTACATATTTTAATGGGACATGAAAAGGCTTGCTTTAATTAGGGCTGAGCAATTTAATAGGGTTTATAAGACAGACTATTTCATTGCAGAGGAAATTATAAAGTCTTTGCTATTTGCATCTATTCAAATTACAGTATGATTGTGATTAATCTTGCAACCCCACATTGGATCAGCTGTATTCTAACTTTTATTTTAACTTGTATTCTAACTTTACTTTGGATGGACAGAGGAATCAGATGTGATTCACTGACGCTGGAGGATCTTGAATAGTAGGTCAGTAGAGCCAGTCCCACATGGCCTCATACTGTGCTGCATGTTTAATACATCAGTAAACACTCATTAGAGTGTAATTCTAACATTTGCTTTCTGATTTCCATCTCTTTATTGAATTCATCAATTTATTTAGATTGCTTAGCTGTATATGCCCATATAAGGCAGAGTAGTCCCAGTGGAGATGTTAGCAACGTACAGGACAAACACAACGTCCTTGACCCTCTTTAAGCTTTTATTGCGGCTCTTTTAAAGCTCAAATTAGCTTTACGCACATGCACAAGACGCTTACAAATGGACCAATAAAATCACACAAAGGAAAATGTATTGCATTGAATTATAATAGTCAATAGAACTCAGGGATTGAACCTGCCATGTATGAAATATGAGTGTTTATACAGATATTATATTACTTAAAGGTAGAGAATAACAAGTTAATTAAAAATTATGATTTCTAATAGTAACATTTAAGTAACATTTCAGAGATGCCTTGTTTTGATATGTTACTTGTTCTATATGTACTGTCAGCAGATCAGTATAACTCCATATAGTAGAGAAACTTAGCTCACCCACTGCTTTTCAGATTTATTTTTTTATATCACTGACCCTGGCTGTTCAGTGTAAATGTGTATAAATGTGTATCGCTAACAAGGACTTGTAAATTACATCTGAGAACAATGGGCCCACATGTGGCAGCAGAGAAGTACATTACAGACTCAGGAAACAAATAAGTATTAACTAACAAATAAGTTATACAACCGGGAAATTAGACAAAGTAACACTGAGCATTGTGATAATTTGATTTAACTTTTTATAAAAAGATATACAAATCAGAACTCAAGTGAAATAATATATATCCATATAATGTATTGATAATCTCCACATACACTAGAAATTCGTAACATTTAAAATAGAAGGAAACGTTATAACAGATGTATTCTTCTGTTTGATTCTGTCTGTGCAAGAGAATTTGTGGTTGACAGGTAGTTCATCATTACCATGTATTTTGGCGAATGTCCCAAACACATATTGGACTGAGATTAATAAATCACCATGAATTATTTTCAACATGACCTTGACTTTTGAATTATGTATCTGGGACAAGAAACTACTCCAATGGAAACAATAGATGAATAGAATGAACTTTTGGCAGCAGGGAAGAAATCCATTACAACGAAATGATTGACATAGAATGAACCAACTGAAGCCAGGTGATATTTGCCGGGCATTCTATAGAATGCTTTGGGTCAGCTGTGCTTGTTTTCTTTGTTTGGTTCACTCTATTCTCCTGTTGGTAAGTGACGAACAGGATCGCATGCAAATATGCCAGATTTAGCCATAAAGGCTAGTTTCCATCTGTAGTCCTATTGCTGGTTGGTTTTAGTCGGCTGCAAAACAAGCAAAAAAAGTTAAAAGCATTGTAAATTAGAAATAAATAAATAAATACAATACTAGAGTACAAGCTGTTGCATACGCAGTAACAAGCACATTTCACAGCACAGCACAAACAGGAAATATAACACAGAAAGCAAAAAATACACGCACATTTTAAACGTTCGAAAAATTACACACGCTACACAATGAAATAATGCACCATCTTGTGGACACATTTTGTATACCACATGAATGTGTCTTTAGATCCCATACAGTATTATCATCCTGTTATAGTTTAAGACAAATCTAATCTTTGTTCTGCAACAATGCCTTTGAAGGGGGATTTATATGAACCTGTGTTGAACTTTTTATAACCTTATCAAAGTAACAATACAAGATTTGACCATTTCCCCTGTGCATTATTGCTGCGACACCTTTATGCAGCTATTATTTTGCTTGCTCCACCTGGGATATAATGATAAATAACTTAACACATAACACTCTAGCTTCCTTGACCATCAAGTCTCTGTCTTTTGTCACAAAGCTAATGGCAAGGTTATTGGCATTTTGTAACACCTTCTATAGGACTGAACCACATCCTGTCGCAAATATAGAAGCACTATAAATGCATAGGTTCTTTTTGTTAGACCAAGATTGCTATCAACAGTGTCAGGGACAGGGTGACCTTTTTATCAGATTGCGATGATCTACCCCTGGTAAACCTGCATTACGAGCCTAGAAGTGGGTGGTCCGTGTTGGCTGGAGGCTGGCAGTGTTATAAAGCGTCAAGTGCAACAACAGTGACAAATTCACCTTAACGGTACACCTTATCATTAGCCTTGTCAAGTGGTGTATTTCTGGAATGGCCTATTTTCGCCTGGCACGGGTTCATTTTTGGGTGTTGACTGCCACCTGGTGGACACTCTACCTGTCCTTCCAGCTTGTCGGCGTCTCCTGGGTTACATCTTCAGCAGCACTGCGTACACGTGCCAGAATGAGATGTTTATGACAGGTATTGACGCGTGCGCTTGTGTGGTAGGGTTGATGTTAATAGCTGCTCACGTATTGACAAGCCCCACTTATTGATTTGTATTCGCAGCGCCATGCATTAGGTTAATAGAGGTGGAATGGGTGAAATAAATATAACCATTCATTAAAGTGCGTGGTTAAGCTGTATTTTTGTACCTCGCCCTTTGTCTTTGCACAACATATAAGAACAAACCCAGCAATCCCCCCCTCCCTGTTTGACTCGTCTCCTCGCTCGTAATGTGTTGCTTACAACGTCAAACTTAAAAGTCCTTGTGCGTAATCAGAGGCAAGGCCATCTACATTGGACATGTGACTGCAATCAACATTTTCTATCAAAAGTCACAGTTTAGGGAAGTGGAAAACGACGAAATTCAGTTGCCTTTTTGAAGAGCTTAGACGATTTTTCTTTTATTTCACCCCATTCACAAATGCGCCAACACTGGAGCGACTTACCATGACTCACTGGTGCGCAATGACACTAAACAGACACGGCGCGCACTAAATGTCACCACATCCCACCTGCTTGAACAAACGCAGGGTCACCTTGTCTCGGATGTTAATAGAGAGAGCGACACGGACCCCCAGCTCGGATTTCTCCACCTTTTCCGTCCTTTATCCGGGCAGTACCAAAGAGCGCAGCGCCGCGTCCTTCATGACTTAATTTGGTGGGCATTTGGCGCTTGTTTTTGTGGATTGCACCTGTTCACTTGGGCTCACGCGGCAGAGTAAGTACGTTACCTCCACTCTTTTCAGCGTTTAACGAGTCCGAACTAGACCAGTAGTTTTATTGTGGTTGGGGATGCTCTAACAGGTGTTTTATAAGCAGACTGAAAGACCTGTGTGGCTGCAATTGTTCTGACTTAACCGACAGTATTCATGCTGTAATATTTTCTTAAATTCTGTTTTCAATGCCAAATCAAAATGTTGTACTTGTATGATGGTTATTGCGCTGTGTAAAGGCGATTTTGGCATTAATTTGCAGCACGGTCAAATCAACTCACCTTGAACTGGTTATCATCGAGTATTTTCGTAGAATCTTTATGTTACAGTGACTATTTATTGTCAGCTTATCTTGAAAAAATATATATTATAATAATAATAATAATAATAATAATAATAATAATAATAATAATAATAATAATTAAAAATTGTAATTTGTAGTATTTCAAATGGCATGTATAGTTTTTGACCTCTTTACAAATTAATTGTGAAATAATTACGGCACAAAATTGCTAATTAATTGACATCTCCAAGTCTTCAGACATGCATCGTGATTGGTCAGGGCGCAACCAATGCTTTCAACTGTATAGCCAAACTGTAATTTTGTGCATTTTTACAGGTATTGTTTCTTGAATAGTTTCAGTTAGTCTTGCGCCAATATCACAATTTGCACCTTT
The DNA here is from genome assembly GCA_015082035.1 of Chaenogobius annularis. Taxonomy (NCBI): domain Eukaryota; kingdom Metazoa; phylum Chordata; class Actinopteri; order Gobiiformes; family Gobiidae; genus Chaenogobius; species Chaenogobius annularis. The sequence continues at coordinate 1,201,716 of BJKM01000011.1, read as the reverse complement.
ACAATCCAAGGTGCATCCATTTGGGTGTTTGTTGCCCTCCCGTCGCCAATCTGTGAGCCTTGTTTGTCTTTTGAGTCGTACAGAGACGGATTTTTGTGTTTGGGGGTAAAATAAAAAGTGTGCAGGCTTTTTGAGGTGAAGACTTTGGCTGGCACAGGGTCTGGGGAGAAGTGATGGCGGCGTCTGCACCCTCCTCTGGCGGCGAACCGGATCCCAACAACTCGACTAATTTACGACCACCAGGCTCAAGTAGGTCCATCACTGATAAAATGCTGTTTCACGTGAGCCATTTACTTTCTGGGCAACGCCATTAATCATTTCCATAGCGGGAGGGGGGCTGAAAAAACCGGCTGCCATTTGGTTTGGGATCGCTTCCTCCGCCACATTTCACCGTTGCATTTCATTCACCACAGACCCCCGGCTGCACCGTGACAGACGGACGCTTTGTCAACACCGGTGTCCTCTGCTGACATGCCCTGGAGGCTGGAGCAGGGGACGAGCTACTGTCCATCATCATCATCATCATCATCATCATCATCATCATCATCATCATCATCATCATCATCATCATCATATTATTATTATTATTATTATTATTATTATTATTATTATTATTATTATTATTATTATTATTATTTAGGATTTTTGCATTGACATAAGTCTATAAACCTTATAGATGTTTTATTTTATATTTTCTGTCATTTCTATTATCTCCTTCCTGTTATAAATAAATGCTCTGTCTGAATAAATTGCCCGCATGGAAAATTTCAAATTGCCCCTGAAGTGGCTGTTGATTCAGCCACATTAAATTGGCCCTAATGGCACACTTAAGCTTTGTGCTGCCTCCTGGAGAAAGAGGAGGAGGACTGTAAAAAGCCTGCAGCTCTCACTGCCCTTTCATTGTCACCAAATGATAAAAATAAGCCTCTATGGAGGACAAATCATAGAGATATTGGATGGGTCGTATGTTTTAAAAGACAGTGCGTAAAGGGTTTAATAATTGGGACATGCGCGTATAGATGCTGGGGTTTTGGCTAGAGAAACAACATCTTTTCCTGCTGCACCCAGACAATAGTGCCGTTCTTATTCTTTTTTGGAGTAGGCTATCTCCTGGTCCATCTGAAAGCCATAAAAATCCAATACTGAAGTGCGTCCAATGGGCTGAGCAGGCCAATGATTTATCTAATGATCCGGAGCGAGGGTAAATTGGGATGTGGGACTTGGACTGCCCCGCCTCCCCCTCTTGTAGTTGCCCTCCCACCCCGTGCTTTCCCTAAATTGCAGCTTTTGTAGGATTTCGCCCCTTGTGTGTGGTTTTTGTGTGGCTGCGAGACGGCGATAAGGCGCCCACTCTTTATCTGTCAGCGGCCAGACGCTGGAGAGATAGGCCGCACTCATTTCATACCAAAATCTTTTTCACCAATTAGATCCATACAGTGTGTCATCAAACTGATAATTAATTTAGGTCCTTGCAATAGGTCACGAGCAGTGGCACTACAGTGGAAATAGGCTAATCCATATGAGGCCTTTGGGCGTCGTGTTGAAATAGTCCCAGTGCTCCTTAGTTATTTTTACTCCATCATGCAATATTATTTTACTTCACGCAGCTCCATTCTCTATAATTAACTTGTCTGATTAGAATGTGAATTGTAATGGCTTTGTCTTGCTTTGTGGAACCATTTAAGTTTTATTTCCCATCATATCAGGCTATGACGC